>CM053582.1:70237688-70256569 GCA_028627135.1 Pseudochirops cupreus
ATCTATCTATCTATCTATCTATCTACCTACCTACCTGTCTGTCTGTCTGTCTACTAGGAAAACAGGAGAGAATTGTGCCCCCACATTAGGTATAGACTAACATCTCACATTATATGTAAAGATAACCTCCAAATGGGCATGTGATTTAGACATTAAAGGTGATACCATAAGCAAGTTAGTAAAGAATGGAAGAAATTGCCCATCAGATTTATGGATGGGGGAAGGGTTCATGACCAAAGGAGATAGAGAAATTCATGGGAGGTAAAGTGGTTAAGTGTAATTACATAAAATTAAAATATTTCTTGCACAAACAAAAGCAATGTAGCTAAAGTAGAAGAAAAACCAGAAACTGGAAAAAAAATCTCTGCAACAAACAAATGCAAATAATCTTATTTCTAAAATATATAGGCACAGAGTGAAGTTTATAAGAACCAGAATCATTCCCCAATTAGTAATGGTCAAAGGATATGAACAGGCAGTTTTCAGAGGAAGAAATCAAAGCAGTCAAGAGTCAGTTATAAAAAAATGAACTGTTACTAATAGTCAGAGAAATGCAAATTAAAACAACTCTTAGGTACTACCTTACCCCCATCAGAATGTCTGAAGATGACAAAAATTGACAATGAAAAGTGATGAAGGGAATGTATGAAGTTCACTGTTGCTGAAGCTGTGAATTAGACCAACCACTCAGGAAAGCAGGTTAGAGCCAGGACTAAAAAGCTATCAAACACCCTTTGCCTCAGCAATACTACTACTAAGTCTGTACACCAAAGAGGTCAAAGAGAGAAAGGGCCCATTTGTACAAAAATATTTATAGCTGCTATATTTGTGATGGCAAAGAATAAGAACCCGTAGGGATGCCTATCAATTGTGGAATGACTGAACAAGTTATAGTGCGTGACTGTGATAGAACACCGTTGTGCTCTGAGAAATGTCAAGGGGAATGCTTTCAGAAAGACCTGTATGAACTGATACAAAGCGAAGCAAACATAGGAACAAGTCTACACAGAACAGCAATATTATAAAAATGATTCCAGACTGGGGACCTCCAGTCTTCATGACTACCCAGCACAGTTCCAAGGAACTCATCAAGAACACACTATCCACATCCAGGTAGAGAATTAATAGACTCAGAGGGCAGACTGAAACTTTTTTCCTCCTCATCGGTTTTTTTTTAAAATGTGCAACATGGCTAATACAGACATTTTGCTCGACTCTATATATTTGTGCCTTCTCGTTGGGTGGAGGAGGGGGCACGTGGAGGGAGAGAATTTGGAACCAGAAAAAAAGAGAAATGTCTGTGCTTTAAATAGGTAAATAAAAACAAAGAAGGAGAAGGGAGGAATAGCTTAAGGGTTCAATTGCTGGGAAAACGGACAATCTTAGTCTGAAAGAAATGTTGAGCCCTGAGGTTCTCCCACCTTCTTGTGTCCTGGATGGTCTTTGGCAGGGTCACGAAGCCAGAACATTGTTTTAAAAATGTTGTTTGAAGGAGACACTGAATTTCAGCTAGAGGTCAGTGAATATCGGGATATAATCTTTTTAAATCCAGCTTCCTGGACCCCTTGAATTCTATCCATGAACCCCCTAGGCTATAAAACTCAGGTTAATAAGCCCTGATTTAAACCTGCAATTCACATTATATATCACAATAAACTGGAAATGGATAAACTGAACTGGCCATTATCAGAAACTGGGAGACGCAGCAATGGAGAAGTGTCTGGAAATGTGAATGGGAAATTCTCCAAAAGGAGCTCGGGTCCACTAACCTCGCCTAATACCCAGATCTGGAAGCATTCAGGGCACCCCTAGATACAATTGGAGCTGTTCCGTGCAATATCTCATGCAGATAATACCTAGTGTTTAAATGGAATTTTAAGCTATTTCCTCCACACAAAACCACAGCTTGACATCATGCATTGACAGAGACTGAAATGGTACTCTAACTATGGCTATGTTAATTGTGAGTACCTCAGTTTCCATTACCTGATGGTGGGGTTGGCCTTATTCACTCTCCCTCCTCTGCCATTGACTTCAGCTTACACTGATGGTGTTCTTTCAATTCTAAAGGGAAATCTCCACTTCCCATTCCACCTAACTACTTAACGGATTAACAAAGGAATATTCACTTCAGAAGTATAACAAATATACATACTCCCTAATATGTGGAGTATAATCCCTGTCACTCTTCTCCCAACCATGTCACATGCTGGGGAGAAGGGAATTCATTTCATGGCTAGGATCTTCTTAGCACAGGCCCTGATTCTGAGTCCAAAGTGCCAATGGACTTCAATCACAGGCATCCTGGCTTCTTCAGGCTTCCCTGATAGGCTCCAAGGCTCTCACGGTTCAATTCTGGGTTCACTGGCAATTCCAACCTCCACCTTCCTCCCCACCACCACCCAGGGCCTGAAGAAGAGGTGGACAAACAAAACAGAAAAGACAAGTCAAGCCCATTCCTCTAGGCTCCAAGGAAGCCCTTCCCCACCACATTTCTTTCACGGTGCCCATGGGAAGGTAAGAATTACCTCTATCAACGGAAAAAGAGCAAGACAGTCCCAGTCTGGCAGTTACAGAGTCCATCTGTTCTAGCTAATTGAAGTCAGTAAAAGGAGGCTGCTCCCCTCCACCTTGTTAAAGGAACTCAGGGTGTCTTTTCCCAGAAGTGGGATGCCTCCATATTACATACTCTATTATACCATACTCTCCCAGAAGGCTGAAATCTAAACATCAGACATGAAACATTTTATAGGATACTCAATGAGCATTATAAAATGAATTCAGCTCCATCTGTATTGTCCAAACCATTCACTCTTAAGAGTTAACCTGAGGTCTGGGAATTTGTTTCAAAAGATATTTTGCTAACTGTATTTCAATACAATTGGTTTCCGTGTTAATATTCTTATTATATCCTCAGAAATGTTTGGGATACCAAAGACCCAGCACAAGGAAACAGAGAGTTCACAAGAGAGTAAAGCAAGCTGATTCTATGTAGAGGAGATACAAAATAAGGGGCAGGCAGGGAGAATGATGGAATTAGGCCCACTGTCCCAACCCAGGAGGAATAGGGCATGTTTCTGGGGTCCCAAAGGGAATGGGTCATCCTCTCTCAAACCAGTTAAGTCTGGTGAGGTTTTTGAGAGTACTTACCTGAGTCTAGCAGGACCAGGCAATGAGGGAAGGGACCAAGAAGCCTTTAACTTGACATTAGTACTGATTCATGTTAGTGTGAGGAGGGAAAGAGACTCCATGGAGAGAAAGAATGGGATTTGAGTCTTTACATCATATAGCAGGTCCAGGAGACTACTGTATTCCCTATTATAATCCTTTATGTTTAATTTTTATGGAATTTTCAAATGTTCTGAGAAAAGGTCCACAGGTTGAATCAGATGGCCAAAGGGGTCCATGACACTAAAAAAATTAAGAAGTCCAGGGGTAGTCTCATGTCCTTTGGCAAACCAGGGCAGGGCTTGGGTTCACCCACCTACTGTTGATCATTGCCCCCTCCTTCACTTTAATAGAAGTCCCCTCTGGGCTGGACTGAGGACCTAAGATCTCCTCACCTCTCAAACCAATAAGCCTGCCTCCAAACCTGGACACCTTTATCTTCAGAGGGTTGTTCTGTCACTGGTACTCAGGAAGAAAACATATGGCAGACAATATCAGCGGACTCAGGCTCAGCTAGCTCCGTACACATATTTTAGCTGCCATCTCTGTCTCTGGGTGGGGAAGACACTGGCCCAGTCTTTGCTCCTAGAGAGAGCCATGAGATTCTTCCCATGACTCACAGGTAGGGAGAGAAGAGAGACTGTGAGTGGGGTAGGGGAGAACTCTTGGAAGATTATCAGCTTCCTACATGGATATGGGAAGAACACACTCAAGCTGAGACTTAGACCTCTTCTAGGACTGAGGGACTACACTTTCTGCAACCTCTTTTTCCAGTACTTGTCCAGTAATAGGATCTGCCTGCTTCTTTTACATTAACATTTCCTGTAACCTGATTTTGGCCTCAAACACAGAGACTAGGAGTTAAAAACATTAGGCCACCGAGCCAAATCTCAGCCTCAATATTAGAAGTCTCAACACAGTCAGAATTGTGTGATCTTATGCAATCCCACACAGACTGACAAAAAGCCCAATTAATTCCAGAGACAAAGATTTGAAGATTCAAAAACAAGAAACATTTGAGAAAGTTTACCAAAGATTACCGCTTTCTGAATATTAGAGACAACTAGACAGATGGAGAGGAGGAAGGGAGAAGAGAGAGGGAGAGAAAGATGGCTGTAAAGATGGGAAGGAAGGAAATACTAATAATTTTAGTGATGGAAACTGCAGATATCTCATTAAATATTTGTAATAAAATTAAGTTAAATATGGTAATGTTGCAAAATTCCTGGCTGTTATCATAGGACAGAAAACAAACTTCCCAAGTAAATCAATTCTTCTTATGTCTAAAACTTTAATCAACTGTACACAAAACAGAAAGATATGACTGCTGCTTCATGTTTTAGCATATTTATTTATGGAAATTTCTCTGGTGTGTATTTTATAATGCAGAGTCAAGGTTTCTGATCCACATTCATTGCATTAATGGGGTCTCTGGCCCAAGATGGGAAGTAAGCATTGACCAACATTTGAAAGCCCTACTACATTATTGCCAGCATATTTTGAAGTATGAAATGTTCTGATTTTCATGGTGTCCTGTGTATGGGAAGAAAGCTTTCTTCTTTCACAAGTTTTCTATCTAGTCTGGATTCTCTGAAGTTTAGAATGCTGTGTTCCCTGATGGAAAGACAGTCTTTATAAGTTATGCTGACAAGATTCATGAACCAGTTGGCACAGAATAAAGTATTTTCCCCAGGAGTACATAAGCTTCTTGAGGGCGGGGCAATTTTGTCTTTATACCCCATTATTGGACACAGAGCTTGATACAATGTTGTTTCAGTCATGTCCAACTCTTCATGACCCCATTTGGGGTTTTCTTGGCAAAGATACTGGAGTGGTTTGCCATTTTCTCCTCCAGCTCATTTTACACAGGAGGAAACTAAGGTAAACAGGGTTAAGTAACTTGCCCAGGGTCATACAGTTAGGAAGTGTCTGAAGCCAGATTTGAACTTAGGAAGATGAGTCTTCCTGACTTAAGGCCCAATGCTCGCCATGTGCCACCTGACACACAGTAGACACTCAATAGGTACTTATTGAGTTCAGCTGAAATGCTTTAGCAAAAGGCCTACTGTTAATCATTCATAAGCTCTCTTTTCAACACAAATTTCCTAATGCAGAATAGAAGTTCTTCACTCTGGCAGACAGCCTTCCTAAATTCAAAACACTCACACAAGTTGCCTGGTTTGAGTTCTTGGCATCCTAGACCACAGAAACAGAGGAAATTGCCTTCTCTCTTTCACAAAACTGGTATTTTGGAGAGGTCTGAGAGATCACGGTGATCATTCCTAAGCTTTCTATATGGGATAAATTCTCTGATGTTGAATCAGGGATCATCTCTGGTGGAAAACCTTCCAACATTCATGACATGCATAAGATCTCTCTTCAGTATGAATTCTCTGATGATCAGTAAGTACATTACTGAAATAAGATGCCTTCCCACATTCCTGACGTTTGTAAGCTTTCTCTTCAGTGTGTATTTTCTGATGCTGAGTAAACACTGGTTTGGAGAAATGGGCCTTCCCATATTTATTAATTACATTTATAAGGTTTCTATTCAGTATGAATTCTCTGATGTTTAATAAGAGTTGTCTTCTTATGGAAAGCCTTCCCACATTCATTACATTTATATCTTTCTCTATTGTGAATTTTGACATGTTCGTTTAACGCCTGTCTCCAGCAAAAGGCCTTCCCACATTCATGACATCCATAAGGTTTCTCTCCAGTATGAATTCTTATATGTTGATTAAGATATGAACTAAATGGGAAAGCCTTCCCACATTCATTACATTTATATGGTTTCTTTCCAGTATGAACTATTCTATGTTGAATAAGATATGATTTAAGTGCAAAGCTCTTCCCACATTCAAGACATTCATATGGTTTCTCTCCAGTATGAATTTTCTGATGTTGAGTAAGAACTTGTTTACAATTAAAGGTCTTGCTACATTCACTACATTCAAAAGGTTTCTCACCAGTATGAATTCTCTGATGTAGAATAAGGGTTGTCTTTCTTTGGAAGGTCTTTCTACATTCACCACATTCATAAGGTTTCTCTCCAGTGTGAATTTTCATATGCCGAGTAAGGACTCCTTTCCTTTGGAAGGCCTTTCCACATTCACTACATTCATAAGATTTCTCTCTTGTATGACTTATCTGATGTTGCCTAAGGGCTGGCTTTCTATGAAAGGCCTTCCTACATTCACCACATTCATAAATTTTCTCTCCAGTATGAATTTTTGCATGTTGAGTAAGGGATTGTTTCCTATGGAAAGCCTTCCCACATTCACTACATTCATAAGATTTCTCTTCAGTATGAATTATCTGATGTTGGCTAAGGGCTGTCTTCCTGTGGAAGGCTTTCCCACATTCATAATATTCATAAGGTTTCTCCCCTGAAAGTATTTTCACATGTGGAGTGAGAGCTGCTTTACAGAAGTTCTTCCCACCTACATCATGTCCATGGGATTTCTCTCCAATATAAGTTTTCTGATTCTCTGTTGTCTCTGTGCTTGTCTCAAAGCCCTTCCCACGTTCAGGATATTTAGGTTTCTCCCCAGTACAAATCCTATAAGGAGAAGAAAGGGATGGGTGGTAACTGTCAACCTCACCATATTCATTTTATTAATAAACATCCTCTCTAGTAAGAATTTGCTGATAAATTCTCGCTAAGTTATATAATCTGAATGATTCTTTCCTGGATCTATTATTATAATTTGTAGATGGGCTACAGTTAAAGGCTTTCCTATATTCATGACATTCATCTGATTTCTCTACAGTGTACATTCCATGATATTTAATAAAAGTCAAATCCAGAACTGAAGAATTTCCCACATCCATTATTAGAAAATAATTTGAGTAGATTCCCATTAGATTTATTTTGGTCTAAAAATAGACTTAACATCTCTCTGTCACATTTATGGAGACTTTTTCCTATAGACTCTTTCTACAGTAGAGAAAAGATTAGACTTGGATTCAAGTTTTTTCCATATTTCTACACTCATGGCTTCTCAATTGTTTGGAAGTTTTCCTTTGCATGAGATTGTCCTTACCGAGAATATTCCTCCTCATTGCTCTGTTGTCTGCCCAAACTGACATCATATTCCCAGGTTTCTCTCAAGCTGGAGACCAGCAGATGACACCCTGAAAGATTTGAGAAAACGTCTCTAGAGAAAGGCCTTCCTTTGCAAAAGACCCCTTGTTGTTGTTGTTGTTTTTCAGATAGTCTCCCTCTTTGAAAATAAAATTTAAATATCTGTACGCCCCTTGCATCATCGACTCTTTACTTATACCCAGCTTGTGTCTCCTTCATGGATATAATTATCAAAATGTAAATAATACTAGAATCACTTGCTTGGGGAGTCCTTTCACATTCATTCTCACAACAGCCTAGAGAGAAAGGAAAGTAAGTTTTCACATCCACCACATGAGGCTCAAAGATTTTTAATATATCACTACTTAGTAATAGAAACAAACTCAAGCCAGGGCAACCCATTTCTACTTTAGGAATGGAAGATGAAATTTAGGAAAAGATGAAATTCCACCAAACAAATGGAAAAGGCTTATACTTGAGGACAAAATACCAACCACATAAGTACAGGATGATGGTATGGAAGCATCAGTCTGTAAAATATCTGGGGGTCTCAATGGACTACTCACTCATGATGAGCCAGTAATGAATTCAATCCTAAACTGCAATAAGAGAGGCATGCCTGCCCTAATCAGGGCATATGTGGAAGAAGGCATTCACTTCTGGGAATGGAAATTTAAGAAGGATGTGAATCAGTTATGAAGATAGGAAGGCTCTCTGGCATTAAAGGGGTCCAACGTAAAGATGTTAAGAACTTTAAAGTACTACGATTCTGCTGGCTGGCCAGGAAACAGTCTGACCCCTTAGCCACAGATGTTAAAAAGGGCTAAAATGCATGATTATTTCCCATCTGGAGAGTGAACTTCATCCAACCTGATGTAACTGCAGGCACAAGCTCTGTTTTTTGTGCACCCTACAAGTTGGTAAAGGCCACAGAGTTGCTGGTTGCCTAATCTGCACCAAACATGTAACATTATTCTAAGAGCACATGGGAACTAATCAGCCTCTCTTAGGGCCTCATCTTCGACGACCACCTAATTCCACATGCATTGTCTTGCAGCAAGGCTTTGTAAAGTGGGGTCCAGACTCTTGTAAGCTCAATGACCTAGTGAACAGAGAAAGGGACTTAAGAGTCTGGAAGCTCTGAGTTCAAATCCAGCCTCAAACACTTATTATAAATGTGAACTGTAGAAAGTCACTTAACTTCTGCCTCAGTGGGGATGAAAAATAGCACCTCTCTCAGAGGGTTGTTTTGAAGATCAAATGAGATATTTGTTAGGTCCTTAGCATAGTGCCTGACATATAGTAGGTATTTAACAAATGGTTCAGATCTAGCCTTATTCACTTACCAGGTTTGTGACCTGGGCCAAGTCATTTAACTTCTGTTGGACTGAAATTTCCAAATCTGTAAGATGGGGATAGAGCAGACAGATAGCAAAGTAGATAGAGCACTGGGACTGAGTTCAAATACAGCCCAGACACTTATTAACTGTGTGACTCTGGGCAAGTCACTTAACCCCATTTGCCTCAGTTTCGTCATCTGTAAAAAATGAGCTGGAGAAGGAAGTGATAACTCCAGTATCTTTGCCAAGAAAACCCCAAATGGGATCCCAAATAGTTGGACATGATTAAAAAATAACTGACCAACAAAAAAGATGAGGATAATATCAGCATCCACCTCCCAGCACCGCTGTAAGAATCCAATGGGATGGTATTTGTCAAGTACTTGGTAAGTCATAAAATGCCATTATTATTCTTAAATGTCCTTATTTTCCAGGAAACTTGTAGGAAGAGGAGAAGATAAGCAAGGAATAGGAGGGAAGATGGGGTCACAATGGGGAAAAGACTAAGGAGAAGCAACAGAGGAGGAAATCAACAGAGACCAAGGATGGACAGAGATAGTCCGTCCTTGCTTCACACAGGCATGCTCAATCAATGCAGTCTTCCTTTCCTGCCACGTTCTCTTCAGTCCAGAACACTTACTATCTCTACCCCAGAAAGAGAGACAGGAGCTCCTTGTCAGTCACAACTTCCATTCTCTATGCCTGACGAAATCTTTCTACTTGATAATAATACCCTGGAAGGGTGTGAACACATCTGTTTTTCCCTTGATCCTGTCAAGGTCCTGTGGAAATTGTCTGTGGGCAGTGGGATAATCCATAAAAGGTTGCCAAAAAACGGCAGACCGAAGTGAGCCTACCTCCTCACTAATGATGTTCCATGACAGCGGGTTGGGAACCTTCAAAGGGCACGGGCAAATGCAGGGAGGGGAATTTTTCTGTAAAAAGTCACCTGCATTTTTCTGTACTAAATCATAAAGATAAAGGAAATCTTATAAAAAGAAAACAAATTGTAGAATTAGATAAAATCAGGGCATCTAAATGGGAAAATACAGAGACGGGTAAGACTATCCAGGCAGGTGGGGAAAAAAGGACAAAGAAGTCAGTGGCTGGAGACTGCTGTAGCTGCAGGCTGCTGAGGGGCTAATTTAGGCTCATGTGAGGAGAAATGTCCTGCAATGAAAGCTAGCCCAAAGTGGAAAGGGTTGCCTTGAGGGGTGGTGAGCCTCCCCTCTAGGGAGAGGGAGCTCAGAGAAATGAAAAGATGAAGAAAAGCTCCTTAGGGTCTAACCACTGTTAGGGGACATAAAATGAAACAAAAATCTTTTCCATAAATAAATAGGGCAATAATTTTAAAAGGAGGAATGCAAATAAGTAGGGATGAAAGGAGTAGATGGCCATGGCCACATGCCATATTATAAGACAGTGGCTAAAACCCGTGCATACAAATTTAAAAAAACAACAGAAGGAGAAGAGTGGACTAGACTAGGACTCAGATGCCTGGAAAAACTGACAGAGCCAGCAAGAAACCTTTAGACTCAGGATTCCTCACCTTTCTGTGTGTCTGGGACCCTCTGGGAGTAACCCAAAGCATGGGTTTTAAAAACTATTATTATTATCCATAGATGAAGGAAATGCTTGATTTCAGTCAGGGGTTAGTGAATATCTAACAGTTTGTTGTCTATGTTCCCAAGACCACAGACCCCCGAATTCTATTCACAGATCCCACAGGGATATCTAATCTCAGGTTAAAAAGCCTTGCTCGAGATCAGCTTGCCATGTGGTCTATTATGACAAACGAGTCCATATTGGAAAGTGACAGGTCACAAAAGTAGAAATGCCTGCATTGAAACGGGACCCTCAGGTCGGGAAGCCCTGAGGATAGTGTCATGTACTACCCTGGAAAAGAATAACCCCCCCCAGAGAAAGGGCCGAGCTCTCTGCAATGTCTCCTCTGACTGACAATGGTGATGACACTGACAGATCTTCTAAAGGAATGCTTTAGCACTTAGAAAGCTCTTTTAAAATGTTCTCTCATTTGATCCACACAGCCACTCTTCAGGTAAGTCATTATTCGCCAATTGACAGATGAGGAAACAGAATCAGTGACGTGGCCAGGGTCCCAGAGCCAGTTAGTGGCAGAATTCTAACTCAAGTTATCCTGACAAGATCAGCACAACAGGCTGAGCGGGCTGCCTGGCTGCCGGTTGGTCACTCACTCACCTGGAAAGCTGGTCCCTGGGACTTTAATCACTGGCTTCCAAGGAGGGTCCCCTTTCTCCAAGTGGCAGATCACATCTGGCTTGGAAACAGTGAGTCCTGCTCATAGGAAAAAGCAAAGAGGCGGGGAAAGAGTCAGCTCAGCTTTCAACCTTGTCTCTTCTCTTTTTAGAGAGAAGTGATTAAGCTAAGGCAGGTTCACAGACCACAGGATAGATGGCCCCTCAAGGATGCCCTGTATTCTCTTTTTAGCATGTCCAAGAATGGCTATGAACCAACTGCAGTATGAGAGGGCAGGAATATTTCAGATCCTTGGATATCAGCATTTGAAATTTGGAGGATAATCTTAGACTTCTAAGAAGAGAGACTGGGGAAGGTGCAACCTCAGGGCTGACACAAAATTAGGTGCCATGTTTCGGTTTTGTAAAGGAAACACTTCCCATAAGATGTAAGCTCCCTAGAGAGAGAGATGGTCTGGTTATGTTTTTGGGTATCCCTAGTACAATGCCTGCTGGTAGAATTCCCCAAAGGTCTTTCCTACAGAGACAGATAACACAAGTACCCCATCTCTTAGAGACAGAAGGATTAGCACTCTCAGATCTGTTTTCCAAACAATAACAGATTCAGGGCCTGTAACAGGTCCAGGCCTGATCCAGAAAGGCAAGGTGGGAGGTGGCAGGACAGTGGCCTACTGGCCAAGGACTAGAGAGGAGTATGTTGGCCCTGGTCCAGGATATTTCGTAAGGGAGGGACCCAAGTTCATCTAGCAGGTAGAATCTGACTCACCCAGGGAAGCTGTTCTTACCCAGATGGACCAGGTGCCCATAATTCTCCAGCATCACGTCCCTGTATAGCTCCTTCTGAGAGGGGTCCAGGTAGCTCCACTCCTCTGGGGTGAAGTCCACAGCCACGTCCTTGAATGTCAATGGGTCCTACAACACAAAGGAGCATGGGAAGAGAGGTCTGCACAGCAGGAGGCAATCCTGCCAGGCGCAGACTTTGGAGCATTCTAGGAAAATCTCTCTGGATCCCCTGCTGTAAGCCTGTGTGTAAAAGACCTGGAACACTGCATTTGCAGCCTGGGGTTCTGAGATCACTTCCTGCCTCCACCTGGCTGGCTCTGAGATTCTCCAAACCTCTCTGGGCCTCAGTTTACTCAGGAGTAAAATGAAGTTATGGTAGAGGTGAATCCTGAAGTTCCTTCTGAGTCTAAATCTCAGATCACTTGGTCCTTACATGATTCTGAGTTAAATTGGGCCTGGGAGCTTACAAAACCTCCTGGCTATTCCAGGATGTAATGTCCTTCCCATTTTATGCATAAGGAAACCTAGTCAAGGAAAGACTAAGTGGCCTGCCTCAGGCCCTTGCGGACAGTTAAGCAGCAGAACTCAGAGTTCAGCCCAGGGCTCCACACTCGTAACCCTCAGCTCTTCTGGCCACACCACACTGCCCCTTGCTCCCCGACATCCTTTCCCCAAGGGGGAATGCCCAGGCCCTGCCCGTCACCGCCCATCAGCCACACCATCCGCCGGCCCTAGTTACATCTCACAAACACACAAGCAACACTAACGTCGGGCAAAGGCTGCTAACATTTAATTTTCAATGAGAAACACTAGGGCCATCCCGCTCCGTGATGAATCAAAGGTTTCCATTGGATCACACACAGAATCCTCAACAGTTTCTTCCCAAGTTTCAGAGCAACAGAACCCTGGTGACTGAGGCAGTACTGAAGTCACCTTGGACACTCACAGTCCACAAACACGGTGCATCCTCTGCCCCAAAAGCTGAACCAGGCAGCAAAGCGGACTAAATTTAGGCTGAATTTTGAGGTCTCCAAAGTGCTTTTCTATTGATCGTAAAGGAATGAAAAATCATTTATTAAGCGTGATATGTTAAGTGGGCAGCTTGGTGGCACGGGGGATAGAGCGCCAGACCCAAAGTCAGGAAGACCTGGGTTCAAATCTGGCCTCAGACGCTTGCTAGCTTTGTGACCCTGGGCAAGTCACTTAACCTCTTTGCCTTAATCCCCTGGAGAAGGAAATGGCAAATCACTTCAGTATCTTGCCAAGAAGACCCCAAATGGGATCACAAATCGTCAGGCATGACTAAACAATAACATGTTAAGTACTGGGGATATGACGATAATAAATAAATGATAGCCAGGATTTCTACGGTATTTCAAGATTTGCAAAATGCTCTGTGAGCATTATTTCATTTCATCCTCTCAACAGCCCTGGGAGAGGGGTGCCACTATTACCTCAATTTTACACAAGAAGAAAATGAGGCAAAAAGGTCAAGTGACTTGCCCAGGGTCACACCTCTGAGCTAGGGCCTTCCCAGCTGCAGGTGCAGTGTTCCATCTGCTGAGCCGGCTAGCTGCCACGGTACAGAGAGAGATGAAGACAGTGCTTACAGTCCTGCGAGGAGGACAGCGTCCTGTACGGGGAAGGCTTTGTGACCAGGGAGGGGGATCCGGGTTTGGCCGGTTGTGGGGATGATGAGGAGAGCCCTTGGGAGAGGCCTGGCACGGCCTCTCCAGGGTCCAGGAGCAAAGGCCACCATCACAGCCCTGGAACCTGGCAGGCAGCTTCAGGCAGCAGCTCAAGAGCTGGTCTTGAGACCAGAAGGAAGCGGTCCTGTGGGTCCTGAGCTGGCGCAGCTGTCACCATGTGGCCAGGCTCTGAGGGCTGGGGAAGTAGACAGTTGGGACTGTAGGACTGTAGGACCACCCTACAGCCTTGCTAGGTGGGTACAGCGCTGGGAAGAAGGGTTTGGTCAACCTCAAGGCAGCCAAGGAACATCTGGGTTCCTTCAGAGACCTTTGTGATGTGGAGAGGCAGGGGAGCTGGATGTGGATCTGGGTTCAAATCCCACCTGTTTTCATTTCTGGCAGCAGGTCTGGGGGCTCCTTGAACCCTGCCACTGTCAGACCCCTTTATCTTTTCCTTCAGTGTGACTGTTCACAATACCTGGGTGACCCTGGCAAGTCACCTGGCACTTTCCTGGGTCCCCTTCAACTCGGACATCCCAGCAGCTGACTTCTGCCAAGAAGAGGGGCTTGACCTGGGCCCCAGCTTGGAAGGAGGCACCTCTCAGCTAGTGCCCTCAGTTTCCCCTTCTGTCAAATGGAGCCTCCTGTGGCTCTTTTTAGCCCAAACCCAGGCTTCCGGAATACAGCTCATTTCTTACTTAGATCATAAGGTAAAGGAGAGATGTGTCCATCCTCTGAGGACAAAGAAGGGAAAACTACTCACCTGGAGGGCCAGAAAGGTCGGGGGCTGGGAGGCCATTCTTGCCTGGGCACAGGAGGAGGATGGGAGCCCGGGGTGCAGAGCTGGGGAGAGAAAAGGGGCTCTGAGGGGGCAGTTCCTGCCCCCACCCCCCAGGTCCCTGCACACTCAGGGCAGGCTCGGCTGGGCGGCAGGAGCCGGAAAGCCCAGCCCTTACAGTCTGGTGAGTGAGTCTCCTAAAGACCGGACCAGGGTAGAGGCCGGCAGAGAGATAAGGCTGCAGGAGGGGGCAGCTGGGCCAAGGCTGGAGGGCAGGAGAAGAAGGAGGGCAGTCCTGCCGTGGAATGTGCAAGTGCATGGAGGCTGGAGATAGGCGCTGAGCACTTGAACAGAGGGGGAGTCCGGTCTGGCGGGTGGCTAGGAGGTAGGGCAGCAGCATCTCCAGCACCCCCCCCCCCGCCACGGTCCCCGGCTGCTCCTCTCTGCTCCCCTCCTTACCCAGGGGTCCCGCACTCTCCATCTGCCTCCTACAGGACCTCACCAGGCCCCCACCCTGCCAAGGCAGACCCCGGGGATGTTGAGGCCGGCCTGGGACCTCTCCCGCAGTGCCGGGCGGGTCACCCGCCGTACCCCCAGGCTGCACCGGCTGCCCAGGACGGCTCTGTGGGCACCTGCTCCGGGCAGCTCTCGGTGCTCCCCAGATTCCTCGTGCTCCCGGTCCGATGCTCCGAGGCAGAGGTCCCGGGATGTGGCCCAAGGGCTGAGGCTCCAGCCTCCACCACGCCGCAGTCAGCCATCTCCATCCGCAGGGCTTTTGCACAGGCTTTCCTGGATGCCCAGCGTGCCCTCCCTTCGCCTTCCTTCCAGCCTTGGTTCTAGGGCGCCCCCCTGCCCGGGGATCCCTCCGGCCCCAGTGCTTTGCCCGCCAGCAGTCACTGTGTGTGTTCTTCACTGACTTGCGGGGTATTTCAGGTGTTTCACGAGGGTAAGGGCTGTTTCATTTTTCAGCTCTGCGGAGGAGCCAAAGCAACGTGGGTGGAGGAAAGAAGTGCCCCCGGGAAGCGGCTTCTCAGGCCTGAGCCAGCTGGGAGCCTGGGGGCGGTGGCTTAGACAGCCGCCAAGGAGGGGGCCAATGACTGAGCAGGGGCAGGGGGCGGAGCGAAGGGGTCACGTGAGGGGGAGGGGGCGGAGCATAGGGGGAGGGGCCTGGAGGAGGGGCGGGGCGAAAGGAAGGTGATGGGGGCGGGGCGGAGCGGAGAGTGAAAAGGGGAGAGGGCGGGGCGGAGGGGGAAGGGCAGACCTAGGGAAAAAGAAAGAGCCGGAGAAGCCTTTCGGGGTGGGGGGGCTGGGAGAGCAGAGCCGAAGTGCTAAGTCCAGGGCTGCCTAAGTCACCTCCCTGCTCAGGAACATCCCGTGGCCCCGTCACCCACAGGTGCTTGGGGTGCAAAGCCGTCCACTCCCCCCCCCCCACTTCAGCGTGCGCTCAGCCCTCCCCCTCCTCGGCCTGGGGGCCAGGCCCCGCCTCCGGGCCGGCCCACCAAGCCCCTCGGCCCCGCATCCTCTCCGCCGGGCCCGAGCCCTCCGGGGCTGGCTCTCCGCCGCGGCTCGGAGCTCATTCCCACTCGCGGCTTTGCTGGCTGCCCCGTTAGACTGTAAACTCCTTGAGCGCAGGGGCTCGGCATGTTTTGTACTTGCCAGCACTCTGCACCGCGTCTGATAAATGTACATTGGTTAATGGACAGGCGTGGATGTGTCCGTGTACCACGTGCGTGTGTGTGGAGTCAGGGAGACCGATCGGCCTCAGACACTTGCCGCTGCGTGACCCTGGGCAAGTCACTTCACCCTGTTTGCCTCAGTTTCCTCGTCTGTAAAGCTGGTGAAGGAGATACCGGTTCGGTATCTCCCGTGTGCGCGCCTGTGTAAAACTGAAAAGCCTGCTTACCTGAGCTCCTGCAAGGTTCTGGCTGGAGGGACACAGAGAGCCCAGGACGTAGCGCCTTAGGACGGGGAGCAGACGGGAAAGAGGAGGAAGAGGTGGGCACAGAGGAGGGGAAGGGACCGGAGTGGAGAGGGCCGAGAAAGGGGGAGGGGAGACCCAGAGAAGAGCAGTGGGGGAGGGGCAGGAATGAGAGCTGGCAGGGCAGATCGGGGGGGGGAGAAGGGGAGGGGTACAGGTCAGAGGTGGGAGCGGACAGGCTTGTGGGTAACGCCCCCCATTGAAGATAACCCCCTTCCCAAGAGATGCTCATTTGTTCTCCTGCTGGTCCTCTATCTCCGCTGGGGAGAAGGTGAACTGGAACCCCGCCGCGCCCCGCTCCGCCCCTCCCCTCCCCAGGCCTTCAAGGGCAGCCTGGCTGGGGTCAGGAAATTGGAAGGAATGCCTGTCAGACTAAGGGAGCCGAGGTTCCCTCCCCCCATGCCCTTTCTCTACTCTCTTCTGCCTTTCCAGAGAAAAGAGCCAAGCTCAGCCTCAGTGGATGGAGATCCCAGGCTGGGATCTCTGGGTCCTGGGACCCACGAGCAGAGGAGGGGAACCTGCGGGCAGCAAGGAAAGCTTCAGCAGCCCAGACAACAGCACCCACAAGAGGACTGGCCCAAGCCCAGCTCCCACCCGCAGACCTCTCCAGAGAACTGTTTGGACAATGCAAAGCCCAGGAGAAACACGGCCAGGGAATTTGGCAGGGACACCGGCTCCTTCGTGCTCCAAGACTCCCTTGGGTTCTTTCCTCCCCAAGGGTCATAAAGATTCTGAACTATTCCTGAGTCCTGCTGGGCACAGCCAGGGAGTCCCTAAGCTGTGGAGAAGCCTGGAAGAGAGTCAGTGCTCCAGCTTTAAGAGAAGAGGCTTGTATAGAGGGGCTGCTGTGACTAGGGCCCAAGCCCAGGCTGTCTCTAGCTGTCCTTGTGACTCTGTCTCTCTCTGTCCCCACCCCCTTCACCTTTCCTCTCTCCCTCCCTCTGTCTCCCCAAATCAAATCCACAAGCATTCAGTAAGCACTAAGGAAAAGCAGACCCTGCCCTCAAAGGAGCTCACAGCCTGAGGGGGGCAGGCCACACGCTAAAACCCAGATACAACCAAGGCAGAGATAGGAGAGCCCAGAGACTGGCTCTGAGCAAAGACCCTAGCATGAAGGTGGCCCAGGAAAGGTGGGATTTTAGCTGAGACCCAAGGAAGCCTGAAGGCCCGGGCTGAGGTGAGGAGGAAGAGCGCTCCAGGCTGGGGGCAGCCGGTGACATGCACAAGAGGGCTTTGTTACTCCTTGTGTTCCAGTCCTCGAGGCTCAGGCTCATCCCAGAGTTCAAGGATAGATGGAAGGGGGCTCAAAGCTATATATGGCCCAGACCCAGGCTTCTTAACCTAGCATCCTTGACCTTGGGGTGTCAAAAACAGGTTGATACTTGTATTTCATTTGTAATAGTTTCCTTCGCAATTCTTTTCTGCTTTTAAAACCTTTATTTGGAGGAGAGGTTCATAGGCCTCACCAGACTGACGTCTGGGTCACACCGAGGGCCCTCCGTGTCCATTCCATCCTGGTCAGCTCTCCGGCATCCTTCAGAGGCCTCCTCTTAAAGAAGGGAGCATCACAAATGAAGGCTCCATTTCCAGACTGTCTGCAATTCTGCAGTTACTTATTTTTACCATGAGTTCAGTATTAAATCCTCGGTTGCCAGGTATATTTAGACCTACGACCAGGATCCAGCAGAAGTTTGGAGAGGGAGCAGTTCCCCCCATGCCCTGGCCCTGGAGGCCTGGCAAACAATCAGGTTGAGTTAGCCCCGTGGGTTCTCTAGTCCTTGTGGTCCAGAGTTTCGGAAATGAACAGGCAGATCTCGGGATGATTCACAGCCATCAAGCCTTCCATCTATAGTCAGGCAATGACACTTATTAAAGCACCTACTGTGTGCCAAGCACCGGGGTAGGAGCCAGGATTGCAAAAAAAAAAGGTAGAAGACGGTCCCTATCCGAGCTCGCCACCTCCCGGGGCATGGGAGGAGGTCAGAAGTTTCGGGTTCTCGGGTGTAATAACAAAGCTAACAATGGAATGGGGAAGAAAACAAAAATGTGCAAACCAGATAGACGGGGAGGTAGGGAAAACTCACAGAGGGAAGACCTCAGACCCAAGGAGGGTTGGGAAGGGCTCCCTGCGGAAGGAGGTTCCCCGTAGCCCTCTCCACGGAGCCCCCTACGCCTGGAGCGCCCTTCCCCCCACCCCCACCTCATCCTCTGCTCTGCTAGGGGCAGGACCCTGTCTGCCTAGGTCCCTGTGCCCCGGGTCAGCGCCGCGCCCGCCTGGCTGTGAGACTCCCAGCTCCAAGCCTTTGCTCAGGAGCCAGTCCTCCAGGCTCCGGGAACCTTTCCTGGCCCCTCCCACACCAGCCTGCACGCGCTCGCCTCTCTGTGTTTAGTTTGATATGTATTGGTTCAGTCTCTGAATAGAAGCTCCTTTTGGGTAAGGATCGAGGGCGGGACCTGGAGTCAGGAAGACTAGAGTTCGGATCTCGCCTTAGGCACTAACTAACTGGGAGGACCTGGTTAAATCTCTTCATCCTCGCCTGCCTACATCTCCCAGAAGTCGCTGCGAGACCAGACTCTCCTTCCGGTAGCTGCGGAAGTTTAAGAGGAAGGGGGCGGAAGGGCGAGGGGAGGCGGTGAAGACTGAGGTCCGGTCCATCGTCCCACACCGGAAGAGGAAGCAGGCGAGGCAGGCGAGCAGCCCTCTGGGAAATGTAGTTCGGAATCCTGCGGACCAGTGTGTACGCATGCCCAACAGCGCCCAGGGCCTGGGTGAGTTTCTAAGCCTGGTGGGCAGGTGCGAATCCCTTTCCGTAGCTCTGGGG
>CM053582.1:70257069-70323134 GCA_028627135.1 Pseudochirops cupreus
GGGAGAGATAGGTAGGTGGATAGATAGGTAGGTAGGTAAATAGGTAGGCAGGTAGGTAGATAGATAGATAGATAGATAGATAGATAGATAGATAGATGGATAGATGGATGGATGGATGGATAGATAGATGGATGGACAGATAGATAGATAGAGATAGGTAAATAGATGATAGATAAATAGATATACACATGTATTTTTAATCGAATAAAGTTCTTCAAAAACTAGGTTACTACTTTGCTTCTGTATACCACATACTTAATCTATTCACTGATCAGTCTATTGCTTACCCAGTATCACATTTTTTTCAGTGATTATAGCTTTGTAGCACAGTTTAAGATCTGATATTGTTATGCCCCTTTACTTACCTTTTTTTTTCACTGACTCCCTTCACACTCTTGCTATTTTGTTCCTTCAGACAATTTTTTTTGATCATTCTAGCTCTACAGAGTAATTCTGCGGTAGTTTGATTTTAGGCAGTATTATCATTTTCATTATATTGGTTCAGCCCACTCATGAGCAATTAATATTTCTACAATTACTTGAATCTGTCTTTATTTGTACAAGAGGGTTTTGTAATTATGCTCACTAACTTCTTGTGTGTGTCTTAGCAGGCACACTCCCAAGTATTTTATGTCCATAGGTATTTTAAGTGAGATTTCCCCATCTCTTCCTGCTGGGATTTTGTTGGTAATATTACAGAAATCAGGATTTGGGTGGGTTTATTTTATATCCTGCACTTTGCTAAAGCTGTTATTTTGATTAGATTTTCTTGTTGACTAGGGTTCTTTAAATAAACTATCATATCATCTGGGGAAAGTGATAGCTTTATTTCCTCTTTGCCTATGCTTATTTACTTTCTGGTCTTATTTCTGTCACTAGCATTTATACTATGATATTGAAGGGTAATGGTGATAATGGATATCCTTGCCCCACCCCTTACTTACTAGCAAGGCTTCTAGCTTATTCCCATTAGAAATAATGCTTGCTTTGTTTTTCGATAGATATGACTTACCGGTTGTTTTTTTTTTTTAAGTTCCTTTTATTCCTGTGATTTCTAGTGTTTTTACATAGCAATGGGTGTGGCAATTTATCAAAAGCTTTTTCTGCATCTATTGAAACTCATGACTTTTGTAGTTTTTATTATTGATATGGTCAATTATGCTTATAGGTATTACAATATTGAAAATAGCCCTGCATTGCTGATTCAGAGTTTATGGCCTTTGCGATATGTGGTTTTAATCTTCTTTGAAGAATTTCATTAAAAAAAATTTTTTGAATGAATATTCATTAGGTGGATTTGTCTAGTTTTCTTTCTCTTTTTTACATTTTCTTGGTTTAGGTATCAACACTATATTTGTGTCACAAAAGGAATCTGTTAGGCATCCTTTGCCAAACTTTTTTCAAGCAGTTTTGTAATATTGGAATTAATTGTTCTTTGAATGTTTGGTAGAATTTATATGCAAATCCATCTACTTTGGGTTTCTTTTTTTAGGGAAATCTATGGCTTTTTCAATTTCTTTTTCAAGGGTAGGGTTATTTAAGCATTCTATTTTCTCTACATTTAATCTGGGCAATTTATATTCTTTTAAATATTGACTCATTTAATTAAGATTTCCAGATTTATTGGCATACGGTTGGACAAAATATCTCCTAATAATTTATTTTATTTCCTCTCCATTGGTTTTAAATTTGTTTTTCATTTTTAATACTGGTTATTTGGTTTTTTTCTTTAAAAAAATTGAATTAGCCAGTTATTTGGTGTTTTTTTAACATTGTTTTTTTTCCTTCAGAAAGCTAGATCCTTTTATTAGTTTTCAGTTTTTCATTTAACTTTCAGTTTTGTTAACCTCTCTTTTTATTTCTCAGAATTTATTTTGGTGTTAAATTGGAATGTTTTAATTTGATGTTTTTCTAGGTTATTTGTGCTTCATTTGTGCTCTCTTTCTATTATTGATGTAAAGCATTTAGAGACTTAATTGTTGATTGTTTATATTATTTGGTCTTTGACCCATTCCTATTTTAGTTTATTTAGTTACCATTCAGGATTATACTCAGCTTTGCTGGGTAAATTATTTTTGATTGCAAGCCTAGCTCCTTTGTTTTTCAGAATGTAGTCTTCCAAGCCCTTCAGTCTTTTAATGTAGAAGTTGTTAGATCTTGTGTTATCCTGACTATAGCTCCACAGTATTTAATTTTTTTTTCTTGCTGCTTATAATATTTTCTCTTTAACCTGGGAGTTTCAAAATTTGGCTATAACACTCCTATAAGTTTTCATCTTGGGATCTCTTTCATGTGATGATCAATGGATTTTTCCTATTTTTATTTTCTCCTCTTGTTCTAGTACTTCAGGGCAATTTTCCTTAATAATTTCTTGTAATATCATATCTAGATTCTTTTTTTAATCATAACTTTCAGGTAGTCTAACAATTCTTATACTGTCTCTCCTTGACCTGTTC
Source organism: Pseudochirops cupreus (assembly GCA_028627135.1). Lineage (NCBI taxonomy): Eukaryota > Metazoa > Chordata > Mammalia > Diprotodontia > Pseudocheiridae > Pseudochirops > Pseudochirops cupreus. The sequence continues at coordinate 70,259,526 of CM053582.1, forward strand.
TCTAGATCGGTTTTTTTCTAATGAAATGTTTCACATTCTCCTATTTTTTGTTTTGTTTCATTTTTTTTTTCTCATGGTACCAGAACATCATTACCTTACCCCTTGCCCAATTCTAGTTTTTAAGAAGTTATTTTCTTCCTTAAGCTTTTGGATCTTTTCCCCAATTGGTTGACTTTCTTTTCATAATTTTCTTGATTTTCATGGATTGCTTTTTTCCCTTAATTTTTCCTTAACCTCTCTCATTTGATTTTTAAAATCTTTTTTAAGCTGTTTGAAGAACACTTTTTGGGGGCTTGTGACCATTTGACAATCTTCCTTGAAGCAGAAGTGTTGGGTGTTTTTCTTTTTAGCTTGATTATGTTCTGAGTATGAACCTTGATTTTTTCTGTCCCTCCAGTAGCTATTCTGTGGTTGGGTTCTTTCTCTATTGCTTACTCATTATTACTTATATTTTTAGCAGCTTATTATAGTCAGATTCTAGTCCTGAGGTATAGGAGATGATGCCTCAGGCCTCAAATTTTGTATCCTGTTGTTTCCTAAGTGCTATCTGGGATCCTGACCTTGGACACTCCTTTCTGCCCTCATGCCATGGAGGCCTCCAGCCATGCAGACCCTACAAATATTCTTGTTCCCTGCAGTCCCCCTCATGGCTGTGAACTTGAGCTTACCCCTCTGCTTCGGAATGGAAAATGAAACAAGATACTCTGCTCCCCTGTGAGTGCCCACAGCCAGCAGGGTCACTGGCTGTCTGCCACTGTACTCAACCAGGCATGTGCTTATGCCTCGCCCATAGTTACAGCCTAAAACTGTGTCTGGTCAACATACCTGCGCCTGGCATCCAGCAACTGCCAAGAGTCCTTCAATCTCTCTGATCCCCATGCTATGAGAGGAAAGGTTTTGCAAAGGAGGCTACTGCTATGCTGGACCCAGCTTGCTTCAGGCCTGGTTGTTTGTTGAGTCAGTAGACTCTGCCTCCAGGTGTTTATACTTAAACCTGGCCTCTACCCTAGGAGATTGGGTCCTGAAGTCCTTCCTAGTGTCTTAGGAGGATAAATGTTTTGTTTTTAATTATTTCTGCAGTTCAAAATTCCCTCTGAGGCAATATTTTTATCATGTTTGATAAATCCAGAATCCAGAGAACCCAGTGTTTCCCATCTTACTCTACCATCTTCCCAGAATTCTCTTCTGATTATCTATTTAAATTAAGTCTATTTTTGCTTTTGCATTGTTTGAAATCATGATGGCTACCCCTCACTTTTTTTGCGTTTTAGCTGGAGCATAATAGTTTCTGCATCAGTCCCTGATTTTAACTTTGTGTGTGTATCTTTCTGTTTCAAGTGTTTTTTTTAAACAATATATTGTTGGATTCTGATTTCTAATCCATTTTGCTATCATCTTTTATTTTATGGATGAGATCCATCCAAATTCATAGTTATGTTTGCTATGTATTTCCTTCCATCCTATTCTTATACTTAATCTTATATCTTATATATAATCTATTTTATATATAATCTATCCATCCTATTCTTTAAATACTTAATCTTATATCTTATATATAATCTTATATATAAACTATCCATCCTATTCTTATACTTAATCTTATATATAATCTATCCATCCTATTCTTATACCTAATCTTATATCTTCTTATACTTATACTATTCTTATCCTTATTTCTTTTACCCTAGCCCCTCCTCATGAATCCGTTTTGCTTCTGACCACTGCTTCCCTTAACATACCCTCTCTCTTCTCTTTCCCTCTTACATCCCTGTTAGGTAAGATGAATTTCCATACATGATTGGATGTGCATGTTTTTTTTTTCCCCTCCTTGAACCAGTTTGGATGAGAGTTAAGTTCATGGGTTTCCTTCTACCTCTGACCACCTCGCTCCATTACAGAAACTCTTCCTTATGCACCCCATTTACATGAGGTGATGATATAATCTCACCTTCACCCCAGGTCCCTATAAATTTTTTCAGGCTCATAGTGCCACATTCTGGCTTGGACTCTCTTCTAAAAAGGGACCAATTCAGTCTTCCAACTGATACAGAGAAAATAAACACAAACAAGATAAACACTGATTGCACAGAAATAATAGAAAACACTATTAAAAACATCATATGTATTTCTATAAATTCAATGACCAAATTGATTCCTGAGGACATATGATAAAACACGTCACCCTCCTGGTGCAGAATCAGGCATATATTGTCAGACAAAGTTAATGCCTTCTTTTCTTTCTTATAAGGAGAAGGTAGTACCTTCGGAGTGATACATTTGCAAAGTAAAAACTACCAATAAAGGATTTAAATTCAAAAGTGATGATAGGACTGTATAAATGTATTTATTTGTCCACATGGAGCTGGTAATGTTGTAAAAACTCCTTGTTGTTGTAAGAGATACTGGACAGAAGATGGATCTTGCCCTATGGCTCAGACACATTTCTTTTTGATTACTTTCAAAATAACCACTGCCTTGGCATATTTAGTAATAACAATTTCCCCAGTATGAGTTTAATGATGCAGAGAAAACATTTCTGTTACAGCTCCAAGTCTTCTTATATTTATTGCATCAATGGAGTCTGTGTCTATAATATATTCCAAGATGGGAAGCAAAGGTTGAATAGTTGAAGGACAACTGATATTATTATTGGTACATTCTGTAACATGAATTCTCTGATCTTCATGAAGTTCTGTGAATGGGCATAAGGCCGTCTCATATTCCTATGTTTTCTATCAAATGTGAATTCTCTGAAGTTTCAACAGCTGTGTTCACTGATGAAAGGGCATCACTCCTGATTTAAACTGATAACCAACTGGTATAGAGAATGGTGTTTTTCCCAGGAGAATGTGAGATTCTTGGGGGTAGTGCCATCACTAGGCATAGTAACTTCTAGACAGTGCGTATTCAATAAATACTTGCTGAATTAACCTGGAATTCTCAGGCAGCAGGTCTGCTGTCAATCATTAAATTCATACAGTTTCTCTACAGCATGTATTTGTTAATGTAGAGTATAAGTTCATCACTCTAAATTCATGACACTCATAATGTTTCATCCTATTAGAGTTCTTGGTGTTCTAGACTATGGGGACAACAGAAATGTTTTTTTTTCTTTCACATAATTGCTACTTTGGAAAGGTTTGAAAAATCATGATGATGAGAGAAGATGTCTTGTTCCAGGCCTTGTTGGTCACATCAATCAGAAGTCATTCCTAAGCTTTCTTTCTTGTATGAATTCTCAGATGTTGAGTCAAGCTTCTCTGCCTGAAGGGTCTTCCCACAGTCATTACAATTGATTACAAGTCTCTCTCCAGAATTGATTCTCACATACTGGGTAAGATGGTTCTTTTGGTAGAAGGTCTTCCCACATTCAGGACATTCATAAGGTTTCTCTTCAGCATGACTTCTCATGTGCTGGTTATGTGCCTTTTGGTAGAAGGTCTTCCCACATTCAGGACATTCATAAGGTTTCTCTTCAGCATGACTTCTCATGTGCTGGTTATGTGCCTTTTTGTAGAAGGGCTTCCCACATTCAGGACACGCACAAGGTTTATCTCTAGTATGAATTCTCACGTGCTGGGTAAGATCTGTGTTACTACTGAATGCCTTCCCACATTCACAATCTTCTTGAGGTTTCCTTCCTCAATGAATTCTCACATGTGAAGAAAGCGCTAACACTGAAAACTCCTTTCCTTCTGCATGACATTCAAACAGGTTCTCTCCAGTATGAATTTTTTGGTGTTTTGTCTTTGCTTCCTTTGAAGCCCTTCCTACATTCAAGATATTTACAAGCGTTCTCCCCTGTGTCAATCCTGTGATAAGAAGAAAGGGATTGGCGGTGACTGTACACCTTACTATAGTCATCACATCCATACACTTTCTCTACAATAAGAATTTTCTGATGTCCACTTCTACTCTCAGGGGGGGAAGCCTTCTGACATTTATTAACTTTATGGGATTTCTCTCCAGCATCTATTATCAGATAAGAATTCATAGATTGGACTTGGAAGGCTTTTCTTTATTCATTATACAGACAGTTCTCACTTTACATAAGTGAACTGTTATACAGACCTCTACATGAAGTGGTTTTTACATAATAAGAATTTGCCTCTCCCCAACCACTTCACTTAACCTATATAACAAAGGCAGACACAAAAGAATACCTTTACACAAGTCTTACAATGTACTAAAATGCCGACCTATTAAATACTGCACCAAATTAAGCAGAATTATTAAATGAAAGGCAAAGCCTAATGATAAAGTACGCACAATACAATGCAGTAAAGTTAACCTAGGAGTGCAGTATGTTGCTCCTTTCCCACCCACTACACTTAGCCTTTATCACCTGTGGTTGGTGACACAACTTTTGTTTTTTAAATGAAGCTACCAAGAAATGTTTAGGCAATGGCTTTCTTTTTTTCCTCATATATCTGACGATAGCAGGCAATATTATCCTCAACTAGTCTTTGAACTTTAAAAAATCTTGAAGTGTTTGGATCCATCTTTTCAATGGAAGAAAAAAATTCACTCAAATGACGAAACGCTTCTGCCAACTGTTTTGCGCTGAACCTTTTTGGTTCGACCTCAGGTTCCGAAGCTTCCCTTTCTTCTTCTTCTTCTTCTTCTTCTTCTTCTTCTTCTTCTTCTTCTTCTTCTTCTTCTTCTTCTTCTTCAATCTTTGCAGCTAGCAGCTCAATCAGATCCTCATTTGACAGTTTTTCTCCATGAGACTTAATCAACTCCTCCACATCATTATCATCCACTTTTATCTCCAATTCTTGTTTTAATTTTACAATCTTGTTACTCACTTCTCTTAACGTTTCATCATTGTCAAATCCACTAAAATCAGGAACAAACTGTGGGCACACTTTTTTCCAAACTCGCTTCATACATGCTTCTGTTACATGTTCCCAAGCCTTGGCAATATTCTGGATTGCATGGTAAATGTTATAGGACTTCCAGAAATCTCTCAATGTCAAGTCTTTATCTGCATCCAAAGCTGCGATTGCCTGGGCAAATGTAATGTGTAAATAATAGGCCTTGAAATCCACCATCACTCCCTGATCCATAGGTTGTAATAATGAGGTAGTATTTGGGGGAAGGTAGACCACTTTTACATTTTCATTAAAATCATCCAGATGGAGAGGGTGACCTGAGGCATTATCCAAAATCAGTAGAATTTTGAAAGGAATTCCATTATCATTGCAAAACTTCTCCACTTCAGGAACAAAGCAGCACCTAAACCACTGTTCAAAGATATCAAGGGTTACCCAAGTCTTAGGGTTAGAGAAATAATGCACAGGTAGCGTGGCCTTGCTGATTCCTTTCAGCGCTCTGGGATTTTCTGAGTGGTGCACAACAGCAGGCTTTAGTTTGCAGGTCCCAGATGCATTCCCTCCAAGCAGAAGAGTAACTCTGTTTTTTGAAGCTTTATGCCCCAGCATGGTTTTCCCCCACACGGAGGTGTAGGTTCGAGATGGCATTTTTTGATAAAAGAGGCCGGTTTTGTTCACATTAAAGATTTGCTCTGGCAAGTAGGGACCCTCATCAATTATTTTTTGCAGGAATTCTGGGAACTTCCTTGCTGCTTCCATAGCTGCACTAGCAGCCTCTCCTAATACGTGCACATTATGAAATCCTACACGATTTTTAAACCGTGCAAACCAACCACTGCTTGCTGTGAACACCTGTGTTCCTTCAGGGTACTTTGCCTTTAAACCTTCAAAGAGGTTTCGAGCCTTGTCCTGAATTGCCATTAAACTTAAAGGAATATTCTTCTGATTCTGGGCTTCTATCCACACAGTTAAGAGTTTTTCCATCTCTAGAATGGCCCCTTCTCTGCGTTTGGACAGGTAAGTCAGCTTCATGCAAGTGCTGTCTTCCGCATGTTCCTTTATCCGGGCCGCGTCCTTCACTATGGAGTTCACAGTCGAGACCGCAAGGCTGAGTTCACGCGCGATTGACGACAATTTCTGTCCTCCTTCGTATTTTCTAATGATGTTCATCTTCATTTCCAAGTCTATTGACTTGCGCTTACGAGACGGTTGGCTTTTCCCCTCAAGGGCACGTTTGCCGCCAACCATGGTGAAAATATAAGGATCGCTATTGAACACAGGGAGAGGCACAGTATCACTCAGCGTCTGTAGACACGCAGGAACTGACTTAGAGGTGCTTCTTAGATTCCCACCACCATTTGAGCTACCTGCATCATACAGTGTCTTACTGTGTAACTTCTACTTTGCATAAAGGAATATTGGTAATTTTGTTTCGGAATGAGGATATCTTTTAGAATTATTTACATAAAGTTGAATTTGTGTAATGTGAATTTATGTAAAGTGAGAGCTATATTAATTTGATTGATGTCCAAGACATACTCCATGATCTTTATTAAGTAAGTATCAAAGTAGGAATCAAAGAATCTAACACCTCCATTACATAGTTAGAAAATATTTTTGTTGGGTAGATTCCTATTATAGTGACTTTGATCTGATAACAAATGGATCTTCTTGTCACATTTATGGAGACTCTTTCCTACAGATCTGCTCTGCTGTGGAAAAAGGACTCAAGTTTTTACCATATTTGCTACATTCATGGTCTCTCAATTTATTTGGATTTTTGTTTCATGTGACATTTCACTTACCAAGAATGTTCCTCCTTAGAATTTTGATGTCTGCCCAAACTGGCACCAGTTTTCCAGGCTTCTCTTCCGCTGGAGGTCAACACATTAGCCCTTTTGAGATTTTTCTGAGAAAATGTCTCAATGCTCCCCTTTACAGATGACCCCATGGTTTCCAACCTAGTTTCACCATCTGCAAGTAAATATAAAATATTTGTATCCCCCCCCCATCTACCTACTGTATTCTTATACCTGATTTGAATCTCCTCAATGAAGAAATATTTCATCATCAAATATAAATCATACCAGAATCACATTTTTGGGAATTTCTTCCACATTTATCCTCACAACAATCTGCAGAGAAGGGAAAGACAGTTTTTATATTTTCCAAATGCGGCTAAAGAAATTTAGTGGATGACCAATTAGTAAAAGAAACAAACTCAAGCCCGTGTCTCTCTATTTCTATTCTAGAAAAATTATTATTTTTCTATTCTAGAAAATAAGATAAAATTCCACAGGAAAAAAATGTGAACTCTTACTCATAGGTACAAAATAATCATTACAGTTAAGACATATAAAACCTAAAAGATATATAAAAGACAAACATTTCCCAGTACTCAAATGTTCAAAGGATATGATCAAATAGTTCTTAAAAGAATTGCAAAATATTAACAATCATGTAAAAGATCACTAATAAGAGAAATTGAAAGCCAAACAATTCTAAGGTATCACTTCATATGCAGCAAATTGTAAAAGATGACCAAGAAAAGAATAGTCAATGATGGAGGGACTGTGGGAAGATAGGCACACTAAAGCATTATGGTTGGATCTGTGAATTAGTACAACAATTTTAGAAAGCAACTTGGAATTATGTAAGTAAAGGGACTAAAACATCCATGCTATTTGACTCAGAGAGCCCATTACTTGGCTTTCACCAAAAAGGATTCTGTTGATAAGAAGAATATGTCCACATAAACCAAAAGATTTATAGGAGCACTTTTTTGTGATGGCAAAGTATTGGAAACAAGGCAGACATCCACTTAATGGTTGAATGGTTAAACAAATTTTTATAGCAGAATGTAATGAAATACCACTGTGTTATGAGAACAAATGAATATGATGAACATAGAAAAGCACTGAAAAACTCTGGGTAAAATAACCATTAGAAAAGCCGGAAGAGTCTGAGGATAGATTTAGAACTCAAGTCTTCCTGAATCCAGGGCTGTGCCCTATACACTGCACCACCCACTCAGTGAGAGAAATATGGAAGGAAAAAAGGAAGGAGGGAAGGAGAGGCAGAGGGAGGAGGAAGAAAGAAAATAAGAAAACCTTATTTTATGAAGATGGAAATAGAGGAAGAAAGCCTAGGTTAGGTTTTCTTTCCAATCACTTGTTTAAATGGAGCAAGGGTAATGTCTATTCTGGAGGTGCAAACTTTTGGAAGATATTCCCCAAACTAATTACTCCCTATTTAACTGCTCCCTATAAGAATTCCTTATTCAATCTGTTATGAGGAGAACAATGACATCTCTGTCACACTGAGGTAAGAAAGGTACTTCTCTCTTGGTCACCAAAAACATGACAACATCTTTCAGTTTCAGGAAATCAATATCCCTCTCTAAAAATGCAAACTGGTGTTAATGGGGTATGCTTCTGTGTCTTCTCTTCCTTTCCTTTGTGCTAAGCACACACTAATCTGAATCATAAATTATGGGAATTAGCTTCAGGATCTCATTTTGACCTTTTTTTTTTCAAGGTTACATACAATTAATAGCAAGATCTATTTCTCTAGTTGGTTAACTACAAAACATGGATTTTCTGCATTTTACATTAATATTCTGAATGAAGCAACATATTAAGATCAACTAAATTAGTCCATATGTCAGAAGAATTTATCAAGCATGAAGATAGTATTGAGACATGGCCCTGAATTTTGGTAGGAGTATAGAAAGCTGTGTAGGGGGTGAAGACAGTAACTCAAAAATACTCGTGTCTCTAGCTCTTCCATTTACTACTCAATAACCCAAGTGTCTGCAGATCTTCCAAAAGAGTCCAATGGAAGGGTAATGGAAGCTTTAAAGGAACCTTACTGATCTGGCTGACTGACCAGTAGAAAGTCTGGCTGATCCCCTTAGCCTTAGTTATTGAAAACAGCACCGAGCACATAGAGGACTCTTAACAAATGCCTCTCTCTTTCCTCTTATCCCCCCAAAAATGAGCTATGGGCATGGAAGGTGCACTGAGAAAGTCTACACTACCAACGTGAATACCTCCAGCCATAGCACCATGGCGCAGGATGACTGATTGGTTATACAGACAGTCCCATAAGGAAGAAGGCTAAAGGAAAGAGTGTAGACCTAGGAGTACGGAATTCTTGAGTTCCAATGAAGCCCAAGATGCTTGCTGGTAGGGTGACTCTTTGGCCTCAGTGTCTTTACTTATCTGCAAACGGCTCCCAAGGTTTCTGTGATGATCAAAGGAGGAAATATTTGTAAAGGGCTTAGCACAGTGCCTGGCACCAAGTGGGTGGCTTTCTCCTCCCCACACCCTGAAATGAGGCTAGGAACACAGAAGGTTCATTGTGAGAGGCTGTGCCAAGAATGCAGGGATGGTTTAACATAAAGAAAACTATTAAGATCAATGATTACATCAATAATAAAAGTTTTTTTTTTTTAAATCATATAATTATAGCAATAGATACAGAAAAAGTTTTTGATAAAGTTCAACCCTTTTCGCTATTAAGGACATTTGAATGTATTGGTACAAGTGAATTTTTCTTTAAATGGATAAAAAGCATTTATCTAAAACTATCAGCAAACATTTTGTGATGGGGATAAACTAGATGCAACTAAAAAATTAACTGAAACAATAATTTTAGCAAATTTAGTAGGATATAAAGTAAATGCATATAAATCATCGGCATTCCTATATATCACAAACAAAACTCTGCAAGAAGATATAGTTAAAAAAAAATGCCCCATGTTAGGGACCTGCCAAACAAATCCAGGAACAACTACATAAATAAAATTATGAAAAACTTCTTATACAGATAAAATCAGATTTAAATAATTGGAGATATACTAATTGTATAGGCAGGGCCAATATAATAAAAATGACAATTTTACCCAAACTAATTTATATATTCAACACCATCCCAATTAAATTACCAAGAAATTACATTACTGAATTAGAAAAAATAATAAAATTCATTTGGAAAAACAAAAAGTTAAGATATCAAAGGAAATAATGAAAAAAAATTATAAAGGGAAAGAGGTTTCGCAATACCAGCTCTTAAACTGTATTATCAGGCAGTAATTATCAAAACTGTCCGGTATTGGCTAAGAAACAAAAAGGCAGATCAATGGAAGAGAGAAGACATACAATGTATAGCAGTAAATAAACATAATAACATTGTATTTGATAAGTGTGAAGACAAGATTTGGGGATAAGAATTCATTATTTGGTAAAAATTGTTGGGAAAACTGGAAATCGGTATGGCAGAAACTGGTCATGAACCAATATCTCACACCACTACTCACCAAGACAAGGTCAAAATGGATACCTGCCCTAGATATAAAAAGAGATTTTTACAAGAAAATTAGAACATGGAACATATCACTTATCAAACTTATGGAGAGGTTTATGAATAAACAAGAGATAGAGAACAAAATTAGGTATAAAATGAATCATTTCATTTATATTAAAATTTTTATACAAATTAAATTAATATAGCCAAGATTAGAAGGAAAGCAGAAAATTGGGGGGTAGGGGGAATAATTTATAAGATAAAGGTCTCATAACTAAAATATATAAAGAACTTTGTCAAATATGTAAGAAAACAAGTCAACTCCCAAGTGATCAAATGATCAAAGGATATGAACAGGCAATTTTCCAATGAAGAAATCAAAACAATTCATAGTCATATAGAAATGCTCTAAATTGCTAAAATAAAGAAATAAAATTTTAAAAAAAGAAATGCTCTAAATTTTATACCTACCAAATTGGCTAAATGATAGAAGGGGAAAATGACAAATATTGGAGGGGATGTGGACAAATTGGGAGACTAATTCATTGTTGGTGGAATTGTGAAACCATCCAACCATTTTGGAGAACAATCTGAAATTATACCCAAAGATTTATTAAACTGCCCATACCTATTGACCCAGCAATACTACTAGTTGGTGTATTTTCAAAGATGATTAGGGAAAAAGGAAAAGAATCTATATGTTCTAGAATGTTTATAGCAGCTTTCTTTGTAGGAGCAAAGAACTGGAAATTACAGGGATGCCCATCAATTGGGGAAAGGTTGAATAAACTGTGGTACATGATTGTGACAGGATACTACTTTGCTACAAGAAATGATGAGCTCAAGGATTTTAGACAAACATGGAAAGACTTGCATGAAATAATGAAGAATAAAATGAGTAGAACCAAGAGAACATTGTATACAGTAACAACAATATTGTTTTAAGAATAACTTCAAGCAAGTAAGTTTTTTGTCTGTTATAAATTCCCAAATTAACTATAAAGGACATATGACAAAAGACACTTTGTGCATCCAGAGAAAGAATTGATAAATACAAGTATATAAAGAATAATTTTATAAACATGTGCACGCGCACGTGCGCGCACACACACACACACACACACCCCACACAAACATAAATTGCCAAGATTAACAGAACAGGAAATAGAATACTTAACTAACCTTATCTGAGAGAAATGATTATTTTCTCTTATATTAATAACCCATTATTAATTAGGATCCAGGCTTTTTATTTGCACATTCAGGGAACAGCTAGTCTCTGAAAGACAAGGCTAATTGATGAGACTAGCTTAATCTTCCAGGATCTTGGATGGGATCCCATCCAATAAGGAAAAACCTTACTTCTGTTTAGTATAAACAGAATCTAATCTAGGTGAATTCCAGGCCCCAAACAAGGATAAATCCTTGAACCCCTCCCCTCCACTGGATTTAGGGCAACACAGTTCAAGAAGAAGAAAACCAAGCAGAGTGGTCTGGGTAGAAATGGATTCTTCTGTCCAGATTGCTGGAGGTGGCTGAGTCTCATGATCAGGCCACATGCTCCCCAGGAGAAGCTGAAGGCTTTTAGACCACCTCCTCATTAATATGCCCACCCTCTTAATTAACTGCTCACTGATCAGGGTTGATTTCTCCTGTCAAGGGCATTCCCTTTCAGAAAAATGTTTAAGGCATTCAGTGTCTCTATTAGGGATCTTTAGTTACCAACAGAATCCAGTGATCATCAATTTATTGATCATTAGCTAGTCTAATTAATAAATTGCTTATTAATTACCCAGACAACCTCTCTCAGGTTTTTCATTCATCTCATATCTTGGAATAAGAAATTAAACAAGTGATAAATGAGCTCCTTAAGAAAAAAACTCCAGCATCAGATGGATTTACAAGTGAATTCTAGCAAACATTTAAAGAATAATTAATTCCATTACTAGAAATACTGTTTAATAAAATGTCTTGATAATTAAACCAGGGAGGGCAAAAACAATGAAAGAAAACTATAAACCAATTTCCCCAGTGAATACTGATGCAAAAAATTTTAAATAAAAAATTGGCAAAGAGATTACCATAATATATCACAAAGATCACACACTATGACCATTCCAGATTTATATCAAGAATGCAGAACTGGTTTGATATAAACTATAAGCATAATTAACCATATCAATAACAACAACCAAAAAAACCATATAATTGCAGAATTTTTTTTCCCCAAAATACAACACCTATTACAATTAAATACATTATAAAGCATAGGAATAAAGGAAGTTTCTCTTAAAATAACAAGTAGTATCTATCTAAAATCAGGCTGGTAGGTGGCACAGTGGATAGAGTGCTGAGCTTGGTGTCAGGAAAACTCATCTTCCTAAAATCAAATCTGGCCTCAGACACTCCCTAGCTGTGTGACCCTGAGCAAGTGACTTAACCCTGTTTGCCTCAGTTTCCTCATCTGTAAAATGAGCTAAAGAAGGAAACAGCAAAGCACTCTGGCATCTTTGTCAAGAAAACCCCAAATGGGGGTCACAAACTGAACAAAAACAAAAATCGAAAATCAATAGCGAGCATTATCGGTAATGGGGATAAACTAGAAGCCTCTCCAGCATGAGCAGGGGTCAAGCAAGGGTGTCCATTATCACTAATGCTCTTCAACACTGCATTAGAAATGCGAATGATATCAATAAGACAAGAAAAGAGAGTGAATAAGCATAGGCAAAGAGGAAACAAAACTATCACTTTTTTCAGATGATTCGATGGTTTACTTAGAGAACCCTGAAGAGTCAAGTAAAAAACCAGTCAAAACTATCAACTTATCAAAGTTGCAGGATACAAAATAAACCCAGATAAATCAACAGTATTTCTATATCCTACCAACAAAACCCGGCAGGAATAAATAGAAAAAGAAAATCCATTTAAAATAAATGTAGATGGTACAAAATACTTGGGAGTCTACCTACCATGACACCCACCAGAACTATATGAACATAATTACAAAACACTTTTTCTACAGATGAAGACAGATTTAAACAACTGGAGAAAAATTAATGGCTAATTGACAGGCTAAGCCAATACAATAATAATGACGATACTACCTAAAATTATTTATTCCATGCAATAAAACTATCAAAGATTTACTTTGTAGAGCTAGAAAAAAAATATAACAAAATTCATCTGGAAGAACAAAAGTCAAACAAATCAATGAAAAACAATGTGAAGGAAGGTATCCTAGCAGACCAGACTCCAAACTATATTACAAAGTGGTAAGCATCAAAACAATCTGGTACTAGATAAGAAATACAGTGGTGGGTTAATGGAACAGATTAGATACACAACACATAAGAGCAAATGAGCACAGAAACCTAGTGTTTGATAAACCTAAGGATCCCAGCTGTTGGGGCAAGACTAAAAACTAATGTTGCAAAAACTAGACACAAATCAAAATCTCACACTATATACCAAGAAAAGCTCAAAATGGGTACATGATTTAGATATAAAGGAGAATATCATAAGCAAATTAGAAGAACATGAAAGAAATTACCTGTCAGATCTATTCATGACCAAACAAGAGATAAAGAGGCTAACAGAAGATATAATGGAAAATTTTGATCACACAAAATTAGAGTTTTTATACACGCACAAAGCAGCAGCTATAATTAAAAGAAAAGCAGGGAACTGGAAAAAATTGTTGCAGCAAGTTTCTCTGAGAAAGGTCTCATTTTTCAAATATATAATAAAAACTAAGCCAAATTTATAGGAAGAAGAACCATTCCCAATTGATAAAGAATCAAAGGATATGAACAGGCAGTTTTCAGAGAAAGAAATTAAAGTTATTAATAGTCAAATGAAAAACTACTCTAAATCACTAAGAAGAGAAATACAAATTAAAATAACTCTGAGACCCTTCACATCCATCAAACTGGTTAAGCTGACAAAAAAGGAAGACAACAAAAGCTGGAAGGAATGTGGGAAAACAAAGACACTCATGTGCTATCGTTGGAGCTGTGAGCTAATCTAACTGTTCTGGAGAGCAGTTTGGAAGTACACCTAAAGGACGATAAAACTCTGCATACCCTCCGGAGCAGCAATACCACAATTAGGTCTATACATCAAAGAAATCAAAAGAAAAGTAAAAGGAATTATATCTACAAAAATATGTGATCTTTGGTGGTAGAAGAGACTTGGAAACTAAGGGATGTCCATCAGTTGAGGAAGGGCTGACCAAGTTATGGTATATGATTGTGATGGAATACAATTGTGCTATAAGAAATGATAAAGGGAATGGTTTCAGAAAAACCTGGGAAGATTTGTAAGAACTGATGCAAAATGAAGTGAGCAGAACCCGGAGAACAATTTATACAGTAACATCATACTATTTACAAAGCAATATCATAAAACTAATCAACTGTGAAAGATTTAGCTACTCTGATCAACAATTCCATAACAAATCCAAAGGACTCAGGTTATAAAGTGCTATCACCTCCATAGAGAGAACTAATGAAGCTAGAGGCCAGATAGAAATATTTTTTTTCTTCTGTATTTTTCTGGCTTTTCCCCCCTGGAAAATGGCTAACGCAGAACTGTCTTGCATGACTTCATATGTGTAATGGACATCTTAGTTCTTTCCTTCTCAATGGGTGAGGAAAGTGGGGTGGAAAAGAATAGAATCTGGAACCAAAAATAAAATAAAATAAATCAGAAAATGTAGTTAAAGTAAAAGAAAGAATAGTGCCGCCCACCTCCAGGTAAGGACCTGGCGGACTCAGAGTACACACTGAACTACATTTTTTCCTCTTTCTTTTTCTTGCTTTTTTTCAGAATATAATTAATATGGAAATATGTTTGGCATGGACTCATATGTATAATGAATATTGTGATTCTTGACTCCTTAATGGCTGGGGGGAGGGAGGGAATTTGGAACTGAAATTAAAAATAAGGTTAAAAAAAGTTCATGTGAGATACTAACTGCTGTTTCTTTCAAAGAAGCTTGTGCAAAGGTTAAATGAACAGCAATAATAAATAAGTATTTAATAACAAAAATAATAAGTACGCACTGCCAAGGAGTACCTTTATGGCGCTGTTTTTTCTTCTGTATTAAATGCTTTTTTAGTCAGCAAACAATAACTACAGCGGGGTCTCCTTTCTCAAAAACGTCTCAACCTGAGCGATTTAAAAGATGTCCTATTTTAGAAGGAGCCTTCAATGTTGATATTGTATAAATTTTCTTAATTAAAATTTATATAGATGGGAAAATTTTAAAAAATACACCTGAATTAAAAGCAGGATGTCACATATTCTATCACAATAAACTGGTCAATCTCAGAAACTGGGGGGACACAAATGGAGAGGTGTTTTCATGATTTGTTGAGGTGATGATAGAATTTTCTGGGTTTTTTCTTTTAAATAGTCTTTTTTTTCCAATGACATGTAAAGATAATTTTTAACATACATTTTTTAAATAAAATTTTGAGTTCCAAATTTTCTCCCTCAATTCATCCCCTCTCCCCTCCTTAAGACAATAAGTAGTTTGATATAGGTTTATATATGTGCAATCATGCAAGACATTTCTATATTAGTCATTTTGTGAAAAAAGAAACAGAACAAAAGGAAGAAACCATGAAAAAGAATGAAGAAAGTAAAAAACAGTATTCTTTGATCTCCATTAGTTCTTTTTCTGGAGGTAGACAGCATTTTCATCATGACTTTTTTGGAATTGTCTCGGATCACTGTATCGCTGAGAAGAGCTAAGTCAATCATAATTGACTGTCACACAGTGCTCTCCTGGTGATGATGGACTTTTCTGAAAGGAGCTTGGGTCTAAGAGACTCAGGCCTTTGCCCATGCCTGCTAAGCAGGGAAGACAGTTACTTGTGCTACATATGAAAGAGAACCCCAGATGACAGGCAGCTATGTGGTGCAGGAGATCGAGCGCTGGGCCTGGAATCAGGAAAACATTAGTTCAGAGTTAGTGGTGTTACCTTGGACAAGTGACTTCACCTGTTTGCCTCAGTTTCTTCTTTTAAAAGGAGCTGGAGAAGGAAATGGCAAATCTCTGTAGCAGCTTTGCCAAGAAAACCCCAGATGGAGTCATGAAGAGTCAACCACAGCTGAACAAAACTTTCAGATGAACATTTCTGCCACCATATGCAATGTCTAGACAGGAATATCATCATCATCACGACTAACACCTTAAAATTAAGAAAGCACTTCACAAATATCCTGCCATTTTATCCTCAGGACTATTCTGTAAGATAGCTTCTATTTCTCTCTTCATCTGACATATGAAGACAGATGAGGTATTTAGCAAAGTGCCTAGCATAGAGTAGGTACTGAATAAATGTTTATTAACTGACTGATGAAGTCTCAAAGAAGCTCAGGGTCCCACAGCTGGCAAGTGCCAGGATTCAAACTGCAGATTTGTTGACACTAAAAGCAACACATTAGGTTGACTAGACCACCTAATGGCTGGATGGTCACTCACTCACCTGAAAAGCTGGTCCTTGGGTCTGTAATCACTGGCATCCAAGGAGGGTCCCCTCTCTGCAAGTGGCAGATCACATCTGGCTTGGGAATACTGAGTCCTGCTCACAGGACAGAACAAAGAGATGGGGAGTCAGTTCAGCTCAGCTTTCAATCTTAGTTCCTCTCTGTTTGGGGAAAAGTGGGAGCTAGACACGTCCATAGAGCACAGGTCAAATGACCCCTCAAGGATGCTCTGTATTCTGTTCTTAGCAATTATTGGAGATTTTGTCCCAGATTGGATTTGGACTCATTTAAAAAATCCATTTACTAGATTGGATCCATTGTAGTATGTAAGGGTAGAATCGTGTCAGATCTTTGGGTATCAGTACTTGAACTTTTGGGGCCAATCTTAGACCTACAGGGACAGAGTGGAAAGGATACAGGGTCAATTGGGGGCCAGTTTTCACTGAGAGTAAAAACCTCCCATAAAACGTAAGCTCCACGAAGATAGAGATGGTCCCGTTTTGTCTTTGAGTCTCCATCCCCTAGCACAGCACCTGGTGGTAGAATTTCTGAAAGGTCTTTTATGTAGGAGCCAGTAACACAAGCATTCTCTGTCTCTTAGATGTGAAAGGACTAGCAATCTGAGATCTCTGCTTGCCGAACGATAACCACTTTGCTCTCCGGACATTTCCTAAGGAAATTTCATCCAACAGGTAGAATGTGACTCACCTAGGGAAGTTGTTCTTACCCAGATGGACCAGGTGCCCATAATTCTCCAGCATCACATCCCTGTACATCTCCTTCTCAGAAGGGCCCAGGTATCCCCACTCCTCTGGGGTAAAGTCCACGGCCACATCCTTGAATGTCACTGATTCCTACAACAACAAATGCATTGGTGCTCACCTAGGGGACCACCCCTTAAAGGAGCATAATGTTCCAGTGGGAAATAATATGACAGGTCCTCTCCATGACAAATCACCTGTTTTTTCCATTGGGTATCAAAATAGAATTCTTGCCATTTTCTTTCCAAGTGCTCAATTTCTGAGTAACCGAATCATGCTGACTATGGAACACCAATGGGGAACTTCCCCTTTAATCCCAAAGTCCCACTAGACACTATCAGTTCACAAGTACTGAATCCTTCAATGTAGACTCTGCCCCTACAGCTGAGCCAGGTAGGAAGGCTAAATTTATACTGAGTTTTGGGGTTCCCAAAGATCTTTTACGTCAATTATAAATGAATGAAAAAAATCATTTCCTAGGCAGTACATGCTGAGTTAAATGAACAGAATAATGACAACAATAATGATAATTAAAATAACATTTATATCAGACAGTGTTTTAAGCTTTGTAAAACCCTCTACAAATACTGATTTATTCTGACTATAATCCTGAGAGATAGGGTACATTGTTATCCCATTTTTACAAATAAGGAAACTAAGGCAGACAGGGGCAAAGTGACTTATGTAGGATCATGCAGCTATGCCAAGTCTAAGACCATTTGAACTTGGGCCTTCCTGACACCAGGTTCATCACCCTATCCACTGCACTCCCTAGCTTCCCTAGTACAAACATAACTGGAAACAGTCCTTGCCCTTACGTAGCAAGGGGAAGGAAATGTGACCAGGGAGAGAGATTTTGGTTTGGAAAGTTACAGAGATGATGAGCAGGGCCACCAGGCATAGCCTGATATGCTCTTTCCAGTGTCCAGTAGCAGAGATAATATTGATGTGATTATGTCTCCAGAACTGGAAAAGCCACTTGCTGTAGGAGATAGAGAGCTAGTCTTTTTTTTTTTTGTCTTTTTGGAGGGGGGAAGGCAGTGCAATCAGGGCTAAGTGACTTGCCCAAGGTCACACAGCTAGTAAGTGTTAAATGTCTGAGTCCAAATTCGAACTCAGGTCCTCCTGACTCTATTCACAGCACCACCTAGCTGCCCCGAGAGCTAGTCTTGAAAGCCAGAAAACCTTGGTTCAAGGCCTTCCTGTGACACTGGATAGGTCAATCAACCTCTCTGTACTTTAGGAAATGCCCATACGGTTCAGAGAAGGTGCCCACTTGCAGGGGAGGGGGCTTCCTTCCAGGACATTGCCTAACACAAGTAACCTGATTTAATCCAACATCTAAGAGACAATATGTAAGATATAATCTCAAGCAAAAGAAATTGGACTACCTATAAAAGAACTCCTTTAAAAAAAAGACCCACCCCAGTTCCAGATGAATATATCAGTCTCTTCTCTCTACTGGCTGCTGACATTGTGGCTGACTTAGAACACTGTGGGGAATGAGCAGAGAAATCAGGTGAGAAAGTCAACTTCAATAAACAAGGTTGCATTGTAAACCCTTGATGTCACCACCTCCCACAAATGCAGCCCTTCCACATTAAAGAACTCAGAAATCCCCTTTTCTGTTTCCTTCTCTTCCTCTGCCTTCCCACATGAAACCTTATTTTTCAAGCTCACTGTGACCTGCATTCAATCCCTCAACAACTCAGTTCTCTCCCAGGCCATCTCACCTGCACTTGTCACCTTCTCCTCTTTGTCCTACTTAGATATTTTGGGGGAATTCAGGAATTTATCCGTGGGAGAAATGGCAAGCATGGCAGAGGGATGTTCCAAGGTAAGGAAGTCCCAGGAACTGAAGGAAGTTCTTGGGTGAGACTGCAGCGGAGGCACAGTGTCAAAGTCCATAAAATCAGAAGCACAGTCAGGAGGGAAAAGAAATGAGAGATAGGTGAGCAAGAACTGGAAACAGATTTAATAGCTTGTCACAAGAAATACAAAACCTCACCCACACAACTGAATCTATGAAAGCTCGAATGAACCAAAAAGAAAGTAATAACTCCATGAGACAAGAAAAAGGCCAAATGCTGAAGGAGAGAAGAAAAAGTAAGGAATCTTTAATCAATTAATCTGGAAAACAGATCAAGGTGAGATATATGAAAAGTAATCAACAGACAAACTAAAAGCAATGACTTCCCCAAAAGCGTCTAAGAGGCACATTTTGAGAAATCATGAAATAAAACTGTCCAGATATGTTAAAACAAGAGAATAAAATGAAAATAGAATCTACCTCAGGAAAGAAATCCCTGTATCAAAATTCCCAAGAACATTACTACCAAAATCTAAGATTCCAAGTCAAAGAAAATATACTGTTAGAAGCCAGAAAGAAAGAATTTAAAGCAACAAGAAGTCAAAAAAAAGAGGATCACATATAACAGCCACCACCATGAAGGAGCAGAGAGCTTGGAATGCAATATTCCAGAAGGCAAAAGATATAGGTTTATAACCAAAAATAACTTTGCCAGAAAAACTGAATATAATCAAATAGATGGGGAAATGAATCTTTAATGAAATAGGGGGACTTTTAAGCATTACAGATGAAACAATCAGTGCTTAAAAAAAAAGAAATTTCAGGACTTCATAGAAAATGTGAAATAAAAATATAACAGTCAAGTGAAAGAAAAAAGGAAATGAAAATTAGCAATCAAGAGGGATTTCAGTGAGGGGAGGAAGAGAGAGGGAGAGAGAGAGAGAGAGAGGGAGAGAGAGAGAGAATGATGGGAGCAACCTAGTGAAAACAGGAGTGGATGGGATCAAAGGAACATAGAGAGAGGTCTTAGCAAGGAGGAGGTCTCCAACTTACTCAGAGACTGGAGTGAGACAAGAGTTCACTGGAGATGACATCAAGGAAGTGAGAGATAAAGAGAAAGAAAGAGAGAACTCAGGGCAAATGGCATATTATGTTTGGTCTAATATAAGTCAGGGTCCTCATCTGAGATGGTGACAGAATGGGCTGCCATGGGAAACTTGGAGAAGAAAAGGTTGGAAAAAACACAGTGGTAAGCAGGATAGAGGGTGGAGTTTAGGGAGACAGAAGGAAGTGTGTCCTCTAACTGAAGGGAGGGGAGGACCCACTTGAGGTAAAAATGAGATAACATTCCCTTTGAGTGGATCCAGGCATCCCAGTTTGGTGACTTCTCCAGTTTCATTCAGGAGCACTGAAGTAGGTGCACAGGAGGTAGGTGGGGGCAGTACTCTAGGGTGGATCTTTTGCAGGATCTGATTGGTGGGAGGACAAGAGAACAAGATAGCATACAGTTGAACTAGTTTGCTAAAGCGTCAAGACTGGAATGACAGTGAATATAACCGAGTGTGAAGGTGGCACAGTGGATAGAGTGCTGGGCCTGGAGTCAGGAAGACCTGAGTTTAAATCATGCAGTAGCTCTGTGACCTCAGGCAGGTCATTCACCCTGCTTGACTCAGTTTCCTCATCTGTAAAATGAGCTGGAGAAGGAAATGGCAAACCATTCCCGTATTTTTGCAAAAAAAAAAAAAAAGAAAGAAAGAAAGAAAAACAACTGAAAATCAACAAAAAACCAAATCCAAATGGGGTCACAAAGAGCTGGACACAACTGAACAACAATTCACTAAGGTGTCAAGATTGGGGTGGCATATAACCAATCAGGGTGAGTAGAGAGGTTAAAGTAAATGAAGAATGGTGCAGGAGTAGAAAGGCACTGGGAAACACCGGATGGTAATAGCTGGAGATGAGAAAGGAATTTGAAAGGTCTCCATCATGGAAGGCAGGGGAGGGATAGGGGCAAATGGAAAGTACAATCATTTCTCAACATCCCCATGTTTATCACTTAAGAAATTCCCCAACAATCTGGGGGCTTAATCCTGGAAAGTGCCCAACGATTACTGAAGGAGGAATAAAATATAACAAACTATGCAAAGATACAGTAAAATTGTCACTACTGTGACACCACTAGTTAAAGTCTGGTCTACATAGTTCCCTTAACCCCTGCGTCTCCACTGATGATGCCTCTCCCAAGTTAAACTCATCACTTATAATCTCACCACCCCAAAATTAACCCTAGCTTTAATTGATACCACCCCCCTTAGCCTCTTCTCCCCTAGGATTGGAGAGGGGAGCCCTAACTTCCTCCGCCTGCCTTCCTGGACAGAGGGCAGAAACTGAACTCTCAGCTCATTCGAATCTGCAGATGCCATTGTTCAGCACCCCGTGGTGTCCCATTACTCCACCCCAGCCAGCCTTTCCTGACTCCTTTTGTGTGTTGTCTCCACCTGTAAGCTTATTAAGGGCAGGGGATTTTTATTAATTAATTAATTCTTTTTATTAATTTAGGAGTACCTGGCACAGTAGGCGCTTAATAAATGTTGACTGGATTGGATGGATTGTCTAAAAGTTCTTCTTTCACAATTGAAAAACTATGATTTCTTGTCCTCCTTTCCTGCCCTTGAAAAAGAAATGACTTTTCACTGGGATAACAAACTCTGCCAGTTGCATGATAAATATTCCCCATCAACCCCTCTTTTCCCTAGGCTTATTCCCCTTTCCCTACCCCTCCATCTTCTGTGAAAGAGATTTCTTATCTATACTAAGATGCCACGGAATGTAGCTGATTTGCTGTGTGCTCTAGGCAAGTCTGAAAAGTCATAAAAACCAAATCTGTCCCCTGGGAAGCTAAAATTGCTATCAACTGGAACAATCTTCCTCAGCAAGCTTAAAAATTTCATTGCTGTCAATGTGGCTGCCTATCATTGACCCACAAACACCAAACCCCACATGACAGTTATGCCTCTAAGTAGAGAGCAAATTCTCCAGAAATGGCCAGATCAAAGTGATAAGCATTCTTGTGCTTAGCTGAGGCAGAGTGATGAAGGGACCTGAAAGTAGAAGAGACTGAGGAACTAGGGAAGTTAGCATATTTGAAGGAACATCAGGATAGAAACTGAATTCCCCTAAAAGGCTGTCACCTGTTGAGTTGGAGAGGGAGACAGTGAGTCAGTGATCTGAAGGAGGAAAAAAATTACTGAAAAAATTTAGAATAGGGACAGTGGAGAATTGGTATTTGGAATCTGGAATATTGATTCCCCCTGCTCTGGGGCCAGAAAGGGGTTTGGGCCATGGTGTTAGAGCAGGGGCCACTAGTACTGAAAGAAGATTCTTTCTTTGGGCACTGATTCAAGTATTGGCTCCTGAGGTACCTGCTACCTCTGAGATGTGACTCTGAAACTCAATCCAACTTTAGAGGGGCTGAATAAAAGCTTGCTGACTCAAAGAGATCAGAGACAGAAATAAGGGTCCTATATGTACCAAAATATTCTCAGTAATCTTTTGGTTGTGGCTGAGAACTGAAAACAGAAATGGGAAATGGGAGGCATTCAGAGAAAACTGGGAGGACTTGTCTGAACAGACACAGACAGAACAGAACAGACAGCAAGAACCTTGAGGACAATTCCAACGTGACTTGTTGCAAGAAGCTAGGAAAGGCTTTAGCTCTGATTTGATCACATTCAGACAAGACTAATATGTGAAGTTTTTTGTTGGTTGGCTTTTTTTTTTTTTACTGTAAGTAGTTTCCACAAAGGAAAGGAAATGTATGTGTGTTAGGTGGGGGACTGGGGGAGGGGAGCATAGTGAAGCCACCAAGATTTATATGTAAGAGACTGAGGGTTTCACATTCAATTTTCTTTCGATGTTCTGTGTCTTTGGAAATGTTTATGTTTGCTGATGCATGTCAAGCTTGTGACCTGACTGCACATAAACTGGGCTGAGGTCTTCCGGTCCTGGGGGCCATTCCTGTTTTCCTCTTTGGTCAGGCCTGAATCTTCTGCAGCCAGAGCTGGAAAGGCAGAAGCATCACAGAGGCCAATCATCTTATCTTTGCAGCCATCCCCACAAGGACCTACAGAGAACCAAGTCCCCAAAAGGTAAGAGCCTGCCCTCAAGGCATTGAGATAACCAAAAGGAGGAGGCCATTAGGGTCAGGCTTGGAAATTTACAAGGTCTGAACAGAAACAATGCTTGGCATCCTCCCCCTAGTCAATCTCCCTTTCGAGAGGGAAGACACAGGAAGGCTGTGGGTGTCCTAGACCAACCAGGCTTTCATTGAATCAGACTGAATCATACATCTCTCTAATGCCTTCCATTCCTTTCCCCTCTCTAGGAACCTGACTACTTGATCTGAGGGGGAAGGAGGCCAAGGAGCCATGGGTGGATCCATGGGAAGGGAGAGGGTCTTTGGAAGACAAGAGGAATTCTGAGGTGAAGAGACAGATCTGGAGGGGGAACAGGGGAGTTCTTCATACTATTGGATCTGGGGCAGAAATGGGTAGCTGGGGAGAACCAAGGATTAGGAGAGGGTCCAAGATAAAAGAGAATGCTGAGAGAGAAACTCAAGAGCTGCCAGGAATACTAGAGGAAGAGAGAAGGTATGGAAAAGTGTTGCCAGGGAAGCAGGAGACCCAGAGGAGAGAAGCAGGTGGACGGTCTGGGAGGTGGTTGTGCCCTGTAACAGAACTGGGGGGAGGGGTGTTGGGCAGAGCACAAAAGGCTGGGTCCCTTTGGGAGCTGGGGTGGCAGAATTTCTTTAGTTGAAGGTGAGGCCACCTGAGTCCCTGTGGTTGGGCTGGGATCATGGAGTCACGAGTTGTGGTCTTACAGTGGAGCTGGGGATATTGGGGCTGTGGAGTGGGAGGCAGAATGCCTGGGTTCCTATAAGGACAAGACCTCAGGGTCAAGATACTAGAGGTTGGATCAGGGGTACCAGGGAGCCAAGACAGGGGCTGGAGCCTGGGGGAGAGGACATCTGGGTCCTACAGAAGACCTAAGATTTGGGAAGGAAGGAAACCTTGATCTCTTAAGTGTGGGGATAGGGGGGAGGACGCCTGGGTCCTGAAGTAGATCGGGGAGTCAGAGACAGGGGATCAAGATGCCTGGAGTCTAATGGAGAGTTTGCTAAAGACTCTAAAGGATGCTCAGATAAGGGAAGGCTGTACCCCTGACCCTAAGGGAAAGCTAGGCAGGAAAGCAGGGTCCTGGAGGGGGTATGCCCCCGGGTCAGGAACCCTGTGGGAAAGCCCAGGATGGGGCGTCTGAATAATTAGAACGAAGCTTGGTTCTTGCAGAGGACCTGAAATTCGGGGAAGAAAACCTTGCTGTCTTAAGTGGGGGAGGGGGGAGCAGGATGCCTGGGTCCAGAAGTGAGGCGGGAGACAGAGACAGGGTCCAAGATGCCTGCGGTCTGATGGGGAGCTTGTCCAGGACCCCAGAGCAGATAGGAGAGCACCAGTGGGAGGCTGCCCCCCTATCCCCAAGGGCAAGCTGGGGCAGCGAAGCTGGATGCCCCCGCTCCGGGACCGAATGGGGAAGCTGAGGTTGGGGCTCCTGGACAAGAATCAGCATGCCTGGGTCCCAAAGGCGGATCGCGGCCAGCATCCAGCCGAGGAAGGGGTGCTCCCGGCTGCCCTGGGGGAGACTCACCACGAGGTCAGACCACAGGCGGAAGCAGCAGGAAAGGACCGCAGAAGCGGGTGGGGTCTGAGGCCCGGGCTGGGGGCGGGGTCCTGGCTCAGCTCCGGCCAGACCCACTTCGCCCAGCCCTGGCTTCCTATAAAGCGCTCAGTCCGCGATCGCTCCAACAGCCACCCAGGGGGCTTCCAGGAGGAGGTGGCCAGAGCTGAGCTTGCTAAGACGGGACTCCCGTGGAAGGGGAAAGGGAAGAGGAAGCCGGGGACATAGTGGGCCAGGCACGTTTGGGGCGGGCCCTAGGGGGGGGGGGTCCCAAGGACCCCGCCCTCATGTTTCCGGATTGGCCCTTTCCGCCAAAGCCTTCCTCTCAGCCGGACTTGGGGGAGGCCCCGTGGACACTGGACCGGCCTCCAGGTGTGGAGGCCCTGCTTCCGTGGACCTAAGTCCAGAGTCTGGCCCAGACCTGAGGCAGCAGTCCCGGGCCCTGACCCTCCCGTTGGCCCCACCCATCCAAGGGGAGGACCTCAGCCCCTTCTGCCTTCCTCTAGCCCTAAGCCCTGCCCTCAGACTTGTACAGTTCCATGGACACGGGAATGGCTCCCATCACACCTGGACATCCTGGGCCACGAACCTCAACCCAGGGGCTCCAGTCCCACTCCACCTGGCCCACCACCTCTGATGCTGGTCAAACATTTGAGCTCCCCCTTCCCCAGAACTGCCCCCGGTCCTTTACACTGCCCTTCCTGCCTCTGACCAGCTTTCCCTAGGCCTCCCTCCTCCCAAACCTCTTCTTCCTCATCAGGAGGACCGCATGTCCCTGCTACGGTCCTCGTTCTCAGCGCCATCCCCACCCTACCGCAGCAGGCAGGTGTGCAGGGTCGGAACCCCTAACTCTCCAGTCTCCCCCACCCTGGAATCCCCTAAATTATCTCAGCAGTGTAGGATGAGAGGCAGCCAGCCACCTGTTCAGTCTGCAGGGCCCAAGGGGGACGGGGAGGGGACCAGATGTCAGCTACAACCCTTTGTCAGCACCACCAGAATGAAATGGCTCCTTCCAGTGTGGCCAAGATCTCTCCTTTTAAATGTCACGTTGGTTTCTGAACGTATCTCTTCCCTCCTCTCCCGCAGAAGGGGCAATTCAGCCTTTCTTGTCTTAGGCATCAAAGTGGTTGGGGGAGAGGGGAGGAGAGAGAGACTCTTGCTGCCTTTGCAGTGAGGAAGACCTCAGAGCCTGAGGTAGCTGTGAGACACTGGACAAGTCACTTGTCTTCTTGTCAGCCTTGTAAGGGCGTCAGCCTCCAGTGAGCCCCAGTATTTCTCAGCACCTCCTCCTTACAGAATCCAACCCACTCTCCTGCGGGCAACAGGCGGTCTGGGGCGGGAATAGTCCTGACCGGGATCCCTCCATGCTTTGGGGCCATTTTGTAAAAAGACGAGCTGCCAGTCTCTAGCAGCTTTCCACATAAAGGTGACCTTCCGTAGCTCAGTCCCTTGTAGCCCTGCGGTTTCTCAAGGGAATACAGTTTCCTCATCGAAGGTCTCCCTAAGTATTCTGGAATCAAAAGGGATTTTGTTTCTCTCACAACTCTGAAGACCACGGATTGTTGGTTAGTCAGTCCTTCTGTCAATAAAGGTTTATTAAGCACCAAATATGTGCCAGGCACAGGGCTAAGAGCTGGGCGTTCAAAGATCAGCCAAAAGAAAACCAGTCCCTGCCCTCAGTGAGCTTATATCCTACTGGGTGGGAGGATTTAGTTGGTGGCAACGCCCGGGAGTTTGGAGGGTACAGAGAAGATGTGGGAGTATTAGCTTTGGGGGCCAGCGCATCTCGCTGCTGGCCCCCACTGAGCTGAGCGTGGGGTCTCCTGAAGTCCCCAGACCTTTTTCCAGAATAGTTGTCTAACCAGGCCTCCCCATCACAGTCAAGGGAATTGCCAAGTGGCAAGTCTTGCCAAGTGGATTTTCTAGACCTAAGTAAAGGCTTTATATTTTCTCTATGGAATTTTACCTTATTAGGTGCAGCCCAAGGTCCTCACATGTCAAGATCCTTTGGGACCCTGACTCTCTTATAAAGTATGTAAAGTTTTCTCTCCAAGCTGGATGATACCTGGTGGTCTCTCTGCCTTGATCCAAAGGTTTTTAAATGTTCCTGGGCCCTGGAACAAGTACAGAACCCTGCGGCCATTTGACTAAAGTTTGCTCTTTAAATCCACCCCTCCAATTGTATTTGGATCATCTGGACCACATTTCTGCATCTTTCTCACAAGGCTAGCATGAGGTCCTTTCTCAAAATCACTGCTAAAATATATTCCCAACATTTTCCTCATCTGCTCCATCTATATGAAAAATATATTACATAGGTCCCTCCAAGGTAGAAGAGTCATTATAACACTGGCATGAAAATTAAACATTAGAAATGAAAATTTGGTTCTTCTGAAGCAGTGGTTCTAAACCTTCCTAATGCCACAACCCTTTAATACAGTTCCTCATGTTGTGGTGACCTCCAACCATAAAATTATTTTCGTTGCTACTTCATAACTAATTTTGCTACTGCTATGAATCGTAACGTAAATATCTGATATGCAGGATATATTTAAATTGAACATAACCCACAGGTTGAGAGCTGCTGTTCTAAAGTATTCAGAATTCTCTCTCACTTTTTTGAGTTATTGTCCTAAATTTGATCCAGGGGAGTTTTAAAGGCCTACATATAAAATGCGTCTTTGGTTCATATCACTCCATTACTCTGAATTCTCCACATGAACTAAGCAGAACTCTGAGAGCCGGGTTTGGAATTAAGAGGAAAGTAGGGGGGCCAGAAGTTTTCCTCTTGGATGGTTTGGGCCAACAGGAAGGATAGAAATTTACCAGCTTAGTTTCATATCAAACAATCAAAGAAATACTTTTCAAAGGGAGATAAAACAATAATAATGTGTTGGGTTTTTTTTAACCATCTCTAGGGACAAAAGATTTAAAATTTCTAAAGAAAGAATGAAAAAAAAAAGGCAGGAATTAAGAGATAATGGGCAGCTAGGTGGCACCATAGTGGATAAAGCACCAGACCTGGACTCCAGAAGATTCATCTTCCTGACTTCAAATCTGATCTCAAACACTCGCTAGTTGTATGACCCTGGGTAAGTCACTTAACCCTGTTTGCCTCAGCTTCCTCATCTGTAAAATGAGCTGGAGAAGGAAATGGCAAACCAGTCCAGTATCTTTGCCAAGAAAACCCCAAATGGAGTCACAGAGAGTCAGACATCACTGAAACAATAACAAAGCTCCAAAATAGCCCTTTCAGACCTTAAATTATACAACAAATCATCGACCATCACTAACATTTGGTACTGGCTTGGAATGGAAAAGACCAAATGCACTGACCAGACATTATTAAGTAAACTTAATGATTCAGTGTTTGAGAAACCTGAAAACACAAATTACCACAGAAAAACCAGAACTGCTGTGAATGTTGGAAAAAATTAGCTTTAGAGAAAGATTTATACATCAAACCTCCAAATGAATTTCAAATGGGGATGTGACCTGATTATTAAAGGCTTCTCTGAAAAGTCAGTAGATTATCCACCTATCACACTTATGATTAAGGAGTGAGTTAGTAACCAAATATGGGACAGGGGCAATTAAGAAGACAGGATGGGAATTTCTGATTACAGAAAATAGACAAACTCTTACATAAACAAAATGGATGGATCTAAGAAAAGAGGAGTGATGGTCAGTTGAGAAAAATCTTTGTCTTCAATTATTTCCAGAGTTGTAAAGGCAAGAATTAGGTTCTTTCTGCTTGGCAGGACAGAACAGAGGAAAATAAGCAACTGGTAGAAACTTCAAGAGTCAAATTTAGGCTTAATGGGGGTGGGGGAAAATCCTTCCTAATGGTTAGCTGAAAGTGAAAGGGAGGGGCTGTGATGGAAGGCAACTGGGTTTCCCCAACACTGGCTGTCTTAAAGCAAGGACTGGATGAATTGGGAAATGATTGACAAAACAAATAAAAATGCAATGAAACAGAGATGATGTTAATTTGTAGTCTTCTAAGTCAACATGTGACCACTGAGACTAATCTAAACTATGGACTGTCTCATGTCTGCTAAGTTATATAATCTAATGGAAGGCTTTCTCACATTCATGGCACATACACCAACAAAACCCCCAAAGTCTGGGTTTTAGAGAGACCACTTTCTATCTTAAGGGGATCCACCGATTCTTATTTTGTCACCACCCTGTTTCTGTTAGTAATTTCAGGCTGGAATTCAAATGTGTCTTCTCATATGTGCATAAAAGGATTTCAACACCTGTGTAAGCTCCTGATATGATATGAGAAAAACTTTTATTTTACCATACTTAAATGGTGAACACCCCAAGTTAGTCACAGTTGCCCACAAATGAAGGTGATAAACTGCCCACCTTCAGTGCCTAGGAACCAAATATAATTCTTTAAATTTATAGTGCCATGTTGTGGCTTGGACTTTTTCCTAAAAGAAACCAGTATAGTGCTTCACCTGATACAAAGGAAAATAAACAAAGCTAAAATCATAATATACACAAAGATTGCCCTGAGATACTGGAAACCATGTAGAATATAAGTCCTTCACTCTGGGAAATAGCCTTCCTAAATTCATGACCCATAAATGTTCACCCAAGGTTTCTTGGTGTCCTACATCATGGAAACAACATAAATGGCTTTTTCTCCTTCACCTGCTATTTTGGAGACATTTGAGAGGTTATGAGGATCAGAGAAAATGTCTAGTTCTCCGTCTGGCTGATTGTAAGAAGTTATTCTGAAGTTTTCTATGCACAATGAATTCTTTTTCTGATGTCAAGTCAGAGAGGATTTCATGTAGAAGGCCTTCCCATACTGATGACACTTACGTGGTTCCTCTCCATCAGAATTCTCTGATGTCCAGTAAGTTTATCACTGAAATAAAAGGACTTCCCAAATTCACTACATTTAAAAGGTTTCTCTGCATTGTGAATTTTCACATTATGAGATGCAACTGACTTCAATCTGAAGGCCTCCTCACATTCTTGACATTCATAAAGTCTTTCTTTGGTATGAATTCTTCTATGTTTGGCAAGACCAGGTTTTTTCTAAAACGCCTTTACACATGCATTATAACTAAAATGCCCTCAAAAATTCCATTCTACCTCCGCAATATCAAGAGGGTTTCTTTGCAGTGTGAATTTTCTGATGCTCTGCAAACTCTCTGCTTCCCTCAAAGCCTTTCCCACAGTTAAGACATTGATGAGATTTCTCCCCATTGTGAATCCTGTCATGATAAGGAAAGGACAGGTGGTCACTGAAATTCTTACCATGTACATTATGGTTCAAAGCTTTCTCTCTAGAAAGAATCCTCAAATGAACAAGAGATTCTGGGGACAACCTTCTGACAGTGATTTCCTCCCTGGGATTTCTCTCTAATATCTGTTATCAGATGGGAATTCATGGGTGGCCTATGCTTGAAGGCTTTCCTAGAGTCTCTCTATTCACTTGAATCCTCTTCAGAATACATTACTAGATATTCAATAAGGTCAAATCTGGAACTGAAGAATTTTCCACAAACATTATATCAAGAAAAATAATTTTTTTAATAGATTTCCATTTGTTATTTTGGTCTGATAAAAGATCAAAGTTTTTTCTGTCACATTTATGAAGACTCTTTCCTGTAGATGGAAAAAGGACCAGAACTAGATGTAAACTTTTGCCATATTTACTACTCTTCTAATGGGAGTTTTCTTTTGGGGGAGATTTCACCTAGTGAGAATGGTTCTTTTCTTTGTTCTACTGTCTGCCCAAATTGGCATCACATTCCCAGGCTTCTCTCAGGTTATTGATCAATGGACGACCCCTTATAAGATTCTTCCAAGAAAATGTCTCCAGAAAAAGTCATGCTTGACAGATGACTCTTTGCTTTCTGAACTAGTCTTGCCATCTAAAAATAAATGTGAATTTTATATACCCTTCTCACATCTACCTACTTGACTTGAGTCACCTCCATGAAGAAATATATATCTATAAAGCTGTAAATAAAACCAGAAATGCATCCTCAGGCAGTCCTTTCACAATAATCCTCACAACAGACTGGAAAGAAAGCAGTCAGTTTTTACGTCTGCCAAATGGCTCAAAGAGATTTAATACATGGCTATTTAGTGACAAAAACAAACTCAAACCTGAGTCTCCTCATTTCTCTTCTTGAAAATGATAAATAAAAGATGAAATTCCATAGGAACAAATAGAAAGTCTTGGACTTGGGTATAAAACTTCTATCTCTAGTTGTGAACAGATCCAACCATTCTGGAGAGCAATTTGGAACTATGCCCAAAGGGCTATCAAACTGTGCATATTCTTTCACCCAGCAATAAATCTATACTAGGACTATATCCCAAAGAGATTTTTTTAAAAAGATGGGAGGGGAGAAGGACCTATTTGTGTGAAAATATTTATAGCAGCTCTTTTAGAGGTGGTAGAAAATTAGAATTTGGGGGGATGTCCACCAATTGGGTAATGACTGAACAAGTTGTGGTATGTGATTATAATGGAGTATTACTGTGCTATAAGAAATGATGAGCAGGCAGATTTCAGAAAAACCTGGAAAGACTTTTATGAACTGAGACAAAGTGAAATGAGTAGAACCAAAAGAACCCTGTACACAGTGATAACCTTATTGTATGATGATCAACTGTGAATGATTTAGTTATTCTTAGGAATACAATGAGCAAAGACAATTTCAAAAGGGCTCATGACGAAAAATGCTATCCAACTCCAGAGAAATAACTATGGAGTATGAATGTAGATCTGAGCATACCATTTTCCACTTTTCTATATTTTTTCATGGTTGTTTTCTTCCCCATCAGATCTGTGTCTTCTTTCACAATATGACTAATATGGTAATGTGTTTTGTGTGATTGAACATGTATAACCTATAAGAATTGCTTACTGTGTCAGGGAGGGGGAAGGTAAAGGAGAAAATTTAGAACTCAAAATTTAAAAAGAATAATTAAAATTGTCTTCACATGTAACTGGGGAAAAAAATCACATATCATTATAAAAAGCCCCAAATTTCCATCTCACAAGAACAAGTGGATATGTCAAGTTTAGGTAATGGTGTTTTGAAAGAGATTTGGAGCCTCAGTGAACTGAACACTCAGAATGAGCCAATAGTGTAAAATGGAGACCCAAAAAAATACATTCCATCTTGGGCTGCATTAAGGGAGGCATTCCTGCCAGGATTAAAGTGATAATCTCTCTATAATGTAACCCAGTCAGGATATGTACACATTGATAATGAAGTTGACCCACACATTACCAGAGCTAGCTCTGTGTTTGGGAGACTCCAAAAGAAAGTATGGGAAAGAAGAGGTAATAGACTGACTACCAAACTGAAAATCTTCAGAGCTGTTGTGCTGACCTCATTGTTGTATGCTTGTGAAACCTAGACAGTCTATCAGTGCCATGTCAGGAAACTGAATCACTTTCATTTGAGTTGTCTTGGGAAGATTCTGAAGATCATCCAGCAGGATAAGGTACCAGACACTAAGGTCCTTGCTCAAACTAAACTGCCAAGCATTCAAACTCTACTTCAGAGAGCACAACTCTGATTGATTGATCATGTTGTTCAAATGCAAAAAAGACTATTTAATGGAGAACTCACACATGGCAAGCATTCACATGGTGGTCATAAGAAGTGACACAAGGACACTCTCAAGGTCTCAAGAACTTTTGAATTAATTATGTAACATGGGATACACTGGCACAGGACCTCTCAGCATGGCATGCCCTCATCAGAGAAGGCGCTGAGCTCTATGAGCAAAGCAGAATTGAAACAGCTCGAAGAAAATGCAGGATGCACAGATTTAGAGTATCCACCCCAAATGTTGATATGGACTGTTTGTGCCTGACCAATAGAGCATTCCAAGCTCTATTGGTCTGATCGGTCACAGTTGGACACACTGAAACTTGATTTTAACATAGTGATGCCATTTTTGGTCCTCTTCAAAAACGAAGGACAACAACCAACCAACCAACCCCAGTCAGGGCATTTTTTCAGCATGGCATTCAGTTTGGGCACACCAGTTTAAGAAAGCTATGTATCGACTGGATAGTATCCAGAAAAGGACGATGGTAAAGGGCTTAGATTCTAAGTCACATAAAGAATCAGTGAAGGAACTGGAGATGTTCACCTGAAGAAGAGAGGACTCAGAGAGTGTGTGGCAGGAAACAACAGCTTCATTGTCCTCACATATTTGAAGGGCTGTCCTAGGGAAGACAATTAGATATGTTCTTTTGGATTACAGAGGGGGAAAACCCTCAGAAGCAATTGTTGCCAAGGGGCAAACATGGACTTGATGCCAAGACAAAATACTTAATATTAGAGTTGGCCATGGGCGAATTAGCTGCCTAGAGAGGCAGGGGCTCCCCTCTCCCTGGAGAACGCTTCAAGGACATTCTGATAGACCACTTGTCAGGGTGGAAGAAAATTTCTACCCTCTGAATTTTCATTCTATGTCCACCAAAGTTCAACTAGTAATATACAACCATTTCTGGTTGGAGAGAGAATCAAAGTTTCCATTGTTAAGTGGAAACCTCCCTCTACCAAGTAGTAATGTCCTATTACATTTCAGAATCACTGAAAAAAAATCACTTAATCATTCTATACAATGATTAAGACAAAAAAGTAGAAAACCTTCTGGGAGAAATCAGGCCCAGATCAATACCTTACATCTTATCTTACAATCTCTAAATGGATGTATAACCTTAATGTTAGAGACCGTGACATTTGAACATCACATAAAACACAAACCTCTTACAGCTCTGATGTAATCTCAACCAAACAAATAGAAGTAAATGCCGAAGATAAAGACAGTCGATCTGATTGCATGGAACTGGAAAGCTCCTGCACAGATAAAATTACTGCAGAAAATCTTGGCATCAAATTTCTCCAATAAAGGTTTGGTATCCAATTCCCAATTTTTGAACATTCAAAAGATGGAACAAATAGCCATCAAAAGTACTGCAAGCTGTTAACAGCCGTGCAACAGGTTGTTCCCAATCACTAGTAAGAGAAATGTAAATCCTAACAACCCCTGGACGTTGAGTCACGTCCAGAACCTGAGCAAGATGACAGACAGATGTGCGTGTTCACATTAGAGCAGCAGCGCGAAGAAAGGCGAGCTAGCACGCTGGAATTGTGAGTCGATGCAAACACTTTAGAAAGCAACTGAGAGTTATGCAAATAAAGAGATCAAAATGCCTGTGCCCTTTTACCCAGAGAACACTACTAGGCTAGTATCGACAAGGGAACAGTGATAAGAACAAAATCCCTATACACCCCAAAAGATTTTTGGAACCACTTTTTGTGATAGCAATGAATTGGAAACAAAGCTGGTAGTTACTGATTAAGGGGTGGCTAACCAAAGTGTGGTACAGGAATACAATGGAATATTACCATGATATATCAAAAATGCACATGATGAATAAAGGAAATCACAGAAGATTTCTACCATGTGATGCAGATTAAAGAAAAAAAACCCAACGATTACAATAATGTAAGTGGAAAGAACCACAGAAAAAATAGACCTGAATGTCAGAGTTGCAGGAAGTCAACATAGCTCCAAAGAGGAATTGGGAGATGAAGCCTCCCTCCTTTGCAGAGGTGGAAGGTCCAAGGGTGTGCTGTAATAAATATACTCTGAAGACGGTTTCTGGATGTAGTTGTTTTGGTCAAAGGAATGTCTCTCAGAAAAGCGAGGGTGGCAGAGCAGAGATAAGAACAAGCATTATGTTAAGGACCTGCTATGTGCCAGTCACTCTGCTAAGTAATTTTCCCTTGTTTTATTCTCAAAACAATCCAGGCAGTTAGGTGCTACTACTACCCCCAATTTAGAGTTAAGGTAACTCAAACATTTGAAGATTAAATGACTTTCCCAGGGTCACACAGCTAGTAAGTGACTGGGGATGGATTTGAACTCAGATCCTCCTGACTCCAGTCTCAGTGCTCTGTCCACTGTACCACCTAGCTGTTAGGAAAAACTTTGGCAATAAATAACAAGCAAAAAGATTGCAATAAAGATTTATCTTCAAAATACAGAAAATAGGGCTACGAAGCCTTGGTTAGGGTTTTCCACTTGATGAAATGAACCCATAGCAATGTTTATTCCGGAGGCCCACCCTGATGGGAAATATGCCCTAAACCAATTACTCCCTCTTACCCATTCCCTCTAAGGATTCCCCATTCAATCTGGATCAGGGTGAGCCATAACGTTTCTGTTAAATTGAATCAAATAAAAAAAGATGTTCATTCCTGACAAAGACTATTACTTTCAGGAAATCAAAATCACATCCTGGGTAAGGTATGCTTCCCTATCTTCCCCTCACTCGCTTTTGGCTGAGTCCACATAAACCTAAAGTCTAGCTGATAGTCATTAACTCGGTCTTCAGAGTGTATGTATTACAGCACACCCTTGGACCTCCCACTTCTGCAAAGGGATGAGGTTTCATCTCCCAATTCCTCTTTGGAGCTATGTTGACTTCCTGCAACTCTGACATTCAGGTCTATTTTTTCTGTGGTTCTTTCCACTTACATTATTGCAATCATTGGGTTTTTTTTCTTTAATCTGCATCACATGGTAGAAATCTTCTGTGATTTCCTTTATTCATCATGTGCATTTTTGATACATCATGGTAATATTCCATTATATTCCTGTACCACACTTTGGTTAGCCATCCCTCATGTTTTCATTTTTGAAATGAAGCGAAATATTGGGATGAAAAGAATTAAGTCCATAGGCCCTCCCAGTGTATCAAGTGGCCCACAGAGGGCTGACGCTCAAGGGCATGGCCTTGAATGTGTAACAAGTTCTGCAGGTGGTTTTACAGAAGACGGTGCACAGAAAAAGCAGAAAGGCCTTGGGTCTTCAGCCCTTCAATCTCCCAGCCAGGAGCCAAAGGCTATGAAGATAAGGGAAGCTATCTCGAGTAGACCCCTATTAATGGGAACTTGAAAGTACCATGAGTCTAGTTAACCAGGACTTGGTCAGTTATCTGTATCTAGAGTCTGCTTGTCACTCGTCTGGAGTAGACCTCATTCACCCCAACCCATTTTCCTGTGTGCTCTCCTTACATTCACACCTTGGACTTTGATGCATCCTGAAACTGGGTGGCTTTAGAGGCTGTGCTTGGAAAGTACTGATCACTTAGCCTGAACCAAAGATCTGACATTTGTACAGGAGTCATGAAGAAATAACTAGCCTCTCCTCCAGAACTGACCTCCCACACATCGTGGTAACAACCTAAATCCACAAGCATCATACACTGGGTACCTGCAGTGTCTTCTAAGTTGGGCTTCAGATCCAACTTATAAGATGGATAGATAGAACACGAGGCTTAGAGTCAGGAAGAACTGAGTTCAAATCCAACCTCAGATACTCATGGCAATGTGACGTTAGGCAAATCACTTAGCTTCTTCTGCCTCAGTTTCTTGAACTGCACGGTAGGGTTGCTGTAAAGATCAAATGACATCATGTTTGTAAAGTCCTTAGTGCTGTTCTTGGCATAAAGTAGGCACTGAATAAATGGTTCTCCCCCCTCCAATCCTCCCAGAGGGAAAGAGGGGTATACAGCCACAAAAGGGACGTTAACAGGGAAGGTACACTTTGAAAGACATGGACTTCGTGGACACACTCATTGGGGGATTTGTTTTGCTTCACTACACATAGCCCTTATAAAAGTTCTGTTTTTCTTTTTTCCCCAGTACTGGGGGGGAATGTGGGAGAGAGAAAATAGAGTTTTCTCCCTTAGAAAATAAACAATTTTGCTTAAAAGATAAAAATAAATTCAAACAAAGGTAGCTAGTGATGTGGGGACGGAACCTGTGCGATGTGATGAGATTATCAGCCCAGAATGCGGAGGAGCCGGGACAGAACCAGGGAAGACTCACCACTCTTAGGGACTCAAAAAAAATTCACCTGAATGAAAAGGCCAAGAATTTTAGAGGAAGAAATAAAAGTTATTGTGGATGAGAGGGATGGGCAAAGATTACTTCATGTCATATTAAAAATAGTCATTGTAAAGAACTTTTGGACACTGGTTTAAAAAGCACAGAGGGAGAGAAGCAGGACAGATTAATTACTGGAAAATTTGGCTGTCGACAAGAAACATTAAGACCTGGGGCCCTTAGCTTCTTTTGTTTCTAGGACCCTTTTGGCAGTGTCTTGAGGCCCAAAGCATTATTTTGTTTTGTTTTTAATAAGCTGAAGGAAATGTTAAAGTTCAGTGACTATCTCACATCCCAATCCAAAGACTCCCTGAATTCTAAGCAGAGATCTATGAACCTCAGGGTAAGGAGCCCTGGTTTAGACCAGTATCCCACATTATGTATCACAATAAGCCCAGAATGGATAAAGTAGTCAGATCATCAGAAACTGTCAGGATACAGGACTGATAAATTGTCTGGGAAGGGACCTGTCCGGGGAAAGCAGGCATTTCTCTGAAAAGGGCAGGGTCCGAGAGCCTCGAGTGTTCTCCCCAGATATGCTCCACGTCTCACATTGAGAAGTGTGCCCCTCCTGTGTGCAATGTCAAGTCTCTTGGATGACAGACTACTAACAACAGTGGATGTTTGTGTGGCAGCTTAAAATTTGCACTTTACAAATAAGGGTCATTGTCAAGGTCGATGCTTTTCCTATCTCCATTGGATAGATGAGAAAACCAAGTCTCAGAGAGGGTCAGTGACTTGGCCAAGGTCACACAGCTAATAAGTATCAAAATCAAGTTGATCCTAAGCAGGCTGCCTGGCTGCCAGATGGTTACTCACTCATCTGGAAAGCTGGTCCCTGGGACTTTAATCACTGACTTCCAAGGAGAGTCCCCTCTCTCCAAGTGGCAGATCACATCTGGCTCAGAAATGCAAGTCCTGGTCTTAGGAAAGAGTAAAGAGTCAGCTCAGCTATCAACACGTCTTGAATGACATTAAGGTAAATTGAGGCCATTGACTTATTAGTGTAGCGTGAATGTGCCAATAAATAGGGCTCCAGCTTCCTTGTCATTACCCTGAGGTGGGGCTTGCAGGTCATTTTTATAGACAAAAGGATGAGTGTCTACAGGAAAAGGTAACATCCTAGATTGAGAAAATGTGATTGGTTACCAGGCCAGTAGCATCATAGATGGGGACCACAAAATCTCTGGCTGGAGATGAAATATCTGAGGCCAGCAATGGCCCCTCCTTCCACCTTGTTGCTTTCTGGTTGTGTCCACCTGCAAGGTGAGTTCATGGTACGTGGATAACAGACCAGATTTCCTTGAATAACAACCAGTGGGCTTGAAATAACAGATTTCCTGGACATAAGAACAGACCATTGATTTCACAGAAAAACTGAATTCCTAAAATTACCTTGGAGACAAAGAGCAATTTATATGAAAGGTGAACTTCTAAAACTTGGCTCACAGACAATAATAACACACGATTTAGGTAGGTACAAAAAGGTCACTGGTAATACAGAATGAAATCAATTATAAAGTAGAATTGATCTGACTTTTTTTCCCAAATCTTAGCTCCTCTCTTTTTGGGAAGTAGTAGCTAGGCATGTCCCTAGACAGAGGACAAAGGACCCTTTGAAGATGTTCTCTATTCTGTTCTTAGCAATTACAGATGGGGGGGAATGGTGGGGGGGGGGGGGGGCGGAGATTTGTCCAATATTGAATACGGATTCATTACAAAAATCTATTCATTTGACGCAATGCTGTATGAGAGGGTGGGAACATTTCAGATCTTTGGGTATCACTACTTGAACTTTAGGGGACAATCTTAGACCCATGGGAACAGCGAATGGGGAAGGTACAAAGTCGGACCAGTAAGGGACCATTTTCCAGGTTTACAAAGCAAAAACCTTCCATAAAAGGTAAGCTCCCTGAAGGTGGAAATGGTCTTATTTTGTCTTTGGGTCTCTACACCCTAGCACAGGTTCTGGTGGTAGAACTGTTGAAAGGTCTTTCACACAGGAACTCATAATACCCTGTGTTTTAGACATGAAAGCACTAGCAATCTCAAATCTCTTTATGTCAAACATAACAGCTCAACTTCCAGGGCATTTTCCAAACCTGAGAACAAAGTTCATTCAATAGACAGAATCTGGCTCATCCAGGGAAGTTGTTCTTACCCAGAAGGACCAGGTGCCCAGAATTCTCCAGTAACACGTCCCTGTACAGCTCCTTCTGAGAAGGGTCTGGGTATCCCCAATCCTCTGGGGTGAGGTCTACAGCCACATCCTTGAATGTCACTGATTCCTACAACAACAAATGCATTTTAGGTTCAGCCAGGGACCACTCGCCACAGGAATCTTGGAGAAGAGGTGACACCAGCCTGTACATCAGGGGGTAATCCTCCTAGACTCAGCCTTTCAAGTGTTTCCTAGCAAATATCTAGGGCTCACCTACCATGGTGCAGTTAGGGACAGTTCCTGAGTCACAGCAAAATACAACCTTTCTTTTTGGGTAAGTCTCAGTGTGTGGATAAAGACATGATGGAGCCTCAGGACCACCACGTCACATTGATGCCTCTTCTGCCATCTTGTTAATTGTTATGGAATGTCCTGTTAGTCCTCACTCAGGCTCTTTGGTCATTAAGAGGGGCCAATGACCCAATCTATTAGTTACTGCTAGTCCAATAGACTGATTGTACTTGAAATTTTGTCTCTCAGTTTTATTCAAACACCCATCACTTATTATTAGATTAATAAATAAATTATTAGGTTATCTGGTATAAAAAATTGCCTCAGTTTACTTTTTGTTAAATTCTATATAGAACAGCATAATGTTCCAGTGATCAATTTCTAATGAGAAACAGTATGGCAATCCAATCCCTCTCCATGGTGAATCAGATGTTATTGCTATTGGATCACATAAAGAATCCTTGACAATTTCTTCCCAGAATATTCAGAATAACTGAACCATTATGAATATGGCAACACCAATGGGATACATTCATTTTACTCTCAGTCACATTGGACTCTCATAATCTACAAGAACTGCATCCCCTAGGTGCTGCCTATGAAGCCTGCTTCTGAGAGGGTACACACAAGGAAGGTCTCTGAAGGGGCCCAGATATTCCTTGGCTTCCTTGAACTTGACCAAACCCTTCTCTCTAGCACTGTGCCCACCCTAGCAAGGCTTCAGGGTGGTCCTGGACCCTGACTGTCTGCTTCCCTAGCCCTCAGAGCCTGGCCATAGCTGAAAGCTGTGGCCGCTCAGGACCCATAGGACAAAATGGCTCCAGGCCAGCTTGGCCTCTCACCTCTGCTCCAGTGACAGGGGCAGCAGGTTGGAGAAGGGACTCAGGAGCTAAGAATTGTGCGGTTTGTAGAAGCTGCATCAGCTTTATCCTGTCTGATGGCTGTGAGAT
The DNA here is from genome assembly GCA_028627135.1 of Pseudochirops cupreus. Lineage (NCBI taxonomy): Eukaryota > Metazoa > Chordata > Mammalia > Diprotodontia > Pseudocheiridae > Pseudochirops > Pseudochirops cupreus. The sequence continues at coordinate 70,299,826 of CM053582.1, forward strand.
ACAGGACAGTGCAGTGACCAGAGAATGGATATTTAGTCAGATGCAGGAAGGAAATCCTAACAGTTCTGATAGTTACCTGTCTAAAAGAAACCAGAGGGAAGAAGGGAGCAGTCAACCTACCTCTTAAGTGCCCATTTCCTGAGATAGGATATAAAGTGGGACAATGCCTGCCCTTCTGGAGTTCACATTCTTCTAGGAGGAAACAGCATATTCATACAGAGCAATCCGGAATAGAGCTGGCATTCACTCAGGGCCTTCAGTTTTGCAAAGTGAAGTTCAGATATATAAAAAACCATAGGGGTTGGTAGGATGCTGTGGCCAGAAAATGTGTGGCTGTGGCTTCTTGCTACCATTATGACAGGAGTCAGAAGGTCATGGGAAGTGGCTGGGCTCTGGCCTCTTGCTCCCATGAGGATAAGAAGGAGAAGCTGCCTGTCTCTATTGTGACCGTCCAGACTTTGCTCTTGGAAGTCTGAAGGTCACTAATCAAGTGCAGACAGTCCCTGAGGGAAGGCACTGGCTTGAGGAAAGTAAGATTTCAGCTGAGATTTGAAGGGAGCAGAAAGATCCAGGTTGAGCTGAGGAGCGAGAGGGCTTGGGTTTGGGGGCAGCTGATGAAAATGGCCCCAGTGGGAAGGAGGGTTGTCTTTGTTATTCCACTCCCTCCCCAATCATTCTCTTCTCTCAGATGGGGATAGTTTGTGGGGCAGGGACTCCTCCAAGACTGGAGCCAATTCTCTAGGGCCAGTGAGAGCCGATTGTTAAATTTTGATTTGCTGTTTTATTAATTGCCTACATTTAAGGAACTTGTGGGGAAAACGTAAATAATATAGTTTGAACTCTAAAGCCTATATACATTTTTCCTCCAGGAGAAGGGGGATGTTAAACATTTACTAGCACACCACTAGTAGACATATATATACTGTACGCTCTAGACTAGGGGCTCCTACGTTGGTGTCCATGAGCTTGCTTTTTAAAAATATGCTGTTACTTGTATTTCTGCAGAACACTCTGGCCCAAGCTCCCAGCTGTCTCCGAGTCTTCCAGGGCTCAGGGAAGATTTCTGCTCCTTCTTCAACTTCCTCTCCCCATCCCTATGCAATAACAGAGGCTGTAACACTCTATGTCCAAACACACGGCTCTTAGCTAAAATCCTAATTTGGCCTTGAAAGTAGGTGAATTAGAGATAAACAGAAATGGGAAATAGTACTCAGAACCAAACCCTAACTGATTTTGGAAGGCACCAAAACGGTCAAGGTTATGTGATGTTGCACAGCCTCATACACGCGGACCAAACGCCCAATTGTTCCCCAAGAGCCTGTTGGGCAGATTTAAAATCAAGAAACATTTCACAAAGTTTACGTAAGATAAAGATAAATAACAAAGATTGCTGGCTGAGTGTGTACCAGGTACTTCACCAGGTGCTCAAAGGTTTCTTCTCAACCCACAAACAAAAGAAAAACAAAAACAGAAAATTGTTCTAAGGAAACATGGGTCGGGGCTGAGCTTTCCCGAGCACCTGGGGGTTGAACCCCGAGGGGACTGAAGACCTGAGGTCAAACAGAAGACGAGCCTTTTGTTTGGCCCTAGAAGGTCTGCCACAAAGAGGATCTCTTTCTACGCTCACAATCTTGGGCGGTAACTGCAATCATTACTCCCCTGTTACAGGTGGGGAAACTGAGGCTCTGTTGACTTTTTTTCAAATCAACCTTTCCTGCCCCAGTTTCTGTTCTGCCCTCAGACTCCTTAAACTGGATGTCCAATTGGATATATCGAGAAAACTCAGCATATCCAAAACAGAACCCACTATCTTTCTCCCTAAATCCTCCCCACCTCCTACCTTCCCTGTCACTGTAGAGGCATGGCATCACCTTCCTGATGCTACGGTCCTCTTTGAGAACAAAGGACAAATGACAAGGGGGCAACACCACCCTCCCAGTATCCCAGGCTGAAAACCCAGGAGTCGTCCTGGATTCCTCATTTTTTCTCACACCCCCCCCCCCCAATTCCAATATGGAACTAAGAAAAGAGATTTCACCTCTGCAACATTCCTCAAATGTGTCCCCCTCTCTCCTCTGTCACTGCCCCCACCCTAGTGCAGCCTCTCACCACCTCTTGCCTGGACTATCATGATGGCCCGCTTGGGGGTGGGGAGGCAGGGGAAGGTCTGCCTGCCTCCAGCCTCTCCCCTCTCCATTCCATCCTCTATTCAGTCACTAAAGAGATTCCACTAAAGCATAGGTCTGATTATGTCACACACACACACACACACACACACACACACACACACACACACACACACACACACCCCACTCAATAAACTCCAGTGACTCCCTATTGCCTCCAGGATCAGACACAGAGTGCTCTATCTGGCATTCAAATCCCTGTAGAAACTAGCCCCCTTTTCCCTTTCTAGCCTTCTTACATCTTACTCCTCCACAGTGACACTGGCCTCTTGGCTAGTCCATGAACCAGATACACTCCCTCCCAATTCCAGGTCTTTTGTGCTGAATGTGCTGAATGCTCTGCCTCCTTATCTTGCCTTCCCTGGCTTCCTTCAAGTCCCAGCTAAAATTCCACCTTCCACAGGAATCTTTCCTTTGTTGTTGTTGCTCAGGGTCCAGCTCTTCTGGCCCCATTACCAGCATTTTGCTGGTAATACCAGCAAAGTCACCAGCCTCACTGTCTTTTCCAGAGCCATATAGATCAGGATGAATGAAGGTGGCCCTGAATACACTGGGAGACCCTGGTCATTTTAAGGTAAGGTCTTTCCCAGGTTTCAATTTGACTGAAGCAACACCCATTAAGGCTAGGTAAGAAATGAAGCAAAGAAAGATCTCTTTTATTTAGACCAAAAAAAAAAAATCAACCTGGGAGGGGAAGACCCTCAGGGTTTCTGGCCAAAACAGAACTAATTGCTATCTACTCTAGCTCTGAGCCATCAGACCCCAAACAATGACCAAGTGAGGCTTGGGCTGGGCCCTGTTGTTGGTCAATCCCTGAGAGCCACAGTGATTTGGATTCAAGGTCTAGAGGTCCCGATATGGAAGGAATGGTTAAAAAATTAGAAGATCTTTGCCTTTGAAAAGACGACGTAATAGTTATCTTCAAGTGTTTAAGTCCAACCATGTCAACCTCCATTCAATAATTTCCAGAGGTTCCCTATCACCTCCATAAGCAAATACGCAGTCCTCTGCCTGGCATTCAAAGTCCTTCTTCACACCTTTGTCCCGTTCCTACCTCTCTAGTCTTCTGATACTTTACTCCCTGTCAGGTGCTCTTTGGATCCAGTGACACTGGCTTCCTTTTTGTTCCATGAACAAGATGCTGTATTTCTTGGCTCTGGGCACTTTCTCTGGCTATCCTTCATCTCTGGAGTGCTCTCCTTCATTTCTGCTGATTGTCTTCTCTGAAGTCTCAGATAAAATCTTTTCCACCTTTTCCAGGAAGCCCTTCCCAAGCCTTCCTAAATCTCGTGCCTGCCTTCTGACTTCCTGTCTATCCTGTATATAACTGGTTTGTACACAAATGCTTACCTCTTGTGTCTCCTACTAAACTGTAAGCTCCTTGAGAGCAAGGACCATCTTTTGCCTCTTTCTGTATTCCCAGCACTTAACACCGGTTCCTGGCACACAGTAGGGGCTTAATAAATGTTTATCGATGATTACTTAAAGAGACATCATGGGGAAGAATTAAAAACATTCTGTTTGGCAGTGGTGGGAAAAGGGTCAAGTTAATCACAGAACAATTTCCCACATTCATTTTAGTTAGCAAATAAATTATTTGACTAGATTCTGCTACAGTTGCTTTCGTCTAACTGTACGTGAACGACATTTATGTAGACTGTTCCCCACATGTCCTCTCTAAGGAGGGAAAGGGATCAGCTCCATTTTCCTGCCCTCCCGGCCTCTCACTCTAGTGGGTGATTTATTCTCTTGAGAATAAATAAATAAAACGTTTGCTCTGTTGCTTTCCATAACTTGTCATCACAGCCCGAGGCTTTCCTCAAGTTAGAGACAAAGGGAAGTTCCTTTGCACGTTCTTTTTGGGATAAAGGTCCAACAAGAATGTCTAGCTCTGAAGATGGGTCCTTGGTTTCAGGCTTAGACTCTTGACTTGAAAAAAAATTGAAATGAGAAAACCTCCCCACCCCCATGCTCTTCTACTGCAAACATAAGCTGACTTCTTTCTTCTCCAGAAAAAAAAAATATTGTCAAGCAATATGAGGAAAGACAAATAACTCCACCATCATATACGTGTACAGTCATTTATAGGTTATCAAAAAGCTTTCGCAGTCATCCTCATAATACTCTTGGGAGGCAGGAAGGTCCATTATGAAATTTCCAGATGAGGAAACTGAAGTTCAAAGAGATGAATAATTTTCCCAAAGTATCACCAAAAAACAGCAGCACAAACAGAACTCAATCAAATTCTGAGCCTCCTTATCACAGTGGAACAAAGTCTTCTCGTAGAAATAAATAAGCAGCGATTAAATAACTTTCAGATGGTGATTACAACAAGGACTCACACTGAGTGAAGGTTGAACTATAGTTTTTCTTAATGGAGTTCTAAACTGGGAGATTAAGAAAATGTATGTAAAATTTAACTGAGTTTTAAGAAAGGTTTTGATAAAGTATCTCACACTATTGTTGTGGAGAAGACACAGAAATGTGTAATAGAACATAACACAGTTAAATGCAGTCAGACTTGATTGGAAGGGTGAAATTAAAACAAAAGAGATTTCAGAAGTTCTACAAGACCCCAACAGGAACTCTTCAATGACATAACCCCAGGAACACCTGGGCTTGGTCCTGTGCTGTCAAGGCATAGATGCCTTATTCATCAAATTTGTGGACACTAATTAGTTGGGAGGGATAGCTAACACAGGATGACAGAATTAAACCTCAGAAATCCTCAGGGGAATATAAAAACTGTCTTCAGGGATCTGAAGGCCAGTCATTCAGAAGAGGGACACTCTTCTACTGTGTGCCTATAGGGCACAAATGGGAGCAATTCAAGGACATTTTAAAAGAAAAATTTGGCTTGTTGAGGTTAAGAGCATAGACCAAGGCCACACAATGCACATCAGGAGAAACAGGACTTCTGAGTACAAATTCCATATACATATGGACCCAAAAGATTAGGTTTTTAGCTGGAAAAGATATTAGATACCACGTCCAACTGCTTCATCTTAAAAATGAGGAACCTGAACCCTATGTAGGTTACATGACTTTCCACCAGGTCACAGAGGGCATAAGCCTTAAACTGGGATTTGAACCCAGGACCGCTGGCTATCAATCCTACTGTAATAATATATGGTGAGACAGGACTCTGGGAAGATGGCAGAGTAGGTCAGAAAACTTTTGGCTCTCCAAATTTACTCCACAAAAAAACACAGAATATTGATTATCTCGGGGCAGCAGAAATAAATTTGGGGTAAAGTAGTTGTCTTCCTGAGACAATCTAAGAAGATCCCAGGAAAGATCCAACTTCAGTGACAGAGAGGTTGGGCTTCCTGAAGTGCAAACACCTCCAGGCTAGCTCTGCAGAATCAACGAACAACAAGCCCTAGGGGCAGCTGGGTTGAGAGGCAATGGCAGCCTTAGAAACTTTTGTGTCAAAGAGTTTTGGGGTGTGAGGGCTGAGTAGGAGAAGGTTGAAGGACATTCTACAATCAAGGGATGCCAAACACAGCTGTGCTGACCACCATCCTGGGTTACACAGGCAGGGACTTTGTTGGCTGTAAGTATTTGTAGGAGAGCAGTCTCTGGTCTCAGTTCCAGGGCAGAGAGGACAGCTATGGTTTGCAGCCACTAGAGCAGTGGTTCTCAACCTGTGGATTATGTTCAATTTGTAACAATGAAAATACATCCTGCATATCAGATATTTACATTACAATTCATAACAGTAGCAAAATTATAGTTATGAAGTAGCAACGAAAATAATTTTACGGTTGGGGGTCACCACAACATGAAGAACTGTATTAAAGGGTCACGGCATTAGGAAGGTTGAGAACCACTGCTCTAGAGGGATCTGAGGGAACAAGATCATTTGTGGGACAGTGTGGCTGAGGGTTCCAGTGGTGGCTTAGGAGTGGAGAGAAGAGCTCATGATTGGGCCCTGAAATAGGCCTCAGAAAATAACAGTAAGAAGGACCTAAGGCTTGGAGCATCATTCCCCCTACCTCAGGACTAGAACTTAATTAAACTAATAGTTGCTAAAAACAAAAACAAAAACAAACAAACAAATAAAATAAAATGAGTAAGCAAAGGAGAAAGAAACCAACCATAGTCATTATGGGGAAAGAGAAAATCTGGGTTCATATTCAGAAGAAGATAATGGAGCTAAAAAAAAAAGTCACTCTTTTTTTTCCAGTGAGAAAAGTCAAATGATCCCAAGCACAGAAAGAGTTCTTGGAAGAACTTAAAAAGGACTTTAAAAATCAAATAAGAAGGATGTAGGAAAAACTGGAAAAAAAAATAAGAGCAATCCAAGAAAATCAAGAAAATTATGAAAAGAAAGTCAAGCAACTTGAAATAGAGAATCAAAAACGTAATAAAGAAAATAATTCCTGGAAAAATAGAATTCGGCAAGGGGAAGATAATGACATTCTCTAAGACACCAAGAAATCATAAAACAAAATCAAAAGAATGAGAAAATAGAAGAGAAAGTGAAACATCTCATCAGAAAAACAACTGATCTGAAGAACAGATTGAAGAAAAATAGTATAATGGTTGGACTACCTGAAAATTACATTTAAAAAATGAATCTTGATTCAATATTACAAGAAATTATCAAGGAAAATTGCCCTGAAGTTCTAGAACAGCAGTTCTCAACCTGTGGGTCGTGACCCCATTTGGGGGTTGAATGGGGTCACCTAAGACCATTGGAAAACACATATTTCCGATGGTCTTAGGAACTCCTCTATCCATTTGCATGCGGGTCCCCCCCACAAGCAGATATGCCCAGATACGAGTATTAAAGGGTCATGGCATTAGGAAGGTTGAGAACCACTGTTCTAGAACAAGAGGGCAAAGCAGAAATAGGAAAAAATCCACCAATTGCCACCTAAAAGAGGTCCCAGAAGGAAAACTTACAGGAATATCATAGCCAAGTTTTAAAGCTCACAATTTAAGGAAAAAATGTTAGAAGCACAAGAAAAAAAATAATTAAAATATCACAGAGCAACCAACAATAAGGATTACATAAGACCTAGCAGCTACTACATTGAAGGACTGTAGATCTTAGAATACTATATTCCACAGAGCAAAAGTGTGGTTATGACCAAGGGCAACTTACCCAGCAAAGTTAAATGTAACCCTGAGTAGAAAAAAAAAATTGACATTTAACAAAGAGAAAGACTTTCAGGTTTTGTGACAAAAATTCCAGAACTTAAGGGAAAATTCAATATATAACATCTAGGAGAAATATAAAATAAACATTAAAGCCAATTATAAGGGACTCAAATTGTTTGCTTTTTGTATGTGAAAATGTTAACAGTACTCTTATGACTGTGTATAGATAGATGCATGCATATATATGTATATATATATATGTGTGTATGTATATATATATAAAAATGTGTATATATATACACACACACACACACACACACACACACACACACACACACACACACACATAAAATATACTTTTCATGTGCATTACTGCCAGTCTGTTCACCCATCAATCAATAAGCCTTCATTTTAAGGGCCTGGGCTACAGCAGGCCCTGTGTCAAGTGCTAGAGATTCAAACATGAAACTCTCCTTGCCCTGGAGGACCTAGCCAGAGCAGACAACATATACATTTACAAATATATTTAAGATATAGGCTAAATTGACACAAAGTGATTTTGCAAGGAAGACACTAATATTAAACTAGAAGGACCTGGAAACATTTCATTGAATAGCAACACTTTGAGTTGAGCCTTGAAGGAAACTAGGGATTCCAAGAGGTGGAAACATGGAGGAAGCTCCACCCGAGTAAAGACAGCCAGAGCAAGAGCACAAGAATGGGAAATGGAGAATGAAACCCTCAAGGTGTTGGCGTGAGATGCTCAAAATACAAACCTGGCATGACCAAGGTCAGAAGATGATAGATTTTGGATTAGAAGGAACTTCAGAGACCATCTAGCACAATCACCTCATTTTATAAATGAGGACCCTGGGGTCTTTAGAAATTATATGACTTGTTCTGACATCATAGAGGTACTTTACATCAGAGCTGAAATTTGAACCCAGAACCTTGGACTTCAAATCCAGCCCTCTGTACTGTACTCACAGCAGCCTTTGAAGGAGAGGGGAAGTTGATCTGTATAATAGGAGGTTGTCCCAGGTGCAGCCTTTGGAGTATCACAGGGAAAATATCTCTTTAATCCCCTGCCATGGCTCAGTCTGTAACAGTTTCTGACATGTCAAAATATAGGCTCTGTGTGTGGAAGGCTCACACTGTGGTTGAAAAAGTGCCAGATTTGGCATCAGAGGACCTGAGATCCAATCTTGGCTCTGTTCTTCATTACTTGGGTAACTTTGGATATCTCTTGACCTGGATCTGTCTCCTCATGAATAAAATGGGCATGTGGATGAAGTGAACCCTAAAGTCCCTCCTGGCTAGAAATCTCAGATGCAGTTGTCATTATGAGTCACTACAAATTCTTTTCTTCATAGTAATGCCATGGGACAAGCTGTATAAATGATTATGTGTAAAGGGTTATGATGCACATTTTAGAGAAGAGGAAGGTAAACCTAGAAAGCCTTTCATGGTCATATGGTTAATTCGTGAGTCTAACCTGTCTCCACACAGGTGGTCAGCATGAGAAATGATTCATTTGGACCCCTACTCTACTCCAGTCAGCATCAATCAGTTTGATATTTTACAGAAATCCTATGGGAACAATTAGATAAGATAGGTTTTTATAGTAGGCCTTTATAGTGGGCCTCGGACTTTGATGTAACCTTTGCTATTTGGTTAGCAGTTATGAAGTGCATTTTCACAACCACAAGAATGCTGACAAAGATATCTCCATCCTGTTTTGCTCAAATTGTATGTCCAAACCCAGTATGAGTGGGATGCCTTGATGCTTTGGAAAGTCCCCCAACTTATTTTTGGGCCTCTCCTGTCCAACGTGAGCAGGTAACCATCTCAGGACCACTTAGTGGAGATGCCTTATGTTTCACTCAACCTGTGACAACCTGGCTGATGTCATTTTTGGCCCTATCAACCAGTGAGATTCTGTATTTCACCATGCCTCTTTTCATATTTGGGTATCAACCCTATAAAAAACAAGGTCCTCGAATAAGGGGATGTCTCCGATTGTGAGGATCTGAAGTCTACTTCATTAGAGGGGACCATGGACCCTTTAACAAAGTGCCATTGGCTCAGAGCTCTGCCTCAGTAGTTTTTCTCACATATTGGGCAATTATCATCTCCACATCAGTCCTTGGCTTTTCCCTCACATTGCTCTGCTCTTCTGGTTCCTCTGGCTCTCCTTCCCTCTGGCTCCAGGTCATTCTTAACCATCTTTTCCCCAAGGAACACGCCCAGACCACACCCTTTACTCCTCATCTCCCACGTCAAGCATTTGACATCCCTGAATTGTATCATATAAGACTGTACAACACTAACATCAGCTATTATAATCCATTTATTAATTTCCAATTAGGTACAGAAAAACAACAACTTAATACAATATAATTTTTATTGGATAAAAAGCATTTATTCAGAGCTACCTAGGAGAAAGCACTGTGGCTAAGGTCTGGGAGGTGGGGTGATTTATAATAGTGATTAAAGGACTGTGTCTTCATTGGGGTGGCTCAATTAAGCAGTAAGATCCCTGACAAAGTGCTCTTAACTACACATTTCTTGAGTAACAGAAAAATTCCCACTATGGCAAACCACAATGGAGGATTTTTTACTTAGAACCCCCAGAGTTTAACTATTTTTTTTTTTTTTTGCTTTTTGGAGGCGGGGAAGACAGGGCAATTAGGGTTAAGTGACTTGCCCAAGGTCACATGGCTAGTAAGTGTTAGGTGTCTGAGGTCAAATTTGAACTCAGGTCCTCCTGACTCCAGGCCCAGTCCTCTACCCACTGTACAACCCAGCTAACAAATGGATTCTGTTCAGATGAGAACTTCACAGCATAACTCCTCAGGACTTTGGGGTTCCAATGTATGCGGAGCTCTGGCTTGACTAATTTGGGTGGCACCTTAGATATCTTTCCTGTTGGAGGAGTTAATCCAAAAGTCCAATTTAAAAATTTATAGAACAATGATGGCAGTATATCGACCACCCATAAACTTAGGTTCAAATTCTCAATTGGACAAAGGCTCTCATCTATGCAGATGGTCCTTCCAGTAAGGAAGTTTACAACTCATCCATGCCTGCCCATCCTTGCTACTTTTGTCTAGACAACACTGGAACCAGTCCTAAGGGCTCCCATTAGTTTCACATAGAGGGGCACTCCAAGAGCCTAGAAGCCTTCCTTTCTGGTGATAACTGCAGAGCATGTGGGCTTTCTGCCATTTTCCTTTCCTCTTGCCACCTGCTTTAATTACAAATTTCAGTTCTTTAAAATTCCTCATTTGTTGCATCCTATAGCCTACTCACACCTTCCACAGCCCTCTCACAGTCAAACTCCTTTTTAATTGTTTAAACTTAGAGGCTGTAATGTTCCATGACTCATAGCTATACAATAGTGGTCAACTTTTATCCTAGAAGAAATATGTCCTCATTCAGTGAGCCTGCAATCTCCCAATGACAACATGGTCTGCTCTGGCTCTCTTTTGGTTTCTTCTAGGCCCAACTTATAGTTCACTTGTATTCTCTATCCAAGACAGATACAGGCGCAGTCGAGTTCTACAGGCTGCCCATCTAAAGGCAGGTCAAACTTGAACAACAGACCTTCACCTTCTTGGTTTTTCTTATGGAGAGAGTTAAGCCCAACTTTTGAGTCAGCGATCTCTTCTAGGAGGTTTTGTAGCAATTTGGGATTTGGTGTAACCAGCACAATGTCACTCCAACATGTGTCTGTAGCCTTTCACACTCCGTTGCAAAATCTTCTTCAAAAGGGAGTCAGCCCATCAGTCAACAAGTGAGGACCATGTACCAGGCATTGTGTAACTGATGGGACACAAAGAGAGGAAAAACATTCCTGCCCTTGAGGGGCATTCTTTTTATTTAAGAGCTCATCTTCTCTCGGGGAAGGCGCTATATTATATGTGAGTCAAAGCAAGAGTAGATGGAAGATGATTTCAGAAGAATACACAGCAGCAACTAGGCAAAGGCATCCTGCAGAAGGTGAAATGTTAGCTGAGGGTCTGAGAAAGCCATAGTAATTAAGAAATACAGGTTATGGGGGCAGCTAGGTGGTACAGTGAATAGAGCACCGGCCCTGGAGTCAGGAGGACCTGAGTTCAAATTTGATCTCAGACGCTCAGCATACACACACATAAAACTAGCCGTGTGACTCTGGGCAAGTCACTTAACCCCAACTGCCCTACCTTCCCCTCTCAAAAAGAAAAAAAAAAAGAAGTACAGCTTATGAGGGAGACCATTCCAAGCAGTGGAGAAGAGTCAGGAGATTCAGTGTCCTGTCACTGGGACAGAAAATCAGCACAGGTGGCTAGATTGCAGAGAGCATGGACAGATGGGGTAATGTGTAAGACAACTGCAAATGTAGAAATAAAAGCTTCAAATGCTAAACAGAGGAATTTATATTTGATACTAGAGGTAGCAGGAAGCTACTAGAGTTTAAGGCATGGGAAGGGGGTGACGCTGCAACATGGTCAGACCCATGCATTAGGAAAATCTGTTGTGGATGATGGATCAAAGTAGAAGAAATGGGAGGCTGGGAGACCCATTAGAAGGCTAGTTTGGTAGTCCAGGCTGAGAGGTGTTGAGGGTCTGTACTAGGGTGGAGAGAAGCATATGACAAGTTGTGAACATATAAAAATGAAGACTGGGTAATGGGTTGGGTATGTCAAATGAATGAGAGTAGGGAGTTGAAGATTGTACTGAGATTGAGAACCCAAGTGACTGGGAGGATAGTGGCCCCTCAAGACTTCTAGGGAGCTTGGGATCAAAGGAGGCTTTTTGGGATGGGGGCAGAGGAAGGAAGACACTGAGTTCTATTCTGGACACGTTGAGCTTGAGATGCTTACAGGGCCTCATGGTCAAGATTGTAAGGGTCACAAATAAGTGCCAGATTGCAAATGGTAATGTTGAGACACAGGGATGTGTTTGAGGCCCAGAATTAGTTGGGTCACGTGGAGGTTAGAGCGTATTGCCCCATCCCTGGCCAGGGGATGTTGCATTGCTCAGAACTTTCTTGCGTGGGATGCCTGAGGTTCCCGATTGATGTCTCCACACCTTGGGGTCTTCATGCCATTGTAGTTACAATTTACCTCCCCTCTCTTAATCCTGCGCTCAGCTGCGCTGTATCATGTGTGGGGTGTGGATCTGGGGTAGATAAAAGGATCCAAGCCTTGGAGGGGGGGGCGGCTGAGAGTCCAACTTTAATAAACCCTCTTAAAAACATCCAGAGTTGGCTCCTTTGAAAGGGTAAGGACCTTCTGCCCCTTAGGGCAGGGCTTTCGAACCCTGACACAAGATGTCTCAAAGCTTGATGGTGAAGAGGAACTGTAGCTGAAGAGAGAGTTTAAGGTTGGATATAGATGTCTGGGAACAATTTACACAGATGATGATTGTACCTATGGGAGCAGATGAGATCACCAAGAGACAGGGAGAGTGGAGAGAAAAAACCATGCTGGCCTGAACCTCCTTCATAACTGTGGCAAATTAATTGGTGATACACTGCCTCATTCTATGCTTCCCCTGAAATGGCACACCAGCTTTAAAATTCTCTCCCAAAGAGATTAGAGATACTTCTTTTGTTACATTTTTAAAATTATGATCCTAAACATCGAACATGAACATTTCTATACAGTAAGACCAGAAAACAGGAACTGTACATAAAACAAATAACCTACATAATGCCTGTACCATGCAGGAAAAGTTAGATTTAACATGGTAGTATCAAGACTGGGCTACTTAACTGGTACTATGTCTCTTATGGGGTATAGAATATTGAGAGATCGGTAATTTTACTGACTTCTAGAGAAACTGTTAAGAGAGATGGCCTTTAAGACAGAGAAAAAGTCTTTCCTGAAAGAACTGTTAATTCTGATCTTGTGATGAAATATTAATAGAATTCCTAGAGGAGTCTGTGAAAAGCTGAGAGTTTTCCCTGTTGATTTGGTGGGCTACATGCCATGGCTGGAGGCAGACTGAGAGAAGAGAGAGAAAGAACTTATTTCAGAAGAGAACTAAGTTTCCTCTTTTTACAAATAAATGAGCAGAGGGACTTTGGTGGTACTCTTGAAAGGTGAAAGTAGAACTGTGTCAAAAGGAAGGAGAATAGGGATGAACAGAGGTGACCTGGGTTGTGGTTCTTTCTCACACTAAAACACTATGAATACTTAGTTATGTCTCTGTGCTTCTTGTTACACTGAAGAGGGGATAGTGGGGAGACTGTCAGTTTGATGGATGCAGAGAGTTTAGCAAATGTTTATTTGAAAGGTTTCTCTAGCTTAATGACTGCTGTGTAGTAAGAGACAGGGAGGGTACCGAGATAATAGCTTTAGTAAGAAAAGGTTGCATTTAAATTTTACTTTATTTCTTTTCAAAGGTCACATTTTTGGGTAATTAACAAGTCAATATCTGCACAAGCTGAATCTGAGACGATGAGGTGCAGTGGTGCGCCCAGCATCCCTCGGTACATGTGAGGGGTGAAGCCAGGCACTCTGGAGCTGGGACTGGAGTCAGGTAGAGGTGGCCTCAGACACCTGGGAGCCGCGTGGGATGTGGGACCCTCTGGGAGGCAGGACTCTCCTGCGGGGTCATTCCTGCTGGCCCGAAAGGGTCACTCCTCTTGGGGGAAGGGCTGCCCTGCGGGCACAGAGAAGCGTCCTCCCACAGAATCGCTGCAGAATTTATTAAGCACCCAGTGCGCGCCTGGCACTGCGTGCCTGGCACTGCGCGCAGGTCTTAGAGAGAGTGAAAAGACAAACGCATCCCATTGGTGCGTGTGAGTGAAGGTTTCCGAGGGGAAAAACGCCTGACACTGGGTTGGGAGGGAAATGAGGCTGGAGAGAGGCTGAGAAGAGGAAGGAGGACCCTAGAGGCAAACGCGTGGAGGCTGGAGATGCACCCGGAGGGGGCATGCGTTCTCGCCTCCCTCCCAACCCCCCCACCCCATCCTTCCCTCCAGGCCGGGTCGCGGATGAAGAGGCGAGTCCTTAGTGCAGGCTGGACTCAGGTCCGACCCACTGCGCCCGGCCCCGCTGCCCCAGGACAGGACGAACCCTGGAGCCAGCTGCCTGGCCAGGGGCAGAATACCAGCAGTCACCTGGCGCGCTGGGGGCCGCTGGGGGGCGCAGTTCCTGGGTGTGCACTGGGCAAAGACGGTGACTCGACTCAGCCACACGCTTGGAGACAGCCGCCGCAATGCGAAGTAGCCCGCGCGGAGGATCCTGGGAGCTGTAGTGTAGAGGATTGCGCAAGAGTGCGCATGCTCTGGAGCGGACCATGTCGGCAAAGGAGATAAACCAGAGCTCTGCGGCTATTGGTCTGAGTACACCGCGCATAACCTTCTGGGAGTTGTAGGGCCCCTGACAGTGCGCATGCTCGAAAACCTCCCAAACTTAATACTGCTCCTTATAAGAGCGATAGGGAGAGGGTTTCGGTTGGTTCGCTCTGTGGCTGTCGGTCCGAGCAGCGGTGGAAGCTGGGAGTTAAGTCCAGACCGCAAGCGCCTACTGTGTGCTGAGCCTTTGGAAGGCGAGGAGAGGCAGAAGAGGGCAGTCTTTGACGTTAGGGAGCTAGAGTCCGTCGGGACAGCCGGCGGCGAGCAGACTGAAGCCCGGTCTCCCTGGAAGTAGCTCAGAGAGGGCTGATTTTATACGTGCTGAGCTAGGTACAGGGATCCTTCCTGCTCAGTGGAGAAAGGGAGGGGAAGAGAGTAGTAAATATGGGGGGAGTGACAAAGGGGAGGGCAGACTGATCAGAACAGACTTTTGGAGGATGGAAGGAAATACGACGGAGGATTACAATCCAACAATATATTGTTTACAAGAGACGCACTTGAAGCAAAGACACAGAATTTAAGTAAATGGCTGGTGTAAAATCTATTATGCTGCAGCCCAAGTAGGAAAGGTAGGAGTAGCGATCATGATGAAAGCAAAATCGGAAATTAATTAAAATAATTAAGTTAGAAGGTAATTAGGGGAACTACATTTTACTGAAAGATACCACAGACAATGAAGTAATATAAAAAATATAGCAAATTTCTTAAGTATATAGGAAACCGAGTCAAATTTATTAAAATAAGGGGTCGAAGAAAAATTAAACGGACATGTATGTATGAAAAATATTTATAGCAGCTGTTTTTGTGGTGTCAAAGAATCGAGGGGATGCTCATCTATCTTAGCATAACTAAATGAGTTGTGGCATGTGATTGTGATGGAGTAGCATTGTGTTGTCAATGATGAAGGGGATAGTTTCAGAAGAAAACATGGCAAGACCTATATGAACAGGGCAAAGTAAAGTGAGAAAAACCAGGAGATCACTGTACACAGTAACAGCAATAGCGTAAGGATGATCAGCTCTGAAAGATTTGGCTACTCTGATTGATACAATGATCCAAGACAACTCCATGATGAAAAAATACTGTCCCCCTCCAGAGAGAGAACTGATCAACTCTTGAGTGTAAATTGAAGTATAATTTTTCTCTCTTGTGATTATGGCTGATATGGAAATGTGTTTTGCATGATTTCACATGTTTAGTTGATGTAATTTTGGGTGCCTTCTCAGTGGGTGGGGGAAGGGGAGGGTAGGAGGGAGAAAGAGAATTTGGAACTCAGACTCTTAAAAGAGAGGCAAAAATAAATAAATCCCCCCCGAAAATAAATAAAACTTTCCCCCCAAATTAAAAAGTGGTGGATTAGTGCTCCTACTTTTACCTGGCTCCCTACATTTGTCATTTTCTTTTTTTTTTTTTAAGCATCTGAGACCCTCAGGGGTATGAGGTGGCGCCTTAGAGTTGTTTTGATTTTTATGTCTTTGATTATTATTGATTTGGAGCATTTTTTTTTCATATGGCTATTAATAGCTTTGCTTCCTCTGAAAACTGCCTCTTCATATCCTTTTACCATTTATCAGTTACTAAGATTTTCTAAATTTGATTCAGTTCCCTATTCCGTATATATTTTAGAAATGAGATCTTTATCAGAAAAACTTGCTACAAAGATCTTTTTTCAAAGTCCTCCTTGGGAAACAATTCCATTTGTGGAATCTCTGAATCAAAAGGCAGACACACACACACACACACACATGCATACAATCTCTCTTTCTCTCTCTCTCTGACTCCATATGGACAGTTTACCTGTCTTCCATCTGCCAGAGTAAATTGCTTTTCTTAATAATATACTTGACTCTTTAGCTTGATGATTTTATGTGTTGGTGCTGATACTTCCTAGGAATGTGACCTTTGTGCAAGTCTGTTGCCTTCTTTGGACCTTAGTTGTAAAATGAGAGGGTTAGACTGGATGACTTCTAAAGTCTCTCCCGGTTCCAAATTCTGTGACTTTCGGTGTTTTAAAGAATTAGTGAAACTTGGGGATGTGGCTGTGGACCTCAGCAGGAGGACTGGAGCCTCCTGGACCCCTCTCAGAAGGCACTTTACAGGACTGGCATGCTAGAGACTTCCCAGAACCTGCTCTTTTTGACTAAGGACAGCTTGCCCTCTGACACAAACCCTGCCCAAGCAGCTATGAATCTGCCATTGCAGGGGGCACCTTTGTTCCCTCCCTGCTACCTATTACACCATGTTTCAAGCATTAAGCATTTGAGCATCATGAGAGACCAAAGATTCCCAGTCCCTTCCTATCCAAGTGGCAGGGTCCTGCTGTTCCCTGTTCTCATTTCAGAAGTCTTTGCCTAATCTGATAGGAAACTGGGTGCTTCATTTGTTGCTCCTAAGGCTGCACTGTAGAGGGCCAGCACTAAGCCAGTGCAGTCATGGGTCGAGTCTGGGTCAGGATTTCCCTAGGCCCCACTCCCTGTGAGGGCTTCTGTTGCTCAGGGTGTTGGCTCACCATCCTTCCATGATTAGCAAGGAAACGGTGTGATAACCAAGAAGTGACTGCATGTGCACAGAATGGAATAAAGTAGAAAGAAGCAGATGTAACTGCTTTTGCTATTAGTATATAAACCCCTGTCCTCAGAGGAATAAATAGGACTGCCAACAGAGAACCCGCCTGGCTCGTGTCTCATCATTCCACCCTCCTCCTCATGCAGTGCTGCCTGGTGCAGGCATCACTGCACCTTCCTAATTGTGGGACGTTTCAGGTGACATCAGAAGTTCTTCCCTGAGGTGGGATCATCCAGCATGTCCTTGAAGGTGTCTAGTGAGAGGGAAGCCCTAGGTCCTGAGGCAGCCCCTTCCTTTCTGGCATGGGTCTCATCCGTAGGACTTTCTTCAAATACCTAGTTTAAATTAGCAGCCCACTGCTGCTAGTGCTCCTCTTGGGAGCCTACAAGAGCAACATTGACTTTTTTCTTCCTTGATACATCACCCAAATTCCGGTTCAGATGGTGGGTAATATGAAATGTTCCCTTCCTTCTAAGAAGGAAATTAATAAAATACCACTTTTGTGATTCCAAATTAGCCCCATGATTTTTTTCTCCCCTCCAGTAGCTCCCAACAGTGTCTTATAGATCTTTTCCAAGAGAACCTGGTTCCCATCATATGATCTATCTTCTCATACTCCCTTTTCCCTGATGAGGACTGAACTGTGAGGTTCTCTATGTCACTCTCCCCACCCTATATGTCTTGAGCAGGGCTGCCAGTTCTCAGAGCACGTCTGGTCTACCTGTTGTGCCAAAGGGAAGCACCATGGATGCTGGAACAAGAAGACTCAAGGAATTCCTGTCCAGGGAAATGAATGGAGCTGGGCACTGTTATCTTAGGGAATCATCATTTGGAAATATTTCATGTGGGACACAGAATATTGCAGCCCCCAAAGTCATTTGGAGAGGCCTGGGCCTATTAATTCTGAGATATTTCATAGTGACTGCATCAACAAGTCCCTTTCCTGATCTCTCTTATCTGATGTTCATCCTCATGCTTGAAGAGTGGTCCTCAGTGTGACACAGAGCTTTTTCTTTCCCCATTCTCAGTGGTCCGTTTACTCCCAGAAGTCAGTCTTGAGTCATTTCTCTTGGATTGTTCATTGTTTATATAATCAATTTATTGCCTAGTAGGTCTAAGACATTTCCTGAAGCCCTGAGAGAGACTTAAGGGACAGAGACGTCCATTGCCCTTGAGGATTTGCAAGGCATGTTGAAAGTATGAGATCTAGAAGTGGAATAATGCATGCTGCATTGTGTGACTGGGTCATGTCTCTGGCACACTTAGGGAGGGCTTCAGAAGCAGATAAAAGACCAATAAAATAGTAGACCCAATATGATAAGACAGAATTGATTTGGGCTACATATGAAGTCCTACACTGAGTTTTGACAAGTCTCCTGCACAGCTACAAGCAGGGGAGATGTGTCTAGACCACAGTTCATGCAGAAATAGCCATTGGAACCTGGAGTGAGACATGGCAGCCAAGAAAGCTGAGCTGAACTTGGGCTCATGGATAGAGGCATAGGGTCCCTACCAGGGAGCCGAGGGTCTCATTGTACTCTGAAGGGCCCACAGCACACTGGGAGCAGTATTTTCATCTTGAGTTATAACAATGACGATGAATTCTAGTTATCCTGGGGAGGAGATGAGGGCAAGCCAAAGAGAAAGGGCATCCCCAGTAATCACAGGTCTGGCCAGCCTGGTTGGGTGCTAAATGTCAGAGATAAGGTTGGGGGGCGGGGGGGAACAGGGAAGGCAGAAAACAGAAATGACACTAAGTCATTTTTTTTTGCAGGTTAGATGTAAGAGGATATCTTTCTATCCCTCATATATAGATATATATTTCTTTCCCTCAGATGGGGAATGCAGGCCTCAGAACAAGGAGTCTTTTCCAAAGCCGAGCATTTGCTATGACTTCAATTTGAAAGAATTCTGGTGTTATGATATTGAGTTAAACCAGTGATTCTCCACCTTCCTAATGCCGCGACCCTTTAATACAGTTCCTCATGTTGTGGTGACCCCCCAACCATAAAGTTATTTTCGTTTCTACTTCGTAACTGTAATTTTGCTGTTATGAATCATAATGTAAATATCTGATATGCAGGATGTATCTTCATTGTTACAAACTGAACATAACCCACAGGTTGAGAACTGCTGAGTTAGAGAGTAAGCAAAAAAAACTGAGAAAGTCATTCCAGACAATTAAAAATGATCCTCAAGGAAAACTCCCAGTGAGGGGAGAGACATTATATTGTATTGTGTTATATCATGTCATGTCATGTCATGTTATGTTATATCATATCACATCACATCACATAACATCACATCACAGTATATATTATTATATTATAACTACAAAATATAATTGAATGGAATAAGCAAGGTATGGTCATAGTAACTCTAAAATAAGACCAGATATGAGAATGTCTGCATGTAGTATAGAACATAAAATACATAGGCAAAATAATAGAAGACAAATTTATGTGAGCTTTTTGTGCTTTCCCCAAAACTACAAGGAATAGAGGTGTTACAGTGATAGAAATGTGACATCTTTTAGGTCGACATATTGAAGATTGCAACAAAAAACCCATTCCTCTTAGCAATGTATTCACATTAGATGAAAAGCTTCAAGTTTATTTGAGGCCCTGGAAGAAAGTGGAAGTAAAGCGGATAGTGAAGAAACTTTTACTGTAAGTATTGGTTGGTTCAGTCTTTTTAAAAATCAAGTTCAATCGCATGATGTACTGGACAGGTGGCCAAGTGTCCTGATGTTTAATGGAGATCAAACAGGTTTTTTGGAAAAGGATTGTCTTCCAGAATTCAGCATTTCTAAGGAAGAAAAAACTCACCCAGAATTAAAGCGTCTAAGGATTCCCAAACACTTTTATTGGGAGCTTAATAAGAAACAGATTTTAAATTAAACCACCCCTTATTTATCAGTCTCAAAACCCTCCCACTCTCAGAAGCTACATCAACTGCTTCCGGTTCTTTGGCTGCCAAATGAGAAACCACAGGTCATTTTTGTTTTCAAAGACTGATTTTCAAGTAATTTCAGTGAAGCTGTTAAACAATATCATAAGCCAGAAACATCACATTGAAAGCACTGCAGATGATTTTAGAAAATGCCATAGGTCATCCAGCTACAGTTGGCTGACTATATGAGAATGGAGGAGCATGCATGTTTGCCAAATGGGAATAAAGCTCTCTGCACCTACCAATTCCTGTATAAAGATTTAAAGAGATAAAGATTTAAAGAAAGAGGAGACAGTTCAGGCTGTGTTCCAAAAATACTTGAAAGGATATTAACAATGTGTCTTCAAATTATCACTGTGTCTTTGGGTGAATATTTAGCAAATTTTAATATTTTGTATTTCTGCTCTCAATAACTTCTGTATTACTTTGTAATAAATGAATCAGAAATACATTTTTCATATTCTTTATTATATTTCATTAATTAACAGATGAAAACTTGTCAAAAATTTTCATTGCATCTTACCAATAGGATAAAACAAATTACCATAGTTTACATAAAACTGTTAATTGTGAATAGTGCAAATTTGAATAATGTGACTACTCCATGGGATTCAATATTCATACTATTTGGGACCTGGCTGTATTCTTCCTGGATGATTCCTTTGAATTAAAAAAAATTTTTTTTTGTTATATGTGTGACAAAATACTATCAAATATAAGCATTTCTATGAACAAAGAATAGAAAAACAGGATTGTACATAGCATTGATACTCTTCATTACATACAGTTACATACATACATTTTTGTATATAAATACAATATATAAACAAATGTATATGTGTGTGTGTATATATGTACATATATACATATATATGATGATATGATTATATGTATCATATAGTTACATATGATACATATGTAATTTTATCTTTTGCAGAGAATACCTCTGCTATTCTTTGCTGTAAAAGGTATAGTTCCTTCAAAGCGTTTTAGGTATGCTCTTTAACAACATTAAGGTCAAATCCATTGATATTTTAATATGGACTATAATGTAACATTTTGTACATCGTTCTACACCTACTTTTTGCCAGACCTATTTAAAATTTCCCAGAAGTTGTCTTTTTTAATCAAACATAGAGTTCTTTCCTAAATCATTTATCTTTTAGTGTTTAGTAAATGCAAGGTAACCAGAATCTGTTGTTTCTGAGTCTGCCTTGTCTAGTCTGTTCCATTCATCTATTTCCCATTTTTTTTTAACCAATGCCTTCTGGGTGTTGACCTGAAGGTTTGGTTAAAGGAGGCAAACAGGCTAGGTGATATATAAATTCATATTATTTGTTCTCTTAAAGCTGGCAGATATGTGCTGCACAGAGCCAAAAACATGAGTTCTGACTGTCTGATAAAAGAATGAAAAGCTTTAAATATGTTTCAGGACTGTCACAAGTCAGGTTGTTTGTGTCCCTCAGATTTATGGTCTCCATATGTGTTTAACTACACCATGAAAAAGGAAGTTTCTTAGTTGAATAAGTTGTAAATACAGATTGACAAGACAGTTGACAAAATAGTGTCAGTTGGAAATTACAATCTCAGGATATTTGAGTTTCCCCCATATAGCATATGTCGCTGGGAAAGGTAAGAGAAATCCCAGCACTCTGCTTGCAGGTATCCTATTTCAAACAGGAAGAATACTTTGTCAACCTTATCTGGTCTTTGAAGTTGCTGACACAGGAAAGGGCATTTTTAGAGCAAAGCAAAGCAGTCTGATTGAGTAGTTCAGGCTTTGGCCCTTGGTGGAGTTCAGATGATCTGAAATGATCATCATGGGCTTCTCTTTTCCCTAGTTTCTCCTTATTTGTCATGTCTATTCCACTGAACTTTGTAGGAACTGGTAAAAGTGAAATAAGTTGATACAAGCAAACAGTGTCCTACCACACCTTTGCGGCTGTGTTCAGGGTGTCCTGCCTCCCACACTCCACTTGGGATTCCCTAAGCCAGACTTCCTCTCCAGGCTTTTCTACCTCAGATTTCCTCCTCCTCTATTCCCTAATAAGATCCCCAGTCTTTTCTCCCATCCTTTTCTTTTGTCAGAGACCTTCTCATCCTGGGCTCCCTGCCCCAGATCCAGTTATATGAGCTCTTTTCCACCCTAGTCCTTTGTTCCCAGAAGGGATTCTGTCTCGTAGCCTCGTAGCCTCCTCGTCTCCTCCCCATGCTTTCCTACCCTCCCAGTCCTCATCCTTTTCTTACCTCCTTCCCTTCCTCACCAAAGTCTGGTTCCTAGAGTCTCTGTGTGGGAGGGGAAGGTGCAGAAGGTAGTGAAAAAAGATGTGGTTCCATTCCAACTACTGACCTCCCTGGCTTTCTTTAAATCCCAGCTAAAATTCCACCTTCTACCAGAAGCCATCCCTAACTCCAGTGCTTTTTCTTGGCTAATCATTTCATATTTATCCTTTACATAGCTTGTTTTATATAAATAAGCCTCCCCCATTAGATTGCAAACTCCTTGAGGGCAAGGATTCTCTTTTGCCTTTTATTGTCTTCCCAGTCCTTAGCACAGAGCCTATCCAATTGCAGGTACTTAATAGATGTTTATTGAATCGAAGGTTTGGTTAGAGTCACATCATTTGCCTCTTGGGTCTCCAAAGAAAGCATAGGAGGAGAAGGAGAGGATTTCTATTTTTTTCTTTCCTTTAGGTGTGGAAACTAATCCTCAGACCAAGGAGTCTACTCTCAAACTGATCATTTCTTGCAACATCACTTTGAGAGAATCCTGAGATTGTGGTAGCAATTTAGAGAAGAATCAAAGCAACTAAGAGAGTCATTCCAGAAATCAAAAATGGTCCTCAGGAAAACTCTCAGTGAAGAGATAGCTGATAAATGTGATAAATTTAGCAAAAGTTTTACTTGGGCGTCAGCTTTATTGGAGATATTCGTCATGAATATTATTGAATAGACAATATTCTGAATGTTGTTCAATTGCTTCTGTCTGTAACGATACTGGGATTTGAAGATCTTCCATGCCCCTTGAGCTTGCTGATGTAGCAGGAAGGGGTGGAGCAAGAGAACGCCGGAACCAAGCTAGTCTCTGCACGGTGCTGACTGGAAGCGGCGTCAGAGGCAGTGGCTGCGATTGCGAACTCCTTTTGCTT
>CM053582.1:70329307-70360867 GCA_028627135.1 Pseudochirops cupreus
GCCCCAGGACTGGCCTTCTTCTGCCTTCAACCCCTAACCCCCTTCAAAATCCCAAGGTTAGTGCGTCCCAGGCTTAGCTCCCCCAACCAATCCTAATGTTTAGCTTTAATATTCACTCCCAGCCGGCCGTCAGCACCCCAGCGCCTCCCATCCTCAACACCCAAGTCCCTACCTATTCTTTCTGACCGCAGCCAGACCCCCACCCCTAAGACTCTAATCCCGGCATCTCCCGTGTAGAGATACACCCCTTGGGACAAAGGAATCCTGTCCCCACCCCAGCCCTAAGACAGGGATCGGGAGTCCCGTCTACCCTTCCTCCTCAGCTCTACCATAGGAATGCAGATGCTCTGTACACCATCACCCCCTCCCCTCCAGCTCCACAATGGGGACCCCGGCACCCTACTTTCATAACTCTTAGGCGCAGCTCTCCTGGCTCTCAGCACTGCCCACCTGCACTGCACTCTTAGTGTCCAATGTCCTATCTCCCCGACTACCCTCTGTCCAACTCACAGTCCTCCTGCCCCACCACTTCCCCCCCCCCCATTTCTTTCACAGCCTTCTGCCTCCTTGTGAGGACCCAGAGTTTTTCTCCCAGTGTCCCCCTCCTCTTGAATACTTTTCTAGCAACTGCTCTCCTTTCCCCAGACCTAGTAATCTGAGTTCACTCTAACCACTCCTCTGACCTCCCTCAATCTTCGAATACATTATCTTCTAGACCCAGCCTTGCCCTGGCCCTATTCAGACCTTCCTTTTCCAGGCCCCTCCTCATTCCCAGCCTCCTCATGATCAGGCCTCGAATCTATGGGTGAGGGATGGGGAGCTCTGATTCAGCTGGTCTCAGTCTATCTGGGACACCCAATGTCTTCCTAACTCTCCAGTTTCCAAAGGAGAAATTGGGAGGGGGAGGAGTGGGAGTAGGAGTGTGAAATATTGTTTCTGGTCAGCCCTTCTAATTTTCCAAGGCTGACCCTGATTGCTGGCCCACTCTTTTTGTTTGACTCTTTGTCTTAAGGGCAAGACTAGGGACTTTGCCATCCTTGCTACCTTGATCTCTGTAGGTCCTTGTGGGGATAGCCAGCTTCCTCTTGGGAGGGGAAAGGCAAGACTCCTTCCCCTCAGGGATACTTCTCGCTCCTCAGCTCTGCTTACCAAGGATTTGAGACTGAGCCAGGAGGAAAGCATGGAACCCAAGGGAATGGCCTCTGGAACCAGGAGGAAGCCATCTCAGGTAAGTCCTGTCTGTCCACAGACTTGGCAAACATGAATGTTTCAAAAGACATAGAAGAGCAAAAGAGAATTGTATATGAAGTCAACAATATCTATTATTTATAAATGGAGGCTTTAAACTCCCCTCCCCCCATTTCTATTTTGTTTTTCTTTTTGGAGGGGGAGGGTAGGACAGTTGGAGTTAAGTGACTTGCCCAAAGTCACAGGGCTAGTAAATGTTAAGTGTCTGAGGCCAGATTTGAACTCAGGTCCTCCTGACTCCAGGGCTGGTGCTCTATTCACTGCTGCCTAACCGCCCCCCTCCCACAAGTTCTATTTAAAGCTTTCTGTAGTAGAGACTAATTACAGTCAAATAAAACAACTTCACACATTGGTGTGTTTATATGAACTCTGACCAGAGTGCTGAAATATTTCTCAGTTGCTTTCCTTTACTATGTTGCGTTCTGTAGGAATTGTCCTCTTGGTCCTGCCCTTTTCACTCTGCCTCAGTTCACACAAGTCTTCCCAACTCTTCCCCATTAGGGCACAATGACATTCCATTTCAACTCATAGATCATGTTATATTCAGCCAGCCCCCCACTAATGGGCTCCCCCTTTTCCAGTTCTCTGCTGCAAACAAAAGGGTGGCTATGAATATTTTGGTACATATGGGAACTTTGCTTCAACAACTCTTTGTTCAACCCCTATTAAGTTGGATTGAATTTCAGAATCAGAGCATCTCAGAAACAGCAGGGACCTCTGTAATCAATACTTAAATCAATGCCTGAACAAGAATCCCCTCTCTGAGTACTTGCAACACCTTCTCTCATCATGCTTCCTTTCCTTACTAGCTGGGTGACCCCAGGCAAGTCACTTACCCCCATCTGCCTCAGTTTCCTTATCTGTAAAATGTATAGTGATAGCACCTATCTCTCAGGGTTATTGTGAGGATAAAATGAGAAAATAATTTTAAAAAATCTCCTCACTAGTCCTAGTGGGGGGATTGAAATCCTTCATGGTTTCCATTGCTAATTCTAGACTCTCCTTGTTCCAACATCATTCAAGATTCCTTCTGTCCAAATTGATCACCTAATCCTAATAGCTGTCTTCTACTGACCTTCAAGATTTTCTGTCTATTTTCCTACTGAGTTGTGTCTCTCCACCCCAATTTTAGCCATCCTACCAGGGGAGCTCGGCATGCCTACTAAAGTTTCCTTAAGTACCTTAGTTCCTCAGCCTCCTCAACTCCCATGTTTGACTCATTCACTCTACTTCAACTACACACAAGGATGTTCACTCCATTAGAGTGTAAGCTCCTTGAAGGCAGGGACTGTCTTTTGCCTCTTTTTTTGTATCCCCAGCACTTAGCCCAATGCCTAGCACACATAGTAGGTGCTTAATAAATGTTTATCGATTGATTCATGCCCTTGATCTGGCCATCATTCACTTCCCATGTTCCAGAACTCTGCAAATCTTCTCCTCTCTCCTGTTCCTATGCCTTACTACTCCTAATACTATTCTTTTTTTTAAAATAAATTTTTAGTGATGTCTTTTGTTTTTTTACATCATCATTGCTTTCCCCAGTTTCCTTGCCTCCTCCCTCCTGCAAGAGCCATCTCATATGATGATAGTCTTTTTTTAAAGACAAAAAAAGGAAAAAGAAGAGAAAAAAATGAGAACCACCAGTTGATAAACTGAAAGAATTCAAATACCTTTGCAATGTGCACCACCCATGACTTCCTCCCTCCCCAAAGTGGTGAGTTGGGATCGAGCCTTCTCTTTATCTCTTCTTTCCAGCTACGCTTGCTCCTTAAAAACTGATGACATTCATTTTTGATTTTTTTTGTCCGTGTGTGTGTGTGTTCTTTCCATTTCCATTTACAGTATTGTGGTCATTGTGTATATTTAACTCTACCATTTTTTTCATTCATTGTATTTTATTTTCAGCTAAAATTATCTCCTTCCTATTTCCTCTTCCCTCCTCCCCCACCTTGAGAAAACAAAAATAAAGTCCATCACAAACATTTAGAGTCAAGTAAAGCAAATTCCCTCATTGGTTGTATCCCCCCAAATGCCTCAGTCTGCATTTATCTGGAGGCAATGCTTCATCATGAGTATTGCAGATTTGTTATAGGTCGTTGTTCCTAAATTTATTTTTTTTTTAAAGTTTTCACAGTTCTGGGTAGGAGAGGCATTCTTTTTAAAAAAAATTATATATTTATTTATTTTTAGTTTTCAACATGAATTTTTATAAGATTTTGAGTTCTAAATTTTCACCCTCCCTTCCTGCCCTCCTCCCCAAGATGACATGCAATCTGATAAAGACTACACATGTACAATCATATTAAACGTATTTCTATATTAGTCATGTTGTAAAGAAGAATCAGAACAAAAGGAGAAAACTGTGAGAAAGAAAATAGTATGCTTCGATCTGCATTCAGACTCCATAGTCTTTTCTCTGGATGTGGATAGCATTTTTCCATCATGAGTCTTTAGGAATTGTCTTAGATCCATTGCATTGCTGAGAAGAGCTAAGTCTATCCTACTGTGTATAATGTTGTCCTGGTTCTGCTCACTTCACTCAGCATCAGTTCATGCAAGTCTTCAGGTTTTTCTGAAGTCTGCCTGCTCATTATTTCTTATGGAATAATAGTATTCCATTACATTAATATGCCACAACTTGTTTAGCCATTCCCCAATTGATGAGCATCCCCCCAGTTTCCAATTCTCAATCACCACAAAAAGAGCTGCTATAAATATTTTTGTACATGTGGGTCCTTTTCCCATTTTTATGATTTCTTTGGGATACAGACCTAGAAGTGGTGTTGCTAGATCAAAGAGTATGCACAGACTAAACTTATTCTTAACCACATCACAATCACTAATCTCTCTACTCCTCAGTGCTTTTCTAAGTACCCCCTACTCCCTCCAGTTATACTCACCACCATCCCAGCCTTAACCCTTGGTGGACCAATTCAACTGTATACTATCTTCTACTTTCAAATCCTTTGTTCCCTTATCCTCTTAACAATTAAATCCTATAAAACTCCAAATCTGGAGTACTCCTACCATTGCTTTCCTCTTCTCCTACTCCTGTGCTATTGAACGGAGCAGGAAGATATCATCAAACTGTTCTGCTTGGTTCTATTCTAATTAGAGTTATCCTTTCCACATTGTGATTTTCTATATATTGCGGTTCAGCATAAGAAATTAAATGGGAATTTTTTGGGAAGTTTTGCAGAAGCCATGGATGATATGTGAAGGTCATCAGACAGCACAGAAAAGGTTTACAAACTCAAAAATACATAAAAATATATGTATAGTATCGTATAATGTCAACATTGTTTGTCTTTTAATACTTTAAATACCCCATAAAAGAAAAAGAAAAACATTTAGATTTCTTCTCTGGTACAAAGGGAGGGTAAAAATTTTTCTGTGGATTTTCCAGTGGGGGCACTGTGCTCCTAACCCCCTCAATGTAGAAGGGGGTAACTGTAGGCATCATCTCATCTCAAGTGGCCTTCCCTTGAGTTAGACAATCTTCCTCCTTCCTATCATGATCCTCTGTCCCACTCAGCCCATTGAATCTTCTGTTTCTTCTGTTCTGTCTTTAAGCTTCCTATGACAGTTTCTCCTATCACCTGCTCAGATGAGAATGTTGTCTCATATTGGACCAAAAAATGGAGGTCATTTGCCTCGAGCTCTCTCTTTCCTTCTGCTCGTTTCACACCCCCATGACATCTTTCCCAACAATCTCATGCTTTATTCCATTACTTTGGAAAAGTCTGCCCTTCTCCTAGCCAAGAACAACCTATCTGCGGGTGCCCTTAATCTCATCCACTCCTGTTTTCTTCGCCAGATTGGCTCCACCATCATTCCAAACTTCAAACCAGTCTTCAGTTTTTCCGTTTCTTCTGATGCCTTTCCTCCTGCTAATAGAAGCATTTCTTCTCATGTGGGTCCTAGGCCATTATTTGCTCTGTGGTGCATTTCAGGCTTTTGCTAGAAGGTACCTGTGAGTTGGTGTTGGGGTGTCTGCCTCTTGGGGCAACCGTCTTGCCTAGAAGTCCCCGAAGATGAATTCTTAACAAAGGTTAGAGGCAATTAACTGAAGATAAAATAAGTAATTTGTGTGACATAAAATGTAAAAGCTTTCCACAAAATTGAAGCATCTAGTTTTAGAAGAGAAGTGGTCATCTAGGAAAACATCTTTTTATTAGTTTTCTTAGGTAATAATAATGATGTTGTTCAGTCATTTCAGTCTTGTCCAACTGTTTGTGACCCCATTTGAGGTTTTCTTGGCAAAGATACTGGAGCAGTTTGCCATTTCCCTCTCCAGCTCATTTTCCAGACGAGGAAACTGAGGCAAACAGGGTGAAGTGACTTGCCCAGGGTCACACAGCTAGGAAGTGTTGGGGGCTGGATTTGAACTCAGGTCTTCCTGACTCCAGGCCCAGTTCTCTAGCTGCCCTGATGATGATAACAGCTTGTGCTTGCTATGTTCCAGGCCCACGCTAAGTGCTTTGCAATTATCTCATTTTATCCTTACAACAACCCTGGGAAGCAGGTGCTATTATTATTTCCCATTTTACCGATATGGGCACTGAGGCAGACAGAGGTTAAGTGACTTGGCCAGGGCCCAAGCGTCTGAGGCCACATTTGAACTTCTCGGCCCAGTGCCCTATCCACCGTGAACCCCAGCTGCCTAAAGAAGTTTTTGGTGTCTACGATAAATAGAATAGAAATGTGGTCTAGAGGAGCAGAAGCCGTTCCTCCAAAGCTAAGTGGTCAGTGATGAACATGCCGCTCTCCGAAGGAGAATTGCAAACAGTTAACCAGATGAAGAAGTGTTCCAAATCACCGGGATACAGTCACTCTGACCCTAATCTCTCAGGGCCCGTGGATCCTCTGGGGGGTCCAGAGTAGGGTCTCTCCTCTCTGCCACTGGCTCAAGCCCTGTCCAGCTGAGTTCCCCACATTTGTTAGAGGCTTGTAACTAGGACCCCAGTTCTTTTTAACCACCTAATATCAATTGGGTTCTTTTTTGAGACGGCTGGTGGTACAGGGGATGGAGCACTGAACCTGGAGTCAGCAAGACCTGCATTCAAATCCAGCCTCAAATACTTACTAGCTCTGTGACCCTGGGCAATTCACTTTGCTTGCCTCAGTTTCCTTAACTGTAAAATGGAAATAATATTAGCACCTCTCTCAAAGGGTGAGGATCAAATGAGATAATATTTACACAAAGTAATTGGCAGAGCATGGCACATCGTAATATGTCCTTAAATGCTTATTCCACCTTTCACTTTTCCAGAGAGATATTTCTTTCCACAACACAGCAGGAACAAAGGTACAAACATTTTCCCTAACACCTCAAGGATATATTCTCCCCTAAACTCCCTCAGTCTTTGGGGGAGTAGGTTCAGAACTTCTCTTGGTGGCTACATATAATTGATGTCGCCAAGTTCGTTTCTAGATGTGGCGTGATTGCTGATGGGCTGAATGAATGTATCTCCTTGCACTTTGGGGCATTGATGGTCAGCTAGCCGCAACACCTGGTCTTGACTTTGACTCCTGGCTTCCAGTGGCTCGTTCTGCCATTGTCTGAGACTTTGCACCTGGAAGGGAAAGGAATGAATGAATAGGACAAGCAGGCCATGTCTGGGGGCCTATGTGGGCTCAGACAGGAAGGCCTGTCAACCTGAATATAACAAAATATTACTGTGACATAAGACGTAAAGAATAGAATGACTAGAAAGAAATGCAGGAAGACGTAAATCAATTCATGCAAAATTTAGAAGCGGGATCTATAAAAGAATACACCTGATGAGTACAACATTGTGAGTGGGAAGAGCAGGAACCACAAAACAACTGGAAATGAATGTCGCAAAATTCCAAAGAGCAAGCTTGACACGTGTCGTGATGTCTCCCCTCCTTTTTTACAGAGCGTGGGGGAACAAGGGCATGGAACACTGAATATAATGTTGGGATTTTTAAACTTACTGGTTTTGCTGATTTTTTCTGTTATTTTTCTTTTATTTTTAAATTCTTTGTTATCCAAAGTGGCTCTCTGACAGGGATAGATTTATATGTAGAAATATAGACAATGTAAAAACCAAATATATTTCCAAAAGAACCCTCTTTCTATTTCTCCACTAGGTTAACAGTGAAATTTTTTCTCTTAGGAAAGAATTTATATTATATCAGTTTTTGTTTTCTCTTTGGTAATCACAGAAAATATTTTGTACCTGCTAGGTCCTCATGAAAAAGTCACAAAATTGTCTTTAAGGAATCTTTATAACATATCACCCATGACAAGTTTGATGGGGAAGACATTTCACATTGCATTCTCTCCCTCTGTCTTCAGCAGAAACCCTCATCAATAATAAATAAGTCACACCCATCCTTTCTCACACTCCAGGACACTCTAGTCACAATAAGACATTTCTCTGTTGTCTTCCAGCTGCTAGTATAAAATACTCTTCTTGACGTTCCATTTGGTTCTTCAGGTTGATGGTTTTTGATGGTGACTCCAACATTTTCTAGGAGTATGACCTTTGGACAAGTCTCTTGCCTTTGCTGGGCTTTGCTTTCTTCCTTTTGAAAAAATGAAGGAGTTGTTCTAGCTGTCTTAATAAAGTGTCTTCCAGCGCTAAATGCTATGACTTTCAGTGTTTCCAGGAATCAGTGACATTCCAGGATGTAGCTGTGGACTTCACCCAGGAGGAGTGGTGTCTCTTGGACACTTCCCAGAAGGCTCTGTACAAAGATGTAATGCTGGAGACCTCCCAGAACCTGCTGTCCTTGGGTAAGGATAGATTGCCTTCTGACCCAAACCCTGCCCAAGGAATTGTGAATCTGCCACTGAAGGGAGGGTTTGTGTTCTTTCCTTCCCTACCTGTTATACAGGTTTCGTGCATCAGGCATTTAACTCTTATTAGGGACCATGATGTCTAAAAAGGTTTGAAAGACATGGTTTCTGGGTAATTTAATCATTTTATTAATACGGCTGGCAAGTTATTAATAAAAGGATGATCATTTGGCCATAAGATGGTCATCTTAGACCAAAAGACCCCTAATGGTAGTGGAGGAGTCACAGTTTATATGCCCTTCAAAGAGGAGGTGTTTTTGAGGGGTGGCAATCAGTTCAGATTGGTTAACACAAAAACAGGTGTAGGCTGTATTAAAATGAAGGTCTTGAGGTATGTGATTTAGGTCACTCAAATCTTAGTCAAAGAGCCATTAATTTCCGTATCATTTGTCTTCATAATAGGAAGAATCAACCTTTCTTCAGGCCTGTCTGGGTAACTTCAGTCAGCAGGAATACACTCATTAGTCCATACTTAGAATTTCTTTTACTGTCTGATTAGATCTTGGCCTAGGTAAATGTCTAAGAGAGATTTCCCACATTGGTTGGTTTCTAGATGGGAAAGTAGAAAAGGGGAAAAATCTTGGTCCTAATACAATAATTAGTTATTATATATAAGAGAGAAATATTTATTTTTCATATTCCCCTGTTTGATTCTAATCGAGAGATGAAGTCTCCTCAATGAATCACTAACTGATATTACAAGCATTTCATGGAGGGTTCTTAACTATGGGACTTATGATGGATGGGTAACAGTGTGAGGGGAAAAAGGGGAGAAATTGATTGACACATTGACAAAACTAAAGGGGGCAGTCCTTTTTAGTAAGGAGACCTTACGGATAAAAGACACAAAGGGAAAAAGTAAACAGTAAAAAAAAAATTAAAATTGTCCATTTGAGACTCAGTAGTCTAATCTTATGTCTGGTTCTCAGACACCATCTGATGCAGCCCTTTGGACTGGAGGTGGTCTTCAGAACAGTTCTTCTCCAGCTTAGGTCACTTGGAGAGATTCTCTTCTGCTAAAAACTTCCTACAGAATTGATATTAACACAAATTTAAATTTATTTAAATTTATTTTGGCAATAAACAGGTCAGATAATGAAAGTTAGCTCAAACTTTGTGTCTCTACTATTAAAAAATTGAATTTGGAAATTTTTAGACTGGGGAATTTACAATTTTAGGTTGGCCGGTTGTCATATTGACATATCTAAGAAACCCAAATACAAACAGAAAATTAGAAACCAATTTTTATACTTGGCATTATTCATTCCCCCATTAGGAGGATGAGATTCCTCTAAGGAATTAATAACAGAATGCTTTTTGTAAGAACATAGTCTCTAATACAGAAATGACCTTATTCAGAAGTTGCCAGATCAAACTCAATTGTAGCAAAAGTTTCAGGGATGGTATATATAAATACATTGAGTAATTAATTTTAAAGCAGTGCATATCAAGTAACTTATGTATAGCAAAACACTTTCAACTTCTAGCTATGTTCAAATAAATATCTCCCAATAAAAGTGGATGTCTCTTTAAGGCATTTACAAGATAGACCACAAGCCATTCTTCTAAGAAAACTATTATACTAATATTCCATTCCTTAATACAGAACTGAAACAGTTATGATGCTAACTAAATAACAGAATCGTATCTTGGTTTCACAAGTTCTTGCATTGTTTGCCTAATTACCCTGCACCATTATGAGAAATTAAAGGACCTTAACTTACACAGGAATATGTAACTAGTAATAGGTGTCAAAGCTAAATACTTTTTTATAGGAAGGACTAAAATTCTAGGCCAAATAGCTCAAATCTTATACCTACATCTTATTGAAGTAAGTTAGATGTGCTCCAGTATTAGTTGATAAGATAAAGATTTAATATTATGTTCATACTGATCATCTGACATGATAAAATTTGCCATAAAAGAATGGGGACGTAACTACATAGTGAGGGAATAATGTTTCCCTACCTTCATCTCAGTTCTAGGTAAAAGTTACGTAGATGGTTAATTACATTGAGCCAGGCTTAAGGTCAGTTAGTTGGGATATTTTTCCATTCAAGAAATGTCATACTGGGGAAATTGAGTTAGGAGATTCCTGCCTCAGCCCATGCCAATAGTCATTCTCCCAAGCTTTTTCCCATGGGAACCCCACCTGCAGTTTGTGCATGTAAAACCCCATAGGATTGCTGACATCATTGACTCAATAGCATTCCTTGATGATCATATCTGGAGTTAGACTCAGAATAATATCAGTTAACAGTCCCATAAGGTCTTAAATAGCAAGTTCCAGTAATCAGAGCTTCAGGTAGTTTTGGTTCTGAAGAATCACACATCCTAGACAATAAGTATTGATTATAATCTCACATTGCTAACAGTAAGAGATTGATCATGAAAGATCGCAACTTATCTTGATATAACTAGTACTCATGGTAAGTAGATGTTTTTTCCTTCCCTAAGTTTAATATTACACAAAGAATTTTGCTTTAAGATACCTAATAGCAAACAGCAAAAGATCTGGGATAGGATGAGTAAATATAATAAACATATAGAGGGAATAGAGTATGTGAAACATTGCCTGTAGTAAAACATGTTCAGTTATTAACCATGTTCATATGTTCATAAGCATAGACTTCTCTCTCAGAATCCCTTTAAACCAGTGGTTCTCAACCTTCCTAATGCCATGACCCTTTAATTGTCATATGTGGGCGTGTCTGCTGCATGTGGGTGGACCCGCCTGAAGACCGATAGAGGAGGTTCCTAAGACCATCGGAAATATGTGTTTTCCGATGGTCTTAGGCGACCCCTGTGGCCCCTGTGAAAGGGTTGTTCTACCCCAAAGGGGTCACGACCCACAGGTTGAGAACCACTGCTTTAAACAATGGGAGCATCTTTAAGGTGACTCTTAAGTGATTTGCACACATTTCACGGCATGCTCTACACACAGGTTCTAATCCCAGACTAAAGAACAACCGTAAGTAAAATCAGATTTCTCATTAAGGTGACACAAAATAGCTCTTTAGTTCCTACTCTTCACTAACATAACCAATGGCACTGAAATCTTATTCCTTAAAACAAAAACAAAAGATGTTCCGTACTTTTAACCTCACAACTTGATAGATTTATGTCTTTGCTTTATAGGCTTGCTTACCTTTGTCTAATTATACTCTGGTTATACACATTCTGAAAGAATGAGATACTTCAGGAATTGACGCTCACACATATGACAAGTTCAAGCACTCATTTCGCTCTTGCTTAGATCATGGAATGACTATAACTTCAGATCAAAACAGCAAGCTATTTCCCATTTACAGCTTATTATTACAGTAATTCATATGCTTTAGTATTACTCTAATAACTAATAGATTCAGTATTGCAGTAGCAAACTTCTGCTTTGTCTACCCTGATAACAGAAATTTTGCTGTGAGAGCAAGAGCATGGTTATAACAATATCAAAACTGGTCCTCAAGGGCTACACCACTATAACTAGCCTAGCATATAGAACCAGGTGGACACACTTCTTGTCTGGGAATGTCTAACCTTCCCCAAGGTCCCTTCCCTACCTTATTCCCAGGGACAGATAGTCACTAGCCTTAGATCTCAAATGTTGCTTCCATTGAGCTGCTGATGTTTCTCTTAAAGTGCCCATTTAAGGCCAATCCAAGGACACCACAAACCTAAGAATGAGACTCAGAATTTCACAGTCGGTTTGGACATAATTGCTATCAGCATCAAATTATTGCAATAAAGTAGCTTACAAAGAAAGATTTAGATCTTTTAAAAATAACATGAAAGATTTTTACAAAAGCTTTTTTTCTAACATTCCTTCCTCAAAGAATTTCTTTCTTAAAAATAGATTAAAATGTATCCTCATGTTAAAAAAGATAATCACTAAACTTTCGTGCAAAAAATTAGTTGGAAATCTCTAAAATGACAGATAACTTCCTTATTCAAGCCTAAAGCAAAAATAAATCTTTAAAATTGGAATTTATCAAAACTAAATTGGTATAAAATGTCTTTAAGTACCATAAATAAATCTGAAAAGTACCATAATAACAAAATAAATTCCTAATCATCACAAATTCTTAAATACCACCTCTTCTCTCATCAAAAGGTGTTTGGAATGGGCAGGAGATTCAGTTTTCTAGGTGATATGTGTACACACACACACACACACACACACACACACACACGTGTGTATGCATATATGTGTATTTTCAATTAAATTAACCTCATCAAAATAACAAAGTTTACCAGGCCTTTAAAATTTTACTCTTTATCTTTTTCTTCCCTTTGTCCTTAAATATATCACAAGAAAAATAATTAAATTCTGGAATTTTGCATAGATAGTGACTTAAACCCCTAGAAAAACCAACACTGGCCAATTGCTGTAAACTTCCAAATTAACATATATTATATATATATGTGCATATATATAAATATATACAAACATGTATATGTATGTGTGTATATATGTGTGTATGTATATATGTGTTTATATATGTATGTGTATATATGTATATGATATATACGTGTGTGTGTGTATGTGTGTGTGTGTGTGTGTAGATATATCCCCTTAGATGAAACCAACTTGACAAGTACACCCTCATTTTGTTCAAGGACTCCCATTTACTCAGTAGGAATTCCACAACACAGAAAACCCTTGCACATAGTTGCTCAGAATTTATGACTAGATGTCCTTGTAGGTTTACAAAGGATACTTTCAAGGTCTTTTCTTTGTACAATTACCAATTTTCCCTTTTAAAAATATCTGTGGAAGTACTTGATTAAAACAAGAACTCCAAATAACATAAAGGCAAATGGTTTTAGGTGAAACTTCCTCTTAAATACAGAAAAAGCTGGAGATTTAAGTTCTTCAGTTAGAGCACTTCAGGATATCATAGCACATGGTCAGCCGGGCTGATAAAATGACTTGACAGCTTCCAAACCCATTCATTATTTTTTTTTTCTTTTTGAAAACACAGGGCAATAATTCTCAGCTCTGAATAACCTTTTCCTCCATTTCCCAATCCCCTTTTATCTCCTTTTATTATTATTTTTTATTATTTTATTTTATTATCTCCTTTTATCTTTCTTTGAGACTTATCACATAAGGAGCTGCCTTAAGCATTCAGCTTCCCTTTCCCATCCTTCCAGGAATTCCAAGCTGCATATACTAGGAAACGCATACCAAGTTTTACCAACAATTTGAAATCACATTTGTTATCACCACATTAGCTTAAAATGTGCTGGGCTAAAACACGATTTGGGCTAAAAAATGCTGACAAACTGCAGTCAGTTTCCCAAGACAGAAATCTCCAGAACTTTGACAGAGTCACTTAATAATCAAACAGTACAAGGAAATGTTTAAGGTTTTGTATAATAATTACAAATCACAATAACTTACAGCTTTACCATATCCAGTATTTATGTAGCGTTAGATTTATCCTCAAAGATGGGTGGACATGCTTAACCAGGTGATTAGCCATCCTTACTCTTAGACTATAGTTGGTTAAAAACTTATTTCTGAAAATCTTTTCCTTCACAGTTTCTGGTTCTAAACCGAAGTCATATTGCTACACTTTAACCACCCAAGTATTGGGACTAGATCTTGGAATCTTAAAGTACTGATACCCTAGCTCAGTTACTAATCTAATTTTATGTTAATTATTTTAATTTTACTTAAATTTTAATTTAATTTTATTATTTTACATCAGTCTTTTAACAGTTAAATCCATAGCCCAAAAGAATTAAAGAAGAGTTCACATTTCTATTAACAATCTGTTTAATACAGTAAATTATCAAATTAATGTTAGGCATTATCTTTATTACATTACGAGTCACATAACTGGGATAACAGCTTAAAACCACACAGTTAACAAGTTTCCTGATATGGTATAATTATAATAATAAATTTTACTTAAAATGAAACCAAAATAAATTCAATTACACCTGGATCTATTTTCCAAGTGATATTATACAGAATATCAATTTATAATTTCGGTTATTTATTGTTAGATTTTACACAAGGGAGTTAACACTTAAAAAGGTTAGGTTAAAAGAGACAAGCCAGTAGTGATACACAGTTACAGTTTATTCTCCAAGGCTAGCAGAACTTGCAGGAGGAGTCGAGAGTTAATTCCTGCCTGGTGACCAGAGGAGTCATAAGACTTTTTATACATTTCAGAACCATCCCAGTTCAGGGTGACCATGCCACAAACTTTATGACTTCCATTTGTTACCATCTATATGTGATACAGTGTTCCTTGGTTGTAAATGCAAATTGACAACAACCAGAGCAGGGTCTATTTACATTTTATGGTCGAAAGATGTCTGTTTTGCTCTGACGTGGAGTAAGTACCAAGGTAAGGGGAATCTCACCTCTGGTCTTTGAAGTTGCTGACACAGGGAAAGGCATTTTGAATCAGAGCAGTTTGTTTGAGAAAATCAGACTTTGACTAGAATATGATATTAAATGATTTTCAAGGGTTATTTATTCCAAACATTTCATATTATCAAATTCACTATTTCCAACTAATCCAAAGCAAAAGATTTTTAAAAGTGGTAGAATAGAACTGATTTTAATCGTCACACTTAGTAATACCTTGTTTATCAAAATATCTTCTAATTTTATATAATTATCTGTATTGACTTTTAAATCAACTTGCAAAAATTTTTCTTAATTAATCTTCCAACCATATCCCTGACTACATCTCATTCCACTGATTTCTAATATTTCCCTTATCTGTCTTATCATCTGCCTCGCCAACTCTGGCCACAATCAGAAAAGGAGAGGAGAGAGATTTCCCCTCTCTGTCTCTCTCTGTGTCTTGTC
Source organism: Pseudochirops cupreus (assembly GCA_028627135.1). NCBI lineage: Eukaryota > Metazoa > Chordata > Mammalia > Diprotodontia > Pseudocheiridae > Pseudochirops > Pseudochirops cupreus. The sequence continues at coordinate 70,344,217 of CM053582.1, forward strand.
TGTCTGTCTCTCTTTATCTCTCCCTCTTTCTCTCTCTGTCTTTCTCTCTCCCTCCTTTCTCTCCTTTCTCTCTCTCTCTCTCTCTCTCTCTCTCTCTCCCTCTCCCTCCCCCTCCCCTGCCTCCCTGCCTCCCTCTCTCTCTCTCTTTCTCTTTCCTTCCTTTCTCTCCCTTCTCTCTCTCTCTCTCTCTCTCTCTCTCTCTCTCTCTCTCTCTCTCCCTCTCTCTCTCTTTCTCTCTTTCTCTCTCTGTCTCTGTCTCTCTCTGTCTCTCCCCCTTTCCCTCTCCCTTTACCTCCCCTCCCTCCCTTCCTCTCTCTCTCTCTCTCTCTCTCTCTCTCTCTGTCTCTATGTTTCATTCTCTCAGTCTCTCCTTCTTTCCTTCCCTTCCTCTCTTTGGAATTTTTTCTTAAAAGCATTCCAAGTTTTATGTAGGGAGTTAAACTTCCTCATGGCTGGGGGCTGGGGCGAGTTGTTCTTCCCTCACTTCCTACACATTTTTTCACTCTAACTCTTCCTTTGCTTTAAAAGGTGAGGGTAATACGCATTTGAAAGCCCTCTCAGGCTTTCAATCTACACATCTAGTTTAAAATGCATATCTGACCAAAATCACTCAGCTCCCATCTTTTATCTGGCCCAAACAGATTTTTTTTCCTTTCTATAGTCTTTCCAAGCTCTGCCTAGCCTCACCTCTCAGTTAGAATTTTCCCCAGCTCTGGGTAAGTATTCTCAGGCAAATACATTTAAGGCCATTACTCACTTACCACCTCTGGTGTTGGCTTTTCTTTCTGTATTCCTGTCCAGGGGGAAAAAAATCCCTTTTGTGGCTATTTAGTTTCACTTTAGATGAATTTGAATTTCACTTTGTGAGAAGCAATCAGAAATAATCATCTTTGACAGGGGCCAAAACATCTCATCCAGGAATCAGGCTGGTCCTTGATAGTTAGCTCTGGATTTTCTCAGTGTTGTTGCCATTCCGTATGGCCAGCACAGGTTTTCTGGTTGATGCAGCCGTAAATCAGAGCCTGCCTGATATCCTGAGATCCAGGGTGGTGCCCTGTTCTGGGATTACTGCCAGAAGATGTTAGCTGCCTTTCTTGATTTTTATACATTTTTAGATATGATTCTTTGGGTATTAGAATCAAGGACATGGTTATCTTCAAGGTCTAGGAAAATTGACATCACTGTCTGGCATCTTGAAACTGAATAAAGCAGTATTAGAAGACTAAGTGACCTATAATTACCTTCTTTGTTTCATTACTCTATAAAAAACCTTGCTCGTGGTATCAATAAACGGATTGCATTGATCAATCACGCCTGGACCACAATTTCTCGCACTTTCTCGGGCTAGCGTGTCAGTTTAGAGCTGGCTTAAGAAACCACTCAAGTTATTTCTGCACATCTTTCCAAGGACTCCAGTGAATTCAGGAAAAAAGATTTTAATTTCACATCCTTTTGGGTGACCTGGCCCACACCGCCCCTTGTGGTAAAGAGTCACCTGACTGGCACAGGTACACCCTTTAAGATAATTACAAAGCCTTTTATTTCTGTCCCGATTTGCATTTCCCTCCCCTGTTCCCCCCTGGCTGGGTATTTCAGGGTTCACAGCCTATCCGAAAATACCTAAGCACCCTCCCCCATTTTCTTTATACTTTATTTAGTAAAGGAATGGCAATCCATAAATGCTTTTTAGAACAATTCCAACTCAGAATATCTGCATCACTCAGACTTTTTGATCTCCATAGCTTGAGAAAGGAATTTTCTCAATTGCTTAAAGAGTTGAAAAAGTGTGAGTTGAAGATTCAGCCCAGGATATCCGTAAGCAAAGTCCCCTTATCCAAGATAGCTTCTTGGATTAATGGGCCTCATCCTTTATGGGGCTTCACCTGGCTTGGTATTCTCAGAAAACAAAGAAAGTATTCTCAGAGAACAAAGAAAGGAAGTCTGCTCTTAGATAGGCTGATTAATAGGCAGCTGTATCCTGAAATGTTGAATCCACATCATCGCTGTTTCCTTCTACAGTCAATCTCATGCATAAGGATGACTCCTTAGGTTCCATAATTTTTTTTTGTTTTTTTGGTCCATACTGCTTGACAAGACTGAAATGGTACAGGCCCCTATTCCACAGTGTATCCAAACCTCCCAGGGAGCTCTCCAAAAATCGGTGTACTCTGTAGCCATCAATATGTCTCTGTACAAGGAAACTGTACAGCCAAGAAGACTGCCCTTTACTGTCGAGAGTAAAAATTCAGAAGAGCTATAGTTCAGACACTTAGGACAGACATATGGGTACAAATATGCTTACCCAGAGATGATTGAAGGTTAGAATCAGAAGTTTTAGGTTGAGGAGAGTCAGAATCTCAACTTGGAGTTTCTCAGGAAAGGGTCTTTGTCTAGGTGAAGAAATCTCACCATGAGCCCTCAGAGAGTCCATTTCTTGGGATACCTTAAGCCAGACCTGTCTCTTTTCCTCATGGCGGCCATAACTGTGATGTTTAAAAAGGTTTGAGAGACAGAGTTTCAGGGTAATTTAATCATTTTATTAATAAGTCCAGCAAGTTATTAATAAAAGGGTGGTCATTTGGCCATCCCTCTCAGGCCAAAGACCCCTAATGTCAGTGGGGTCACAGTTTATATGCCCTTTGAAAAGGGTGGCAATCAACTCAGACTGGTTAACACAGAAACAGGTGTGAGCTATATTAAAATGAAGCTCTTGGGGTACATGACTTAGGTCACTCAAATCTTGGTCAAAGAGACATCAATTTCCATATCACCTGTCTTGTGTCCACCTGAAAGTTTGGTTACAGGAGGCAAATGAGCTACGTGATATGTAAATCTATATTGTTTATTCCATTAAAGTTAGCAAATACATGATCACGGAGCCAAAAGGAAACTTCTGACTGTCTGATACAAGAATGAGAAGGTTTTAATATACTTTAGAACAATCCCAACTCAAATTTATGGTTTCCATTTTTTTTTCTCACACCATTTATAAGTTGTAAATACAGTGAGACAAGATAATTGACAAGGTAGTGTCAGTTGGAAATTACGATCCCAGGATCTCTGTTTTTCCTTGTACAGCATATGTCTCTGGATACGAAGATAAGACAAGTCCCACCAGGGACTCTGATTGCGGCATTCTGTGACTAACAGAAAGAAGACTTCTTGTCAACCTTAACTGGTCTTTGCATTTGCTGACACAAGAAAGGGCATTTTAAGAGTAAAGCAAAGCAGTCTGATTGATTAGCTCAGGCATTGGCTCTTATTGGGGGTTCCAATATTGTCACTTGATAATAGGAGAGTCAGTCTTTCCCCAGGTCTGTCTGAGTAAACACAATGAGCAGGAATACACCCAATAGCCCATACTAGAATTTCTTTTACTGCCTAATTAGATCTTGGCCTGGATAAATCGCTAACAAAGATTTCACACACTGGTTGGTTTCTGGATGAGAGAGTAGAAAAGGGGGAAAAAAACTTTGGTTCTAATATAAAAATGAGTTATTAAATATAAGAGAAATAGTAATTTTTCACATTAGCAAAGATTCCTCTAGTTCTTCCCTATCCAAGAAGACAGGAACCCCCTGCTTTCTATTCTCACATTAAAGATATTTTCCTTGTCTAATAGGAACTGGGAGCTTCATGTATTTTTCCTCAGACTGTCCCTTCTGATTCTAAGGAACTTTAAGTGAAAGATGAAGTCACAAAGATGAAAGATGGTCATCCAGCTTTTCTTTGCAAACATCCTGTGAGAACTCCCTAAGTCCTAAGGCGGCCCTTTCCCCTTTGAGATGTCTCATCCTTAGGACCTTCTTCCTGACATCGTCTAAATTTGTAGTCCACTGGTGCTAATCTTGTACTCGGGGGTCTGTCAGGCCAAGTCTATCCTTTCCCCCCCAATTCTTCTTCCCAATTCAAATGGCAATGCTGGAAGAAATGTCTCCCTCCTTCTAGGAGGGAGATGAAAGAGGTACCAATTCTGTGATTCCAGATTGGTTCTATGACTTTTCCTCTTTCCCTCCAGTAGCTCCTAGCACTATTGCATAGACGATCCCCAAGGGGTCCTTGAAACCATGCTCTGGCCCTTCCTAACACACCCCTTTCCCTAAAAAGAATGGAATTCTCAAGTTCTCTGGGTGCTCAGAGCCTTTTTATTTATCGTGAACAGGGCTTCCAGTCGCCAAAGCAGATCTAATTTCCCATTTGAACCAGGAGGAAGCTTGGATGTTAAAAGAAGATAACCCAAGACATTCCTCTATCGGTAAGTGAATGAAACTGGGCACTGTTATCTCAGGAAATTATCGAGTGGCAATATAGTACAGAGAACTCTCCAATGGACCCCACAAGGTCATTTATAAAAGAATAAAGCTGTCTTTTCAGCTCCATCATAGAAATCATCATCTGACAATATACTACAGAGAACTCTCCCACAGACCCCATGAGGTCATTTACAGAAGAATGAGGCTGTCTTTTCAGCTTGATCATAAGCTCTTTTGGTCAATAAAAGCCACTTTCCTGACCTTTCTTGCCTGATATTTGCCTGTACTTGAAGAAACTTTAGTGTCTGGTATGACACAGAGCTTTCTCTTTCCACATTCTTGGTTGGTCTCCTTTATTCCAGAAATAATTTTTTTTCATTTCCCCTGACAGTTCATTGATGGGATGAATGAGCCATTGCCCAATAGGTCTAATATACTTCCTAAAGCCCTGAGAGGGTCTCAAACAACAGAGTTGATGTTTTCTGCTCTTAAGGGTTTGCAGGTCACCTTGAAAAATGTGAAATCTAGCTGTGGATCAATGCATGCTGCCTTTGGTAGCTAGGCCATGACTCTGGCACAGCTACAATGTGCTTTAGGAGTAGATAAAAGACATAGAACTGTGGACTCAATCTGATAAGATGGAATTTAAGTCCTGTGTACACATTCCACAAATCAACAATTAACACCAAGAAAACACAGGTGCTCCATCAGCTACCATCACACCATCCATATGTGGAACCAGTGGTTGCAGCAAATGGAGAAGTTTTGACTACTATGGATAAGTTCACTTACCTTGGCATGTACTTGCTAGGGATGTACACATTGATAATGAGGTTGATGCAGACATTGCCAGAGCTAGCTCAGTGTTTGGGAGGCTCTGAAGGAAGGCGTGAGAGAGAAGAGGTATTAGACTGACTACCAAACCGAAGGTCTACAAAGACATTGTGCTGACTTCATTATTGTATGCCTATGAAACCTGGACAGTACAACAGCACCAGCTCAGGAAACTGAATCACTTCCTTTTGAATTGTCTTAGGAAGATTCTGAAGATCACCTGACAGGACAATGCACCAGATACTGAGGTCCTTTCTAGAGCTACACTTCCAAGCATTCAAACTCTACTGCAGAGAGCACAACTCTGATGGGCTGGCCATGTTGTTCAGATGCCAAACATATGCTTGTTAAAAAAGACTATTTTATGAAGAACTCACACAGGGCAAGTGTTCACATGGTGGTCAGAAAAAGTGGTACAAGGACACTTTCAAGGTCTCTCTTAAGAACTTCGGAATTGATTTGTGACAATTCTTGGGTGTCTGTAGGGCACAGAGACACAGTGAAGATTAAGATCTGGAGAGTGCTAGGAAAGCAGTGACTTTGCAGGCTATAGAGTTATAAGGTCCTTCTTCTCCCTTTGAGGAATAGATTTGGTGACTACTGTCATTGAAGCAATGTAAACAAATGATCCTTATGGGTTCTGGATGACATTGGGAGGGGGCAATGAGAAAAGAGGGAAGGGCACCACTGGTGGTTATATCTATCTGGTCTGGATAGATGTGTACTAAGCATCTGAGATAGAGTGGGGGTGAGAGGGAGAAAAGGGAAGAAAGAAGGGCAGAAAATGTAGGTATAAATCTAATTTTTTTTCTGCCAGTGGAAATAAACAAATATATTTCTTTTTATTTCTTCAGGTGGGGAAACCCGGACTCAAACCAAGGAGTCTACTCCAAAACTGAGTATTTCCTATGATTTCAGTTTTAGAGAAATCTGGGATTATGAAAGCAATTTAGATAAGAAGCAAGGAAACTGGGAGAGTCATTCCAGACCATTCAAAATTAACCTCAGGAAGACTTCCAATAAAGAGAGAGATGAGGAATATGATCAATTTCAGAGGAATTTTAGTCAAGAGTTAGATCTAACCCTTTCTGTCCACCAGACAGTCCCCACTGGAAAGATTCACCAGGAATGTGATGAAAATGGAAGGAGCTTCAGGCAATATTCAGACTTAATTCAATTTAAGAAAACTACCTCAGGGATTGGATATCCCAAATACAGTGAATATAGAGACCATTTTACTGAGGAGAATGAGCTTATTCATCACCAAGTGAAACAAACTTCAGTGAAAGTTTTTCAAGATAATCATGGTCACACAGCTCTTACTTTAATCCCAGACCTTATTAGTTATCAGAAAAGCCATACTGGTGAAATGTCTTCTACAGGTGATGCGTGTGGTACAGACCCCATCCATCAATCTTCTCTTAGTTTACATCAGAAAGTTCGTACTAGAGAGACATTGCATGGATGTAATCAATGTTGGAAGGTCTTTTTTCAGAGCACAGATCTTATTAAACATCAGAAAATACACAGACCAGAAAAGCCTCAGAACTTATCCCTTATTTCACATCAGAGGATTAATTCTGGGGAGAAACTTTATAAATGTAATCATTGTGGAAAGGCTTTCAGACAATCCTCCAATCTTATTGTACATGTGAGAATACACACTGGAGAGAAGCCCTACAAATGTAATGAATGTGGGAGGGCATTCACCCAAAGCTCATCTCTTATGACACATCACAGAATTCATTCTGGGGAAAAACCTAACAGATGTAATGAATGTGGGAAAGCCTTCAGTCAGAGCTCATCCCTTATTGCACATCAAAGGATTCATACTGGAGAGAGGCCCTACAAATGTAATGAATGTGGGAAAGCCTTCAGCCATAGTTCATCCCTTATTGCTCATCGAAAGATTCATTCCAGAGAAAAACCTTACAAATATAATCAATGTGCGAGAACTTTTATAAAGCCTTCCAAACTTACAGTACATCAGAGAATTCACACTGGTGAAAAGCCCTATAAATGTAATGAATGTGATAAGGTCTTCAGGTGGAAGGAAAAGCTTATTGCACATGAAAGAATTCATACTGGAGAGAAACCTTATGAATGTAATCAGTGTGGAAAAGCTTTCAGACAATCCTCCAGACTTGCAGTACATCAGAGGAGTCATACAGAAGATAAGCTGTATCAATGTAATGAGTGTGAGAAGGCCTTTCCCCAGAACTCATCCCTTATTATGCACCAAAGGATTCATTCTGGAGAAAAATGTCATAAATGTAATCAATGTGGAAAGACTTTTAGAAATCCTTCCAGACTTGCAGAACATCAGGGTATTCATACTGGAGAAAAGCCCTATAAATGTAATGACTGTGGAAAGACCTTCAGTGAAAACTCATCCCTTATTGTACACAAGGTGATTCATACTGGAGAGAAACCTTATAAATGTAGTCAATGTACAAAGGCTTTCAGACAGTCCTGCAACCTTGCTGTACATCAGAGGATACATACTAGGGAAAAGCGTTATAAATGTAAGGAATGTGGGAAAGTCTTCAGTGAAAGGTCATCTCTTATTGGACATCAGAAGATTCATTCTGGAGAGAAACCTTATAAATGTAAGGAATGTGGGAATGCCTTCAGGCAGAACTCATCCCTTATTGCCCATCAACGAATTCATACTGGAGAAAAGCCCTATAAATGCCGTGAATGTGGGAAGGCTTTCAGCCGGAGCTCATCCTTTATTGCCCATCAAAGGATTCATACTGGAGAGAAGCCCTATAAATGTAATGACTGTGGAAATGCTTTCAGCCACAGCTCATCTCTTATTGCACATCAGAGGATTCATACTGGAGAGAGACCCTTTAAATGCAATGAATGTGGGAAGTGTTTCAGCCATATTTCATCCCTTGTTGCACATCAGAGGATTCATACTGGAGAGAAACCCTTTAAATGCAACGAATGTGGAAGGTGTTTTAGCCAGAAGTCATCCCTCATTGTACATCAGAGGATTCATTCTGGGGAGAAACCTTATAAATGTGATCAATGTGTAAAGGCTTTCATAAATGCTTCCAAACTTTCTGTACATAAGAGGATTCATACTGGTGAGAGGCCCTATAAATGTAATGAATGTGGGAAGGCATTCAGCCGTAGTGCAAACCTTAATGTACATCAGAGGACTCATACCAGAGATAAATCTTATAAACATAATCATTGTCAAAAGTCTTTTGGAAAGCCCTCCACCCTTGTACAGAAGAGAATTAATGCTGGAGAGAAGTTCTACAAAGATAACGAAGGTGGGAAAGCCTTCCCTCTGAACTCATATCTTACTGGCCATGAAAGAATTCATACTGGAGCAAAACCTTCTAAATCTATTTGAGGTGGGAATGCCCTTAGCTGGAGGGTAGAACTTAGCATATATCAGAAAATTAATATCATTCATGAATCCATAGCATTTAATATTTAAAAAACTTTTTTATATCCATCGTGTGTTACTACACACTGAACATTCATGGACCATAGTTTCTTCAGCCATTCTGTAAATGACTGGCAACAACTTTATTTCCAATTTGCTGCTACCAGAATGTTTTGATGCATGGTCAGTCTTTGAAGGGCAGCTAGGCGTTATAGTGGATAGAGTGCCAGGCCTGAAGTCAGAAAGACCTGAGTTCACATCTGACCTCAGACACTTACTAGCTGTGTGACCCTTAGCCCCGTTTACCTCAGTTTCCTCAGCCATAAAACGAGTTAGAAAAGGATGTGGCCAACCACTCCAATATCTCTGCTAAGAAAACCCCAAGTAAGGTCACAATGAGTTGGATGTAACTGAAAACAGCTGAATAGCAGCAATGATCACTTTCTACATTTAGTGCTAGATCTGGACCAGAAGTGATGGATGGTTTAATAATCTTTCTTGGGTAAATCCTTTTTTAAAAGTGTATTTTTTTTTCAGTTTATTGAATACTAAGGCAGAAGTTATTTTGCACAAAGTGACCAATGACTAATTGCCCAATCCAATGACTTTTTATCGAACTTCTTCCTTCTTGACCACTCTGCAAACTTTGATACTGTCATCCTCTTAATAGTCTCTTCTCTCTAGGTTTTAGGACATTGTTTTCTCCTAGTTCTCCTACTACCAGTTGACTACTTAGTCTCTGCTGAATACTAACCCACTAGCCTTACGTATCCCTCAGGGTTCTGTCCTCTGCCCTATCTGTTTTCCCCTCTATACTACCTCAGTTGGTGATTTCGTCAGTTCCCATGGATTTAATTACCATCTCTGTCCTAATGATTCTCAGATCTAACAATCCTGCCCTAAGCTCTCTTCTGACCTTGAGTCTTGTATATCCAACTACCAATTAGACATCTTGAACTGAATATCCAATAGACATGTTAAACTCAACATATCCATAGCTAAACTCATCCCACTTCTTTGCAGAGGTGGGAGGTTCTTTGATATTGAATATTTCACATACTGTGAGATTTTTTTTTACATATTGATCAGTTTTGCTATTTTCTTCCCTTTTTTTCTTTAAAAATATTATTTGTTGTATAGGATGCTTCTCTGGGAGTGGAGAGATATAGTAACATTGGCACAAATTTTAACAATATATGTTTAAAAAAAATTACTTTTAGATAATAACTTAATTTCAAAACATGTGTGGGTCAAAGAACTAATCATAAAAAAATTTAATAAAAAGCAAATGACAGTCATGAGATAAAACAGTAGCACTTTTGGCATTCAAAAGCAAAGAATTCAAAGCAGACCTGAGAGGAAGATTTATATTTTCAAACACCTTCATCCCTAATTAAGAGCAAGAACAGATCAGGAATTGAGTAATGAATAGAAGAACCAATTATGAGAAATATGAGAAAATTCTAACTAAAGTCTAAACTAGAAGTTCTCAAAATCAAAGAAGAGTAACAATTGAAAGAAAAAAAGTAACCCTTTATTAAATTCAAAAGTAAAATAAGATCTAGATTTTGTAGGGAAAAGCAGTATTATAGAGAATCAATTAGCCTGATTTAAAAAGAGAAAATAAAACCAAATTGTCAACATTAAAAAAAGAAATAGGAGACGTCACAACATAGTGGATAGAATATTGAACCTGGAAGTAATCTGATCTCAGACACTTACTAGCTGTATGATGCTGGGCAAGTGACTTAGTCACTCTTGGCTTCTGTTTCTTCATCTGGAAAATGAGGATAATAATAGCACCCAGCTCTAAGCGTTGCAGTGAGGATAAAATGTAATCATGTGTGTAAAGCTCTTTATAAACACTAAATAGTTATATAAATGCTAGCTTTTTGAGTTATTGGTTTATTATTTTTTGCAATGATATGCCAACATTTAAATGTAATGGATGAATATCTACAAAAATATGAAATGTACATTAACATAAGAGAGAATTTAAGCAAACAAATCTCCAAAAAATAATTTCAACTGTACATCAATGAACTCTCAGAGGAAGTTGGATGGTTGAAATTTATCCTACATTCCAGGAGCAATTAATAACAATTGTATTTATATAAGGGCCCACTTCTTAGAGAATGCACAGATGCTGATGAAGCTGCTTCTAGAGAGGTGTGACTATGTGTGAGGGAGAACCTATACCTCCATTCAGAATATAGGAAGATATCTTGACTGTTGGTTTTCTGCGTAGTGATGTAAAAGCATTTATTTGGCAGTGGAATTAGAAATGAGAATACATATAGAGTGCTCAAAGGAACTAGAGCTGACTCTTTTGCCCTTTTGCCCTCTTCTCACCCTTTAAGTGAGAAGGAAGAAGTGCATGGGCCTGCTTGAAGTGAAGAAGGTCCTATGTAGCTGTGAACACTTGGCTCTAGTTCTTTGCTTCTTTGGGTTATACTTTGCTGATATTAAGGGAAGGAAAACCAGGGACAGAATGGACCAGGCTGCACATCCTTGTGAGCCTTGGAATGTTGGAAGAACCAGGAACACCTAAAATCCATAACTATATGCTGGGAGCTTTTGAGGCCCACCTAGTGAAGAAGTAGACCTAAAGTATGCACAGTTTGGTCCAGCCCAGGGAGGAATGAACCAGGCAGCTGAGATACCGTGTCCTGGAAGCAAGAGAGCCTTCTTTTGGCTATACTGCACCCAAAAGAGAATAGTCTCTACAAAACTGAACCTATCCTCACCGTGGATGCTAGCTGTAGAGGACAATGTACTCCCAGTTTCAAAGGTTTTTGTGCCTTGTCTTGACATATCTTCTCAGTAAATATGCTTTTGTAAAAGCTCTCTGGTTATTGTTGATGACAAAAGATTAACATGTGTATTTTTGGCACATGCCTGCCAGAAACTAAGTGAGAAATATATTAGCCCAACTCTCAGGATATGACCTGTTAGTGGAAGTTGAGAGAGCGAGTTCTATATGTGCTACCCATAAATTGTTTGCAAAAATAAACAAAGAAGGGATCCTGCCAAATTCTTTCTGTGTTACAAATATGGTATTAATACGTCAACCAGGGAGAGACATGTTAGAGGATGAGTATTGTAGACCAATATCCATAATGAAGCCGAATACAATGATTTTAAATGAACTATTAGCCAAGAACATCCAAAAGACTGTGTTGTGAGGTAGGATTTCTACAAGGAATTCATGATTGGATCAGTAACAGGAATGTTATAAACACAATGTAGATCATATTAATAAGAAAAATAATAAAAGTAACGTAATTACATCAATAGATTAAAAGAAAGAATAACTGGAAGAGAGAGTGAGGCTCATGCTTTGTGAAGTTCTACCCCCTTAAATCCAATTCACACGCAAGGTGTTGTGAGTTAAACCTTTGCCACACATTTCTTACATGTGTCAAACTATTGTTATGGTGTAAGTCTAAGCTTACTCCTCCTATGGATGCTGTGTGTATTTATGGGAGAGAGTGAACCGGATTTTAGGAGAAAATTTTGTATTAACTGTCTTTGTCATATATCTGAGCATAGTGTTAGCTCCCCTCTGGGGACCCAATCTGCCAATTTGAGCAGAAGTCGGAGAATGCTAGTCTTTTTTTTCTCCTCTTCTCTTTTTCCTCGTCCCTCCCCAAATGTGGTCCCCCTCTTTACATGTAGGTGTTTGGTCAATAGGAATATAATTTTTGGTCACTTACAGTTTTGTAAGCTATATGGGGGTTTGGGGCCTAGATTTTAAGTTTTTTAAAATTTCCATTTCATTATTTTTTTCAAAAAGCTGAGGCATTTTACTTTTTTTGCCCTGTTCAGTTTTCATTTATAATTTCTTTAAATATAGCACTGAAAAAACAGGCTTTAAAAAACCCATTGTGTTTCAAATGGAGATACTTGACTAGTTTTTGAACTTAGATCACTCTGGCTCTCAACTTGATGATCAACAGTAGGCCTCAAACCAAGCCTTTGTTTAGATTTTGATGGTTTAGACTAAGTGTGAATAGCAATTATTTTCTGTTCTGGCTAGAATCTCAAAGGGTTTTCCCCTCCCAAATTAATGGTTTTGTGATAGTAAGTTGGGTCATTTTTTGTTTCAATTCTTACCTATCTCTTGGTCATCTAATGGACATTACCTCAGACAAACTGAGACCTGAGGAAGACCTTAATTTAGGAAGGCCAAGGTCACCCACTGCATCTGCCATTGCCAGTCATCTTGACTTTTTTCCTGCCACTGGATTTCAGTGACTCTAGAGGAGAGAGTGAGGCTGGTGACTGTGCAGATCTGGCTCACTTAAATATAATTTATGTGCAAGTCAGGATATCCCCCTCATGATGTCATTGGTCTTCTTTGAGAATGAAGGATGAACAAGATGCAGAAAATACTTGTGACCAAAGTCAATACATTTTTCTGTTAAAAATTTGAGATTGCATAGTAATAAATGGACATTTCCTCTGTATGATATCTAAAATCAAGAGTCAGTATTATATATAATGGAAACTAACTCTCAACGTTTCTGATAATGGCAGGGATAAGGTAGGAAAACCTGTTATCATCATTATTTCAAAAAATATATTCTAGACATGCTAACTGTAGCAGCCAAATAAGAAAAATAATCAAGGGAATAAATTTAGGCAAAAAAGAAACAAAGCAAAACTTTGTAGATGATAAGATAGTCAACAGAGAATTCTAAAGGGTCAATGAGAATTTAATTGAAACAATATCTTCTGAAAAGTTTTTTGTTCAGTAATGTCTGACCCTTTGTGACCCCATTTGGGGTTTCCTTGGCAAAGATACTGGTGTGGTTTGCCATTTCCTTCTCCAGCTCATTTTACAGATGAGGAAACTGAGGCAAACAGGGTGAAGTGACTTGCCCAGGGTCACACAACTAGTAAGTGTCTGAGGTCAGATTTGAACCTAGGAAGATTAGTCTTCCTGACTCCAAGCATAGCACTGTACTACCTACCTCTCCCTTTTGAAACAGTAAAATATAAAATAAGACACTGAAATCATCAGATATTCAGTATATGACTAACCACACCCATCAGGAAGAAACAGAAAGATTCCATTCAGAAAAACTAGAGAATCTATAAAATAATTAAGGACCCATCTAACAAGACACATGGAGAGACTATATGAATACATCTACAAAATATTTCTTACAAAAATCAAGACAAATCTCAATAAGTGAAGAAAAATCTATAGTTCATTGTTGGAATATGCCAATATAGCATAAAAGAATGAAGAGAATACGGCAGAGTAAAGGTGGAGACTCCCTTGAACTCTCCCAAATTCCACTCTAAACAGTGTTAAAATAACGCCTCAAAACAAATTCTGAAGCAGCAGAACAACAAAAGGACAGGGCGAAAGGTTGCCAAGAAAGGTCTGTGTCACTGGGGTGAAAGCGGAGCACAGGCCCTCCCAGAGCAGGCCATGCCTGGCAAGCCAGAAACAGGTGTTGTTGTGGGCAGCTGACTCCGCTTGGCAAACTTGTGGAGCCCTCAGCCCACAGACAAGAGGGGCCAGACAAGTGGTCAGAAGGAGAATACAGGGGACCCTTTGCTGGCACTGGATGTAGGATTCTGTTGTATTACTCATACACAATTCTAGATCACAGTCCCAGGGTGAGGAGGAGCACTAGAAGGAGGGACCCTGGTCACAGTTCCAGGGTGGGAAAGCATTCTTGTGGTCCCTCACAGACCAGATCACAGGCCAGAAGATCCGTGATCACATCTCTCCTTAGATAAAAGCACCTTGGAAGAATTGGAAACTTACAGATCCAGAGAACTAGCTCTGAAAACAGCAGCATGAAAAACCTGAAGCTCAGGATAGTACCCCCTCCACCCTGGGAGCAGAACCTAACTTCAACATAAACTTAAAAGTCAAGAAATAGACTGGGAAATGAGCAAACAACAACAAAGAATGTGGTTACTCAGAACACAAACTCAGAAGACAACAATGTCAAAACAGTTACACACAAAGCCTCAAAGAAAAATGTGAATTGATCTCAGGCCTGAAAAAAGAGCTTGAAGAGGATTGTAAAAATTAAATAACAGAGATAAATGAAAAATTGGGAAAAGAAGTGAGAATGATGAAAGAAAATCATGAAAAAAAGTAAACAGCTTGGTAAAGGAGGCACAAAAAATACTGAATAAAATATCACCTTAAAAAACAGAATTGTAGAAAACAAATTGTAGAAGCACAAAAATTCAATGAAGAGAACTACTTTAAAAAGCAGAATTGGCCAAATGGAAGAAGTTATTTAAAAAATTCAGTGAAGAAAATTGCTCCTTAACAAGTATAATTGGCCCAATAGAAAAGGAGGTACAAAAGGTCCCTGAAGGAAATGATTCCTTAAAAATTAGAATTGGACAATTGGAAGCTAATGACTTCATAAAACATAAAGAGACAATAAAACAAAAACAAAGGAATGAAAAATGGAAATGCAAAATATGTCACTGGCTATACAACTGACCTGGAAAATAAAACCAGGAGAGAGAATTTAAGATTTATTGGTCTATCTGAAAGCCATGATAAAAAAAAAGAAAAGAAAAAAGATCCTAGACATCATATTTCAAGAAATTATCAAGGCAAACTGCCCTCATACCGTAGAACCAGAGGGTGAAATTGATAAAAATTCACCAATCACCTTCTGAAATAGACCTTCCAGGAATATCATAGTCGAGAATTCCAGAGTTCCAAAGCCAATTAGAAAACATTGCAAGCATCCAGAAAGAAACAATTCAAGTATCACGGAACCACAGTCAGGATAACACAAGAGCTTCTACAATAAAGGTTCAGAAGGCTTAGAATATGGTATTCTGGAGGGTAAAGGAGCTAGGATCACAACCAAGAATCTACCCAGAAAAACTGAGTATAATTCTTCATGGGGAAAAAATTATATTTAATGAAATAGAAGACTTTCAAGTCATTTCATTCCTGATGAAAAAACCAGACCTAAATAGAAATTTTGACTTTCAAATATCAGACTCAAGAGAAGCATAAGAAGGTAATCAGGAAAGAAATCATAAGGGCTTCAGTAAGATTAAACTGTTTACATTCCTACATGGGAAGATGATACTTTTAACTCCTAAGAACATTGTCATTATTAGGGTAGTTAGAAGGAGTATGCATAGAAGGCATGGGGATAAGTTGACTATGATGGGATGGTACCCAAAAAATAAAATAACATTAAGGGGGTAAGGAAAAAGGATGCAATGGGAGAAGAGGGAAGAGAGAGGTAGAATGGGGCAAATTATCTGACTAAAAGAAGCACAAAAGAGCTTTTACAGGGGAGAGGAAGAAAGGATGGTTCGTGGGTAGCAATTGAATCTTCTCATCAGAATTGGCTCAAAGAGAGAATAACATGCACACTCAGTTTGATATAGAAATCTGTCTTACTCTACAGGGAAGTAGGAGAGAGGGAGAAGAGAAAGGGCATGGACTGATAGAAGGAAGGGCAGATTGTGGGAGGTGGTGATCAGAAGCAAAACATTTGTGGAGGGACGGTGTGAAAGGAGAGAAAAAAAGATAAATGCAGGGAAAAAGTAGGATGGAGGGAAATAACACATAACTGTGAATGTGAATGGGATGAACTCACCCATAAAATGGAAGTGGATGACAGAGTGAATTAAAAACCAGAATCCTACAATGTATTGTTTATAAGAAACACACCTGAAGCAGAGAGATACACACAGAGTAAATGTATGGGGCTAGATCAGAATCTATTATGGTTTCACTGAAGTTAAAAAAAAAAGCAGGGGTAGCAATTATGATCTCAGACAAAGCAAAAACAAAAATATGTATCTAATTAAAAGAGGTAATGAAGGAAACTACATCTTGCTAGGAAATAATAAAGGAAAAGGACTTATATGTACAAAACTATAGCAGCTCTTTTTTGTGGTGGCAAAAAATTGGAAATTAAGGTAGTATCTGTCAATTGAGAAATGGCTGAACAAGTTGTACTATATGATTGTGATGGAATATTATCATCCTATAAGAAATGATGAGCAGGATCCTTTCATAAAAATCTAGGAAATCTTATGTAAACTGATGCCAAATGAAGTGAACATAATCAGGAAAACAACATGCATAGTAACAGCAATGTTGTTCAATGATTGTGAATGACTTAGCTATCTTTTTTTTTTT
>CM053582.1:70361367-70437328 GCA_028627135.1 Pseudochirops cupreus
GAGGGGGAGAGAGAGAGAGAGAGAGAGAGGGAGGGAGGGAGGGAGGGCTGTCACTGAACCCAGGTCAGTCTGTTTTGCCATTTCCCAAATTCCACATTGTTTTCCAAAATGGTTGTTTCAGTTCACATCTCAACTAATAATGAATTAGAGTTCCTTTCTTTCAATAGTGTCACTAACACTGACTATTAGCATCTTTTGACATCTTTTTCAATTTGTTGGGTGTGATATGAAGCCTTAAGTTGTTTTGATGTGCATTTCTCTTATCATTAGTTATTTTGAGAGCATTTTTTTCCATGCAAATGATAATATAATAAAAATATAATACTTTCCAATTCTTCTTTTGGAAACTGCTTTTTCATATTCTTTGACTTCTCTCTTGGAGAATGACCTTGGTCTTAAATATCTCTGTTAATTATTTGTGTATGTTGTATAACAAACCCTTATCCAAGAAATTTCATTGAACAAAATTGTTTCCAGTCAACTGCTTACTGTCCCATTTTAGATATATTAATTTTGTTTGTACAGTAGCTTTTGGATTTCATATAATCAAAATTATTTATCTTCTTCAAAATCCTCTATCTCTTGTTTGATTGGGAATACATCTGCCATATCTACCCAAAACTGTAAAAAACATAGAATCTATGTCTCTTCTAATTTTTTTGATCATATGATGTTTAATACTCAGGTCACATATCCATTTAGAATTTATTGTAGGAGGGGGAGGGGTAACTAGGTGGCACAGTGAATACAACACCGGCCTTGGAGTCAGGGGGACCTAAGTTCAAATCTGGCCTCACACACTTAACACTTACTAGCCATGTGACCTTGGGCAAGTCATATACCCCAACTGCCCTGCCTCCCTCCTCCAAAAAAAAGGCAAAAAAAAAAAAAGAATTTATCATAGAAAATGTTGGTCTAAGCCTAGTTTCTGTCAGATGGCTTTACAGTTTTCCCAGAAGTACTTGTAAAATAGAGAATTGCTTTGAAGTAATTTATGTTTTGGTGTTTATCAGTCACTGGGCTACTGAATTCTTTTTTCAATTTCTGCTGTTTGATTCTTACTTGTCTAGTCTGTTCCATTGAACTTCTCTATTTTAAACCACTGTCTAAGGAGTTTGGTGGTTGCTACTTTATAGTATAGTTTAAGGCCTGAAAGTTCTATTTCCCCTTTATTCTTGCCTCCATTCCAGTAAGTGTTTCCCTCGATATTCTAGATCTTTTAAAGTTCCTTCAAAGAACAGCAAGAAAAAGAAATATTTATTCAGCACTTTCTATGTGTCAAGCACAAGTCCTGGAGATAAAAATACGAACAAAAAGGAAGCCCCTGACATAGAGGCGCTAACAATCTTTTGAAAAAACTTATTCAGTTTTGTTCTAATTTCCAATTTCTCTCTCCCCCTACTTGCTCCTCCATCCCTTAAGTCTTTACAAATCACATTACAACTATCTATATCTATCTAATCTCTCTTTATATATGTATATATACATACATATATGTGTATTGTGTGTATATACACATGTACGTGTATATATATACACACAACATACACACACACACATATACATATACAGATATAACCATACAAAACAAATTTTATTAGCTATGGTCCAAAAATACAGAACAAAATGAAAGAGAAGAAAATATGCTTCAATCTTCACTGGATCTCTATCCTAAGATAGATGAGACGTTTCATAATGAGTCCTTTGGGACTGTGGTTGATCATTGTATTGATCAGATTACTAAATCTTTCTAAGTTGATTGTCTCTACAATATCACTATTACTATCTAAATTTTTCTCCTGTTCTTTGTTCCCTTAATTTTGAATCAGTCCATACAAGTCTTCCCAGGTTTTTCTAGAACTACCCCCTTGTTAATTTCTTTTCTAGATCTTTACGGAGAAGTTTTTTGGAGGAAGATCACTATTTTTTCCTGTCAATTTGTCATCTTGGCTCTCTGTGATTTGTTCTTTAGCCCATTGTTATTTAGGATTTTATCATTATGTCTCCATCTAGGTCTGTATATTTTGTTTGTGCTCCTTGAATTTATTACTGTTTTGCTGCATTATGGTCTATAAAAGATATGCTTATAATATTCTGCCTTTTAACACTTGTTTGAAATATCCTCAATACATGGTCAATTTATATAAATGTTACATAGCAAATAAAAAACATTTATACAGATAAAGAATATGTATTATATTAGCAGTCCCACTCAGAAACCACGTCTTTTACCTAATATCGTTAGAAATTTGTTCAATTCCATACTTTCTCTTTAGTTTATCTTTCTATTAGATTAGTCCACTACTGAGAGAGTAATATTATAATCTAATATTTTTATTATGCTACTATTTGTGTCTTTTGGTAATTTAGTTAATTTTTCCTTGATGAATTTAGATGCTATGACATTTGGATAATATAAGCTCAGTACTGATATTGGTTTGTGGTCTGCAGTTACTTTCAGCATTAATATGTTTTCCTTGTTTATTAATTGGTATTGTGAATTTTAGTTTTGTTTTGCATGTTTTTGCATTATTGAAACTTATGCTTTTTTTAATATTCACCTCACACATAGTAAATTATGGTCCAGCTTCTCATTTTTATTCTGTTCATGTCTTTGCTTTTTAGACGTGTTTCTTGTAAGCAACAGATTATAGGATTTTGTTTTCTTTTCCAATCTGTCACTTTTATTTTGATTGTTTAATCCATTCACATACATCCCACCATCTGTTGGTTGTCCATTTCCCAGCTCTAGAGTTTTACTAAATTTTTTTTTCTTTATTCTTGTTATTTAGTCATCATAATTCTTTTGGTCTTTTTCCTCTTTTCCCCCCCTTCTCATAAGTGGTTAGTTCAAAATCTCCCCCTCCTCACCAACAATTATTTTGTCTGCTTTGTTTCTTTAAAAAAAAAACCAAGCTTTTCCTTGTTCTCTTCATTAATTTTCTTTCCTGTCTAGTCTAAACTTTCATTTTTTGATCCATAAACTTTAAACTTATTTATTCTTTCTTTAGTCTCTTTGTGTTTCTCAAACTCCAAACAGTCCATGATGTCTGACCACCTCTCCCCCACTACCCCAGCAGGCTTCTTCTCATGCTAGTAATGCCTCCATCTCTATGGCCTCCTCCTCTGATTAGTAAGTTTTTCTCCTAACCTCCATTTGAGAAGGCACCCACACCCACCATCATGTTCTCTTCAAACACTGAGCCACTCATGATGCCTCAGAACACCTTCCCTACCCTGCTTCCCCCCATCTACTCCTCAGGTGCCTTTTGTGTGCATAGAATGTAAACTCCTTGTGAGCAGCTCTGTATTTCTTTTTGCTTGTACTATATTCCCAACCTAACATAATGCCTGGCCCATTGTAAGCATTTGATAAATGTCCATCTACCTTTCTTTGTATCTCTTATGTAGTAAAACCTTCTAAAATACCCAGAGTGAATCACTTCTAAGAAATCTCCACGTTATTGTTTTGTAGATCTCGTCCCTTCAACCCCTTCCTTCTGTAACCTCACTCTTAGAAGTACCAATTCTCAAGGGAGGAAATGAGGATAGAAGCATTATCCCATGGCAGAAGCCTTGTTCCAAATTGTTTTACCTCTTGCCGTCATCACAGTAATTTCTTACCCGTTTGCCTTGCAATTTCCTCCCTAGGTCCATGCCTTCCAACCCTTCTGGATGGCAGGTGCCATCAATGAGTTCTGATTGCCCTTCTTCTGAAGCAGTTCATCTTCCATGGAGGAGCAATACTCTCTCAGAGAAAATGATCTTTCTGGGTACCAAACTAGGAGAACGTTTTAGAGAGTAGCAGCAATATTGTAACAATAATCAATTGTGAAAGACTTAGCTACTCTGATTGATACAATAACTCATGATAATCCCCAAAGGCTCAAGTTGAAAAAATGCTATCCACCTCCAGGGAGGACCAATGAACTCAGAGTGCAGACTGAAAGTTTTGGGGTTTTTTTTATGACTGTCACTAGTCTTTTAGATGTCTTAATAGTCATCTTGCTTTCTAATTTCAATCTTTCCCATTAATTTAAAAGCTTGTGTGCTAGGTTATTTTAGTTTCAAAACTCTGCCATTGTCTCTCTTTCATTGAGAATGCAAGAAAAACGAAACCCCTGTTACAAACAGAGATAGTCAACAAAACATGCTATCCAACATAAACTAGGCCCTCACCTCAGCAAGGTGGCCTTTTTATTATTCCTCCCTGATTTCCTATTCTATTCTCCAGAAAAATTATTTCAAACACTATCTTCCCTTTTCAAGTCTCTCTTACCTTCCCCTCTTCCCTCTCTCAGCTAAGGGATTCACCTTTTACTTGAGTGAGAAAGTTGAGACCATTCCATGTGAACTCCTTTCCCTCTTATTTTCTTAATTTCATCTTTATTTTTTTTCTCCTTTTCTTCAGTTTCTGAAAATGAGGTGGCCCCTCTCCTTGCTAAGATCATTCACTCTATATGTACGCTTGATCCCATCTTCTCCAACAGATTGAAATCTCAATTTTTCTTGAATCCTCAGCCTTTTTCTTTTTACTGGGCATTTCCATCTGGTCATCCCAAAGACATCTGAAACTCAATATGTCTAAAACTAAGCTCATGCTCTTTACCCCAAAACTATCCTTCCCTCAATTTTGCCTATTTTTCTCAAAGGCATTATTCTCCCAGGCTTCCGGGTTTACAAATGTGTCGTCATCCTCCATTCCTCACTCCACATATGCTGTTAGTTGTTACATCTTGCCATTGCTTCTTCCACATCACTTTCATCTGATCACTTTTCCCCCACTCACATTCCTGCCATTTTAGTTCTGGAGTATTGTAACGACCCAGTTGGTTTCCCTTCCTCAGGTATCTCCCTACTTTAGCCCATCTACTGGATTGCAGCAAAAAATATTTCCCTGAAGCACAAGTCTGACCACCTCACTCCCCTATTTGACAAAGCTCAGTGGCTCCCTATTGCCTCTGGTATAACATGTAAAGTCCTCTATTTAGTTTTTAAGACCCTTTACCCTGCTCCCAGGCAGCCTCTCCATACATGACATTCCACCCGTCTTCATGCCTTTGCACTGGGCATCCCAGCGCTTTTCTTTCCTTCTGCTCAGAGAATGCTCCTCTTCCTTCAAGGCCCAGTTCAAGCACCATCTTCTGCACTTGTGCACTTGTGCACTTGTGCACTTGTGCACTTCTGCGCTTCTGCGCTTCTGCACTTCTGCACTTGTGCACTTTTGCGCTTCTGCGCTTCTGCGCTTCTGCACTTGTGCACTTGTGCACTTGTGCGCTTCTGCGCTTCTGCGCTTCTGCACTTGTGCACTTGTGCACTTGTGCACTTGTGCACTTGTGCACTTCCCTATAGCTGCTAGGGCCCTTCCTCCCCGTTTACCTGATACTTAAATAGTTTGTACTTGTTTCTTAGATTTCTTTGTATACATTTATTTATGCGCTGGTTGTCTTTCCATTAGAATGGAAGCTCCTTGAACACAGAGATGGTTTAATTCTTGGCATTGTTATTCTCGGCGCTAACATTAAGTCTAGCACATAGCAGGTACCTAGTACCTGCTTCTTGACGGACAGACATAGACATCTGTTCTTGACTTCCTTGCCCTTTCACTGCTCACACCTTTTTCAGACTCAAGCTCGGGATTGTTCCAGACATTTACCTCCTCCATTCCTACCTCCATGCTGCTGGATAAAGTCATGCAACTGAACCAACTGGGATCATGATAAATGTGTCTAATCTCAACAGGATTCTCATTGCTGCAAGGCATACCCGAATCATTCTCCATCATACTCCTCACAGACATGGTTACAAAGCTTCTCTCCAGTCATCAAACCTCTAATAGCAATTTCCCCTCCTCAACTGAGGATTTCACTTCATACTTTACTGAGAAAATAAAGGCTATTTGTCATGTGATCTTTTCTCCCCTTTTCTACATCTCAAATTACTTTGAAATTATCTTTCATTTTCTCTTCCTTGACTCCAAACTGATAAAGAGGTGGCATTTCTTCTCACTCTTCTACATTTGCCCTTGCTCCTACCTTCCCTCCTCTCCAGTGAATTACCCTTGCTCTGATATCCTATGTTCAGTTTCTTCCTATCTACTAGTTCCTTCCCTCCTGCCTAAAAACAGACCCAAGTCTCCCACATCCCTAAAAAATACCTCACTAGATCATATTGTATTTTCAAATTCTTACCCTCTATCTCTCCTCCCTTTCCCAACCAACCCCCTGGAAAAAGCAATCTATGATGGTTGCCACCACTTCCTCTTCTGTTCCTCACTCATCAACACTTTGCCTTCTGCCCTCCAACTTCACTGCTCAACTGAAACATCAGTTGAAAGTTATAATGATCTCTTAATTGCCAAAGCCAAAACTGATGGTCTTTTCTCAGTTCTTGTCCTTCTTTACTTCTTTGCTGCATCTGATGCTGTCACCTTCCCTCTCCTGGTTGCTATATCTTCTTTGAACATTGCTCTCTCTTTGGGTTCTCACCCCTCCTTTATGACTTCTTTCTCTGTCTCCTTTGCTAGTTTTTCATCCACAATGCATTTCATAATTGTGGTTGTTCCTCAAGGTTCTGTCCTGAGTTTTCTTCTCTTATCTCTCTATACTTTCACATGGTGACTAGAGCACCCTTGAGTTTATTTCTCATCTCTATGCAGAAGACTCCCAAATATACATATTCACCCTCAGTCTTTCTCCTGAATTCTAGTTTCACATTCCCAAATACTAACTGAACATTTCATGCTAGAGATCCTGCAGGCATCTCAAAATCAACAGGTCCAAAACGGAACTTAAGATCTTTGCACTCAAATCCGCCCCTCTTCTGAATTTCCCTATTTCTGTGGGAGACATTTATCCACTCAAGTTGATAATCTTGGCATTTTCCTTACCTCCTCATTCTCTCTCATCCCACATAGCTAATCAGTTACCAAATTTCTACCTTCACATCTTACACAGCTATCTCCTCCAATCTACTCACATGGCCACAACCCTAGTTTGCATTCTTATCACCTTTCACTTGGACTAACATAGTAGTCTTTTAACTGGTCTTTCACCCTCATCCCTCTGCTCTCAAATTCATCCATCATATAGCTGCCAAAGTAATTTTCCTAAAACACAGGTCTGATCAATGTCATTGCCCCGTAGCTCCCTATTGTCTCTAGAAGCAAATATAAACCAATATGTTTGGCCCTAACTTACATTCCCTGAATTATTATTCTCATCAATACATTCTGTAGTCTAGGCAAACTGACCCTCTTGCTGTTCCCTGCACACAACATCCCACCTCATTTCCTGTTTTTACACTGGCCATTTCCCGTGGCTGGAATGTACTTTCTCCACCTCTTTAGACCTCTTAGAATTCCTTATTTCCTTTGCAACTCAGTTCACGTCTCCTTGTTCATGAACTCTTTCCTAATCTCCCTAGTGATTACTGCTCTCCCTTCTAATTACCTTGTATTTATCTGGCATATAATTTGCATATGCTCAGTTAAGTACATGTCTTCACT
The DNA here is from genome assembly GCA_028627135.1 of Pseudochirops cupreus. Lineage (NCBI taxonomy): Eukaryota > Metazoa > Chordata > Mammalia > Diprotodontia > Pseudocheiridae > Pseudochirops > Pseudochirops cupreus. The sequence goes on from CM053582.1 coordinate 70,368,875, forward strand.
GAGAGAATGCAAGGTCCTTGAAGGCTGGTACTGTTTCTTTCTTGTCTCTGTATTCCTAGTGCCTTGTACAACAAGCACATATAGTATATACTCAATAAATGCTTGTTGATGGATTTTTAGGGGGAAAAGTCCACATTAGTGTCATTTCCCAATGACCTTCCTCACCCCAACCTTTTCTTCTAACAAGGAATTTTATTCAGCAAAACAAAATCAACACATTGGTCTTGTCTGAAAATGTCGACCTTATTCCTTACCTGTTGTTCACCATGTCTTTGCTTATGGTTGAGAGGCTTATTTCATCAAAAAGTCCTCTGAAAGTAAGATTGGTCACTGCATTGATCAGATTTGTTAAGTTTTTCATATCTATCTTCTATCTATCTATCCATCTATCTATCTATCTGTGTATACACACATACTATTGTATATATATGGATATACATATACATTATTGCAGTCACTCTGTAAATTGCCATTGTCCTGCTTACTAGGCTCTGCCTCAGTTGGTTTGAGTCTTCTCAAGTCTCTCTGAATTGTTCATCAGTTCTTGAAGTGCAATAATATTCTGGTATTATCATATACCAGAATTTGTTCAGCCATCCCTCAATCAGTGAGCATCCAGTTTCTTGTGCATTTTTACTTTCAAAAATTATTCATATCCTTCAATCACTTATCAGTCAAAAAGTGACTTTAGTCTTATAAATGCATCTGTTTCCTGCCTTGGATAACAAGTTATTATCATACATTTTTTGATGCAAGAATCCCCCCCCCCCCTTCATCACTACTATCCTTATTCTACCTGCATTGATTTTGTTTGTGCAAAACCTTGAGTTCATACAATTTAAATGGTCTATTTCATCCTTTGAAATCACTTCTATTTTTTGTCTTGTTTCTAAGTCTGCCTCAAACCATGATTGTCGAGTACCTTCTTCCATTCTCCTCCAATTTTAAAATCATGTACCTCTTTATACTTACTGCTTATGCATCCAGAGGTTATTGTGATACAAAGGCCAGTTTAGATGCTGGTCTAAAAGCTATTTTACCCCAAACTGTTTATGAGTTTCCTCCTTCCCCCCACAAAAGGGAATTATTTTCTTAGCACATCATATTCTTGGGTTTATTTAATACTATGCTAACTGCTGTGTTGTCTTATTACCTAGTCTGTTCCACTGACCTATTTTATTTTTAACCAGCACAAAGACTTTTGATGATTACTGCTTTATAATATAGTTTGAGATCTGGTGATCCATCATTATTAGCATTTCCATTTTTATTATATTGACACAGCCTAAATGTAAACAATGATTTCAATTATTTATTATATCTCCATAGTGGCTTTTTTCAATTCTACTTTTCCTCCCTTTTTTACTTTCCCTGATTCAGCATTCTCTGCCTGAAAGCATGTGAGAATTAACATACGTCTGATTTCCATTACTGATCCACAAAGGGAGTTTTGGCTTACTCTTTCTGACATAGGCTGGATCACTCCTCCTCAGGCAACCTGTACAACCCCTGCCCTATGGGGATCACCATATTGTTGCTGGACTAAATCTGGACACCAGATCAGTTTAGTACATTGCAGCTCAGAATTCCTAGGCTTAAGAAATTCACCATTCCCAGCCTCCCTGGTAGCTGGGATTACAGGCAAATGCTACCACATCTAGGGGCAGTTGTATTGCTATAAATCTTGCCTGTCTTGGTAGAATGCCTGCTTCCTCTCAGTTCTAACGATGTTTAATTGTACCATTTTAAGCTTTTAAAAAATTATATAGGTGTATGGTGATGTCTTATACCTTAGATATATAAAGTGGTACCTCAAAAGGCAACATGGAGTTATGTCATGGTTCTTAGCCTGGGGTCCATATACTTGTTTTTTAAAAAATATTTTGATAACTGCATTTAAAAATATTATTCTGAAGAGAGGCTAGAGGTTCCATCAGATTAATAGAGGTATTCATAATCAGTAATCACTGAAAATGACTACCTAAGTCATTTAACTACCAGCTGCTCCAGGCAACTCTATGAGACTGAGTTGGACAAAAGGTTCTGATCTGTATTGCAAGAGGGAAATCCTTTTGTTGTTTTTCACTCATTCAGTTGTGTCCAGCTCTTTGTGAACCCTGACACCTGACACCATCCTGACACCAATAAAATTGGAGGTCTGGTTGTTTAAAGGACCTGCTTGTGTGCTACCTTTTGGAGCCAGCTCGTGTTTATTTAGGGTTTCTACTCTCATATTCTTGTGTGTCCCTTTGGATTTTGGGAAAATTGGGCATATGAGAAATGAGGAAGAGGTTTTCCCTCTCATGATGGAAATGGAGGGCAAAGAACACAAATGTGAAGATGATACAGGCTGATTGGAGATGACAATGCCAAGTCACAAAGGTGCAGCTGCTCAAGAAGAAAATGAAGACCTGGTTATGGGTCCAAAGGGCCATTTTAGAGCAAGAACTGCCATTGCAGACCATTTGGAATGTCACACATAGAACGTAATACCAAAGGTTAAACCTGTTAAAGGTTAAAACTGAGAAACTTGACAATTGGATGGAGCGATATCTGTTACCTGCTTTTAACCAGGATCAAGAGGATGTGAAATGACATTTGATATTATAATATCACCTACTCAATTACAGTGTTAGGTATCACTATGTGATCATGAACTGTGACTCTTCCCTTAACATCCATCTTCCTTCCCACTGTTTAGGACTTCCTGTAATCAGGTAGGTGCTGTAACCATTGGCAATATTCTTGATTAGTGGTTTTTCATTCCAGGCTTCACAATAGTCATCTGAACACGAAAAGGCTTCAAATCAGTTTGACTTTTCTGATAGTGAGGAATGTCCCCGAGTCTAATGCCTTTCCAAATGCATCATTTTCATGATATTTCACTGATGTAGGATTTCTCCAAGGACAAGAGATGAAAGCATTTTTTGGTCATATGTGTCACATATATAGGGTTTCCCTCAACTAAGAAAGTAGAATCTTTAAGAGCAGGGATTGCTTAATTTTTGTGTTTCTATACCCAGTGATTAGCACAATGATTTACATAAATGGAACATTTAATGTCTGTGGAATTTTAATTCCATTTCATCCATTCCATAGATGGAGCAATGGACTTGAAGTCAGGAAGTCCTGGGTTCAAATTCAGCGTCAGACACTTCCTAGCTGTGTGCCTTGGGGAAATCACTAATTTCTCTTAGTCTCATCTCCCACATCTGAAAAATGGGGTTGATAATAGCACCGACCTCCCAGGTTTGTTGTAAGGACCAAATGATATGATATTTGTAAAGCACTTTACCATCCTTAAAGCGCTATACAAGTGTTGGCAAATATTATTTCTAAGGCTTCTTCTCCAGAGGGAATTTTCTTATGTCTAACAAATACTGAGCCCTTGGTACAGGCCTTCCCACACATTAATCTTATTCATAAAGTTTCTCTCTAGTATGAATTCTCTGATGTACTATAAGGGATGAGCTCTGGAAGAAGGCCTTCCCACATTCATTTCATTCACAAGGCTTCATTCCATTCTGAAGATAGATATCTGATAAGGTCTCCGCTCCATCTAAAAGCCTGCCCATACTAATTACATTTATAAAATCCTTATCTGGTTTAAAGTATCAGAACTGTAAGAAATGAGCTCCAGATAAAGGCCTTCCCATATTCATTACATGTATAAAAACGTCTCTCCAGGATGGAGTTTCTGGTGGTTAATAATTTCTGTGTCCTGACTGAAGACCTTTCCAAATTCATTGCATTCATAAACTTTCTCACGAGTGTGAATTCTCTGATGGTAAATAAGAGGGGAGTGTTGGATGAAGGCTTTATTACATCCATTCCACTCATGGGACTTTTCTCTACTGTGAATTCTCTTATGTACAGTAAGGTGTCCACTCTGACTGAAAGCCTTCCAACATTCATTACATTTATAAGGCTTCTCTCCAGTGTGGATTCTCCGATGGCAAATAAGGGCTGTGTGTTGGATGAAGGCTTTACCACATTCATTACATTCATGAGGCTTTTCTCTGCTATGAATTCGTTTATGTAAAACAAGGGATGAATTCTGGGTGAAGGCTTTCCCACATTCATCACATTTATAAGGCTTCTCTCCAGTATGAATTATTTGGTGTCTAAGAAGTTCTGAGTTCCAGCTAAAAGTCTTCCCACATTGATTACACTCATAAGGTTTCTCTCTAGTATGAGTACTGTGATGTACAGTAAGAGATGAACTACGGGTGAAAGCTTTCCCACATTCGTCACATTTATAAGGCTTCTCTCCAGTATGAATCCTCTGATGTAAAGTAAGAGATGAACTCTGGGTGAAAGCCTTCCCACATTCATTACATATATAAGGCTTCTCTCCAGTGTGAATTATTTGATGTCTAATAAGTTCTGAGTTCCAGACAAAGGCTTTTCCACACTCACTACACTCATAAGGTTTCTCTCCAGTATGAATTTTCTGATGTCTAATAAGTTCTGAGCTCTGGCTAAAGGCCTTCCCACATTCATTACATTCATAGGGTTTTTCTCCGATATGAATTTTCTGATGGGCAGTAAGTGATAAGTGATCTGTGGAGGTTCTTCTATATTCATTACTTGCATCATGTTTATCTTCATTAAGGATTTTCTGATGACAAGTAAGTTTTGCATTCTGGCTGAAGGTCTTCCCACATTGGCTATCTTCGTAAGAGTTGTCTCCAGTATGAAGTTGGGGGTGTCCAGTAAGGGCTGTGTCCCAGCTGAAAGCTACCTCACATTGATTATATTCATACACTTTCATTTCTGTATGTTTGCCAAAATACTGAGTATGATCTGGCTGATGATTAAAGTGTTCCCCATGTTCATCACACCTGGCATGTTCTTTCCTGGATGCCCCTCTAGTATACTGAGTTAGGTCTGAATATGGTGGGAAGATCTGGCCATGTGTGTTACTTCCATCAGGACTGTCACGTACAGGAATGCTCCCCTGGAGAGAAAGGCCTGACCCTGGATGGAAGTTTCTTCCAAATCTATTACATTGCTGGCCTCTTTCTCTGCTTATGGCCTTCCTGGGGGTAACTGCTAATTTGCTGGAGGGACTCTCCTGGCTGTCTTGCTTCTTGCCTGACTTGACATCACAAGCCCAGGCTTCTCCCAATTCAAAATTCCAATGCCTGTTGCTGATGACATTCTTCCAGGATGACTCTTCTGGAGAGATGTCCCGCTCAGGAGTAGATGCTTTGATTTTAGTTCTCAGCTCCCAATCTGAAGGAAAAAAAATAACAACAGACATATATCTTCTTCCTGCTACCAGGGAAAGGAAGTGATTTTAAGTTTAGTCTCACCTCTTATTTCCTCAAAGAGGAGAATAACCTTCATTCTTGAAAGGGAAGAATCAACGGTAATGCAATCTCACAACCAAATTTTTTTTTTCTTTTTGGAGGGGGGAGGGCAGGGCAATTGGGGTTAAGTGACTTGCCCAAGGTCACATGGCTGTAAGTGTTAAGTGTCTGAGGCTGAATTTGAACTCAGGTCCTCCTGACTCCAAGGCTGGTGCTCTATTCACTGTGCCACCTAGCCATCCCTCACAACCACCCTCTCAAAGAGGGATCTACTCTACAAAGGACATTCAAATACATGATAACCCGAGGCCTCCCGGCTCCCCTGAAACATAAGCAGGGCAGAGACTATTACAGTTCTTTATACAGGTGAGCAAACTTGGGCAGAGAATAAAGAGAGAACCCATGTCACATGGTGCCCCAGGGCCCTGCTGGGACACAAGAGCTGAGATCTTGTGTGACTGACTACTTGTGTAGCGTCAACCTGCAGCACAGGGAGGAGCCAAAGGGGTTCACGGTGCAGATGATGCAGCTGTAGCCAGCCCTTCACAAACCCAAGAAGGCCATATTATTGGCATCCTTAGGTGGTCCCAACATGAATACCACCTTTCAGTATTCAAAGAACTTGCAAATACAACAGAGAGAATTCCGTTATTAATATTGGAGAAATCACGGGGAATAAGAAAGGCAGCCAAAGGACAGTGTGAAGGAACTGTGATGATTTTGGAAAAGAGGAATTCAGGAAGCCACAAATGGCCAAGTCTGACACAGACGCCCAGATGAATTTTCCAAAGGAAATTCTAAAGCATGTGGCTGTGCACAATGGAAAAGTGAGGGGGAAAATCAGCCAAGTTGCACTAACAACAGCCCCTTCCATTACACTCAGCGGTCATGATGCACTTTTACTACCTACCTGATACAATCTTTCACGAGTGAAGGCACTTATACAAAGTGGATATGCCACAAGGCTGGCTCTCAGGGCTTTTTCTGAAGACCTACTGAATGAACTGTTGTTGTCTGGACCCAGCTCCTCCATACGGTTAATTTGTTTTTAACCCAATGAAGAAGTTAGTATGCATCCCAACTATTTTTCTTTCTATTCTATTTAGTCTAATGTTCTAACTTATTGGTCCCTTTTGCCCCCCTGAAGAACTTGCCATATGATGACCATGTCACACAAAGAGGCCTGTTGTGCTACAGAACTTGACCTCATCCTTTTACCTCTACCATAATACCCAGAGGCAGTGAAAATTTCCTCTCTGTTTTGTATCCCTCTCAGGGATTAGGATGGTGCCATAGACCTATTAAGCAATGGAAAAGTAGGTAGAAATATGGCTTCTGGCCAAAGAGACTCCCAAAGAATGGTGAAGGAGAAAGCTAGGCATTACTAAAGACCACTCTTTCTTTCTCCAAGGATAAAGTCAAATATTATGAAAAAATATTTTCAGGAATTAGGTGGTAACCTCCGGTTAGCTACCTCCTCCCAGAGGCCCTCCCCCCCCCCCCCCTTATGTGACTCTGGCAAAAGAGAGAATCTTGGGACTGCCCGTTAAAGGTCACATGAGGAGGAGTCTGTGAGGCCCAGGGAGGACCCTGTGCATCATTCCTGAGGAGACCTAGATAAGTAACAGGTAATTAACTCCCATGAGACAACAAGGCTATGAGGAATTCAAATAGTTAACTGTCATGTTTTAAAGATTTTAACTGCCAGAGCATGGAGAAGACAGAGGAGAATTCATGAGAAGAAAGAGTTTAACATTCTTTGGCTTCTGATGAGAAAACGGAGTTAAATCTTACTCTATGCAGAAAGCAGTTAGCTGACATTTCTGAGAGGAATTGAGTTAGATATTCTGAGGAGAACTGACTGGTCACCAGGGGCTCATTCCCATGTCTGAGGAGTTGGCAGGTGACAAGTGAGGGGACAACGACTTTCTGCTAGAACCTAGGAGTGACTTTGGCCTTGATTGTCATCAACATTTAAAACATTTAAGATCAACATTTAAAACATACTCTTTTATGATTCTTTCTTACTGGCAACTTAATATAATTAATATATTTAACAATATTAATATATTGCTAATACATACTACTGTTAATAAATTATAAGCCAGTAACAGTGATGTGTGTTAAATCTATTAGATTGGGGTTTGAGAGTGAAAGAGGAGAAATAACCTAAAAGAGGAGTTTTTCCCAGTTCTTCTGAGGTAGGGCTCAAGTTAATTTGTTGATTAACAAATTAAAGAGATTTTACATTTTAGTAATTTTAACGGCATTATCAGAATGCATACTTCAATTGCCTTTGAACCTGATGAGAGAAAGAGTAAGGTGATGAGGCAGTATCAGAATGACAGGAGGGGTGCAGAGTGTTTGTGCTCCAGAGTACGTGACAGGTATTGGATGATACTCCCACCCTTCCCAGGAGTTGCTACATTTAGGGTCTTGTTTAGGATCTCTACATGTTGAGCATAGATTCTTGTTACTGAGATAAAGAAGATCTAGGAAAGATCACATGCTGGACAACATAGGTTCTTCCCAACTAGATTGGTTGGGAAGGTACTTTAAGGAGAGTTTCCTGTCCAACATTTCCAGAAAATGATTACTTGAGCTAATGGCAGCCGTGGGCTGGTTTTACTCACTCACCTGCAAAAGAAGCGCTTGGATCTTTTCTTTCCAGCATCCATGGGACTGCTCCCTGTTCCAACTGGGAGATCACATCTGGTTTGCAGACTGGAAACCCTGCTCATGGTAAATAGGGAACTGCTGAGGAGAGAGGAACCTCAGAATTCAGACCTTTTCAGGGAAGGCAGCCCATGCTAGGTAGTACCAGAATACTGTCCACAGGACCCCTGAAGGATAACTGGTATGGTGTCCCTGGGAAGGGGGTAGGGAAATGCGGAGGTATGGATCATTCAACCAATTTAGAATCAGAAAATTAGGCCATTTGTCATCTCCCTGATGAGGAGCGTGTGAACATGTCCCACCTTCCAGTATTTGCATTGAGATCTGGGGAAAACTGGGTCATATGATAAGATTCTAAGATTGAGAGCTAGATGGACCTCAGCAGATACTGTTCCCATTTTACAGACTGGGAAGCTAAGGCCAGGGACAGAAAGTGACCTGCCCAAGGCCACACAGGAAGTCAATGTCAGAGGCAAGATGAGACAAGAGGATCAATCTGTCCAAAAGTGAAAAGGGCTGGGCAGCCACGGGAGGGAGCAGCTTGGCCACTAGGTGGCACAGCAGTGAGTGTTACCCACTTGTGGTCAGGAAGGCACGAGTTCAAATTATGATTCAGATTCTTAGTAGCCGTGTGAGCCTGGGCAAGTCATCAACCTCCGTTAGCCTCAGGTTCCTCATCTGTAAAATGGGGACAATAAGAGCACCTGCCTCACAGGGTTATTGTGAGGATAAGATGCAACAACCTGTGAAGTGCTTTGGAAACCCTAAGGTGCTACAGAAAGGTTTTCATTGTCATCATCACCAGCAGGCTCCCTTCACTGGGGGACTTCAAGCCAAACCGCTGGTCAGCCCAGGCAGGGGTTACCTAGACGGCCTCTGAGGCCAGTTCTGACTCCGACGTTGCATGATCCTAATTCTATCCTTCATCCAAAACGACACAGAACACATATGTGAAAGACTCCACAATTCCACACTGCAAAGAAACAGTGAGGCCGGGGACACTGCACAGCCCACCCTCCCTCCAATGCAAGTCCCGTCACCATCTCCCCAACGTCACGGTTGTCTTTGACAACGAAGGACGAACCACAGCAACCTGTGAGCAAAGAAACACCAGAGGAGAACAGGAAGCACAAATGCCGTGCCCTGTCTTTCAGCCCCGGAAGGATCAGGAATCTCTGGTCTCTAACAATTGCTAAACATTTAAAATCTTGTACAACATGTAGGAAGGGAAAGGGACAAAGCTCAGTCCTGGAGCTGATGCAGAGTCTCAGGGCCAGGCTGTGGAAGGGGAAGGTGGCAAGGTGGGGTGGGGGGTCTGGGGTCCGGGGTCCTTACCCAGAGAGACCAGGTTCCTATAGTTCTCCAGCATCACCTCCTTGTACAGTTTCTTCTGAGAGGCATCCAGGAAGCACCATTCCTCCTGGCTGAAATCCACAGCCACATCTTTGAAGGACACAGATTCCTGATGCAGGAGAGAGAGATGGAAGGGACTTTGGAGGTCATCTGTCCAACTCCTTTTCCTGAGACACTGCCCAAAGGCCACAGGCCAACTAAGAGACAGGGTCAGGAGGGGAACCTAGATGATCCGATTCCACTACTTTCCACTACTCCCTGCTGCCTTCTGTCTTCAGCTCTGAGTACTGTCTCCTCATGGGAGACCCAACCAAGCTCTGTGCCTCACTCTGACCGCCAAATCACACCTGGTGATGCCCGCCGGCCTGTACTTTATTGCTACATACACAGCAGTCACACCTGAGAAGCAATCACACCAAAGATAAATTCCTAGGCAGAGATAATGCAGCAAGCACTCTCCATTCCTAACTGGTGCTATTTCTCTTTTTATATATAAAATTTTTCCCCACTTAATATTTTATTTTTTCCAATTACATGTAAACATGATTTTCAACATTTGACCTTTATAAGATTCTGAGTTTTCTTTATAAGATTTCTTTATAAGATTCTAAGTTTTCTTCCTTCTTCCCTCCCCTTCTCTCTCCCCAAGACAGCAAGCAATCTGATATAGGTTATATGTGTACAATCATATTAAACATATTTCTGCATTAGTCATGTTATGAAAGAAGAATCAGAACAAAAGGGAAAAACCATAAGAAAGGAAAAAAACCCAAAAAAGTGAAAATAGTCTGTTTCAATCTGCATTGAGATTCCATAGTTCTTTCTCTGGATGTGGATGGCATTTACCATCATGAGTCTTTTGGAATTGTCTTAGATAATGCATTTTTTTTCTTTTTGGAGGGGGGAGGATGGGGAAATTGGGGTTAAGTGACTTGCCCAAGGTCACACGGCTAGTAAGTATTAAGTATCAGAGGCCGGATTTGAACTCAGGTCCTCCTGACTCCAGGGCCAGTGTTCTATTCACTGCACCACCTACCTGCCCCTAGATACTGTATTTCTAAGCAGTGATAAGTCTATCAAAGTTGGTCATTACACAATGTTGCTGTTACTTTGTACAATGCTCTCCTGGTTCTGCTCATGCCACTCAGTACCAGTTCATGTAAATCTTTCTAGGTTTTTCTGAAATCAATAGTATTCTATTACATTCATATACCAGAACTTGTTTAGCCATCCCCCAACTGATGGGCATCCCCTCAATTTCTAATTCTTTGTCACCTCAAAAAGAGCTGCTATAAATATTTTTGTACATGTGGGTCCTTCCCCCTCCCTTTTCTTAAAATTAATTAATTAATTTATTTTCTTGTTTACATCATTCATTTCCACGAGATTTTGAGTTACAAATTTTTACCCCATCTTTCCCCTACCCAACACCTCAAAACAGCTTTCCCATTGTATAACCCCTCCCCCAATCTGAGATACAGACCTGGTAGTGGTATTGCTGGGTCATAGTTCCAAATTGTTCTCCAGAATGGTTGGTTCTAACTGGTGCTATTTCTACTGCATCAGAAGGAGTCCCCACTGAAATTGACGTCAATACCTGAATTAAAATCCTTCCTCAGACCCTTGCTAGATGTGTGACCTTGGGCAAGTCACTTCATCTCTATCTGCCCTATTTTTCTCATCTATAAAAATGGTGCGATGATAATCCCTAACACCCAGGCTCGTCCTAAGGATCAAATGAGATCATATTTGTCAAGTTTTTTGCAAACCTTTAAGTGCTTTCTAAATGCGAGCTGTAGTTATTACTGATCTCACAACTTCACACAAAATAATTTAAACCATCAGACTGAGGGTGGAACGTAGCCTCATGGGGTTCCTGCACATACCATGTTATGACATGGCAAAGCAGAGAGTCCAATAAAAACCTCCTTTCCAATCCGATGCTGAATTACCAAGGGCTACTCTTTCCTTCTGGATATTCAACCAATTCCAGATCCTCCCTACTAGACCAGCATCTAAGCTACATCTTTCCACCTTTTCTCCATGAAAAACACAAAGACAAAATGGCTCATTACAAAAGCTAGTCAAGTCCTACCTAGCACACTTACCGATTCCATTCTAGTAATAGACCCCAAAAGAAAATAAGGGTGGCCTGGCGTGACCTATTCCCAATGACTCCATGTTGACTCTTTGGGATCACTGCTGCCCTGTCTGGATATTTTAGGGGAATACTGCATATGGTCTCTATGAATTAGACAATAGTACAATAAGACGGATTCAAAATTGGCTGGCCAAACTCAAAGAGTAACTATTAATAGGTCATTGGCAACATGGCAAGTTTTCAGTAAAGGACCCCCTCCCCTCCCCAGGGATCTGTGCTTGGTCCTGTGTGCCTGAACTTATTTTAAGTGGTTTGAATAAAGGCATAAATGGCATGCCCATAACATTGGCAAATCACACCCAAGTGGGAGGCATAGCTAACATGGCAGGCTCAGGACCTAAAAGGAGCTTGACAGATGTGGGCATTGGGCTGAATCCATTCAGATGAGATTTAAGAGGAATAACTGTAGACTCATATACTTGAGTGCAAAAAATCCACTTCATAAAAATGCAATATGGGGAAGGCAGAGTCGGAATACAGTTATTATGAAAAAAGAATGTAAGTTCTTTGAGTAAGCTGGGTGAGAAGGTGACCAAAAATCCCTAATTTTACTGTGTACCACATTAAGAGGCGCAGAGCTTCCAGGACTAGGGAGGTGATAACACCATTGCACTTGGTCCCCATCAGACTTCCTTTGTGCTCTATTCTGGGTGCCATGGTTTAAGAAAGACAATCATAAGTTGGAGACTTTCCAGAAAAGAACAACCATGGTGATCGAGTGCCTGGAATCCACCACAAAGGAGGATCAGTTGAAGGTAGTAGTTAGTCTTGTTTATCATAGAAAATAAGAAGACTGGGGGTGGGAGGGGGATATGATATCTGTATTCAAGTGTCTATTTGAAAGACTGTCACATGCAGGAAGAATTAGACATCCTCTTTGGCTGGAGAAGGTAGAAACAGCAGAGATGGGGACATGTTAGAGTGAGACCCATTTAAAGTGAATGGGAAGAAAACCTTCCTAACAATTGAGAGAGTTGTCCAAAAGTGGAATGATCTGCCCAGAGATGTGATGGGTCCCCCTCCAAAGGGGTCTAAAGCAGGCATGTTACACTGGTGATTCTTTCTGGGTAAGGGTTGGATTAGAAGGCCAATTAAGTACCTTCCAACTCTCAAATTCAGTGAGGCTATGAGACTTTGGCAAAAGCTCTCAGGTTGTTTTGGGGGACAAAAGGGTCAGATGTGGTTAGAGGATGCCACATTTAGGTGGGTATGGAGGTGATTAAAAGACTTCACTCAAAGAAGAGTCATCAGTGGTGCCATATTACTTTGGAAGGCCTCTAGTGGGCCAGGGTGTTTGGTCCTGGGCTGTTCAACTTATACCTTGAAAATCTGTGATCTTATTAACTTTTTCTTTTTTTGCAATAACAAGTAATATAATCTCGGCCCTAATGGAGCTTATATTCTAATAGGGGAAGACAACATGTGTAGGAGAGTGGTATTTGGAAAAAGGAAGTCACAGGGATGGTACCAGAGTCATAGGGCAATTGAGTGATGATAGAAGTATCTTTTCCAGGAATGGTAGTATTGACCGGTCACTTCTTCAGAGCAAGAGTCGGAAGGGGATGGAGGGACGGGTACGTGAGCATTGGTGTGGCATGAAGATGTGGCAAGTCTGGGTGAGGAATGCTCACCAGTTAGAAGCCTAGAGCCTTGATGAAGAAGGCAGTGTGCCAAGGTGGACAGGGAGACTGGACAGCAAGAGTTTAGTGCAATGAAAATGGTCACTTTGAAATGATTTGATATTCTTTCAAGGCTCAGCGCATGTTACTATCTAAAAAATGTTTTTCTCCTGATGCCCTCCAGTTAGTTCTTAGTGCTCACTCCCCAGATTACGTTGTATTTACTTGGCATACATCTTGTATTGACTTACCTTGTTTAGGTTATTTCCTCCAATTAGAATATAATCTCCTTGAAGCCAGGGACTGTTAGATTTTTGCTTTTGCATCCCCAGAACCCGACACAGTGCCTTACACATAACAGGCATTTAATAGTGCAAATAAGGAATATCATCAAGTGGTTATATTATTTGAATTCATACTGTATATTTCCCTTGGGCTGGAAGCAATTGCTCTCACTTTGAAGAATGCAAATTTGAATGTATGTGACCACTTCATGGGATCCATTATTTGCACTATTTGGGACCTGGCTGTATTTGGGAACTTCCCTTTTTTGGGTGTAAGGATAAAGGAGAGAGGATTATATAGCCAGGTGTCACAAAAAGAATTTAATAAGACATCATCTTTCTCTACCATGATCCAGGAAACTCACTCTTGAGATGACTGCATCAGCCTTGGGAATCCACCTCATCAGGCTCTGACCTCTCTCACCCTCTGCCTCCAATTGGAGGGTGGGGTCAAGAGGTCCAAATCTCCAATTAAGGAGAGAGCTCAGCTCAGACACCTCCTTATTTCTCACCTCACTGTACTACTCTGGGGCTTCTCTGACCTCTCTACCATGCCCCAGGAAGATCATTATTGGGATAACCATCCCTGCCCCTAACACACACACGCGCACGCACACACACACACACGCGCGCACACACACAGACACACATGCACGCACAGACACACAGAGACACACACGCACACACATGCATGCACACACACAGACACACACACATGCACACACACGCGCACACAGACACACACACATGCACACAGAGACACACGCACACACACACATGCACACACGCACGCACACACACTTTTCAGTTTCCTTTTGGGTTTTGTCGTCTCCATTAGAGGGTAAGTTCCTTGAGGGCAGGGACTATCTCTTTTCCACATCTATATCTCCAGTGTAGCCTGTGCCTGAATATAGCAGATGCTTGAATAAATGTTCATTGACTACTATTTTTTGTAGCTCTGGTATCAATTGCTCTTCAAAAGATTCATAAGGTTGACTTGTAAATTCAACATCAGCCAAGGATTTATTTCTTTAGCCCCTCAAATTGCTTTCTGAGATAGGGTTGTTTAGGAGTGCTTATATTTTGAAAACTTGGTTATTTTCCATTTTATAGATTTTCATCCATCTCCGTACATGCTGTTTTGTGGCTATAGGCTTCTGTAGTACGTAAATCTTATCTCCTTCCCCTCCAGCCCCCCATTATGAGTTCACCCTATTTTTGATACTTGGCATAGCACAAGGGCATACAGCAGGCACTTACGACATGCTGACTGATTCTTTTGAAAATTTTATTTTTGTAATTATATATAATATATTTTATAATTATATTTTATTTTTATTTGATTTTGTTGCTTTTATGATACATTTTAACATTATCAATTTCATCTCAGCAATTTTAGATGTTTTTAAAAGACCAACTCTTAACCTTTCTATAGTTTTTCCCATTTATTCTATTTCCTCTCATTTTCAAGATTTCTTCACTGGTACTTGTTTGGGGGTTATTTGATTTTTCTAGCTTATTTCAGGCTCAATTCATGAATGTTCTTTTTCTATTTCGTTAATGTCTTTAGAAATTTATTTTCCCTCTCAATTACACTTTAGCTTCATCCCCCAAACGCTGTCTCTTTATCATTCTCTTTAACATTTTGATTGATGATTTGACTCACTCGTGACCACTTGAGAGGTGGGAGGCATTCTCTCCTTGGAGGCCTTTAAGCTTCTATCAGGTCATGTAAGTTGTAGGGGGAATTCCTTTTACGTAGGGATTGGATTAGATGCACACTGAGATCCTTCTCAAAATTCTGAAATTCATTAATCAGAATGTCATTGTCTAAATTTAAATTTATATTTTGTTTCTTGCCTTAACCACCATACTGATGTTTGTAAAGGCCTTTAATATTGTGACCTTTTTCAGATTTATTTATGAGTTCTTTTCACCCTAGCACACATGCTTTTCTAAAGTTACCATATGAGGCTAAGAATAGGTATATTCTTTAATATTCCCATTCAGAAGTCTTCTAAATCTAATTTTCCCAACAGTCTGTTTGCTCTGTTTTCTTTCTTTTTAGATTTATCTGGTTCTTAAAAAAAAAAACAACATTAAAGTCTCTGGTTATCATATTAACCCTAACTCTTTTTCCTTAAACAAGGAAGGCTTTGTCATTTGGTCCAGACATATTTATTGATGACACAGTTTCATTGTTTACTGTGACTTTTAAGAGTAGTGTCTTCCAGTTAGTTTCTTGATGCTGTATAATTTTACTGTTGCCTTATGTGAAATTCTGACTGCAACTCAGGCTTCTCTGCAAAGAACTCAGGAAAAGAACATTTAATGCCAGGCCCTCACTTCTCCGTGTCTCTAATTTTCATGTCCTTGCCCTTTATAAACTCTCCTGCCATCGTCTTGCTTTGCATTAGGAAATTTAGTTCCTTCCATGGCCCCCTATATATTGGTTGCCATTCAAAGTCCTTTACAACCTGGATCCAACCTGTCTTTGGGCCCCTACACATTATTCCCCATCATGCACTGCACTCTCTCAGTGTGGTCAATTTCATCCACTGACTCTCTATCTTGGAACATGCTGTCCTTGTCCTCCATAGCCCCTGGGATGCACCTTCTCCTTCCCCCTAGGGTTCTTTAGAGCTCAGCTTAAATAGCACTGCTTGCACATGGCCATTCAGAGTTTCTTGATCTCTCCTCCTAGCTGAACAAATGGAAGGAATGAAGGAAAGAAGGTAGGAAGGAAAGAAGGAAGGAAGGAAATGAGGAAAGGAGGAAAGGAGGAAGGAAGGAAGGAGAGAGAAAAAGAGATGGAGGGAGGGAGAAAAGAAGGAAGGAAGAAAGACAGATTTTTGCCTTTTGTGGTATAGTTATCCCAAGATCTCTTCTGGTTTTTAGTAGAAACTACCAGGTCTTATGAGATCCTTACTGCCTTTCACTACCCCATATTTAACTGGTCGCCAAGCCCCTGACAACCTTAAAGTCCTCTCTCAATACTAGTCCTAATGACATGGAGGCCCAGGAGGATGCAGTGGGGCCTTCCTTCTGACAGCACCTCCCATTCTTGTCTATGTCTTTTTGGTACATGACTGCTTGTATATCGTCTCCCCCGTTTGTCTGGAAGCTCCTTGAGGGCAGGGGCTGTGTTTTTGCCTTTCTTTGCAGCCCCACTGTCTAGTACAGTGCCTGGCACATAGCAGATACTTTACAAATGCTTGTTAAAAGCTGAGATGACACTTTGGAGGGCAGCTGAGATGTAAGGGAGGGAGCCCAAGAAAGCTGGAGGCTGATGGGCACACCATATTGAGTGACAGTGGCCTGCCAGGCAGCCAGGACTCTCTGCTTCCCCCTGCCCTATAGCAGCAGCCCAGGCCAACGCTAAGAGATGACATTCCCCTTTGGGGGAGGCTGGGGTCAGCGGAGGCCCCTGGACCTGGAGAATGAGGCAGCACATGGAGCTGGGTTATCCTAGAGACATGTAACATGGGGCTTCTATACTGGTGTGATTTAATCCACATGGCATGTGGGGCCCAGGGCTCAGACAGGTGCAATGCACAGGGAACAGGGGTGACAGGACTTGCTCCTTAGGAACCTGGTGGGAGGAAGAGAACTTTGCCCCTGGGATGGAGAATGGCCCCCGGGCCCGCGGCAGCTGCCCTCAGCCCTCATGCCAAGGGCAGCTTCCCATGGCTGTTGTCCTCATGGATCTCTTTTACATTTAGGAGATAATGGATGTTTTCTCTCCTTGGTCCTGGGGGCTTCCTCACCACCCCGGCTTCCACTGAAAGGGAAAGTTTGGTAAGGATAGGGTTTTTAATGTTTGTTGTATTAAGGATTCCTTTTATGCAGTTTTTAACTGCATAAAATGAACACTAAAATATTGCAAAGGACACTGACTATGTTGAAATACAGTTATCCAAATGTTTAAAAACAACAACAATGTTTTGGGTAGCTAGGTGGCACAATGGATAGAGTGCTGGACCTGGAGTCAGGAAGACCTGAGTTCAAATCTGGCCTCACACTTACTAGCTCTGTGACCCTGGGAAAGTCGCTTACCCCTGTTTGCCTCAGTTTCCAAATCTGTAAAGGGAGCTGGAGAAGGAAATGGCAAACCATTCCGGAATCTCTGCCAAGAGACCCCAAATGCGGTCACAGAGAATCAGACCCAACCGAAGTGACTGAACAACTACAATGCCTCTGCTTTAACGGGGGAAAAATATCAATAGTTCTCCTTCTACTCTCTCGCGGTGACAGAAATAGCCACATTCATTGTGGCGGCAACCTCTGGTTCTGCCATGCAACTGAAACAGCGGAAGCGGCGGCGTGAAGAGGACCAACACGGCATCACTGTGGCGGGGCCGAGGCACGGCGTGGCCAATTGTGGCTGACCAGACCGATGCAAGCTTGAAGGCAGAGTCTGTCTGGGCCTCTCAGCGTGCACGCCTCACATTTCTTTGGAGCTGCTGCAATTCTGTTCTGCAATAGTGTGGGTAATACGGGGTTAAAGGTCGAACTGGACACTTGTGGCCAGCCGTGCAGAACAGCAAAGCAAGGCAAAAACACAACCCTACCCTCAAGGAGCTTCCAGACGAATGGTGGAGACAATATACAGACAACCATGTTTCTTTAACCCCTTCCCCCATGGGGTGAAAGGGAATCAGGAAGTCGGTCATCCATCTAGAGGTTAAATGGGGAAAATGGCAGCCTTCATGGTCCTACTCTTCCATGTAGTTAGCCAAGAAGGGTACAAGTACCCTGCCTCTCTCTTGGCCTCCCCTACTACTGCCAAGCTCAACCCAGAGGTCTTTGGGAACTCTGGGGAAAAACCATCTGTTAGGCTCCCATAGTCGGGTCCTGCATCTTAAGTCGCCATGGCAACACCATCTGAAAAGAAAGTCAGCCCAGGGTGCAAATAGCAGCCGGCCCCAAGGTCCCTTCCAGCACTTGGATTCTTAGACTCAACCTAAGTTAATGGGAACAGAGAAATGTTTGTCAAATGAACTCACCTGGGCCACAACTCTCTGGATCCCAGTGGTGACTGGCTCCTGCTCCATCCTCCCCTCTTCGGCAAGGCCGGAACTGCTGCTGGCCGTGCTGGAGAGAGAACGAGTCATTAGGGAACATGGCTTTCCTTGAAGCTCTCAGACGGACCACCAGTAATCCTGTCCAGAGCCTTGGGAAGCAAGGAAGGCCTCACACTACGATTTTCATCTTACTGTGTTTGCCAGCTGAGGCTTGGTGGGCAGGACTGACCCAGAGTGGCCTGACTGGTCCACGTGGGAGCCTGCCTTGAGATCCCAATCTCTTTCCTGACAACATGTTAGTCAGCCAGCCCGGTTTCTGTACCTTTTCTTCTCTGGAAGCTGAGCCCACAGACCTGTGTGATGCTGAGGGCAGGACCCTCCTTGGGACTTCGCTCTGCTGGTTGTTGAGTGAGAGGTTCAAAGGAGACAATAGTCTCCCCAATATCAGAAATCAAAATGGGTGTGTGTGTGTGTGTGTGTGTGTGTGTGTGTAAGATACCCAAACCATCTAACGGATGCAGCCTGGATCAGGCTTGGAAACCAAGAAATCCCGAAAAAAAAAAAAAACCACCTTCAACCATCCTTTACCAGTCCCTGCTTTTCCCTAACCTTGGGAGATCCTGGGGCTCGGAGGGGGCCTGACCATCCTGACCCTCCTAGAAGTGGCTCTGAATCTCACCTCCCCCGCTGCTCACCCCGCAGGCCACAGCCCACCAGAGAAGA
Source organism: Pseudochirops cupreus (assembly GCA_028627135.1). Classification (NCBI taxonomy): domain Eukaryota; kingdom Metazoa; phylum Chordata; class Mammalia; order Diprotodontia; family Pseudocheiridae; genus Pseudochirops; species Pseudochirops cupreus. Next base: position 70,388,030 of record CM053582.1, read on the forward strand.
GGACCTCGGGAGAGGGTCCGGCAGGAGAGGGGCTCTGCAGAAGACTGCTGGGGAGGGGCAGGAGGTAAGAAGTGGGGATCTGGCCCAAGGGAGCGGATAATGGCAGAACACAAGTCATCGCAGGGACCTTGGGCTGGGGGAGCAGGGAGTGTGGGGCTCTTGATTCCAGACTTGGTTAACCTAGATCCCAGTGGGGCTCAGAGGAGGGGGGAGGGGGCTGGGTCTCTAAAGGAGTATGAGGGGCAAGCAACCCCTGGGCCCCTGGAGGGAGCAGCTCGGGTCTCGGTGAAACTTGGCAGGCACGGGGGCAGGAGACACCTGGGTCTCGTGGGCAGGGGGATAAAGAGAAGGAGATGCCTGGGTCCAAATAAGGAGGTAGGGGATTCCTGAGACCTTGTCGTGGAGGGGAGTTACAGGACGGGGGTATGTGTGTGTGTCTAAGGAGGCCAGGCGACGCCTGCGATGGGGTGGGGGGCACGGGGTATCTGGGTCCCTGGGGTGGCAGAGATGCTGGGGGGGATGGAGGCCAGGGGATGCCTGGGTCCCAGGTAGGGGCACAGGGGTCGCCGGCCGCCCGGGTCCGAAGGAGGAGGACCATTGCGGGACTCACCTGGCGCTACCAAGAGACGGATGAGAAAGAGGAAATGGAAGAAAAGTCCATGGCGGGGATTGTGGGAAATGTAGTCCGAGGAGCAGAAGCGGTTTCTGCGCATGCCCAGGAGCAACCCCCATCTCCGCCGCAGGAGGGGATATTGACAAGCCTCTGGCCCCGGCGGCTCGGCTTCAAATACTGAGGCCCCCGGGGGTGAGGGGTAGCTAGTCTAAAAGATCTGGGGGTGGCGGTGGTCCCTCTGTACTCTCCCCATCTGACCTCCTCTGGAGAACCGTCCTCGGTTCTGGACACAAAGCCAAGCTCTGGGTTGAAGGGTCAGCTAGGCGAAGGCGGGTTCGAATCCACCCTTCTTCCCAAGGTTTCCTACTTGTGTGACCTTGGGTCACTCTAGGGCCCTCAGTTTCCTCATCGATAAAATGAAGCCCTTGGGAAGGGGCTGAGGGTGGCAGGGACGCCTGGGTGAGAGGAGCAAGAGGGATACCCGAAGCTGGGGTGCCTCTGTACATGGGGTGGGGGGGCAGCCGGCGGGTGAAGCACGTCTGGCCCCTGGCACCTGGGGTGAAGGGTCTGGGGGCGTGAAGCACGGTGGGAGCCGCCCCGCCGCACGGGTCCCTGCTCCAGCCCAGGCTTGGCTCACCGCGTCACCTGTACTAAACCAACAATGGCTCCCTATTACCTCCAACATCAAACATAAAACCCAGGACCGCGCGAGCTAGCGCCAAGCGCTGTGCACGGGGCCTAGCGCATAGTGGGCGCTTTATGAGGGCTGCTTCCCTTCTGCTTTGCGGCATCAGGAGCCGCTTCGACCTCCCCAGTCTCCTACAGACGGCGCTGTCCGGGCACCCGATCTTCATTTGGGTTCCGGCAGGGACCCTCCGGCCAGCCCGTCCCGGCTGACCGCCCCCCACGCAAGGAATCTTCCCCCTTCTAACCCCCTCCTGGCTTCCCTGGTGTCCTCCTCCCGCAACTAAAACCCTCCCAGACCGCCTTCAGTCTACCCCGAATCTATCTCGTAGGTCCCCGGACATTTTCCTGTTTGTGCGACGCCCCCATCAGACCAAGGGCTCCCCTCCTTTAAGGCAGGAGCTGTCCTTTGTCCTCTGCGTCCTCAATGCTCAGTAGGCGCCTCATAAATGCTAAATGACTAAGTCTTCAAGGAGCTGAGGCGGTGCCACAGGAAAGAGGGATTAAGTAGGTTCCCTTTGGCGCCAGGAGGCAAAACCAGGAATAATTGGAGGGGAGTGGGGGAGGAAGGATGTGAGGAATTACAAAGCAGCAAATGTGGTGTCAGGGCTGGAATAAGCATTTATTAAGCACCGACTAGGTACCAAGCGCTGCGTTAAGCACTTTACAAATTCCTCCTCCAACCCTGGGATGTCGCTACTATTATCACCCCCACTTTACAGTTGAAGAAACTGAGGCAAATAAGGAGACTTGCCCAGGGTCCTACAGCTAGTGGCTGAAGTTGGATTTGTACTCAGCTCTTCCTGACTCCAAGCCACATGCTCTATCCCCTGTGTTGTTTGGGCCTGTCTGATGCTCCACGACCCCATCTGGGAGATGCTTCTTGGCAAAGATGCTGGAGTGCTTGCCACTTCCTTCTCCAGCTCGTTTTATAGATGGGAAACTGAGGCAAGCAGGGTTCAGTGACTTGATCAGGATCACACAGCTAGGAAGTGTCTGAGGCTGGATTTGATTGGACGAGTCTTCCTGGCTTCAGGCTCGGCATTCTATGAACTGGGCCCTGTAGCTGCTCCCAGAGACCAAATGAGAGACAAAGAGGAAGAGACAGCAAGTCCAGAGCTGGGCCTGGGCCTTCCCGATTTCTTCTCTACTCCCTCTCTATGATCACATCAGCTCCACAGGGTTCAGTGATCAGGTCTATGCAGGTAACTCCCAGCTCTCTGGCTCCAGCCTCACATGACGAGCAAGTGGCCACAGCCACCAGGATGTCCCATCAACATGTCCAGGCCATTTCTTCATCATCTACTCTTCCTAACACTGCGTCTGCAGGGGGCACCACCAGGCATTCACACTTCAGTGTGGGGACTCTTGGACTTCTCCCTCCCCCCACCCCATCCAACAAACCACGGGGTCTCTCTGATCCTGTCTCTGGCACATCTCTCCCATCCATCTCCCCTTCTGCACTCCCATCACAGCCACCCTCATTCAGGTTCTCCTGATCTCTTGTCTCAGTGATGCGGTGGCCTCTGATCCGCCCTTTGGGTCTCCATTCCCCATTCAGCTGCCAAGCTGACATTCCTAAAGTAAAGATTTGTCATTTTTTTACTCTAGAGGCATCAGGGGCTCTCTGTGGGAGGCAGAGATGGGGAATAAGCATTTATGTAAATGCCTTCAATGTGCCAGGCACTGCACTGGGCATTCCTGGAAACAGGATCTCATTTGATCCTCACAAGATCCCTGGGAGTGGGGTGCTGTTAACCCCATTTCTAGAACCTCCTATAGGCTGTGACTGTTGAACTGAGGCTGGAAGAGGTCTGGAGGTTACAGGTGAGGATGGAGAGTCTTCCAGGCATGGGGGACAGCCTCCACAGATGGCATTTTTGCCTACAGGGAAGGGCACAGAGGCAGGGAGGCTAGGGCACAGGGTGTCATGAGCTAATCAGCCTAGAAAGGCAGCTGGAGTCAGGTTGTGATGGGCTGAAATGTGGAGAAGAGTCTGGAATTTATCCCAGATGTAATCGGAAGCCCCTGAAGCTTCTTGGCAGGACAGTGAGTGACATGGTCAGATGTGTGCTTCAGGACTATTGGCCTGGCACTGTGGGAAGGAGGGATCAGAGGGAGGAGAGGCTGGATTCCATAAGGCCAGCTAGGACACTGCTGCAAGTCTGGAGCTGATGAGGGGCTGAATGAGGGTCAACTTGGTGGGAATAAGAACTCCTGTTATCAGACTGTCAGACTCTAAGGGTGGCCTCAGGGAAGAGCAGGGGAGAGGTCCTTGATGTCAAAACTCTTTTCATAGTAATACAAAGACATTTTCATTTATCATGTAGGAAATACACATAGACAAAACCCACATAAATCAGAGCTCTTTGTGGGGCGGGGGTCCTCAATAGCTTAGGAGAGTGTAAAGGGGTCCAGAGACCCCAGGTTTGAGGAGCTGCCATAGAGGGGCAACCCTGAGTGCGTATCCACCAGGAAACATCTTGGACAAATACCACAAACAGGTTGGACTGCCTCCTTGGGACAGCATCTTCTTTTAGTGACCCTGAGTTTCTCCAGGAAGCATCCATCTTTTTTATGCCAATATTCTTGAGGCGCCCCGGTGGTGCTGTACATTAAGTGCTGGGCCTGAAGTTGGAAAGGCCTGAGTTCCAATCCAGCTCTAAACACTTTTGTGTGATCCTGAGAAAGTCACTCAACCTCTCTGTGCCTGTTTGCTCACCCATAAAATGGGGTAACAGCACTTCCCTCCCAGGGTTGTTGCAAGAATCAAATGCAATTATATATGTCTGGAGCTCTGCAAACATTGAGAGTGGGACATAAAGGTCACCCACCACCATCATCAATCACTGTCTGCTGATGTCTGGCTGCAAGCCACACAACACGGGCAGCCTCATGCAAAGAGCAGACTTCAGAAAACAGGAACTTGAGGAGTGGCTATCAGTTAAGACACTAGGGTCTGAGAATGAGTGTTGATCTAGGTCATGGCTCAAAACATGGACACAAAAGGAACCTGGCCATGGCTACAGGTAAAAACTTGTGCAAACTGAGACCAAAGTGAAGAGGGAGGGGGAACTACCTCAGTAGAATGACTGGGCCAGAGACCATGGGAGGGTCACTGCAGGGCAGGAAGAGAGAAAAGATGACTGGAGTGAAAATTCCAGCGAGGAGCCAGTAGTCATAGTCACAGCTTCAGATGTGTGTGCACGTGCATGTATGCGTGCGTATGCATGTGTGTGTGCATGTGCATGTGTATGCATTGGGAAACATCACTGAATATTCCAAAGGACTCCTCCCACAGAGAGATCTGGTGAGCAGAGGGCAGGAGAGTATTTGGGTGAAGGTTAATGGAGGCAGAAACAGAGGGTAACTCTCAATGAAATATAGACTTGATACCATCTGGACAGAAACAGGCAATTCAGGATTACGGGAGACAAGCCATGAGCCTGGATGAAGGTCTAGCAGCGACGGGAGACTTCCTGTCTGCTGCCAAAGGCAGAACTGCTAACATTTTCTTGACTGGTCTAGACGATAATTTACATTAAAACGTAAAGGAATTGACAAGGGGAACCGCTCATTTTCCCCTGACCTGATTCTCCCCCAGAAGAACATATTTCAGGGGTGGAAATGACAGGGACCGTGGTCCAGATTGTAGAGTCTGCAATCCAGCACCAGGACCAACGAGCCTCAGCAGATTTCACAGAGTTAAGAGAAGGGAGAGGAGGAAACAAGGACCTTAAATTTTGCTGGGAAGTCAGCCCACAATGGACGGGAAATGCTTAGGAATGAACGACTCTGAAGACACAAAGAGAAACAATGTGGGCTCTGATGTTCCAAAAAGGGAAGAAAGTGTGCCAATGATCAGACGGTGAGCCGGTTTCAGGTGGGCTAACTTAGCTAGCTGAACAGAGGCAGAGAGGTAGCCTAGTAATCAGAGCCCTGGGCCCAGAATCAGGAAGACCTAGGTTCAAATTCAGCCTCTGACACTCGCTGGCTGTGTGAGCCTGGCCAAGTCAGTTACCTTATTTACCTTACTTTCCTCAACACTAGCAGGATATAATTTCTAGGGTTGTTGTGAGGCTGAAATGAGAGAATATTTATAAAGAATTCAGCACAGTGCCAAACACACAGTAGGCCCATATAAATGCTTACTAAGTGTTTACTAAGTACCTACTATCTGCAGGGTATGGTAAAGTAGGGAGAAGCTCACTGCAGAACACTGGACAGGAGGCAAACTGCTCTTTTTTCCTTCTTTTGGTCACAGCAATTTATGAATCCATCTGTCAGGGAAAGGCCTGTGATCTCTACGATGATGGGAGGACTCAGACCAGTACAACACAGGTTGAGATAATTTTTTTAGAAAAATAGTTTATTTTAAACACACTTAAGAAATACAAACAGGCAAACAATACAGAAGCGATCTCAAAGTGAAAGTGTAAATTCCAAACTATTTACATGTTGATTTTAAAAAGCAAAATGCCAAATAAACATTAATATTAACAATTTGTTCTTTATGCTCTCACAATTTCTTTTCAGTCTCTGCATATACGCCTTTTCTATGGTCGTCCTTGACTTTTAAAAAATGCAGCCAAAGGCCATAAAGAGAATAAGGAACAACAAAGAGGGAGCTGAGGGCTGCAACCGCAATCTCTGTGTCTGAAGACCCCGGAGGAGCCCCTCAGCACACTACTCCCCTCTCCTACATTGTTTTTCTACAATTTCAGCTGTAATTTCCATATTATGTTTTAAAACTTGAGAGTTCATCATGTTCCATAACTTCTCCTGATAATTAATTATGTTGATTTTTTTTCTCTAACATGAATTCTTTTCCAGCTTTAAAAAATACTGATTCTTTGAAAGTCTGAAAGAATTCATTTAGGAATGGCCAGTCCTGGACCCTTTATATGGGGGAGCTCACTAATTACCTCATTTCTCCTTCTGAGACTAATCTGTCATTAGCCACTTCTTATCTGGCCAGCTTGGATATTTTTCCATATATGTAGAAGTTGATTCATTTAAGTTCTCATATAATAGTTTCACAGATAATTTTTAAAATTTCTTTTACTTTTCTACACATATAATTTTCTCTATCTTTTCTAATTTGGTAATTTGATTTTCATCAATTTTTAAAAGATTTTCTTAACATCTTTATGTTTTCATAACAATCATTTGTCAATATATGATTCACACACATGCAAGCATCTCCACACAACATCCATCATAATAAAGGAAGCCCATCAAGTTAACCTTTTCTGTCTGTGTGCCACATTTGGGATCCATAGTCCACCGCCTTCTCTGCTAAGTGGAGATGCTTCTTCATTTGAACTCTGGAATGTGTATTGATCCCTTCATTTGTTCAACAGCCTTTGTGTTTCACTTGAAAGAACTGTAATCACTGTATATATCTCTTCTTCTCCTTTCTTCACTCTCTAATTTCATTCATCTTATCTTCCCAAGCTCCTCAGTATTCCCATTTGCCATTACTTACACTACTGTTAAATTTCATTAAATCAGTATTTTGCAATGTGCTCAGCCATGTCCATCTGCTTTGTCTGCAATTTTTTTTTACTACCACAAAATGTTGTTTCTGATATTTTGATACGTATGGGACTTTTCCTTTTTTCACAGTAGTGGATTTACTGGGGTCAAAGGGAATGAACAATTTAGTAACTTGTCTGGAATAAACCAGGAACAGTGATACCAATTCCCAAAACCACCAAGAGGGTGTTTAGTGTGCCTGCTTTTCCCCAAGGATGATTTTCACCTTTGACAATTTGCTGGGTGTGAGGTCAAATTTCAGAGATCAGTTAATTTGCATTGTTTTAAAAAATTAGTAGCAGCTTAGAACATCTCTTTTGTTTTAGTGATAAGTTTTCTCCTTCATTCCTTTGCCCACTTATCAACTGGAGGACGGCCCTGAATTTTATGTTTGAGAATAGTTTTCCATAGCTTCTCTTATTCTATTTTATTCATGAACAGTTTTAAATTCATCATGGAAATTGTATATTTTATCCCACTCTGGGGATAGAATTCTCTTTGAAGTTCTCAGTGAAATGACTGGCCTATTAAATGCCATAGCATCAAGGGTTTGAGATGACTGTTTTTTACTGGACACAGATAATGGAGGAGTTGCAGCCTTTTCCTACTCTTATTTGAGGACTGGAGGTCAGAAGCCTTTTGGGCCCAGAGAATATCAAGATAGTATGCAGACTTGGAAAAGATTAAATTGTGGTTAAGAATATAAGTATAGGTTGCATACAAGGGTACTTACTGGGTTTGGACGTGTATTGGGTGTTGGCAATCTTGATCCTCATATATCAAGGGAAATGTTTGAATTTTGGAGTTGTTCTAGGATTTTTTTGTGGGTTAATTGCTTTTTGAAGCTAACCAAAATATTAATTTTGAACTCTGGTATTCTAAGTCCTTGCAACTGTTAAATAACAGGATATATAAGAGGGTCAGGAATTCTCTCCCACTTTGGATTTAAAGGACAAAAACCCAAATGAGAAGGTAACCCACAAATGTTAAAGGACAAGAAGGCCCAGAGATTCCTAAAGATGCAGATGCCAGCAACTGAAGGACTTAATCAGATATTTAAAGGAACATTTTAGAGTTGTGACTACTATAACACATAATTTGGAATATAATGTTTAGGAGACTGCCAATACTGAGAATTATAAAACATTGAAAACATAATAATGAATTTAACTTTTTATTTTTTTAATCCTATTGCCTGCCACAGATGAATTTTTTTCCCCCTTATGTGTTTCCCCAAGTGTGCAGAAACAGAATTGTGTGTGACTGTCATGAGGAACAGTATGTATTTTTCGTATGGATAATATTAATAAAATGCCCAATGTTCATATCATGCTTTACATTTTGCAAAAGATCTTTTCTGACATAATCTCTTGTAGCCTCACAACAACCCTGTAAGAAGTGGGCACTACTAGGTTTGTTAAACCCAATTTACAGATGAGGAAACCGAGGCTCTGGAAAACTGAGTAATTTGCTACTGGCACCCACATTTAGAAAGCATCAGGGGCAGAATCTGAATGCAGGTCTTCCTGAGCTCAGTCCAGCCTTCTATATGACAGAGCACTGCTTTTCTCAGTGCAAGTCTTCCCATTATTAGAATGTCTGTATAACTGGATAGTGACTGTAATACTATCCATGATTCTTAAATAAAGAATGCTCAGTCTGGCACTGGGAGTTCTCTGGTGTGGCTCCTGCTCACCTTTCACATCTTATTCATACTCCTCATCACACATTCTCTGCCCCAGACCAACTGGCCTGCAATGTGCTGTCCATGCACAATGTTCTCTGTTCTGACTGTATGCATTTGCACAAGTGTGGTCTCCCATCTGAAATGCACTCAATGCATCTACCCTCACTCCCTCTTAGAAGAAACTTCTTAGCTTCTTTCAAAGTACGGTCCATCAACCACTTCCTCTAAGAGGTCTTTCCAGATTCCCTTCACTATTAGCTTCCTTTCCATCTTGAAATGAGTTTGTGTATCTTTTGTGTCTCCTTCCTTATCTGCATGTAGAGGCCCTTACCTAGTAGAAGGTAAGCTCCCTGGGAGGCAGGAGCAGTTTTCATCTAGCATAAAGTTTGGTGCATAAACAGTATGTATTTAACAAATGTTTGTTCAATTGATGAAACTACTCTCTGAGATGAATTTTTTGATGGTAAACAAGGAGGGAGTATTGATTAAAGGCATTTCACACAACTGTGAATCCTCTCATGCACAGTAACATTTGTGCTGCATAGAACCTTCCAATTCCCTGTCTCTGTGCCTGGTAAGCTCTCCCTCTTCACTGATGCCTCTCAAGAAGCCCAGCTCTCTGGAAAGCTCAACTCAAGGACCACAAGCTGTAGGAGGCCTTTCCTGATCTCTCCAGTGGTTCAGTTTGCTTCCAGCCCCAGAAATTACACTGTATTTAGTTATCTGTATAGATATTGTTCCTTCCAATAGAGTGTAAGCTCACTGAGGCCAGGGATTGCATCATTTCTGTTTTTGGATCCCCAGTGTCTAGCATAGTGCCTTGCATAAAGTAGGCTAATAAATGTTCATTAAACTGAATTGGATTGAATTCATTACATTTATAAGGCTTCTCTCCAGTATGGATTTTCTGATGTCTTATAAGGTCTGTGCTCCAGCTAAAGGCCTTCCCACATTGATTACATTTATAAGGCTTCTCTCCAGTATGAATTTTCTGATGTCTAATAAGTTCTGTGCTTCTGCTGAAGCCCTTCCCACACTGATTACATTCATAAGGTTTCTCTCCAGTATGATTTCTCTGATGTACAGTAAGGGAAGAGCTTCGGGTAAAGGCCTTCCCACACTCATTACATTTAAATGGCTTCTCTCCAGTATGAATATTCTGATGTCTGATAAGGTCTCTACTCCAGCTGAAGGCCTGCCCACAATGACTACATTCATAAGGTTTCTCTCCAGTATGAATTCTCTGATGTACAGAAAGGGAAGAACTCCGGATGAAGGCCTTCCCACATTCACTACATTTATAAGGCTTCTCTCCAGTATGAATTTTTTGATGTCTAATAAGGTCAGTGGTCCGTCTGAAGGCCTTTCCACATTCACTGCATTCATAAGATTTCTCTCCAGTGTGAATTCTCTGATGATAAATAAGAGATGAATGTTGGATGAAGGTTTTACCACATTCATTACATTCATGAGGTTTCTCTCCAGTATGTATTCTCTGATGTACAGTAAGGTTTGCACTCTGCCTGAAGGCCTTCCCACATTGATTGCATTCATAAGATTTTTCTCCAGTATGAATTCTTTGATGGCAAATAAGGGATGAGTGTTCACTGAAAGCCTTGCCACATTCATTACATTTGTGAGGTTTTTCTCCAGTATGAATTCTCTGGTGTACAGTAAGGGATGAGCTCTGAGTGAAGTCCTTCCCACATATATTACATTTATAAGGCTTTTCTCCAGTATGAATTTTCTGATGTCTAATAAGGTCTGTACTACGCCTAAAGGCCTTCCCACATTGATTACATTCATAAGGTTTCTCTCCAGTATGAACTCTCTGGTGGTAGGTAAGAGATGAGTGATGGATGAAGGCTGTACCACATTCATTACATTTATGCGGTTTCTCTCCAGTATGAATTTTCTGATGATAAATAAGCTTTGTATTCTGGATAAAGGCCTTCCCACATTCATTACACTTATACGGCTTTTCTCCAGTGTGAATTCTCTGATGTCTAATAAGATCTGTGCTCCAGCTGAAGGCCTTCCCACACTGATTACATTCATACGCCTTCTCTCCAGTATGAAATCTCTGATGGTAAGTAAGGGATGAGTGATGCATGAAGGAAATACCACATTCATTACATTTATGGGGTTTCTCACCAGTATGAATTTTTTGATGGTAAATAAGTTTTGTGCTCTGGCTGAAGGCCTTCCCACACTCATTACATTTATAAGGCTTTTCTCCAGTGTGAATCTTCTGGTGTCCAGTAAAGTCTGTGCCCCAGCTGATGACTTTCTCACACTGATTATTTTCATAAGCTCTCTCTCCATTAGGCTTTCTATGAAAAGGAATAAGGTCTGACTGATAACTAAAGCATTTTCCCCATTCATTACAATTAGAAAATGTATTCCCTGAGCTGATTTCTGCATGTTTAACCAGGTTTGAATATTGCCTGAGGTTCTTTTCATGAGTATCACATTCATGTTGATTTTCTCTGACAGGACCCTTCTGCTGTAGAGAAATGAATGACTCCAGACTGAAGCTTCTCCCAAATTTATGACATTCTTCACTTTGCCCTTCAGGGAGAGTTTTCTGGGAGGTAACTTTCAAGTGCCCTGAATGACTTTCCTGGTTTCTCGGCTTCATTTCTAACTTGACATCATATTCCCAGCCTTCTCCCAATTTGAAATCCTGGGGGCTGCTGCATGTGTGTCTCTCCTGCGATGATTCATCCATAGACATGACCATCTCTGGAAGAGACTCACTGGTTTCAGGCCTAGTCTCCCAATCTGAAGGAAACAGAAAATATAAATACATCCTTTTCCCCTTACTGGCAGAAAGTAAATTGCTTTACACTTTGTCTCACTTTCTGTTTCCTTTATCAAGAATAATCTCCAAACTTGGCATTAGCTCACATTTGTAGTTATTTACTTTCCAAAGAACTTTCTTATATATTACAATATTGGATTGTAACAATGAGACTGGGACCTAAGTAGGGTAGGTATTATTATCATCATATTAAGAGAGACGAATTAAGTTCAAGTACCCAAGCTAAAAGTTTTACTTCCCACTGAACTACTAAAAAGATCGGTAATTGATGAGATGGTTAAGTTTTAAGAAATCAACATCAAAGAAGAGGGACATGAAGACCAAAGAGAGGCATGTCATAATTTGGAAAGAGAAAATTCTGAAAACTACCAATAACAAGTTTCAATAGAAATGACTGATACATTTCTAAAAATAGGTTATGAAACAGATGGTTTGCAAATAACTGAAAAGAACTGGTACAAACAAACTATGCCACATCTAGTTGTTTGTCCTTCATGATGGGCCTTTTAGCTTGTTACATGAGAAGAACAAAGTAGTTATAACATATGCGGCCTATGGCATCATATTTGACAAGATCTTTCATGCTGTTTTGTCAGATGAAGAAAGTAGAAATGGTTTGGGTATAGTACACTAAAACAGACCTATAAACTGTTTAAGCTATAACGCCCAAAGAATTTTGATTAGTGGGTTGATACCAATTTTGAATGAGGTCTCTACTATCACATGGACTTGGCTGTGTCCTATTTGACAGTTAGCAATGACTTCAAAGAAGACATTCTTTTGATATTTGCAGATGACACAAGACAAGGCTGGATATCTAAAACACTGGGGAACAACAAAAAAGATTTCAAAGAGTATTTGAGACAGGTATGGTTCATAGATGAAAAAGAGATAATATGAACAGGGATAAACCAAAGACAGTCTCATGAAAGCATTTGCACAAGTACTAGATGTGGCACAAGTGGTTTGAGAACCTGACACGTGACAGGTAAGGTCTGGCAATTTTAGTTAAACCTCAATATAAGGTAAAATATTTGGTGAATTTGGAAAATTGCAAGCTCAATGTGTTTTTTTTTTAAATCAATTACAAAAGCACCAGCTTCATGACAGTTTAGCACTTTTGGATAATGATGAGCCACCTGCCACACCAGGAGAGCTAGAGTAGGCTAGAGATGTGGAAACAAGGGCTGATCAGAAAGAAGCCAAAGTAGAAAGGCCAGCTGGTTAGTGGAGCAGAGAACACAAAAGGGGAGACACATCACTGTCATCTTTAAATAGAACACTAGTCACATGTCCTTAGAAACAGCTTGTCAATAAACTGCGTTGACCACTCCACAAAGCTTTTCTTCGATAAACTTTGATTAGTAAAGTATCTGCTGCAGGTGCTACTGCAGACTCTGGGTTACAAAGACAAAACCAAAACTGCACTTGCCTTGAGGGAGCTTCCACTGCTACCCCAAATTATAGCCAACTGGGGACCCCTGGATCTGTAAAAGGGAGCCCTACTAAGAACAGGGAAATGCCTTTGCTTTGCTTTTCCATGTCAACAGGGTTATCTGTTTTTTTTGTTTTTTTTTTCAGGTGTGAGACAAAAGTTCTCTTTTTGACCATCGGACCAGGAGGCTGATTGGTTGTTGGTTTGGTTCTTCCCCCCCTGGAAGTTTATTTGTGGCTTACTCAATTTCTATTTCTGAGATTCAGTTTTTCAGAATCTCTACTACCTGTTTTTATTAATCTGAGCAATTAGTATTTTTAAGGTCAATTCAATTTTTCATCTAATTTTATGTATTTTTTTTCTAGAATATTGTTCTCTGGTCCTGCTATTTCTCCAGTCTAAGGAAAACAAGAGGAGCACACTCCTCTTAGCACAATATGTGGGTAGCTGAAGTGCTAAGAACTTAAGTGACTTGTCCCAAGTCACAAAAACACTAACTAGTCAGAGGTCAGACTTGACCACAGGTATAATCTCTAAGGCCAGCTTCCTATTTGTCAGTCAGGGCTCTCTCTGATTTTCTGAAATATAATTAGTTGAATGGTTCTGATAATTTACTTTATTTCCACTCCATTCACTATGAATTTTTCAGTTTTGATTCTATTCACTTAGCTTTCTTCTCTCATTTTTGGGTCAAATTAGTTGTCTGTCAATTGTATTGACCTTTTTAAAAACACCTTTATAAATTAAATCTTATTTTTATTTTCAATTTTTTCTCTTCCGATTTTTCAAATTTTTATACATATTGGGGGTTTTTTAATTTTCCAGTTGAATAATCAGTTTTTTTCATATATTTTTGAATGCATTAATACAATATTTTCCTTTAAGGCCTATTTTAGTAGCAAAACATTGATTCATCTATGTAATACCACTGCTATAATTTCCATTACTCTGTTTCCAAAGTCTGTTCTTTGACCCTACCATTCTTAGCATAACGTTACTTAAACTCCACTGGAGTCTGTATCTTTATTAATATCTCCCTATCTGATTATGGCCTTTAAAGGTTGCATTTTATACTTCTTCTATTCAGCCATTTATTCAAAAATCTTTCATGCTTGAATGTGATCAGTTTTTGCCATGGTGCCATCCAATGCTGAAAAACAGGCAAACTTCTTAAAATTCTCATTCAGTAATAATGCACTTCTATTATGTCTTGGGTTTCTAATACTTTGTTCAAGTATGTACTTTAAAATCTTTCTATCAGGCTTATCTAAGGCTGTTAAATACATTTTAATCACTTAAAATTATTGTCCATTTAAAAGTTTTTAGATATTTAGGTGCTATGATAATTTGGTACATATCATTAACATAATTTCCCTTTCTCTTATGACATCATCATTTTGTTTCTTGTTCCCTTGTCCAACATCATGGTTACCATTACTGCTTTTCTTGGACTGAAGCATAAGTTTTAATACAACTCATCTTTTTTTAAACTGTTTCTTTTATATTCCAAATTGTTAGGTTTTACTTTCTAATTCATTCTGCTATCATTTTAATATTATGGGAGAATTCATTAATTTTATTAACATTAATTTTGATTTTAATGTCTCATTATTTTCTCCATTTCCTTCTTTTTCTTCCTCTTCCTTTCTTCTTTCACAAAACCTTAAACCCAGTTCACTTTAAAGCTCATAGATTGGACCATATTAGGTCCCTGCCCAACCTCCACTTAATGGCTATATTTTGGGCCCTTCTGGCTTAGAGTGAATGCCAATGGTAACTGTTTCTCTTTGGAACTGTAAGCCTCAGGGTCTTCTCCTCCCAGCTTGATTTTTTCCCCTTTTTTTCTAATTAAAGAGGCCATCCCTGGACTCACTTCTTAAAGAGGCCTATTCACTGAATGGGTGCTGCCTCACTCTAAGTGAGTACTGAAAAGGCCTTAGCATCCTGAGTCATCTCCAGTCATCCTGATGACTATCTGGTCACTGGATCCAGATGGCTCTGGAGGAGAATGTGAGGCCAGTGACCTTGCACAGCCTTCCTCACTCAAATCAAAGTCAGCTGCAAGTCATGTCATCACCTCCCTGTTGCCGTGGTCCTCTTCGAAAACAAAAGACAAACACATTTCTTCCATCAAACTTTGTTCCATTACAGTCCTCTACTCCTTCCTCACCCTGGTCACGGCAGCCTCCTTTTACTGCTACGTCCTTTACTTTGCCTTGCCCAACCTAGACAAGGATGTGGTTTAGATCACTCTCCTCCAAACCAGGAACACTAGGTTTAATTCACCTGTGGCACCCCATTTTTTCATAAATACACTTTATTCATGCCTTTTATATTTATATCAGTTTCATGATATGCCCTCCCTAGTAGCAAAGAATAAATTAAGAAAACCAACCCCCAGTCTTTTAATCTAATATACACAATGCTCTATAGTAGAAAGTCCTCTATTTGTCTGCCAAGAGGAGGGAGAGTGGTATCATCATTTATTTCCCTGAGACATTTCAATCCAGGTTATTACAATAATCCATGCTTGGTCTATCTCTTCCAATAGGCTATTTCTGCTCTAGACATGCCCTCCCCTCTTCCCACTTGCACTTACCAGTATACTCTTTCTCCTAATGGGCATGTCCTATGCATGGAACAGTAAGCTCTCCCAACTTGGAGCCTTTGTCAAAGACAGAGGTAGGAAATCCAGCTGAACCATCTACTAGAAACTGTGGCTATCCCTATCATACACCTAGCTCTTGTCTACACCAGAAGATAATATTGTGTGGGACAGAACCCTGGTGGAACCACCATAAACTGAGAGGAGGAACAAGAGCCAAGAAGAACCTGGCACTTGGTCTGGCAGGTGACTCTTGCAGACTCACCATTCTCCTTCTACTTCATGTCATATACCTGGGCTCCTCTTTTCTGGCTGTTTTCTATCTCTCTGGAGAGCACTCCACTTGCTTCTTTGTCTCTTTTTGGGTGACAACAATACTTATATATCCTTGTTCCATCTCCTCAAGTCCACAAGTGTCTCAAATTAAGCTACAAATGTCTTCTCTTGAGTGAAGTTAAAATGCACCAACTGAAAACCTGAGGCTTTCTGCATTCATTGGTCCTAATGTTTTGCGAAGAAATGTTTAAGTCTCCCCAAAGCAGCGGCAGCAGCAGATTGAGAACATCTGACCTTCAAGATACACTATTTTTTAGATACTTTCATAGGGTACTTAAAAAGGGCAAGGTCTCCCACTGCATCTGGGTTCATCTCTGGTTGTCCTGATCTATGTCTTGCACTGGACTCAGATGACCATGGAGGAGAGTGAGCCTGATGAGTCTGCACAGCTCTGCTGCACTTAAATCCAAGTCAGTTGCAAGTCAAGACTTCACCCTCCTGATGTCATTTGTCCTCTTTGAGAAGGAAAAACAACAACAACAGCAGCAAAACATTTAAAGAAAATGGGGCTCACAAAATATAATACTCTACCCTTGCTGGACACCATCTACCTCTTTCAAGCTCAGTAGACTTATTTACTTTCCTTTTTTTTATCACTGAATTTGCACAAAAAGCCCCTCCTCAGAAGCTATCTATAGTTAGATGAAACATGTTCTAAATCACTACTGATGAGAGAAATGCAAATTAAAATAACTCTGAGGTACTACCTCGCATCTATCAGAGTGGCTAATATGGCAAAAAAGGAAAATGTTTGATGTTGTAGGGGATGTGGGAAAATTGGGACACTAATGCACTGTTGGTGGAGTTGTAGATTGATCCAACCATTCTGGAGAGCAATTTGGAACTATGCCCAAAGGGTTATAAAACTATGCATACCCTTTGATCCAGCAACTACTGCTAGGTCTATATCCCAAAGAGATCATAAAAAGGGGGAAAGGACCTACATGTACAAAAATATTTATAGCAGTTCTTTTTTGTGGTGGCCAAGAATTAGAAATCAAAGGGATTGCCATCAACTGGGGAATGGTTAAATAAGTTATGGTATATGACTGTAATGGAATATTACTGTGCTATAAGAAATAATGAGCAGGGGGATTTCAGAAAAACCTGGAAAGACTTATACGAACTGATGCAAAATGAACAAAACCTGGAGAACCATTTACATATTAACAGCAACACTGTTTGATGAATAACTGTGATTGATTTAGCTATTCTAAGCAATACAATGATCCAAGATAGTCCCAAAGGACTAATGATGAAACATACTATCAGTCTTCGGAGAAATAAGTGATATTGATTGAATAGACTGTAGCATGCTATTTTTCACTTTCTTTCCTTTTTGTCTTTTATTTGAATCTTATTATGCAAAATGACTAATATGGAAATGTTTTAATAGCTGAACATGTATAACCTATCTGATTGCTTACCATCTCAGGGAGGGGGAAAGGGAGGAATAGAATTTGGAACTCAAAATTTTAAATAACAGTCCCTGTCCAACTCTGCCTGTAAGCAAGAAAAAGAATGCCTTGAAGTCACAGATTCTTTTAGATGTCTTTCTTACTACCAAGATGAGGGAGGAGGGTTATATCATTTATTTCCCTGGGACTCAGACTGGTCATTCCAATAGTCCCCAAGTCTGGCTCTCCTTGTGCACCCCCAGCCCTGACCTCAGTGATTATGCTCATGTTTGGAGGAGGTTATCCTGCCTTTCAAGGCATCATTTGTTTTCTGGTATATCTTGTCCCAAACTTAATTTTCATTTATTGCTGTTGATTATAAATAATCCTGAGTGATTTATACTTAGTATGTGAGAGCTCTTCTAGCCACTAAGAGACATTCTATCCCAGAAGTTATTCTCAGTTATTCTATTTCTGAGTAGCTGCCTCTCTGCAAGTATCTTGTGGAGTCCACTGATGTCTGCCCTCTAGTTCAAACACTTTGGGGTGAATTTTATGATTTAGCCCTTTTTTTATACTGCTTTTCTGGAAGAAAAATGTTTTGTAGATTGTCTTGTGAAGAAGCTCTGTCTTCAAGGTCAGCTGTCTTGACTTGTTCTCAGTTGTTCTTCCAATCTTGCTGTCTCTTGACTTGGCTCTAACTTGTCATGCACTACTAGAACCTTTTTCATTTTCTTTTTCAGAGCATCCTGTTAGTAAAATTTGCAACAGCTTTCATTAAACTCCCTAAACCATCCTTCAGTTCCTTTAGTGGCTTTTTTCAACCACTCTAGGGTTCTTATAACCAACCGTTTGGTTTTCTCTGAGGTTTTAGCTATTCCTTCTATAGAATTAGTCTCTTCTGAAGCTCTCCTCACACATCTCATAGTAATTCTTAACTTTATTAGTTACAAGTGTTTTGTTTGCTTTGTACACTCAGCTCTCAGTTATTTTCCCTGTGGCAAGTTTTTGATAAAGATGTCTTTTTTTTCATATTTTGGTTGTTTTTTAATTGTATATGGTGACGTTCTTACTGTTTTGAGGTAAGGAGGGAGATCGGGGCTTTAGATGCGATCTCCTGCTCAAGTAACATTACTGAAAATCTCATGATTTGTTTGTTCTTCTTTCTGCATTATTTTGTATCTTGCTTCCCTGTTTATTTAAATTCTTCCTGCTTGTCCTAAACAACTGTCTTGTGAATACAAAATTCTACAGAATGAAACAGTCAAAATCAAACAAAAACCTAAACAAAAAACACTGACAGCTTATGCACCAACTCAAGTGCCCAAAGTGAAAATGAATGATACAAGGATTGCTTTTATCTCGACTTTGTCCACCTTTTAGGAAAACAAAACTGAATTATCTTTCTGTTGCCTAAGGATAATAATAATGACAATATTGTTTAGACTGGATGCCCTTGGAAAATGAGCTGTTTCTTCCTGGCAACTTGCAAGATATTTCTCTTTAACTTGCAAGCTAGTGCTGCTGCTGATCATAATAAGTATTAACAATAAGATGTTACTATTAATATACTTCTTGACGTTTATATGCCTAGAAAATCTAGTTTTAAGATGCACATGTCTGGATCATGGTTTAAACTACAGTAATGGTGGACTCCTAGCCAGGGATGGTAATAAGAAAAGATACGAATATATTTACTTAATATAGCATCTTACAAATCTAATAAAAAGGAATTTAGATTGAAAAGGGAAGGAAAAGAAAACTGCTCATGGACATCCACCATTGTAAATAATAGCATAAAGAATAGCTTCAATCTAGAAAGAGAAGCAGTTGTGACATACAGACATTCACAAGAGATAAAATCCAAGAAAACAAGTTGAATAAAACCCAAATCAGATGCCTACGCATAATTGCAAAATATAGGTAGTAGGCAGAATAAGCTAGAGAGATAACCCAAGGAGGCAAACCTGACTTCTTCAGAATCACTGAGACTTAACAAGATGAGATCCAAGACAAGAGATGATGGCTCTGAAATGATGTAACTTATTTGAAAAAACAAATATAAAAAACATGAGAAATAAAAGATGGGGTCAAAGTGTTAATTAAGATACACTCCAAGCAAAAACTCAAGAATTATAAGAGGAGCATACAGTAGAGAGTATTCAAGTGAAGATCAATGAAGCAACACTGTCACGAGAGTATACTACAGAATTAACATATTCTGGATGGGAAGAATAAATTATCAGAAAAGAGATGCCCAAGATTTGTGTAAAGTCTTAATCTGGAATTAATTGGGGAATTCATTTGCCTGGTTGTCCAGGGGAGTTCTCCATCACATGCAGAACAGCAAATGCTTGAGTGACTTGTTTTACTGATAAGTACACCCTATCAAAGGTGGGGAGGGGAGAAGGACCAAAGGGGGAATTCTCTTCTGTGTTTGATTCATGTCATTGTGGAAGAAGAGAAGGTTGGGATGGAAATGATGAGAATCTGGGGGATTTGTGAAATGACTGTTCCATATTTGAGGTTTGATTGTAAAAGACAGAAAATCCAGCAGTAGTCTGACATAATGTAATGGTAATTAGTTTAGCAGGTATTTGGTCCTTAGTAACTAAGGGCTTAAGTACTTCTGTGAAAGAGGCAGAGGGTGTGAACTCTCCTGTGTGGAAGAAGCAGAAGGTATGAACTTTGTCTCCTGTGTGAACAGAGGGCATGAACTCTGTCTCCTGTTGCTGACATGGCAGAAGGGGGTTGTCTGAGACAGGAGGCCAGTGTGTGTGTGTGTGTGTGTGTGTGTGTGTGTGTGTGTGTGTGTGTGTATAAGAAAAATTCCAGAGACAGAGAATCAGAAACAGGAATCTTCCTCCTGGTGGCTCCTGGTGGAGGGAGCAGAATTTTCACAGCATCTGGAAGCTGGGCTGCTGGAATGAGAACTGAGTAGGAGAAAACAGGATTGTCCCAGCAGCTGGGAGCTGGGCCTGCTGGACTGAGAACTGAGTTGGTGTTTTCTATGAGACCAGAATCTGGTCAAGGCAGAAGTTGCTGCAGAGGAGGCCACCTGGAAGGCTGAGAGGGCTTCCTGGAAGGCTGAGATTCCTTCTGGGTCCTAGGGCCAGCCAAACCTCTGGAGGACTGAAGAAGCATGACCAGGATAAGACTTTGTTTGTGGCTTGGTTGATCCTTGAGTTCCCGCCAACAGAAGTTGTGAAGGTTTGGGGATGTGCTGGACTCTGTGAACTTCAGTGTGTACCAAGAACTGCTCAGAGGACTGGACAAGGAGCTGGGAGCTGTCTGCCTCTGAATCCAGGTGACTGGTGGATTCAAGTAGGAGCTGGGACCATGGAAGGGGATCCAGGAATCTGAGAGACCACCCCAAGTCAAGATGAAGAAAAGGCCTCCCCTTAGATATGGAGATGCATGATGAAACTGAAGTTTACTAGACATCAAGGGGTCGAGAGTTTGTGTAATTTTCTAATGACTGTATTTAGTGATTAATGATACTTAGTAACTATGAATCTAGATAAGTGACTGATTAATTTAATGTATGATTGCCCCATGAGTGGAAGATTGATTATTGTATTTGAAATGACTGAATGATTAAGGAGGGTTTGCCCCCTTAGGGAAACCAGATGATTATTCTTTTGTTCTTTGTTCCAAATATTGTGGCCACTGTAGTGAAAACTATGTGGCCACTATAATGTTAAGCTGTTGTAAACACTATATTGTGATTTTGTGTGATAAGACGTAATGTTGGGAATGTTATACTGTATCTTGATTTGTTGTGAATGTTTGCCTTGATTTGTAATGGAATAAATGGAGTGTTCACTATGCTGTGTAATCAGAACCTTAAAAGCTGTTCATGGGGTGGCTAGGTGGCATTGGGGTGGCTAGGTGGCACAGTGAGTAGAGCACTGGCCCTGGAGTCAGGAGGACCTGAGTTCAAATTCAGCCTCAGACACTTAATACTTACTAGCCATGTGACCTTGGGCAAGTCACTTAACCCCAACTGCCCTCCAAAAAAAAAAAAGCTGTTCACAGTAGCATTCTTTTGGGAATCTGCTAGTGCATGGTGTTACACATGCCTCCTAGCTTTTGACAGAGAATTCCAAACACAAAAGGATACACATGGTAGCTTAGAGTTCAAGAAGATGGATGTACACAGAGGTTGGAAACAAGGTCAAGCAATGGAAGACAATCATCACAATGTGTCATCAACTTGACATTTCAGAAGGGCTAAAGTTTGGTTAGCTAAGGTTGGAAAGAAAAGGGAAGAAATGGTTTAGTTGTATCAGAGAGAAGAGGATAACCATTTTTCCTGCCAAGGACCACAATCTTTGAATTGGAAAAAAAAAAGATTAAATATGGCCCACTGGGAATAGATACCCAGGATAAGTGATGAAATAATGAGAGAAATAAATTCCCTTGATGACTTGGTCTAGATAAACTACTCATTTGGGTATTAAAAACTGTAGATATAAGTTGGTGTCAATAA
The DNA here is from genome assembly GCA_028627135.1 of Pseudochirops cupreus. Classification (NCBI taxonomy): domain Eukaryota; kingdom Metazoa; phylum Chordata; class Mammalia; order Diprotodontia; family Pseudocheiridae; genus Pseudochirops; species Pseudochirops cupreus. The sequence goes on from CM053582.1 coordinate 70,409,641, forward strand.
TTCTCCAAATGTTATTTTTCTAAATGTTCACATCAATTATTTTAGAATTCAGGCTGCTCCTCAGTGAGCTTTCCCTTTCTAAGTAAGAGGGAAAACATTTAAAGAATGCTTGACAATCTTTGGAAAATCAAGAATTAATGAAGAAATACTGGAGGACTGGAGAATAAAAAGCCCCCCCCCCCTTTTTTTTTCAAGGAAGAGACTAGAGCCTAAAAATTATAGATTGACTTTAATTTTGGCAAAATTCTAGAAGAGATCATTAAAAAGACAGATAATAATTAACACCTGGAAAGAAGAATGCTAAGAAAGTGTTGGCCACAAGGTGGTCTCTGCCAATAAATCCTATCAAACTATCCATACCTCCTTTTTGGACAAGGTTACTAGACTGGCACATCAGGGGAATGCTTTATCAAGTTTACCAGATGTTAGCAAAGAATGTGAGAAAGAGTTTTATGCTATTTTTGGAGAAAAGATGGAAATACAGGCTGAACAACTTGATGGATGTGGAACTAGTTGAATGAGGAGACCCACAGGCTACTTGTAAAATGGATCAGTGTCAACTTGTGAAGTCTCCGAGGATCAGGATTTGTCTGGGTGTCATTTAACATTTTTATCAAGATCTCAGATAAAATCATAGATGGGTTGCTTACCAAATTTGTCAGTGACACAGATGGAGAGGTTAACATGGGAAGACAGATTCCAAAATCAGAGGATAAAATTTAGTAGGGATAAATGTAAGGAATTTCCTTAAGTCTTCTCACATTGATTACATTCTGATGGTTTCTCTGAAGTATGAAGACTCTGGTGGTAAACAAGGAATAAATGCTGCTTGGAAGCTTATCCATGTTCATTAATTTACAAAGTTTTGGTCAACTATTCAATTCTCTGATGTACATCACAAGTTCGTGCTCTGGCTAATTACATTCCCATATTCATTATAAGACTTTATCACCAGTGTGAATTTTCTGATGTCTAATAAGTTCCGTACTCCAGCTGAAGGTTTTTCCACATGGAATACACACATAAGGCTTCTCACCAATACGAACTTTCTGATGTTTAATACGATCTATGCTACACCTGAAGGCTTTCCCACACTGGCTACATTCATATGGTTTCTCTCCCGTATGAATTCTTTGATGTACAGTAAGGGACGAGCTACGAGTGAAGGCCTTCCCACATTCATCACATTTATAAGGCTTCTCTCCAGTATGAATTTTCTGATGTCTAATAAGGTCTCGATTCCAACTGAAGGCTTGACCACAGTGATGACATTCATAGGGTTTTTCACCTGTATGAATCCTCCTATGTACAGTAAGGCATGAACTCTGGCTAAAGGCCTTCCCACATTCACTGCATTTATAAGGTTTTTCTCCAGTGTGAATTTTCTGATGTCTAATGAGGTCTGTACTCCGGCTGAAGGCTTTCCCACACTGATTACATTCATAAGATTTCTCTCCATTGTGAATTCTCTGATGGTAAGGGATGAGTAATGTATGGATGCTTTGTCACATTCACTACACTTATGGGGTTTTTCACCAGTATGAATTTTCTGATGATAAATAAGCTTTGCATTTTGGCTAAAGGCCTTTCCACATTCATTACATTCATAAGGCTTCTCTCCAGTATGACTCCTCTGATGGTAATTGAGCTTTGTCTTCTGGCTAAAGGACCTGCCACATTCATTACACTTAAAAGGCTTCTCTCCGGTATGAAGTTTTTGATGGTAAGTAAGGGATGAGTGATGCATGAAGGCTCTACCACATTCATTGCATTCATAAGGCTTCTCTCTAGTACGACTTCTTTGATGGGCAATGAGTTTTGTGCTCTGGCTGAAGGTCTTCCCACATTCATTACATTTAGAAGGCCTCTCTCCAGTGTGAATTTTCTGATGTCTGTTAAGATCTGTGTTCCAGTTAAAGGTCTTCCCACATTTACTACATTCATAACATTTTTCTCTGGTATGGTTTTTATTATACTGAGCAAGGTCTGACTGATGACTCACAGATTTACCATCTTCTTGACACTTAGAACATCTCTTCTCTGAGGCAATTTCCATACCTTTAATTAGGCCTGAATATTTTCTGAAGTACATTCCACTTGGATCACATTCATGGTGACTCTGTCCTAAAGGAACTCTCTGCTGAAGAGACAGCACTGACCCCTCTCTCCCAAATATTTGATGTTCGTGGCCTCTCCTTTTGTTGGGAGTTTTCTTGGATGTAATTACTAATTGTCTAGAAGCAATCCTTTGGTTCCCCTGCTTCTTCTCTAATTTGAAGTCCCAGAGACTGTGACTGGTGAGTCTCTCCTGGGATGATTCTTCCATAGAAATGCCCAGCTTTGGAGGAGACTCTTTGGCTTCAGGCCTAGTCTCCCAATCTGAAGGAAATAAAAAATATAAATATATCTTCTTCCCTCTTGTGGGACCAAGAACCCTGATTTACATCTAGCCTCAATGTCTATCTCCTCAAGGAAAGTCTTCCAACTTGAAAGGGCAGAATTAGCAACAGTAAAATACAACTCCCTCATATTCACAAGGTGATTGATCTTACAAAGAGATTTCACACAGATTATGACTTTGGATCCCCACCACATGCCTGTGGTTCAGGGGGCACGGAAGCATGATTCCATTTTACAGATGAGGAAACCAAGTTGCAGAATAGTTAAGCAACAACACAACTAAAATCACACTGTTGGGGAAGGCTGAGCTAGGACTAGAACTCAGATCTTGTGACTGTTGATCCAGCACTCTTTCCATGAGACAACACACATCACAGAGAGGGAAGTGAAGCGCAAAGAGCACCTCATCCATCTGAATGAATTCAAGCATCCAGACCCCAAATAATGAAATCTCAAGGGATGAAAAGGACACCAAGGCATGACAAGAGGACATTCCTCAGGAATCAGGATACACAAGTGAGGTAGCAGAAGAAGGATTCTCTGTTTTGCAGATGACTCAAAGCCAGGTAAGGGAGCTAACACACTACACAAGAGATCAGCTACCAAGACTGCCCCAAAATATGTCCTGCTTATGCCTGAGGAAGGAAACGTAAACAGCAATACATGTCCTACAGATGGGGTAGAAGAATCCTGTGCTTGTACGTCTCAGTGGTTCCCCACTGCCCTGGAGTTAGAACACAGACGCCACTGACATTTCAAGCCTTTCTCTGTCTGTTTCTAGTCAATCTTTTCAGCCTCCTTCCTCCTCCTTCCACCCTTGTGCCTGCCATGGTCTGGCCAAACTGCCTCTTTGCTGTTTCCTGGGTTTCTTCATCTCCCAGCATGGAATGGTCTGCCTCCTCCATTTCGTCCTCTTGGAAGCCTCCACTCCCTAGAGGCATTCCTTTCCTCAGGGGTCACATGCTATAAAAGGCCATTTCTGACTGTTCCATCCAGTGGTTAGGACTGTCCCATCCAGTGGTTAGGACTGTCCCCCTCCATCCCATTAGTCCGTGTTTGCTTGTCAGTAGTTCCCGTCCAACACCCACTTCCAGGGAGAATGTGAGGAGATCCTTGAAGGCCAGGGAGACGCCCAGTGGAGTGTCTGGAACAAGGGGAGCGCTTGTCAAATGCTTAGAGCATGGATGAACACATCGAGGGAATAAGTGTGACATTAATTTTCATTAAAGTCTTATTATTTCAAAGTGTGACTCTGGTTGATGGAGCTCTCAAAGAGGCTGAAGATATAGAGCACACACTTAGAGAGGCCCTGGTCCTCACTCGCTCTGGCCAAGGCCAGACCAGATTGACTGCTTCCTGAACAGAGTGTCCAGCACCACTTCTGAAGACCCTGACACTCTCTCTGACAGGCTTAGACTCAGATAATGGGCAGTCAAGGATCTGAAGATGAGGTCCCCCCAGAACGAATGGCTGAAAACTCAGGGGAGAGTGAACCCAGAAAAGAGAAGAAAGAACACCTCGACATCTGAAAAACGTCAGATGGAATAAAGACAGCAGGCCCTACTTGTGGTGTGCCCTCCGATTGATAAAGGACTTCCAGAGTTGGCCTTCTCTGACCCTAATAATAAAAGTACCAAGAGTGCTGCTAATAGGCACTGACCCCCAGGGAGCTCGAAGGTTTGGAGAATGCCTGACTTGATTTACCACTGCTGGGCTGGCTGCTCCCTCTGTATAACTGAGAAGAACTGTTCTCCCAGTCAGCAATGGCCAGAGACAGGTCAGAGATGTGGCTCCTTCCACGAAGGTGTGTGCCAATGCTCACAGACCTCAGTGAGGATGGCAGGGCAGGCACACCTACCCCAGAGTTAGAGATGAGACAAACAAGGCATTAACTCCCACCTCCAGGCCTTCACCTTCCCTTAGCTCTGTATGGATCTTGTTTGGTGGTTGCAGGGTATCTCTCCCTGCTCTACTGTGAGCTCCCTGAGGGCAGTCTGGGGATCTGAGCTTACACAATAAACTCAAGGTCACCCAGGGAGTCAGATGTGAGATTGATGCCAGTGATGATAAAGGCAAGTACTCTGCTATGCATTTTACAAATATTATCTCCTTGGATCCTCACAGCTCTGAGAGGGAGGTGCATTTTACAAGTGAGGAAACCGAGGCCCACAGAGGTTATGTGACTTGCCCAGGGTCACACAGCTAGTAGGTGTCTGAGGTTGGATCTGGACTCGGGTCTTCCTGAATCCAGGCCCAGGGCTCTACCCGTGGCGCCACCAGCCGCACCATGACAGAAGCCCACGGCCACGTCAATTCTGGTACTCTGGTACAGCCACTGAGAGCCCTCTTTACAAGGAGCGTGTGCACCCCTAGGGTAGCCGGGAGTGGGGCAGGCTTGGGACCAACGAGTTTCAGCTCCAGGAGGAAACTCTAAGCAGAACTGCCTGGACTCTGGAGCTGCCCCTTGAAGGGCTGAACCCGACCCCCTGCAAGTGCTGGCTGCTCATCACCGTCCACCAGAGAACTTCCTCACATTCCTTCCAGCTCAAAGCCTTTTTCCTAGAGGCGCTGCTAAGGAAAAGGAGACCAAGGGATGGGGGTGGTGCCTGCCCCTCTTCCACTATCAGCGGCCAGCCTGCCCTCAGGTCAGGCCCCTGGCACCTCTCCAGCCCGGGCTGCAGAACCCTCAGCTTCCTGCCAGCCTTCCCCCATACAGCCTCCTACACAAGGTTTTCTTTTATCCACCTGCTGACTTCTCTTGTACTCACTTCTCTGTGCACATATGTCTTCCCACCAGAACATGAGCTCTGTTCTCGGCACCTTCCACACACGAGCACGGGGCCTGGCATTCAGCAGGCACTTACTGAATGTCTAGTGGATGGAAGAGCTCTGCAATGATATCATCGACAACAATCCCGTCCTCCTTTGGGGCGCTCAGGGCTCAGGGGTGCGGGTGGGGTGGGTACGGCCAAGTATTATTATGCCTCTTTTACAGCCAAGGAAACAGGTTAAGAAAGGTCAAGGGATGGACCCAAGGATGTGGCTCATTTAGAGCCTCATCCAAATCACTGAAATCGTCCCCTTGGCCACAGGCCCCAAAAGAGGTCCCCGAGGCCTTCCTTCAGACCCCTCCTCCACAGGGACCAGGGGGTCCTGACTCTCCTGGCTCTACTCCATCATCCCTGCCTGTACACCTGGACCCACATTCGTGAGGTTCCATCCCCAGTCATATAATGAGAGTTAGCATTTCCGTCACACAGAAAGTTTGCCAAGTGCTTTACACATATTATCTCATTGGATTCTCACAACTACCTTGGAGGGGAGGCACTATTATCTCCATCTTACAGATGAGGAAACTGAGGCAGAGAGCAGTGAAGGGCCTGAAGCTAGACTCGAACCCAGGCCTTCCCAACTCCCACTGGGCCACCTTCCTGCCTTTCCTCATTGAAATCCTAGGAGGCAGGGAATGAATTCATCACTCCCACTTTACAGATGAAGGAACTGCAGCTAGGAGGGGTTAGGAGATGGTCCCACAGTCATGCTATACACAACCCCAAATCCAACCATCTTTCCCTCACACTCCCTGACTCTTATCCACCATGAGAGTGGGGGAGATGGCTGCAGATGCCCCTGAGGAGCACCTGTCTGTGGCAGTGCCCCCCAGAGAGAATCCCTCCAAAGAGGAGAATGATGGGAGGGCCAACACCAGGGAGAGGGAGGAGGGCCAGACTTCAGGCCCCCAATCCCCCTTCCAACTACCTACCACAGGATGAACCTTCCTGAGACATCACTGGGCCATGATTCTGCTGCAACAAGTGGCCTGGAGGCCCAGGGGCTGACCATACTAGGCCCTGAGGCTGCCTTCTCACTGCCCTCCCTTCTCTACAGCACAAAGTCCAGCAGGCTGTGGTCTGGCCAGAGCATGGGCAACTCTCTCTACACCTCCCTGGCTGTGGGAGCCCCTGCGAGCCTACCTCTACTCCCCAAGCACTGGAGCACTGGGCCCCTCATTTAGACATGATCACATGTGTGGGGTGGGGGAGGTCACCAGGTGCTGTTTCAATGGCTCATCTTGTGTCTAACCAGAGAACAACAAATGCTTCCTCTTCCCCTCTAACCCTTGTAGTGTCTAGTGAAGAATAAAACACCTGGCTAAGGAATGATGGCGGGGAGGGCCACGGTGGTGAAGAAGAGGAGTGCCTATGGGGGAGCAGTGAAGAAGGGGAAGGGAGAAGGAGGAAGGGAAAGGGAAGGGGAAGGGGGAAGAGAAGGCTTTCCCCATGCAGCCTCCTCTGATAAGGAGCCCAAAGACAGAGAGAGCTCAGGAAAGCAATCTGCTGAGAACAAGCTGCTAGAGATCACTCTGCACCGGCTGGGCTAGTGTGGACAAGAGCTCCAGGCCCAACACACCCAAGGGCCTTTCTTGCAACAGTCCCTCCTGAAGGGTCTGCTTTCAGCTCACTCACCTGGACAGGAACCTCGTGGGCCTTCTCTCTTCAGCATCCCCACGGCTGCCCCTTTCTCCAGCTGGGAGATCACATCTGGTTTGGGAACTGGAAACCCTGCTCATGGAAAACAAGAAAGTGCTGAGGAGAGTCAGGCATCTCCAAAGTCCCTTCTGGCATCTGTCTCTTCAGGACAGGCGGCCACACTTTGTGGAAGGCCCCAGAGCAAAGTCCCATGGATGGCTGCAGGATGCTCTTGTGGGGCCTTCCAGAGGATGGGGGAGGAGAGATGGTCACCGAGTGGATTTGGAATCAGAAACAAAATCAGGTCATTGCTCCATCTCCTCAGTGGGAAAACGAGAACATTTTACATTGTCAAGTGAGTACCTATACTGGGACTCGGGGTGGGGGGAGACAGAGGACAGGGAGAGGAGCTCAGGAGCAGGGCACCCCGATGCAGCTGCCCAGGGAGGGAGTAGAAGGGTCCTGATCCTTGGCCACAAAGGGCTTGGGCATCTCTGGGCTCTGTACGCTAAGCAGGAATGCTTAACAACACAAAGACCCTGGAGCATTCAGCATGTGGGAAACAAACCACTCCCATCCCGAGAAATGGGGGCTGCACCCAAGCATCCTCACCCAGGGACAGCAGATTCTTATAGTTCTCCAGCATGACCTCCTTGTACAGCTCCCTCTGAGAAGGGTCCAGCTGCCCCCACTCCTCCTGGGTGAAGTCCACGGCCACATCCTTAAAGGTTACTGACTCCTGGAACACCAGAGAGGCATCTGCTCACCAAGGGGCCGGCCCACATGTGGCACAGATGGCCAGGAAGGGTCAGACATAGTTTGTATGGTTCTCCCACCCCTCAGAACAGGGTCTAAGCGCTCCAGGTCCTTGAGCCTTTCTTGGGCCTGGGCACTGAGTTGTGACACAGAGACAGTGAATCCCATTTCCTAGCATTTGAGGACTCCCAAGGACCATTTTTCTTTTTTTTGCTTTTTGGAGGGCAATTGGGGTTAAGTAACTTGTCCAAGGTCACACGGCTAGTTTTTGTGTTAAGTGTCTGAGGCCGGATTTGAACTCGGGTCCTCCTGACTCCAGGGCCAGTGCTCTATTCACTGTGCCACCTAACTGCCGCAAGGACCACTTTCTTTAGCCTAATTTTACGAACAAGGAAACAGAGAACTGGGGAGTTAAATGACTAAGTGCCTGAGCAGAAGCTGAACTTGGGTGTCTGGACAGTCCAGTGCTCCTTCTCTGTATCCCCTGTCCAAAGCTGAGCACCCCCCCACAGGAGTGCCAGCTAATTCCTGTCCCTCACTGCTCGAAGGTGAACTAAGTGGAACACCTGCCGGCACCTGAGAGATCTCTAAGGCTAAAGTTGCCCTCTGAACAGTCATTCCCCGTGAGGTCAGACTTCCAGAGTCTTCCTTGGAGGCTTCTGGGCAGTGTGCACCAAGACTGTTTTCTGAAGGCCTGCCTCACTAAGCACCAGTGGAGAGGCTCCATGCCAAGAGGTGGGCCACGGCGGGAAGTGTCCTCAGGCCAAGGTAAGCACCAGCATGAACTACGGGTTGTGAGCTGTGACCCTGGCCTCGCCCCTTCTGCCGAATAGCAGAAAAGGGGAGTGATTGAGGAAAGCTTAGGGCAGCTGGGGTCACCACAGTGGACCGGGTGCTGGGCCTGGAGTCAGGAAGACCAGAGTACAAGTGCTCTCTTAGACACTTATTGGCTGGGTGACCCTGGACAAGTCACTTCACCTCTGAGAAGGTGTTGACTTGCATTGGTAGGGGGAGTTTCCTCACTTGGGAATTCCCTATACCAATGAAATCACAGGGCCAACTGCTATCCCCTTCCTTTCATGACCCAATGTAGTCCTTTCTCCCCTTCTCCCTCCACCTCTGCCCTAGGCCTTATCTTGAAGCATAAAAAACCCAGAAGACATGACTAAAAAAGCCTTTTTTAAATATGGAAGAAGACAGTTCATTTATATATGGTGCCTCCAGATTTCCAAAGCATTTTTACAGACACAATCTCACCTGAACCTCCCAACAACCCTGTGAAGTAGGTGCTAGTACTTCTGTTGTACAGATGAGGAAACTGAGGCTGAGGAAGATGACATGATTTGCCCAGGGTCACACAGGCCCTGTGTGTGCCTGATGTAGGACTAGAACACAGGTCTCCTGACTCGAGATCTATGTTAAGGTATTCTAAGACTTTGACATGAGAAGTACGGGCACAGGAACAGCCTGGGCAAAGATGCAGAGATGGGAGATGGAAGACTGAGCTCATTTTGGCTGGAATGTATCAGAGGTGAAGAAGAGTGAAGTGGGGAAAAAAAAGTTTGGAAAAGGCAGTGAGATTCTGTTTTGGAGAACATGAAATGTCAGGCTAAGGAGTTCATATTTTAGCCCAGAGGTGACAGAGAGCCAGTGAAGATTTCTGAACAAGGAAGCAGCATGACTTGACCTGGGCTTATGAAGGGCCAATGTAATAGGCAGGCATCAGGAGCAGAGCACCTACCAACTGGGCAAAGGTCTGGATGGGAAGGGCAAGGGGATAGATGGGCCTGAGACTGTAAGGCAAGGCAAGGCAGGCCCCACCCCGGACACACTGAGATCAGCCATGAGACATGGCAGGGAGGGGGTGGCTGCTGCAGGTGAGGCCTGTACTGAGCTCAGTCTGGAGCAGTGACCCAGGATCCCCTGCCATGTGAACAAGTTGTGAAGAGAAGGACAGGATAGGTGCTGGGAGTGCAGACCCACCCAATGGCCTGTCACCTTGCTTTGCAGGGTCCTAGAGTCAGAGCTGGAAAGGGCCTTGGAGGTCAAGTGCAAACCCCTCATTTGGCAGATGAGGGTACTGAGGCTCAGAGAGGCTGACCAGAGTCAGTCAGCTACTAAGCACTGAAAGCATGATCTGAACTGAGATCTTCCTGGCTCCCCATCCACTATGGAGAGTTGTGTCCAAGCTGGGAGCACAGGTGCCCCCCACGACCATGGGAGTGGGCTCCAACTCACCAGGGCCTCTGTTCTCAGGCCCCCGGGGGCCATTCCCTCTCAGGCCAGGGTGGAACCCTCTGAAGGAAGACCTGGGGAAGAGAAGAGAGCAGTGAGCTGAGCAGGGCACCCTTTTCTTGCACCTTGTAGATGCAAGGCTTTGCAGCCTGGGGCCGGGCGCCACTCCTGGGCATGAAGAAGCTGGCACTGAATGAGGCATGCAAGCCAAGGGAGCTAGCAGGGAGGGGTGTGGGGGAGCAAAGACTGCCAACTTCAGCCCTTACTGGCTGCATGACTGAGCATCACACAAGCCCCCAAAGCCTCGGTTCTCCACTCTGCACAACCTGGCCAACTACCCAGGCCGTCCCTGCACCCAGGAGCCCGCCGCACCGTGCCAGGCTGCACCCCCTCAGGCCCCGAGCACACAGGGACTGAAGCCAGGAGCCCGGGCTTTGGGTGGAAACGAAGTCACTGACAGTTTACAGACCCAAAGTCCGGTGAGCTCAGGGGCTTTGATACTGACTCCAGATCAGCCGATAGGGTTTTCTGGGGATGAAATGAATGATAGCTCTCTTTGCAGTAACTTCGCTTAAATCCATAATCCTGGGAAAGGCTTCGCTGGCCTTCCAGGGGTCTGTGACTCCAAAGCGGGGAGAACCCCACTCCATAGATGGGCGGGCACCCTGGGGCCCGGAGGGGGCCCAGGCTGGACTCGCACCCAGATCCCCGGTTGAGAAGCCAGCTCCCTTGCCCTCTCCATCTCCCTCCCTCTCATCTCCCTGAGGGGCTTCACATGCCTCGCTCGACCCGCCCAGCGGGCCCGGGGGCCACCGGGGGGCGGGGGGAGGCCACGAGGGGCAACCCTCAAAGGAGATGACAGCCCTCACAGGCATGGGAGACCCAAGACCCCACGCGCAGAGGGGGTGAGCTCTGATTGACTGGGGTGGCACGGAGCTCCTGCGTCCAGATGCCAGGGGAAGGTGGGGCGCGGCGATGCCTGGGTCTGAGGGTCCAATGGAGGTGAGGGGTGGGGGCGGGGCACGGGACTGCCCCCACCCCCACAGGAGGGATAGGCGGGGATCTGGGGATGGGGCCTTTGGATCTGATGGGGATCGGGAGGAGGCAGGGGGACGCCCACCGGACGCCTGGGTCCCATGACTCCGGTGGAGGCCCACGGGACGCCGTACTTCTTGCCCACTCAGGCCGGACCTTAGGGGAGACTCACCCCGAGAAGCTGCGGCCACGAGGTCACGGGGAGGGGGGCGGAGAAGAAAATGGAGGAAGCGGAAGTGGATCACAGAGCGGGAATCCTGGGAAATGTAGTCCGGAGTCCCGGGGAACTTTGTGAACATGCTCAGGAGGCGAAAGCTCCTCCTCCTTCCCCCGTCCTCATCCCCTCCCCAAGGAAGCCTGAGGAGCGGGGCGGGGCACAGGCTCTCTCCAAGTTGGGGGAGGAGCCAGAATGGGCAGGGCTGAAAGGAGGTGGGCAGGGTCGACCTGGGACGAGCAAGGTCCGGGGCAGAGCCAGAAGGATGGCATGGAGCGAGTGGGGCGGAGCCAAGCCAAATGTAGGCGGGGCCAAGAAGTGCTTTTCCCTTCAGGCAACGTGATATCTTTCTTAGACTTTCCTCCCATTCGTAAGCTGGCTCGCCCTGGGCTTTGCTTTGGGCTCTCAACATCCGCTGCCAGGGCTCCTACATTGCTCCTTTCCTCCCTTCCTTCCCTCCCTCACCCTTCTTTCTCTTCCTCCATCCTTCCCTCTCCATCCATCCATCCTTCCCTCTCTCCATTCATCCCTCCCCCCTTCTCTTCCTCCCTCCTTCACTCTCCATTCATCCCATCCCTCTCTTATTCTTCCATCTGTCCTTCTATCCCTCCCTTCTCCATTCCTTCTCTTCCTCCCTCCTTCCCTCTTTCCATTCATCCCATCCCTCCTTTCTTCTTCCATCTCTCCTTCCTTCCCTCCCTCACCCTTGCTTCTCTTCCTCCCTCCTTCCCTCTCCACCCATCCATCCATCCTTGCCTCTCTCCTTCCTTCCCTCTCCATCCATCCATCCTTCCCTCTCTCCCTCCTTCCTTCCCTGTCTCCATTAATCCTTTCCCCCTTCTCTTCCTCCCTCCTTCACTCTCCATTCATCCCATCCCTCCCTTATTCTTCCATCTCTCCTTCCATCCCTTCCTTCTCCATTCCTTCTTTCTCCCTCCTTCTCTCTCTCCCTCCATCTCTCCTTCCCTCACTCTTCCAGTCTTGCCTCCTCTGTTCTGATCTCTGGAGAAGAGGGACCTCTCCTCCAGGCTTGCTGCTCTCATGCCTGTCCTCTCCTCCTAAAGCTTGGCTTTGAATGTCTCTTCTGTTATCTGCAGTCTCTTCTTTCTGGACCTGTGAGTGGCTGGTGCATTACCACCCTGGGGAGGGTGGGTGGGTAGGAAGGAAAGGATGGCAGATGGGAGGTAAAGAAGGAAGGGTTAGCTCTGGGAAATATTGCTCCTACCTCTGGAATCCTGAAAATTCTCTGTAGTAAGAGAGGTCTTCAGCATCTCTCTGCATGAGTGCCTAGAAGTAGAAAGATTCTTAATGCCTGGGGGTGGGGGAGCTCATTCCTCTCTCACCCTGAATGAAGAGTGCTCAAGTCACCAGGAGGAATCAGAATTGCTCACAATTCGATTAGAAGTAGGGAGACCAAAGCTAAGAAAGCAGAATGGAGGCTGAAGAGCAGGACTGAAGATAGGTGTAGTGGATTTAATTGAGTAGGGAGATGATGTGGATGGTCCTGCACTTCAGGAAAGCCTCTCTGGCAGTTAATGGATTGAAGTGGGGATACTTGAGGCCAGAAGACTAGAAGACTGCTGCAATAAGCCAGGTGATGAGGGCCTGCCCTAGAGGTGGAATGAAGAGGATGGTGATGAGATGTGATGGAACAATGATTCCCTTCCCAATTCCCTTGGCGAACTTGGCCATCACTTTAACCTCTCTGGGCTTTTCTCAGTACAATGAGGATATTTTAACTAGAAGACCTCTAAAATCCCTTAGATTCCATTGTGTTTAATTGTTAACTTTGAGTTGAGCAGAATGAAACTTTAAATACGCTCTGCCTGGTTATTCCTATTGGAGGAAAACAATACTGAAAATACACAAAGTAATTTTGGGCAAGTGAAATTACCAACTAGGGGTTGAGGATAGGCTTCATTTTGGGAAGCATTTCTCAAGCCAAGACTTGATAGAAACCCTAAGTCCAAAGAGATACAGATGAATGATGAATTCCAGACACAACAAGCAGCCCATAAAATGGGAAAGAGTTGGGGGATGGATTATCATGTACAAGAAGCAAGTTGACAAGTTTGCTTGGAATTGTATGTGAAAAAGAGGAGAGGGAAATTTGCCATTAATCTAGAAAGTAAACTGAACCCAGTCTGTCAAAGGCTTTGCATGCCAAAAGGAAATTTGTATTTTATCCTAGGGGCAAGAAGGAGCCACTGGAACTTCCAGAATAGGAGAGTGATATAATCAGACACAGACTTTAGGAATGTTAGTTTGGCAATAATGTAGAATATGCATCGGAGCCAAGAGAGATTGGAGGCAGTTGTATAATTAGGAGGGTTTGAGAATTCCAGGTAACAAATGATGATCTGAATGAGGGCTGGAGTCATGTGAGCGAAGAGGAGAGCTGCAAGAAATAATGTGAGTACAATCACCAAGATTCTAATGGAATATGGGAATGAGAGAAAGGGTAGAGAATGATTTTGAGGTTACAAACCCAAGGGAATGGCAGGATGGGGATAACTTTAGCAGAAATAAACTAGAGACAGGATTAGGTGAAGATGAAGTTTGTTTTTAACATGCCGAGTCTGAGATGCCTATGGGACATCCCATTTATGATTCAGTAACTCTCTGATAATATCAGGCAAGGCATAAAATAGCAAGACAGTAATGCTAAGTACTTAGATAACTGGGAAATGGATGTAATAACCACCAGGGAAGGCCTATTGCTTGTTTATTCCCACAGAAAGACAAGGATGCAAAATGTCCTTTTCTTTGGCGTGGGGCAGTACTAGACATATTTCTATGTAACTTCTTTCTTGCCGTTTGTTCTCCCACTTTAAGATGATGCAGAATCAGGCGGTGTCTGTAACTCCAATTTGTTCTTTCCACTTCAACCCAAACTTGATACCCATTTATTAAGCATCTACTGTGTGCACACAGAAATGACTGTGCTGGGCACTTAGGATTAAAAAAAAGGAAAGGGAATCCTTGTTCTCAACAAACTTTTATTCTATAGAGCAGTGGTTCTCAATCTTCCTAACGCCATGACCCTTTAATACTCCTATGTGGGCGTATCTGCATGTGGGCGGACCCACCTGGAGACAGATAGAGGAGCAGTGTCTTGGTTCCTAAGACCATCAGAAATATGTTTTCTGATGGTCTTAGGAGACCCTGTTGGACCCCCAAAGGGGTTGCGACCCACAGGTTGAGAACTGCTGCTATAGAGAATATACAATATTTTATTTACATAGCAAGTTAAAGGTAATTTGAAGAGGAAAAGAGCACAACTTAGAAGGATTATGAAAAGTATCCTGAAAAGAGCAACATTGGAATTTAGTTTAAAAGAGAATTATAAGGAGCTTATAAAGAACTGGAAGCTTCTAAAAGGTGGGATAAGTAGCAGTATATATTTTAAGCAAGTGGCATAGCAGGTACAAAGATAGAAAAAAGAAAGGAAAATGTGGTTCAGGAAATGGCAAATAGCCATTACCTTCTGTGTAGACTGCAAAAAGGAATGTGAAATCAGTATGGAACAGTAAACAGGAGACAATGTGTGAAAGGCTTGAAATGTCAGAGAAGGGAGCTTGTAATTTATCCTACAGCTAATAAGAGTCATTGAATATGGTCTTCCAATATTTCATCACATTTATTAGGAACTTTCTGATGGTTAGAAATCTATTCAGGTCAAAACACTTCCCATATTACATTGCAGGGTTTCTCTACAATACAGTTCTCAGATGGTAAATAAGGGATGAATGTTGTTTGAAAGCCTTCCCACTTTTACATCTGCAGGGGTTGCTTTTAGCTTTGAGTTCTGGTGTATACTGGTTAAAGGCCTTTCCACATCTATTTACAAGTTCTTCAAGTATGAATTTTCTGATGTCTAATAAGGTGTGTGCTCCTGCTGAAGGCCTTACCACACTTGTCACATTCATAAGGTTTCTCTCCAGTATGAATTCTTTGATGGTAGATAAGTAGTGTAGTCCTACTGAAGGCCTTGCCACATTCATTACATTTATAAGGCTTCTCTCCAGTATGAATTTTCTGGTGTCTAACAAGGTCTGGTGTACGGTTGAAGGCTTTCCCACATTGACTGCATTCATAAGGTTTTTCTCCACTGTGAATTCTCTGATGCACAGTAAGGGATGAGCTATCATTGAAGGCCTTGCCACATTCATTACATTTATGTGGTTTCTCTCCAGTATGAATTCTCTGATGGCAAATAAGCTTTGCATTCTGGCTATAAGCCTTCCCACATTCATCACATTTAAAAGGCTTTTCTCCTGTATGAGTTTTTTGGTGTTTAATAAGATCTGTGCTTCGATAAAAGGCCTTCCCACACTGACCACATACATAGGGTTTTTCTCCAGTATGAATTCTCTGATGATAAGTAAGTGATGAGCTATCAATGAAGGCTTTTCCACATTCATTGCATTTATGGGGTTTCTCACCAGTGTGAATTCTCTGATGGTAAGTAAGGGATGAATGTTGGTTGAAGGCTTTCCCACATTCATTACATTTATGAGGCTTATCTCTATTGTGAATTCTCTGATGTACAGTAAGATTTGTGCTCTGGCTAAAGGCCTTCCCACACTCACTACATTCATAAGGCTTCTCTCCAGTATGAATCTTCTGATGTCTAATAAGATCTGTGCTTCGGCTGAAGGCCTTCTCACACTGATGACATTCAAATGGCTTTACTCCACTATGAATTCGCTGATGCATATTAAGGGATGAGCTATCAATAAAGGCTTTACCACATTCATTACATATATGGGGTTTCTCTCCAGTATGAATTCGCTGATGGTAAATAAGTCTCGTGTTCTGACTATAGGCCTTGCCACATTCATTACACTTAAAAGGCTTCTCTCCACTATGAGTTTTCTGGTGTTTAATAAGATCTGTGCTACGGCTGAAGGCCTTTCCACAATGATTACATGCATAAGGTTTCTCTCCAGTATGAATTCTCTGATGGTAATTAAGGGATGACTGTTGGTTGAAGGCTTTTCCACATACATTACATTTATGGGGTTTATCTCCATTATGAATTCTCTGATGTACAGTCAGATACGTGCTTTGGCTAAAGGCCTTCCCACATTCAGTACATTTAAAAGGCTTTTCTCCAGTATGAATTTTCCGATGTCGAATAAGGTCTGGTGTCCGACTGAAATGTTTTCCACATTCAGCACACTCATACGGTTTTTCTCCAGTGTGTATTCTCTGATGGTAACTAAGGGATGAGTGTTGTTTGAAGGCTTTACCACATTCATTACATTTATAGGGTTTTTCTGTGGTATGAATTTTCTGATGGTAGATAAACTTCATGCTCTGGGTAAAGGTCTTCCCACACTCATCACATTTATAATGATTCTTTCTAGCATGAGTTTTCTGATGTCTAATAAGGTTTGTGCTCAGGTTGAAGGCCTTTCCACATTCATTACACTCATAATGTTTCTCTCCAGCAGTCTTACTATGACACTGAATGAGGTCTGTCTGATAACTGAAAAGTTGTCCACATTCATTATACTTAGACTGTACCTTTCCTGAGGCAAATGTCTTAATTAGGCTTGAAGGCTGTCGGAAGCCTTCCCTAAATGTATCCCATTTATTTTGACTCTTTGCTCTAGGAACCCTCTGTTGTTTTTCAGAAAAGATCAGCCTCAGGCGGATGCTTTCCCCAAATTTATGATATTCAAGGCCTCTGACATCCCTGGAAATTCTCCTGGAATGAAATGACGACTCCTTGGAATGATTCTCCTGCTTTCTCTTCTTTCCTAATTGGGTATCACTCTCCCAGGTTTCTCCCACCCTGAGGTCCCAGGAACGGTTGTTCGTGCATCTCTCCTGGGATGATTCTTGCATAGCAATGCCCAGCTTTACAGTAAACTCTTTGGTTTCAGCCTTAGACTCCCAATCTGAAAGAAATTTTTAAAAAAGTAAATCCTCTCCTACTGTTTACATTGCATCTTCTCTCTCCTCAAACAAAGAAAATAATCTGCACACTGAAAGGGCAGGATGAACAATAATAAGATGCCATGGTTTTAAACTCACAAAGAGTTTGTATATGAATCACATCCTTGGATGCTTACATAGCCCTGTGAAATCGACAGGGCAGGTGTTAAAATTCCTCTCACAGAAGAAGCTGTGGCTCAGGATGGTTAAATGATCTGACCACACTGACATGCTCTTCAGGGCAACTCTAGGAGGAACACTTCAGAGTACTGACTACTGATTAAGTGATCCTGCCGAAGCCCTCACTGTGCTCCCTGAACATCCTTAAGAGATACAACCTGAATGATTTCAAGTCTTCAGGAACAGAACAACTACATCCAAGGACAGCAAATGGAAATGCAGGCTTGGATGTGTGTAGGAAGCCCTGGGTAGTGAGAGCAGCATGTTTTACATGGCCTAGGTGGTTTCTCTTGGGGATTGAGCATGCTGTCCTCAGTATTTGGACACTAGGATATGAAACACGAGTGGCTTCCTGTGCTCGCAAGGCATAAAAAGCAAAGTCTAAAAGGAGCTGGGGCCTCTAAGATTGATAGAATTCCCAAGACATTTCACTGACCAGATGCTGTCATGTTGGTGAATGGGGAGGGAAGCAGCCTTCACTCAAATCTGTGATTGTATCCCTTGAAAATCTTGTATTCCCAAGTAAATCTCTTTTTATTGAATTCTACGTGGTCCACAAGTGTTCAATCGTATTCCAGTCCCAAGCCTGAATCATGGGCCTGATCTCAGTTAAGCCCAGGCTGCAGCACCTGGTATTACTCTCTGAGAAATTCTGGAGAACAAGAGTGTCACCCAAAGAAGATTTCAAACTTCATGATTTGGCAAAGGGAAAGTCAAGGAGAGACACACGGAGGAGTGGAACACAAATGCCTGACAAGAGGCTAAAACAGAACGTGCAAAACTGGAGAAAGCAAACAAAAGCCCAGTTAAACTCACTCCATCTTTATCAATGGGGCCTTTTGCCTGGCAGACCAAAACACAAAAGCACCAACATTTATCTAGACCTCTGGGACCTATTTGTAACAATCTCTGGAGAAGCCCTCGCTGACAGACCAATGGCAAGGCACAAAGTAGATGTGCAGGGGGAAGGGCTCTGTTGCTCTACAGCAGGCACTTAGTTTTCTCCAAATCAACATTTTAAACGGCTTTACCCCCTGACAGGGCTGTAGCGGCCCCCAGGCCCAGGCCCGTGCTGCAGCAAGAGCTGCTGGGGCTCTGCCTGTCTCTAGTCTCTCCCACTTCCAATAGATCCTCTAGTCAGCCAATAAAGTGATTTTCCTAAAATGCAATTCTGACCACATCACCCCCCTACTCAATAAACTCGTGGCTCCCTATAGTCCCCAGGATCCAGTACAAGTCCTGTGCTTGGCATCTGAAGCCCCCCCAGTCTTCATATTGCCCTCACATCTCTCCATGGAGTCCCTGAGTAGCTATACTGACCTATACTGCTCTGCCTCCCGGCTCTGCGCAGCCTATGGCCCCTGCCTGGGATGCTCTTCCTCCTCATCGCCACCTCTTGGCTTCAACAATCAGCTAAAATTTTACCTTCTGCCAGAGACCCTCCCTAGTCCTCCCTGTCCCAGTCCTGCCTTCCTCCCCATCGCTGGCTAAGGCCTTCCTTGGAGACGACCAGGTTACCCTCTGGATATCCTGCATGTGCACAGTTGTTCATAGGTTTTCTGTTCCTTTATAACAAGAGCCCCTGGAGGGCAGGGCCAAATTTCTGCCCCTTCTTGTATCCCTAGTACTTAGCATAGGAGCACATATTGGCACACAGGATCACTTAATGAATGCTTGCTGACTGAATGATAGTCAGAGAAGACAGCCTGCTCACATTGGCAGATGAGACAAAGTTAGCTTGGAAAATAACACACTGGATGACAAAAACAAGTTTCAAAGGACCCTGGGGCAGTCTGGATTAATAAGCAAAAAAGAGGTACTATTTTCAGGGATAAATGTCAAGTCCTACACACAGATTCAACAAACCATGTGCAGAAACACAGCATGGGACAGAACTTGCCTGATAAGGTGGAACAAAAACATGGCGCCCACTATGAAGGCAACGTAGCACACTGGAAGGAACAGTGGCTCTGGGTTCGAATGCAAACCATTTAACCTCTCTAGGGCTGTTTCCTCACCTGTAAAATGGGAAGGAGGGCTTGACTGAACAGCCTGGGGAGGCCCTTCCAGCTCTAAAGCTTCATTCTTCCAGGAGGAGAAACAAAGGTCATATACTGTGACTCTGTCCTGGTGTGGGGGCATTTGGAGCAGTGTCTTCCAAACACAAAACTCCAAGTTCTTGTTCATCATGGAGTCACTACTACTGAGGTTGAGCAGAAGCATGCTAGAAGACCTACTGGTGATAACTGCATTGGGCTCTCTGGCCATGCTCGGGACTGTCTAAGGACTCTCAGCTGCTGCCACACTTGGTGGGTGGCAGATCAGCCCATAAATGGAGAAAGGGAATATTCTTTAAAGGGACACACTTCATAGGCTTGGCTATTTCCAAATGAAACAAAGCATGCTTTAAAGAGGCTGAAGGATCCTACCAGAGAAATGAGGAGATGCCACTGAGGATATGGAAGACTATGGATGGGAGTGAGCCCTAGAAAGGCAATGGTGATGGACTGACAGGCTGTGGGCTGCCCTGGTAGCTGCCAAGTGTTAGAAGGCACACAGTACTTTGAGTATTCAGTACAAAATCCTGGTGATTTGGTACAAGGCTGAAAGGGAAGTCAGCGGCCATTTTGTCTGAGCTGGGCCTGGGTATTAATACCCTCTGTAACACCAGCATAGAGAGCTGCTGTAGCCTCAGCTTAAAGACCCTGCCCCAGGATTACAGGGAACTGACTGCCATTTAAAGAATCTTCCTCAAATTCTGAACTTCCCCACTGTAGAGACAGGTGACTTAGCCAGGGAGGCTATGTCTACCACTGGGGCCGAGCAGTCAAGTCAACAACACCGACTATGTGACACGGCCCAAACAAAACACTGGACTACGACAGTCTTTCACACGTCTGAAGGCAGCCCGCCCATCTCCCTGGGGTCTTTTATTCTCTAGCCCCGGTTCCTCCAATTGTTCCTCACATGGCATGATCTCCAATCTCCTCAGTGTCTCGCTTATCCGAAGACACGCTCCTATCTGTCCATACTTCAGTCTTGACCTCAGCAGCTGCATCAATGTGGGGCTTCCCCCCTCTGAAGAGGCAGATCAAAGCCCACTGAGACCTCCTCATCCCACCGCTTCTGCCCACACCGGTCAATAGTCTTCCTAAAACTGAGCACAGCATTCCTCAGGTGGCCAGACCAGGGAAGAGAGGCTGCACCTTGATCCGCTCAGCTCTGTCTGCTGTACCAGGCAGTTGGGATGGAACTGTTGCAAAGCCCCCCACCACGCCTGGCTCCTATGCTGAATGAGCTGCTGTGGACCCTCACTCCCTGACTGGAAGCCGGGCAGCTCATTTCCAGGCTGAGGGCGGACTCTGTGTGGATCAGATTTGGCCCAGAGGTCTTGCCCACCGTCCCTTCCCATCTGTTCTTCACTCATCATGGTGACACAATTGTTCTTACCTGCTGCCTCTATCATTACATCATCATTCCAACTCTACCCTAAAACCAGAGGGCACAGGGAGCACTGCCTCTTTTTCTTATATTACTGTCAGGGCTCGGATGGTTTCATAACTACCAGGAAATGTGAAAAGTGCCCAGAGAGGAGGGAGTTAATGGAAGAATGACTTCTTGGGGGGACCCCAAAGAATACTGATGGAGGAAGAGCTCTCTCATTCTGGGAACAACTTTTTCTGAGAATAAAGGCAAATGAGAATTGAGGAAAGTAATTTGTTCTGATAAAAGGTATCTATGACAGTGCCTGTACCAGACAGCCTCACCCTTCCCCATACTCTGGGGGCTCTTTAGGGGCATTCCCTGGGCAACACTTCAAAGTGTGTCATACATTTACAGAAAATGTCTTCACAGTAAGCCCCAATGCCTGGCTCCCCTCACTCACCTAGACAGGAACCTCCTGAGCCTTCTTTCTCCAGCATCCATGGGGCTTCCCCTCGCTCCAACTGGGAGATCACATCTCTTTGGGGAACTGGAAGCCCTGGGCATCATAAATAGAGAAGTGCTGAAGAAAGAGAGATTCTTAGAATTCAGTCCTCTTTAAGCAATGAGGCAGTGGACAGAGCACCTGCACGGGAGTCAGGAGGACCTGAGTTCAAATCCAGCCTCAGACACTTGACACGCTCATTAGCTCTGTGACCTTGGGCAGGACCCTTAACCCCAACTGACTTGCCTTTCCCCCCCCCCCTCAAAAAAAAAAAGAAATGAAGGCCTTCTAGGGAGGTCCAGAGGACTGTCCAAAGGACCCCTGGAGAAAGCCCCATGTGGTATTTCCAGGAAGGAGACACTGTGCTATGGAGCACCAAGATGACTTTGAACTGGGCAGGAAATGAGCTCATTTTGTCCAGTTCATTTCCTGCCCAGTCTCTGCTCCCAACTCCCAGGATCTACCCTGGTATTGAGGGAAGTTATCAAGAAGGGACTTCGTCTGCCTACCCCAGAGAGCAAAACTGTGAGCACCAGGAGAAGCTGCCAAGAGACAAATTTAGGCTGAAGGGAAGGACTGCTCCTGACAGTGAGCTCCTTCATAAACAGAACGGGCCAGCTTGGGAAATGGCACCGAGCAGAAGGTTGAGGATCACATGCGGGGCAGGCCTTAGTGGCCAGTCTTCTTCAGGGACAAATGGACCACAGAGCCTTCGAGACCAGCCCACTTCTCAGCTTCTGTGATTCTGATTCTATCTTGAGTCTCCAATGACAAAGGAAAGTGGCAGGGACAGCTCAGGGCAGCCTAATGGAGCTCTCAGTTGTCACTGAGCAGAGACCTTTGGCGTCAGACCAGAAAACAAGTGTGTGCTGTCTTTCAGGCCTGAGAAACCCCTTAAAGCACCAGCAGCCATCTAGCAAGGGAAGAAGCCAAGAGAGCTCAGGGCAAATCCATTGCACAAGGGCACAGCCAGGCCACAGGAAAGCCATCCTCACCCAGGAATACAAGGTTCCTGTAGTTCTCCAGCGTCACCTCCTTGTAGAGCTCCTTCTGAGAAGGATCCAGGTGTCTCCACTCCTCCCCAGAGAAGTCCACAGTCACATCCCTGAAGGACAGTGACTCCTGAAATACCAAAGAACAAAAACATTTAGAGATGGAAGGAACTTTCAATATCCTTCAGTCAAACCTTTTTGTTTTTCGGAGAATGAAATGGAAACCCGGGGAGAGTAAGCTACTTGAGCACAGGTCACCAGGACGGTAAGTGTCTGAGTTGTGACAACGGCCTTTCCACATGGCACCTCCACCCCTTCAGGCACCTGCACTCTCCTCCAGGGAATGCTGAGTTTCTCATGCCAGCTGAAACGCCAATCCACATAGCTGATGGGCATCTTAGTGCCATGGGCTCTGCAATCCCACTGGCACTGAATGATCATAATTGCATTAAGGTAGCTGCAACAACTCTATGTCCAAGAGGCAGCAGACCAGGAAAGTCTAAAAACGTCTGTCTGTGCCCCTCACAATCCAGAAGAAGAAACTGGCTAAGGAGGAAAAGTTACTGGGGCAAAGTCTCACGTTCAATCCGGGTCCCCTGACTGCAGCCTAAGAAGGGAGGACAGAGGATGGCAGACAAGAGGTGAAGAAGATGTAGGAGAGACAAAGCAGCCCCGAGGAAGAAAGTGGCCTGACTCCCTGAGGCAATAGGACCCGATGGCAAGGAAGCATGAAATCTGAGAGCTGGAAGAGAACTCAGAGGGAGTGCAGACCGGAGTGGGCCCTGGGCAGGCCTTCTCAAAGTCCCCACAGAGCCGGGTAGCTGCTCCTCCTCTGCCTGAAGACCCACAACAAAAGGGAGCCCCCGCCCTCCCAAGGCGTCCCCTTCCTCCCACTTCTCTTCCACATGGCTTTATTCCTGGTAGGAAGCTTGTCATTCCCTGACATCTGGCTCAAATCTAACTGTTAGGAACTCCTCCCAGGGACTCCTGGTGAGTTTTGCCTTCCAGATCAAGCAGAAAAAGGTACACCCTCTTTTATGTGACAAATCCTCAAACACCTGAATATCGCTACTGAGACAGACTGTGGGGCCTGGAGTCAAGAAGACCCAAGTTCAGATCTGGCCTCTGATCCTCTGGCCTTGTGACCCTGGGCAAGTCACTCTGTGTGTTTCAGTTTCCTCAACTGTGAAATGGAGAAAATAAAGCACATGCCTCTCAGAACTGTTCTATCAGATGAGATACAGTGCTCAGCACAGTCTGGCCCAGGTAGGGGCTTGACAAATGACTTTTCTTTCCTTTCTTCTCCCCCCTCCCCCAGGTTAAATCTCCAGTTCTTTAAACCATTCCTCACAGCCCAAGGGGCATTGCCAGGTGCACAGGATAGCGGGATGATTTGGTGAAGAAAGGAGTGGATGGTGGGAGCAGAAGAGAAGGAAGACGCTTCCAGGGGAAGTCCTCTGCCCATCAGTAGGAGGCCCCCAACTCACCTGGGTTCCAGGATGCAGCAAAGAGAAGCTAACCCACCGGAGACCTTAAGGGTCATTTCAAAAGGAAGAAATCTGTATGAGCACCTACTTAGCAAAGGACTAACCCTGAGAGAAGGAAGCAAGTGTGATTGTTTACCATCACTCTGTGTGCAGGGCGTCCTTGTGCAGCTCCATTGTGTTCTATGTTGATCATTTTGCTGTGCAGACCCCTGCAGGTGCTCTTTAATACCTTCTTTTCTCCTTTTAACAGCTAAAAAAAAAGGGCTCAGTCTCTGGAACGTCTCTCTTCCTAATCTTTCTTCTTTTTTTTGAAGGGGGAAGGCAGGGCAATTGGGGTTAAGTGACTTGCCCAGGGTCACACAGCGCATCTGAGGCTGTCTCTCATCCTTATCTCAGCTAACAGGAGGCTCCCTTTGACTCAGCATAAGCAGCGACATTAAGAAGGACACGTCCGTTCTCTCCCCTCTGTAGTTAATCCCACAGACTCTCCCTAACAAATATACTTTTTTCTCTGAATAACCAGCCTCCCCATAGCGAGCAGCCACCTTTTCTTCTGTCTCATGTGGTGGATAATTGCTGTTGCTGGCTGGTGGAGCGTGTTGATCTCTAGGTGGAATAAAGCTTGTCTCTCTGACTGTGCAGGGTGATTGGCAGGAGCCAGCTGGACCAATAAGAAAGTTCACACAACTGTCCGGACATGTGATTTCACTGGTCTGAGAAGCTCCCTCCTCCCAATGCAGGTCAATGAGCTGGGTCTGGAAGTCTGGGCCTTAGCCAAGAAAAGCCTTAAGTTTACCTGGGGATGCCTACTAAAGGCAGACCGATTATACTGGGGCAGGCTCTTCCTGTCTCTCTCTGCCAAAAGCAGAGGGGCCAAGGATTTCCTGATCTGCCTAATGATGATATTACACGAGGAAATTCCACTGGGACTCTCACTGGACGAAAATAGATACAGGGGTAGATATGACAGAAAGTCTGTTGAGAAGGGATCCCTCCCTCTCAGAGTCTGTGACAGAGTAGAGAAAACTGGGCGTCTTCTGACACATTCCCTAAAAACCAATGGCACATGTTTACCAAGCACTTTGTCCCTCCCAACAGCTCTGGGATATTGGTGCTATTATCTCATTTTACAGAGGGGAAAACTGAGGCTAAGAGAGACTGTGTTCCTTGTCCAGGGTCACCCAGCACACAGATGGTAAGTGCCAGAGGTGAGACTGGAACCAGGCCTTCCCAACACCAAGTCCCTCATTCTATCCAATCCATTTTCCACCGTCTTTAGACTTCGGTACAACAGAGTTCAGTAGATTCTGAGGAAACATAGGCAGGATCCCATGAGTCAAACATGATGGGGGAGGTCGGCCCCGGGGAAATGGGAGACTCTCCGGAATGCTGTGAGGTGCCTGACTCCTGAGTCCGCCAATCAACAGGCCTCACTTCCTGTGGGCCAGGCATTTGTGATGACAATGGGAATTTGAAGACCTTCCCTGCCCCACAATAAGCCTATAGGAGTTTGAAGACTTTAGCTGCTGCGAAGATATATCTTGCCCCCTAACGGGCTGAATATAATCACATGGAGCCTGTGGTGGGTGGAGGGTGGAACAGAGCCCACAGGAAGCTAGGAGTCAGAGCAGTTAGAGACAGGCAGAAGGAGAGGACACACTCAAGGGAAACAGGTTTGCCAGTAAATGTGGGTTTGTGGGAAGGCTAAAGGATAGTGTGGCTCTCTGTGCCATTATGGCTTATTAACTTCTTTGCTACTATGATAGAACTGGCTTACTGGTTTTGGGATTGGTATTCTGGTGTCTGAAGAAACATTTTGCTTCTGTCTTCCATATGGACAGTCTGTTATATTTTGTGATTGAGCACTATGTTGGCATATTTACAGAGGCCATTGACACTGTGAATATTGTGTTGGTGCTACAGCAATGCTCTAAGCACCAGGGATACAAAAGCAGATCCGGCCCTGAAGGACCTCCCATTGGACCTTTGAGTGCCAAAGAAAATGACCTCTTCACCAAGAAGGACAGAATAACAATGACCAAGGAGGGGCTGAGACCCAACACTAGGGTCTGGATGGGCTTTAGGGTTACAACAGTACTTAACAAATATTCTCTCACTTGATCCTCACAACAGCCTTGTGGGTTGGGGTTGCTATGGCCCTCATCTTACACTGAGACAGGCATCGGGGAAGTGACTTGCCTTCCAATCTAGCCCTCTACCCATAACAGGGAACAGCAGCCTCAGAAGGGAGTGGGCTTCCCCTCCACAGATCTTCACAAACATGCTGGGTGTGCGAGATATGGAATTCTCCTTCACTTAACAGGGTGAACCATCGGTCACCTAAGGCCCCTTTCTCTGACGCTGTGATTCTAAAATCCCATCCCACTCACCTGAGCTGGGGTTCTCAGGACTCCGGGGCCCATGTCCTCCTGCTCAATGCTGCGCTTGCTGGGAGGCCCAAAGCCTCTGCAGGCTGAGCTGGGGAAGGAAAGGGCACCATGAGAGAGAGCAGCACCTCCCTTGGCTACCAGACTGCAGCCAGCCAGGCATCAACAACTGGGAATGGAGGAGGGCAGGGGTCAGGGTACCTGGGGCAGCTACGTGGGCCCAGACACGGCCCCCAGAGAAGGCTCAGACCCCCAAATGCCATTACCTTGAAGCAATATAAGGCTAGCTAACACACAGCAAGGGAACCGGACCTGGATTTTAACGGCAGTTCACACATGCCAGCTGTGCGCTCCATTTCCTGTCTCCATAACCTGAACACACTCCCTCCCCTAGGAATCCCTAGTGCCTTTCAAGAATCAGCTCGGGCACATCTATACAGAGCCCTTCCTGATCCCTGAAGCTGCTAATCCTCCCCCAGCAACTCACCCCATATCCACCTGGAGATACCTACATGTCCCCTGATAGACTAGAAGCTTGTTGAGGGCAAGGACTGGTTCATGCCTGTCTCCATATCCCCTGTGCTCAATGCAGGGCCCAGCCCATAGAAAGTGCCAGCCAAGGCACAGTTGGCCCATGACTGAAATCCCAAACTCTCACCTGGGAAATGGTGAAAGGGGGTTGCTTTCAAGGCTCACCTCACAGGGCAGTGGTGCGAACGCAGCCTGTAAACATTTTTGCTGGACAGGAAAGGCAACTGGAGTTTTTATTTCTGATGTGAACTGGTACCTATGATATACCCAGAGGACATAACTGGGTAGAGACTCAATGCACAGAAGGAGCGAAAATCGGGGAACAAGCTCAGAAACTAAGACGTCCTGAAAAGAACCCCACAGAGGCCTCTTTACCCCAAAACCTTTCCATGGAGATCAAGGTGGCAGACGGAAGAGTAGGGCTAGCAAAGCCCAGCTGGCCAGACATTCATGACTGCCAAGGGAGGAGAGCAGGGATCGGCAAGCTTAAGGTCCAGTTTAGATGAGGCTGGGCAGTGCCGGGGATCCTGGATGTAGAGCAGGGAAAGCGGGTAATGAGGGGAGCGGGATGCTAAGGGAGAATCCCTGGGTGTCAGGGGCCAGGCTGGAGCAGTATAAAGCTGCCAGCTGTCTCTCCCCTGAGACTGGGGTCTCCCTGAGGCTGGGCCTTGTTTGCCCCGCTTTCTTTGTGTCCACAGCACTGAGCACGACGGCCTGGCCAAAGACATGCATTTAATAAAGGCTTGTGGACTTGACAGGTGCAGGGGCGGGAAGGAACCTGGAGACAGAACCTGTCATCAGGACCTTTGAGTCTACAACAGGGAGCGGGTGACCTAGGTCAGGGGAAGGGCATTAGGAGACAGGGTGCCTGGATTCTGCAAGCGGGCAGGGCTCTGGGCACGGGGATCCGACACAAGCACTTATGAAGCTCGGCACTGCTTTGAGTGTGGGGGATTCAAATAAAAGGAGACCGGGCCCCCACTCCCAGGGATCTGGGGATCTGAGGGAAGAAGACCACGCACAAATTGGGGGGGGGGTCCTAGGAGCGCCAATGAGGGCCCCGGGGCAGAAGCTGCGGGGCCCAGCTCCGGGGCAGAAGCTGCGGGGCCCGGCTCCCGGGGTCTCTGG
>CM053582.1:70437428-70488431 GCA_028627135.1 Pseudochirops cupreus
CAACCCCAGGCGTCCAACCCCGGCTTCCCCTCCACCTCCTTCCCCACCCCGGGGGCCTCGTGTGAATCCACTGGGGGGCTGCAGGAGGGGCCCCCACAGCTCCGCCCTTAGCCCCGGGGGTCGTCGGGGGGGAGGGGTCCGCCTGCCCTTCTCAGGACGCCTGGGTCCCTTTGGGCGGGGTCAGGAAGGCTGGGGGACTCTGAAACCCTGGGATCCCTTGGGGGGGTCGTTAGTGGCCACTAGTCTCTGAGATCCCTTTGGGGCGAAGGGAACCCAGAATATTTGGGTCCCTTTAGGGCTCTGGGGGATCGGGACGTCCAGGTACAACCCACCGCGGAGCCCCTCCGGGAGACTCACCATTGGACTGCTGTGGACACAAGGTCACGTGGGAAAACGGAGGCGGAAGTGGCGTATACTGAGGCGCGGAGCCTCCTGGGAGATGTAGTCCAAAATCGTCTTCAGCGTGGGGACTCCTAGGAGATGTAAGCTGGATTCATCCTCTGCGCGAGGCTTCCTGGGAGATGTAGTCCGGCATCTTCAGCGAGGGTCCTCTTGGGAAATGTAGTCCGGCATGCCTCTGGGGAGAGGAGCCGGCTCGCGCTGGGCTCCAGCTCGCCGGGCGCTCGGAGGGCACTTGACTCTCGCTGCAGATCTAACCAAAGCCCGAGGGGAGAAGACAGGAGCTCCGGTATGGGGCGGGCAATTTATCCGTTTGTGCTCACGACCGACCTGCCGTGAAACGCTGCATTTGAACCCACGTCAGACCAGCTACTAAGCGGGCCGAGCCTTACTGAAGAAGCGGGTCCTGGGCGTCACAGAGCTCCTGTGCGCCGGGCCGGAGGTCAGCATGCCATCTCCCACCTCCGTACCTTTGCCCCAGCTGCTGCATTACTTGTCGTTGTGTTACTGTAGTCGGGTTACACAGATGCCAGCTCTACCTCCTTGCTGCATCTCTACGCGGGCCTCCATGACTCGCCTAAGGGAAGTGAAGGATTTCTTGAGCCAGTCTTGCCATATTTCCTAGGTGGTCTGAGCACAGAGGACTGGTGCACTGTCAGAGGAGGAAATGCCCTGTGCCAACACAAACACAAAAAAAGAGTCTGTGCCCTTAAGGTGCTTACATTCCAATTGGAGGAGGAAGGAAGCTGAAAAGCAAGGGGGGGAGGGGAAGGAGCCAAGCTGAGGTGCATTGGAGAGGTGCATGGGCAGTCAGGGGTGGAGCTGGCAGAGCAGGTTGGCCAGCACTTCCGCAGTATGGCACCGCGGAGGGATGTGCGAGGGTGAGAAGGCAGCGAACAGTTCCCTGGTTGGGGGGGGCTGACATTTCCTGATGGGTGGATGCTCCTTGAGCCAGAATAGGTTCCAGCCAGCAGCGAGCTACAGTTCCCGCACCAGCTCCCAGCTCGTTTTTGTTCAGTATTTCTTCCCGTCTTAGAAGGAGGATGTGGTTTTTAAAAGAATTGATCACCCCCACAGAACTCCAAGCAGGAAATCTGGGGGTAACTTAGGGATACCAGGACCCTCCTCATCCTAATTCTGGAAGCAGTGACCCAAGAAACCGATCCAAGGGATCTGGTGAGCCATGATGGGGAATGAATTAAGAGTAGTTGGGGAGATAGAGAGATAAGGACCCAGCAGATAAGGATGCTGTATCTGTGACTGAGATTCTGGCCTGGAAGAGTCAGGGTCAGAATGCCAAATTTCACTTGAACCCTGGTTTTGGACTCAAGGGTGAAGTTCTCATTGTCCTCCCCCATTCTAGCTGAAAATAGAATGAAGGAGATGTGGCATATGAGAAGGATGGTCTCTAGTAAGACTTGGCCTCCTGCCTCATCATGGGAGCAGGCATTTGTGCTTCCCATCCAGTCCCCTCCTCCCCCAGGAATGAGAAACCCAGACCCAGAACTTGTGGGGTGTGTGTGAGATGCAGCTGTGAGAGTCTCTGGGTCCTGACATAAAGCCCATCAGTGTGATGGAGACCCCAAATATCAGTCATTCTTCCTTCCCAGTAGAGTCCTGGGAATGTGTATGCACAGGATCAACATGAAGCAATGTTAGGGAGAGGTGATATGGGGCAATGAAAAGTCACGGATTTGGTGACCTAGATTCAGATCCTGCCTCTGCTGTAGTAGCTTGTGTGACCTTAGCAAAGACGCTTCACTCCACTGGGACAAAGTTTTCTCATCAGTAAAATGAGATTGTTGGACTAAATGACCCCTGTGGTCTCTTCCACCTCTAAAATCTTATGAGATAAATCGGTCTAATTTTTATCAATTCATAAAACTGTTATTATGTGTCTGTGGGCAAGGTCCTTTGCTAGGCACTGGAGATGTAAGGACAAAGGAAAAAACAGACCTTGTCCTCAAAGAACTTACGCCATAACTGGAGGCATAAAGCAAGTACATGAATAAATAGGGTGGGAAGCAGGATATGGTAAACCTCTTGTTTGGGGGCAGGGCCAATCCCCAAGCAGGCTCCGTAAGGAGTGACACTTGCCATCTGTTTTAGGTGGAGATAGCTGGGCTACCAGCAGGATGAGGACAATAGGGACTTGTAGTGGCGTCTAGAGCAGGAAGTAAGGGGGCAGATCTGCTCTGCCCTAATTATGCCAATTGTAGGGTGCCATACCCTCTAAGAGAATAATGAGATACCAAAGAAAGAGGGGCTCATATGGGCTTGGTTATTAATAGGTTTTATTAGAGTTAATTGGGTTGATTGGGTTGTTAAGAGAGCTCACTCATGAGATCAGTTGTCATAGATGGCACCAGGACAAGGTTGTTGGTTGTTGTTGTGTTTGTCTGTTTTGGAAGAGGATTGTGGCATCAGGGAAATGATGACATGACTTGCAGTTGACTTTGATTTGAGTGAGGGAGGTTTTGCAAGGTCACCTAGTCTCCCTTTCTCCTCCAGAGCCACCTGGGTCAGTGACCAGATAATTCATTAGGATGACTGGAGATGATCCAGAATGCAATGGGAGACCCTGGCCCTTTTAGGCTAAGACCTTTTCAGTACTCACTTAGAATGAGGTAACACCCATTCAGTGAATAGGCCTCTTTAAGAAGTGAGTCTTAAAATTAGAGGGGAGGGCCTCTTTAATTAGGGAAAAAAGAAAAAAAAATTGAGGTGGGAGAAGAAGACCCAAAGAGAAACAGTTATCATTGACATTCATTGTAAGTCTGGAGGGTCCAAAATACAGCCATTAAGTAGAGCTTGGAGAGAGAACTATTGTAGTCCAATCTATGAACTTCTGAGTGAAGTGGGTTTAAGGTTTTGTGGAAGGAAGGAAGGAAGAAAGGAAGGAAGGAAGGGAAGGAGGAAGTTAAGTGGGCAGTGAGAGGAGAAGGAGAGGGAGAGGATGAGACAAAGCAACATTGTGGATCTGGGCACCATCCCAGATAGACACAGAACAAAGAAGGCATAGTGTCAAGGATAGTCTAGGGTCATGTGCAAGGGTTCCATGGTAGAGTTGGGGCTACTTTTTACTCAAGGTAGTTTACGTTGTCTGTGAGGCTTGAGATCATGTTCCTAGGCTAGGGCCACAACCATATACTCCACTCCTCATGACCTGATTATATAATCTTTCTGATAATATCTTCCCCAAAGTTCCCTAAGTGGTACATGAGTGGTTTTGTTAACATGAAGGAAACAGAGGAGCCTACCAGAGGCACAATCCACAACCACAATACAAGGACAGGTAGGAAAAAACATGATGAATGAGAAATTTGCCACAATTGTTCCCATTTTCTTCCATCCCACCCTTAGGGAGGTGAAGAAAGAATCAGTGGCATTTGCTGATTAGTGGCAGAACTGAATTACTGAACTTAATTCAGCACAGGCCTGCTGAATTTCTGAAGTAAGCTTGGAGACAAATATGGCTTGGGCTATTTTACAATATATTAGGGGGTGACACAGAATGGTATGAGAATCAGTCACAAAGTAGAATCAGAATCATTTGATTTTCTCAATTTTTCCTTTTTTGTCAATGGGAGACTTATAATTTTTCCTGACAAGTTAATGGAAGAACAATAAGAATGACCAATTATATGGGGGCAACTAGGTGGTGTAGTGAATAGAGCACCAGCCCTGGAATCAGGAGGACCTGAGCTCAAATACACCCTCAGACACTTAATACACACACAAAAAAACTAGTGGTGTGACCTTGGGCAAGTCACTTAACCCCAATTGCCCTACCTTCCCCTCTCCAAAAAACAAAACAAGAAAGAATGACCAATTATAGTACAAACCATAGTAAGAATACATGAAACCATGGACTCATTTTAGAAGTGAGATTTACACAGATAACTGAGAGAAATCAGTACATAGATACAGTAAGCAAAAAGCCAAAGTAGTACAATAACAACCATCAACCCATGATCAGCTTAATCAGCACATCTCATCCTGGATCTCAGATGTACCATGTGGTTGCCTGTTCTCTGGAAACATCTTTTCTTGGTTATTCTGGGATGTTTCTTCTTTAGTACTTTTGCTTCTCTGGTTCCAAGTTACTTGTAGAGATTATTTAGATGTTCCTTCTAAAATCGTTTACAAAACAGATCTCGATACAAGTTAGTATAGTCTCTCAAATTTTATTTCTCCAATAACTAGTTCATGTGCTGAAAACCAGCTGGAACCTTACTGTTCTGATCTTATCAACCAGGAGAACGTCAAATTAGGAACCTATAGTTCCCATGAAATTTCAGATAATTTAGGCTTTTATGTGCACCATTAGAATCACTTATATTTGACAAGTGAGTGTCTGATCTTGTTGATTTCTCAAAAGTTTTCCAATCCAGTTAATTCCACTTCCTTTAGGAGGATCAGATGCTATTGAGGATCTAATCTTATATATAAAAATATAGGTAACAACACTTTTGATAGGTAGGGACTTTCTATCCCTGAGTTCTATGGCTACACAAATGAATTTTTTTCCAAGATGCTGACTTTATTCCAAATGTAACAAAAGACCTTGCAGGGAATGTATATTAAGTAATTAATTCTCAATTGTATACAGAGAACAGTATATATCAGAATACGTAGTAGAATATGTTCAGTTGCTAATCACGTTCAAAAGAAATACGTGTTACAAAACGTTATTCTCCAATAAGATGACGGATTGCAATAAAATTCTGTTCCTTAAAATAAAACAGAAGTGGTTTCTGACTTTAACTTTATAAACGAATAGATTTATATCTGTCTCACAAACGTTTTTACCTTTGTCCAATTACTTCCATAGAATTCTGAAAAAAATGAGATGGTTCAGGGATTTAATTTTATATATGACCATGTAAGTATCAGCAGGTAGATGAGAAAACCCAAGTACTAATTTATTTAGTTATTTGGAATATGGAATGAGTATATTCAGATTGAAAATAGTAAGATCTTACATACTTACACTGTGCTCACATCTTTTGTGCACCACCTGCCTTGATTATAGAAATTTCCTATAAAAGGAAAAAGCAGGGAAGTGATCATAACAACCTCAAAACTGGTACTTCAGGCCTAAACCTAAAGACACAGACTGATTCAACACAAGTATGCCAAGATAAAGCATCTTTAGCGCTGTTTGATTCCAGGTAAGAGTCACAGTTGACAACCAATCATCCAGTAACAATTTTACCTCAGAGCCAGACTCAGGTATAATCAGGTGGGAAACATTTCTGTTTAAAAGGCAGTGACACAATGGGGAAGCTGAATCATGAGAGTCTTAACTTTGATTCTGCCAAGGTCTTCCTTTTGACCTTTTCCCAGATACAGACCTCTACCTCTATAGGATCACGCTTCCTCTGAGTATCTTATGCCATTTCTCTTCAAAGGTGGATTACTGATTTAATGACTCATCAATAACTATACCTGAATTTGAAACTTAAAACATCAGTTACTGTTGCAAGAGCTTTTACCTCAAATGATAAGTAATTACACATAATCTATTACAAAAATGGTTAGTAGTCTCATATAATTCAATGCAATGCTTCTAGTTTCAACACAAATCAGTTTAAAAAGTTATTTTTAAATTGAGCAGCATTTAACTTTAGTTTGTAAATTTGCCTGAATATCTAACTAGATGTTCCAGTCAAACTCAGTTACCTTTTGGTTGTTTCCCAATTAATGCAAACTTTTTGTATAGGAAGAGAAAGAATTTTTCTGAAAACTTAAAGGGGTTCGCATTAGTTAACAAGGAAGAGATTTGCCATCAAAGTTTTTTTTTCCTTCCAAACTCTGTGCTACAATTACTGACAGAGACACAAACAGACCAAAAACTGTGAGACAGTGGCCTCGATATTAAAAATGACTTCTCCTTCCCTGTCTTACTAGATGTCTCCAGAGGCCCTGCTATTGTATGCACACAAATAAATACATACAACTTAAGAATTTTTTACCCTCTTAAAACGGCACCTGTCTTATTTCTTGCATATTCTGATCTGACACTTCCTTTATCAGTCATATCCCAAATAATCTTCATTTACTGAGGTTTTCCTTCTCTACCTATCTTCTGTCCCTCTGATGCACACAATCGTAAAAGGAGGGACAGGAGAAGAAAAGAGAAAGGGAGGGGAGAGAGACAGACAGACAGACTCACATATATATACAAAGAGAGAGAGAGTCCATTTTTTCTTCTATCATAATAAGGGCAAATGCCATTTCAAGTTCTTTCTTAACAGTACTGAAAGTTTTTGTCTTTTCAGAGGCTGTGAATCTTCCATTAACAAGACAAATAGTTGGCATCATATGGGATTCTTTGCTGCCCCTGCCTTCCCCTAGAATCCTGTTGCACCAGTCTTTTTGGCAAGTGTACTTTTTTGTATTCAAACAATGTGGCCAGCCCATTGGAGTGGCATTCTCTGAAGCTTAGCAATTCAGCTTGAGAAAGGACCTCAGTGTCTGGTCCCTTATCCTTTCAGATGATCTTCAGAATCTTCATAAGACAATTCAAATGGAACCATTACAGTTTCCTGGCATGGCACTGGTACACTGTGCAGGTTTCACAAGCATACAACAATGAGGTCAGGGCAATGACTCTATGCCTTCAGTATGGTGCTATTTTATAGAGAACTCACACAGGACAAGTGTTCACATGGCGGTGAGAAGAAGCTATAGAGGGACGCTCCCGAGGTCTCTCTTAAGAACTTTGGAATTGATTGTGTGACATGGGAAACACTGGCACAGGACTGCTCAGCATCAGAGAAGGTGCCATGCTCCATGAGCAAAGCAGAATTGAGACAGCCCAAAGGAAACGCAGGACGTGCAGATTCAGAGTATCCACCCCAAATGTTCACAAAGACTATTCGTCCCCAACCTGTGGTAGAGCATTCTGAACTAATATTGGTCTCATCAGTGTGGCGCCAACACAATATTCACAGTGCTGACGATGACTGAGAATATGCTGGCATAGTGCTCAATTGAAAAATATAACAGACTTTCCATACAGAAGAAAATCAAATCCCTCATAGTAGCAAAGAAGTTAATAAGCCACAACACAGCGTGAAGCCACACCATCCTTTCACCTTTCCACCTAGCTGTCTGCCTGGTTGCATCCTCTCCTCCCGGCTGTCTTACTGCTCTAACTCCTAGCTTCCTGTGGACTGTGCTCTACTGTTCAGCAAACTCCTCCCACCACAGGCTCCATGCAATTACATTCGGTCTCTTAGGGGGTAGGGAAGATCTTTGAAGCAGGGGTGGTCTTCAATTCCCTTAGGCTTCTTGAGGAGCAGAGAAGATCTTTAAATTCTCATTACCATTACATTCACTCACGTTAGACACATCTAAACTTGACTCTAGCATGTGATATCATTTTGGTCCTCTTTGAGAATGAAGGACAACAACCTACCAACCAATCGCAGCGCAAGCCAATGTGCATTTTCTGGGCCCCCCCTGTATTCATGTGGCTCAGGCCACCCCTCCCACATCCAGTTGGAAGTGGGCGGCCAAGCTGGGCTTCCCCTCCTGCAGACATGCCAACTGTCCCTCAGGGACAAGGATGGCCAGGATTCCCCCTGCAGAAGAAACTCCCCAAGCCCATTTATTTGATATTCTGCCAAACCATGCCAAGTATAGGGGGGTCTATCTATTCTGCCCTTATTATGCCTATTGTGAGGGGGCATATCCTCCGAGAGAATACTGAGGTACCAAAGAAAGAGGCGCTCGTACCAATTCGGTTATTAATATATTTTATTAGGATTAATTAAGGGAGCATACCCACAAGAGGCCAGTTATCTTGGGTGGCAGCAAGACAAAGTAAGATTGTGGACCCCTGCCGCAGCCCCAGGCCAGGCCAGATGTTAGATAGAAGGAGAACAAAGACGGCGCGCTGTCCGGGACGACCTGGGGTCACACGCGAACTTTCCCATGGGACAGCCGGAGCTTCTTTTGCTGTTTACATTTACTCAAATGTTGTTTGCTGAAGAAGGCAGGTTGCTGTGGTGGGACGGCCAATGAAAAGCAAAGAACAGAGGAAGCAAAAGATGAGAGAGATGAGAAGTGTGTAGCTGAGAACCTGGTTGTTGGCCTTGACAATGGGAGTATCTTGATGCTTCACAAAGATAATGAGGATCAGAAGTGTGAGGAGAGAGAAGGAGAGAGCCATGCAGGCCAGAGTCCCTCTCAAAGGTTCTTCAACTTTGAGGAAAGTCACTACTTTTGGGAGGCAGTGATCTTTCTTTCTGTTTGGATATTGATCTTCTGGGCACTTCATACAATTGTCCATATCTGCAATTTAGTGACCAAGTGAGCAATTATTAAGAATCCATTCTGTCTAAGACCTTGTTCCAGGCAGTGGGGAAATAATAAAAAACCAGTCCTTATCTTTAGAGATCTTGTGCTCTTTTTGCTGGTGAGATGCAACATATATACAAATGAATAAACTAAAGGTAATTTGATGAGAGAATCAACTGGAGGCAATTTAATAAAAGAAAGATTAAGTGAATCTTGAAGGAAGCTACAGGTGTCAGTAGACAGAAATGGGAGGCCTTGTGTTGCAGGAATGAATCACAACCTGTGCAAAGTTACAGAGGGAAGGGATAGAATGAGAATTTTCCAGTAGTCAAATTTGGATGAAAAAAAGATCCCAAGGAGACTAATGTAGGATAAGGGTTGAAGAGCAAGTTGGATCTGAATTGTAAGAGAACTTTGAACACCAAGCTGAAGAGTTAAATTTTATCCTAAATGTAATACATCAAATATTTATCAGCAAAGACATGATTTGGTCAAAAGTGTGACTTAAGAAAATTATTTTTGCAGCTTTGGAGAGGGTGAACAAGAAGGCAAACAAGAAGACCAGTTAGGATATATTACTAAAACAGGGTAAGAGTTGAGAAAAGCCTGAGCTGGAATCATGGCCATTTCCATGGAGAGAATGGAGAGAAGAGGATGGATAAGAGAACGACACAGAGGCTATCAAGGAATTCCTTTCTAAAAATACACAAGGAGACAAGGGTAAACGAAAAAAATCAAATAGAAATTGATTCTTTTGACCTCATCAAATCTCTTTGGGTTTGTTCATTTTTGTATATGTTATATTTTAGAGTAGAATGAACATAAGATCTTCATCTACACTAAAAACCCCTACAAAGTATAAGCAGAAATATTTTTATTGATATCAAAATGCATATCTAAAACAAAAGACAAACATCGTATGCAATGGGGATACTCTAGAACAGTGGTTCTCAACCTTCCTAATGTGGCAACCCTTTAATACTCATACATGGGTATATCTGCATGTGGGTGGACTGTCCTAGAGATGGATAGAGGAGCAGTGTCTCAGTTCCTAAGACCATCGGAAATATGTGTTTTCTGATGGTCTTAGGTGAGCTCTGTGAAAGGGTCGTTCAACCTCCAAAAGGGTTGTGACCCACAGGTTGAGAACTGCTGCTCTAGAACCTTTGTCAAAAATATGTGAGCAAAGCAGGGATGTCCACTCTCCCTACTGTTGTTTGATATAGTTCTAACAGTACTAGGAATAGCAACATGATGAGAAAGAAATTAAAGGTATAAAGAGAGGTAAAGAGAAAATAAATACAAACTTATTTTTAAAAATATGGGAGTGCGGCAAAAGGGAACTGTAAGGTTGGTAACTTGGGTGGCTGAGAGGATGGTGGTGCCCTCAATAGGAAAAGCGTGGTTTGGGCAAGTGGCAGATTAGGGGAAAGATATTAAGATCAATTATGAACATGTTGACTTTGAGATGTTGAAGGACCATTCTGGAAGAGATGTCCTACTGCCAAGTGGCAATGCAGGACTGTAGTTCAGAGGAATAATTAGGAATGAGTAAAGAGATCTGGAAATCATTTGAATAGAGATTATATTTGATTATATACAAGCTGATGAGAGCTCCAAGGGAGAGCATATGGAGAGAGGAGATGGGCTAGAAGAAAACCTTAGGGACTCCTATGTTGATAGGATTGGAGATGTAATATAAACCATCAAGCACTTGAGGCCAGTGCTTACTTTTCCAGTGCCTAACAGTCCCAGAATATCTCCAGCACTTAATAAATGCTGCATTGAATTTACTTGAACTCAGCAAAAGAATTTGGAAAGGCGTAGCCACCAGACAAGAGGTGAACTAGGAAAAAAATTGTCACAGAAAGCAAGGGAGGGGATAATTTTCTAGTGGGATTGGTGTGGGAGGGAGTTGATTGTCCAAAACTGAAGAAATGTCAAAAGAATTAGGATTGAGAAAAGGCCACTGGAAGTAGTAGGTGGAACCATTGTTGGTCTTTGAGAAATCAGTTTCAATAGTGCAGTGAGATCGGGAGCCTGATGATAATTAGAGAAATTAGAGGTAGCAGTTTGTCAAAGAAAAGGAAGAGAAATATAGAATTGATAGCTTGAGGGAATGGCAGGGTTGTATGAAGTTACATTTTTTTAAGGATGGGTTGGACCAGGACATGTCTGTTAGCCATAGGGGAGGAGCTAGTAGAAAAAGGAGACCTCTCACCAATGGATCAGTGGTTAAAAGGATGTATGCAAACTAGTTCGCAGAGGAAGAAATCAAAGCTATCAACAGATTAAGATGAAAGCCCCACATCATTAATAATAAGAGACGTATAAATCAGAGTTACACTGAGATTCCACATTACACTGAGATTCCACATTCCACAAAAATCACTACTTTCATGATGTTCCCTATTTCTATTGAGGGCATCACCATTCTTCCAGTCTCCCAGGTTTGCTACTCAGCATTATGCTGAAACACTTATCTCTCTGGTTGGAAATCTCTCCCTCTAAGCACTGGGCACAGTCAAAGCAGCAGACAGGCTCTCCCTCCCAGGCAATTTTCCTGAATCCAGAGACACAGTGCTCAGTGCACACAGCCTGGAGGGTCTAGGAAGCAAGTGAAAAGAGTGCATCAGAGCCTGGCTCTGTCCTGAAGAATGAAGTTTTGCTGCTGTATGAGATTTGGTGATACTGGTTTAGAGTGGGACAAGATGTTCACAATAGGATTCTTATAGAAAGTTGTTTTTGATTTTTATTCATCTTTTGGTTAACTACCTTTGATGATAAAGATACTTTTTAAAAAGTTATATCCTTGGTACCTAGCACAGGGACATACACATAGTAATCAATGAACAAACATTTATTGAGGATCCAAGATAGCGGAGTAGAGGAAGCAACTCAGCTGAACTCTCCCAACAACTGTCTCAAATTGAATTCTGGAGTGGCAGATACAATGAAAGTTCTCATGGGGTGAGACATTTTTTCCAGCTGAAAACAACTCAGGAAGTTGACAGAAGAGATTTATGACACTGGGGTGGTGGTCACCCTGAAGCACACTGCATGCCATGGAAACAGCAGCAGCAAGCCTTGGAGGCAGTTGAAACAGCAACAGCAGCAGCTTCAGGAGCTCTCATCCCATAGATGGTAAGGGGTTCAGACCAATGCTCTGAAAAAGATTACAGGGAACCCTTTGCTGATACTGGTGCAGGACCCTGTTGCATTGCCAATATGCAGTCCTATGTCAAAGTTCCAGGGCAAACAGAAGCACCAGTGCTTGTGACTGCAGGGGTCCTGGTCACAGTTCCAGGGTGTAAAAGAGTGCTTGTGGTCACTCTCAAGGGAGCATGATCCGTGACATCAGCTTCAAGACAGAAAGCTCTAGAGTTTGTAGCTACAGGAGAGCAGAGAATCTGGTCACAGTTCTAGGACCAAGGGGAACACTAACATTTGTTGCCACAAGGGAACAAGATTTTTCTCTAAGTGAAGATCAGAGAACAGACAAGGAGAGCAGTGACTACACTTCCCTTTGGATCATACCACCTGGAAACCACTGAAAAACTGTAAACTCCCAGAACTAACTCTGAAAAGAGCAGCAGAAATGACTTGAAGCTTGCGACAGTGTCCCCTCTACCCCAGGAAGTTAAGTCAAGAAATAGGTTGAAAAACTGAGTAAACAGAAGAAAAAGAGTATGACCATAAGAATTTACTATGATGACAAGTCAAAACACAGACTCAGAACAAGACAAAAGTGTCAAACAACTATGACCAACACCTCAAAGAAAAATGTGAATTGTGCACAAACTCAACAAGAACTCCTGGAAGAGCTCAAAGAAGACTTTAAAAATCAAATAAGAGAGGTAGAGGGGAAAAATTGGAAAAGAAATGAGAGTAACGCAAGAAATTATGAAAAGAGAGTTAACAATTTGGTAAAAGGTCCCCAAAATACTGAAGAAAATAGCACTTTAAAAATAATAGGGCTAATTGGGTGGGGGGAAGAGATAGAAATCCACTAAAGAGAAAGACTACTTAAAAATAAGAATTAGCCAAATGGAAAAAAAAGAGGTACAAAAATTCATTGAAGAAAATAATTCCTGAAAAATTAGATTTGAGTAAGTGGAAGCTAATGACTCCATGAGACATCAAGAAACAATTAAATAAAGTCAAAAGAATGAAAAAAAGAAAATTTGAGATATCTCACCAGAAAAACAACTGACTATGAAAGTAAATCAAGGAGAGATAATTTAAGAATTATTGGACTATCTGAAAATCGGGATAAGAAAAAAAATCTAGACATCATATTTAAAGAAATTATCAAGGAAAACTGCCCTGATATTCTAAAGCCAGAGGGTAAAAGAGAAAGTGAAAAAAAAATCCACTGATCATCTCATGAAAGAGATCCCAAAATGAAAACTCCCAGGAATATTATAGCCGTATTGCAGAGCTCCCAGGACAAGAAGAAAATATTGCAAGCAGCCAAAAAGAAATATTTCAAATGTTGTGGAGTCACAGTCAGGATCACACAAGATTTAGCAGCTTTCAGATTAAGAGAGTGGAGGGCTTGAATTATATTCTAGAAGGCAAAGAAGCTAGGATTCTGACCAGAAATCACCTACTCAGCAAAACTGAGTATAATGTTTCAGGGGAAAAAAATGAATATTTAATGAAATTGAGAACTTTCAAGCATTTCTGATGAAAAGACCAAAGCTAGAAAGAAAATTTGACTTTCAAATACAAGACTCAAGAGAA
This sequence comes from Pseudochirops cupreus, assembly GCA_028627135.1. Lineage (NCBI taxonomy): Eukaryota > Metazoa > Chordata > Mammalia > Diprotodontia > Pseudocheiridae > Pseudochirops > Pseudochirops cupreus. The sequence continues at coordinate 70,450,884 of CM053582.1, forward strand.
GCATAAAAAGAGAAACCATAAGAGAATCAATAAGGTTAAAATGTTTACATTCCCATATGGGAAGATGATTGTTGTTGCTATTGTTCATCTTTCATTTTCAAAGAGGACCAGCGACATCATGGGTGATGCCTTGACTTGTCTGTAAATTGGATTTAAATAGGAAGAATTGCACAATGTTATCAGCCTCACTCTCTCTTCCAGAATCATCAAAGTCCAGTGGCAGGATAAAAGTCAAGATGACTGGTGATGGTTCAGGATGCAATGGATGACCTTGGCATCTTAGATGTCTGACGAAATTGCAAGTATTCTTCAGCTGCCTTCATAGCCATTGATACAAATTGTTCTCATCTGCCCCTTCTGTGGGGGAAAATCTTTCCATGCTTGGGATAGACCTTCCTCTAACTTACCAATAGGTTTGAAGGAAGATAATACTTGTAACTCTTAAGAACTTTATCATGATTAGGGCAATTAGAAGAGATATATACAGTCAGAAGGCACAGGTATGAAGTTGACTGTGATGGGATGATCTTAAAAAAAGAAGGTGTGAGAAAGAAGGATGGTCTGGGAAAAGGGAGAAGAGAAAGGGAAAATGGGGTGAACTATCACATATAAAACAAACATACAAGAAAGAGCTTTTATAATAGAGGGGAAAATGGCAGGGGTGGCGGGCAATACTTAAAATTACTCTCAATGGAATTGACTTAAAGAGTGAATAATAACATACACACTCAGTTATAAAAACCTATCTTACTAAACAAAAGTGGGAAGAGAAGTGGATAAAAGGTAGGATGATATAAGGGAGGGTAGATTAAAGGAGTCAGTGATCAGAAGCAAAACAGACCTTTGAGGAGGGACAAGGGTGAGTGAATGAGTGAGTGAGTGAGTGTGTGTGTGTGTGCATGCATGTGTGTGTGTGAGAAGGAAAGAGAGAGAGTGAGAGAGAGAGACAGAGACAGAGACAGAGACAGAGACAGAGAGATGAAAGGAAATAAACCGTTAGCAATCATAATTATGAATGTAAATCTTTCCAGTTTTTTTCTGAAATCATCCTGTCTGTCATTTCTTAAAACAAAATAGTGTTCCATCACAATCATATAACACAACTTATTCAACTATTCCCCAATTGATGGGCATCTCACTGATTTTTAATTCTTTACTATCACAAAAAGAGCTGCTGTAAATATTTTTGTAAAATAGGTCCTTTCCCATTTACTTTGATCTCTTTGGAATACAGACCTAGTAGTGGCATTGTTGGGTTGAGAGATCTTGCACAGTTTTATAGCCTTTGTGCATAGTCTCAAATTGCTCTCCAGAATTGTTGGTTCAGTTCACAACTCCACCAATACTGCTTTAAATGTCCCAATTTTTCTGTATCAACACCCCCCAGTATTTGTCATTTTTTCTTTCATATTAGGTGTGAAGTGGTTGTTGTTCAGTCATTTCAGTCGTGTCTGACTGTTTTTGACCCCATTTGGGGTTTTCTTGGCAGATACTAGAGTTTTTGTCACTTCCTTCTCCATTTCATTTTATAGATGAGGAAATAGACACAAACAGGGTTAAATGACTTGCTCAGGGTCACACAGGAAGTTAGTCTGAGACCAAATTTGAACTTAGGAAGATGAGTCTTCCTGGCTCTAGGCTTGGCACTTTAACCACTGATTCACCTAGCTTCTGAGGTGTTATCTCAGAGTTGTTTTAATGCACATTTCTCAATAGTGACCTAGAGCATTTTTTTCACGTGATTATAGACAGCTTTGATTTCATCTTAAAACTGCCACTTCATGTCCTTCAACTGTTTATCAATTAGAAATGACTTGTATTCATATAAATTTTAGTCAGTTATCTATACATTTGAGAAATGAAGTCTTTATCAGAGAAACTTGCTGTGAAAATTTTCCTGGTTATGATTACTGTGGGTTGTTTTTTTTGCCATCTTATTCCCCCCTTCAACCCACTGTTTATCTTTTTCTCTTCTTTCACTCTAACCATCTTCAAAAGTGTCTTATAGGTCAAGTCAATATGACTATTCTGCCTAAATTAATTTACTTTTCAGTTCCATACCAATCAAACTACTAAAAATTATTATATAGAGCTAGAAAAGTGATACTAAAATGTCAAAAAATTCAAGGGAATCAAGGCAAAAAATGTGAAGGAAGGTGGTTTAGCAGTACCCAAATCTCAAATTGTATTAGAAAGTGGTAATCATCAAAACAATTTGGTACTCATTAAGAAATAGAATGGTTGATCAATGGAATAGGTATACAATACACAGTAGTAAATGATCGTATTAATCTAACTTTTGATGAACCCAAAGATCCAAGCATTTGAACCAAGAGCTCAGTATTAGACCAAAATTGTTGGAAAAATTTGAAAGCAGTTTTACAGAAACTAGGTGTAGAACAATATCTCACACTGTATACCAAAATAATGTCAAAATGGTTACATGATTTAGATATGAAGGGTGATCTCTTTGGCAAATTAGAGGAGCATGGAAAATTTTACCTGTCATATCTATGGATTAGCAGAGAATTTATGACCAAATAAGAGATAAATGGAATCCCAGGATATAAAATGGATAATTTTGATTACATTAAATAAGAGATTTTTTTGCACAAACAAAACCAATGCAGTCAAGATGAGAAGGAAAGCAAGAAACTGAAGGGGGAGATTTTCAGCAAATTTCTCTGATAAAAACCTCATTTCTTAAATATATAGAGAACTGCATCAAATTCATAAGAATATGAGTAATTCCCAATTGATAAATAGACAAAGCACATGGATAGGCAGTTTTCAGAATAAGAAATCAAAGTTATCTAAAGTCATATAAAAGAGAAATACAAACGAAAACTGCTCTGAGGTACTGCCTCACACTTATCGGATTGGCTAACAGACAAGGGAAATGACAAATGTTGATGCTTATATGGAAAAATTGGGATACTAAGGTACTGTTGGTGGAGTTGTGAACTGATCCAACCATTATGGAGAGCAATTTGGAACTATGCCCAAAGGACTAGAAAAATTCATATCATTTAACCCAACAATACCAGTGTACTATCTCTGTATCCCAAAGAGATCAAAGAAAAATGAAAAGGACTTATATGTACAAAACTATAGCAGTTCTTTTTGTGGTTGCAAAAAATTGGAAACTGATGGGTTGCCCATCTATTGGGCTAAACCAGTTGTGGTATATGATTGTGATGGAATACTATTGTGCTAAAAGACATTATGAGCAGGCAGACTTCAGAAAAATCTGGAAGGACTTACAGTAAGTGATACAAAATGAAGTGAGCAGAACCAGGAGAACATTGTACACAATAACAATAATATTGTATGATGATCAATTGTGAATAACTTAGCTATTCTGATTAATGCAATGATCCATGGTAGTTTTTATGATAAAAAAAATACTACCTACCTCCAGAGAGTGTAATATAATTGAAACATATTTTTTCAGCTTCTTTATTTTTCTTGCACTTTATTTTGCAACATGGCTAATATGGAAGCATATTTTAGATGATTTCACATGTATGATTAATATCACACTTCTTGTCTTCACAGTGGGTGAGAGAGGTGCAAAAGAGTATTCAGAACTCACATTTTTTAATGTGAGGTTTTTTTTTAACATTTAAAGGAATGTTAAAAAGAGAATAAGTTGAAAAAGCTAAAACCACAAAACTCCACAAACATATTGAGCACCTAGTACTACCAGTATTAGGCACAACAGTACAAAGACAAGGAATACTCAAAGAGCTTATATCCTCTAAGAGTGGACAGCATATACAAAATAAATCAAAGGAATTTTTTTTGGAGGGAGAAAGGCAAAGCAATTGGGGTCAAGTGACTTGCCCAAGGTCACTGTAAAGCCAAGCACAAGCAGCTTTCCAGAGAACTGCTGCTGTCAACAGCTTCAAGGTTCTGATCACACAATATAGTGAACTCTCTATTCAGTAACAAACTAAGATAAAGCATTCAAAGAAATCAAAGTACAGCATTCACAATGTTATGACATTACAACTTATCACTAAAATGGCCATGTAGTTTTCACCCAAGTGGTCACATAGTCTTAAGCAAAGTATAATCATTTAGTAACTCAATCATCCTTAAAGAGGCGAGCCTCCTTAATAGACACAAAGTACAAGGGTCAAAGTTCTCCATCCCTAGGTCACATTGTTTTAGTCTCTCCAATCAAAAAGTCTTCTTTCTTCTTAATTGAAGAAGTCCTTAACTCAATCATCTAGAGTTAAAGGTCAAAGTTCTCCACCCTTAGGCCACAGTGAATCATGATTGTCTCAGTTTGCATTAAATACCCAAGAAGAGATCTTTTCATCTTGGCTCAAGGCAGGCTCTCAGCTTCCATGGTTCCTATTCCATGGTTGCAGCTCCTGCCTGAATCTATCCAATTGTCACCTGAGTTCAAAGGCACACAGGTCTCAGTTCCTTGTCCAGCTCCTTGTGCAGTTCCTGTTCCATATTGAAGTTCACAGTGTCTGGTCCACCTCAAGTCTTTCACAGTGTCTGTTCCTGGGAAGAAAAGGTTAACAAAGCCACAATAACATTCATACACATTGCTAGCATCCTCATCAATTCACTTTCTTCCTGTGAAATCAACATAGACCCAACAACAAGGTCTGAGGAATCAATGCAAATCATCAGTATAGTCCCAGGACCTCTGAAAACATCAGTAAGACTCTCCTCCAAGATTTCTGTAAACATAAAACAAGAAAACCCTCTTTCAAGGCTTCTGAACCAGCAATTAGGTCCCAGGGCTTCTGTAACAACAGTAATGTCCTCTATCAACAGACAAATCTAACAAAGCAATATCAAAACAGATAGACAAAGTACCAGCACCACAGCCATACTTCCTCTCAGTTCTCCTCTCTTTTCATATCTCAGTTCTTCTTAATTCTCTTCTCAGTTCTCAGTTGAGTTCTCAGTTCTCTGTTTTGCCACCACAAGTTCTGTTCTCCATTCTGTTCTCAATTCATAGCAGTTCTCAGAAGTTCTCAGCATCCTAGAAGTTCTCTCTCAGCAATTCTGGCTCTCTAGCTTGGGCTTTTCCTTATATATGATATTAGCTCCTCCATGTTCCTCCCCTTTCTGTTACATCAGCAACTTCCTCCCACTGTGGGATTCAGAAGTTTTGAATCTTAATACTTCATACAATCATGAACTTGAAACAAGGTGCTAAGTACCTGTTTGATTGCCAATACAAGGGCCAGGGAAGATCTTCAAATCCCCATTACCATTACAGTCACACAAATTAGTTAAATGTCAAGTGTCTGAGGCTGAATTTGAACTCAGGTTCTCCTGACTTCAAGACTGGTGCTCTATTTACTGTATCACCTAGATACCCCAAAAGGGAAATTTTTGATGGGAGAGAACATTGGGGATTCAGGGCAGGCTTCATGGAGGAGGTAGCACTTGAGCAGAGCCTCAAAGCTAAGTAATAATTATAGGAAGATGAGAGAACATCCCAGGACTGGGGGGACATATGCAAAGGTACAAATGTGGAAGATGGAGCTTCATGTCTGAGGAATTGCAATTCTGTTTGTAATATAGTAGGGATGGTTTTACAGTATAGTGTAATTATAGCAGGGGTGAAAACTTAGATGTTTCTAATCTTCTTTCAGTCAAATATAAAGCGTGTTGATAAATTCTCCTTCCATCCCATGGCAATACAATCAACTTTATGCTTACAGTTTTCCATACTGATGACAAAAAAATACTCACACAAGTCCTGGCCATCTTGCCCCATCCCTAAATGGTAGGGTCACCCATTTTCTTCCCTCTTTTGTCACAGTTTTATTCCACAAGGAATTAAACTGTTGACATGAGAGGCAGCTAGATAACATACAATGGGCCTCTGCTTAAACACTGCAGGCAAACCATGAGCAGTAAATTTTTAGTACAAGGGCCTTGCCTCCCAAATCAGTACCAGTCAAAGTAGAAATGATAAACAGCCTACAGAACAGGTAGCAGCTCCATAATGCATGTAGAATTAATACAACAAGCAAAATTACAAGGGGGTGAATAAAGAAACTTCATATAGCTCTAGCTTTAGGGGTGTCGGGTCCTTTGGTCCCTTCCATGATCTTTAGGAGTCTGGAAAGTGCTTCCTGCACATCTCTGAAAAAGCTGTGTGTGGCTCAGGGCAAGGTTGTGAAGATGTTTCCTTGACCAGCTCCACTTGTAGAGATTCCCTAGGTAATGCTGCTAAAGCTTGCTAGTGATAACACAGTGTAATTTTAGTAAAATGAGACAAAAATCTAACGAGATTGGCCTTCTAGTAATTAGTTCATGTGGTGAAAACTAATTCAGACTTTATGCACCTAATCCTTTAACAACAGAGCTATAAGAACACTATATTAGGAACCCATAATTTACCTGAAACTTCAGAGAATTTTGGTTTTCAATAACACTTTCTATCTTAAACCCAAACACAATATCTGATAAGGGCAATTCCATCAACAGGCTGAAGGAAGACCATTTTTAGAATGATCCATTGAGGACTGCATTAAGAGGATCCATGAGGGTTTAACTTAGAAAATAGGCCTTTCTGTCCCTTAATATTATCAGACAGAGACTTCAAAATAGAAAAAAAAAAGAGATGATTTAACAACTTCTTTACAGCTATTAAAGCAATTTTATATGTAAAATCCCTAATTAAATTTTTAGAACTTATTACTGAAACATATTCAAAGCCTGTGTTTCCCATTAGAAATGTTTGGAAGCCAATCACTCATATATATGCTAGTCCTTAAATTTCTAGCAGCCATATCTTGTTGTTTTCTCAAAGTTTACTATGCCATTAAAAAAAAACTTTTAACATCTTTGTTCTGTACCCCCCCCCCCACACACAAACACACACACATTTATTTAGTTGCTTAGGACATGGAGTTCATCACAAATTTAGATAAAAGTAGTAAGATCTTTTATACTTGCTACCTCTTATAATAACTCAGATGTTTTAATATTAACTTATTAATTAATAGATTTACTATTGCAACAACAAATCTTCCACTTTTTATCCACTCTGATTATAGAAATTTGCTATGAAAGAAAACGGGGGTGGTATGGTTATGGCATTATCAAGACTTTCCCTTCAAGGGCACAGACTGACCTAACCTAAGCCATAACAGAGGAAAACCTCCCATAGCTCTGTTTGATGCCAGGTAAGTACCATAGTTAATAGCCAATTGTGCAGCACAGTTTCACAGGGTATCATAACTAGGCTCAAAACTAAGCAGGCAGGGAAATTTTCTTATTCAGAAAGGAAATAGCATCATGGGAAAACTGAATTAAGAGGATCCTGTCTTTTTCTATGCAAAGACATCCCCTCAGCTTTCCTAGGCATAGACATCCACTTGTAACAGTTCCCATACCTCACTTCTCTTGGGCAGCTCATAGCATTCCCTTGAATGGTGAACTATTGGCTTAACGATGATTCAGACAATCAAACATGAAATAAAAACTCAGAACAAGGTCAAATTAGAGTCCCAAGAGATTTTACCTCAAATAGCAATATTTTACTAGTCACAGTTTAGGGCTAGAATATTATTATTACCTTTGTTTTGTTGCAATAACAGTTAACAATGAGCGTATATAAGGATATCTCACTTGTCCTTCATTTAGAAATTAAGAATAATCACAATCTGGAGTTTCACACAAACAGTGAATATATGATAGTTCATTTAAAACCCTAGAAATTGGCTAGTCACAGTAAGCCTCCCATCTGTATTGCTTGTTAAGCCCTATGGCAAAAATGAATACTTGAATTTAAGGTCTGCTCTTACTAAATTGCCTCAAAGATGTAACTTCAACACATACTGTTCATTATCAGGTACAATTTCATAATTTTCATAAGCAATGGTCAAATCATCTCTGATAAAACTCACTCTTTAGCAAACTTGTAAGCTCCCCCCATCCCTGTCAGTATGTCTGGGACTGGTCCTAGTTTCTCATATTACTTTACTTTAGTATTATACAAGCTATAGGCAAGGCCGATAAGATCTCATGACCTGCCCAAACAGAAAGATACATAAGGACAATGTAAGAGGGCTTTGCTATTTCCCCCACAAACAGTAAGTTATCAATCTTAAGGAAAAATTTACCCAAATGTTAAATATTTAACAGTTTTCAAACATTTTGACCACATTCTTCAACAGCTTAATTCACAATCTAAAAGTATCCAGATAAAAAGAGTAGCTGCTTTTTTTTAATGATATAATTATAACACTCTCTTGGTATCATTTTTCAAGTTAACAGCATTTCATATATGTTTCCCATAATTCACAATAGAAAAAGTTTTAAAGATACAGTAATAACATACACTATATCATGGATTTAAAACATGAAATAAAACTTACTGCCAGTCAGATGACATCAATTCAGTTGAATGCATTTCCAACCTTACCTAGAAATCACTCATTTATTTACTCTTGGCATTCTCTACTGATTGCATTCCAATTCAGTATGATGTGGTTGCAATCCAATTATGCCTTTAACAAAACTTTCTTTTGCAGTTTTAAACGTCTTGCCATAATGCCAAATATAGTGCCTTTTCCATTAAAGTCTGATTTCCTCCAATAATTCCATACTGCAAATGTATTTAGACTGGTTAATGGCAGCTTTGTCTGGCATGGTGGGGACAAAAGTCAGTGGCAGCAGGGCAGGCCACATGGCAACTGGTTCTTCAAAGGGGCATCCTGTTAAAAATCTGGAGGATGTTACCCTCTGCCTCATCCCACTTGTGTTTCCTGCAAACTCTCTTAAAGTGCCCATCCCTTTTACAGTAAAAACCCACTTCCTTTCTCCCCTTGCATTTAAATCTCCCTTTCCAGCTCCTTTTCTCTTTTCCTCTGTCTACTTGTATTGCCCCCTTCACAGTGGCCACCAAACTTTTGCTTCCTCAGCCTTACTTTTCTTCTACTTCATCTTCTCTTCAACTTCATCTTTCCCTACAAAAGTCATTCTTAATGGTAGCATGGTCTTTGGTTATAAGAAATTCAGATTGTATGGACATGGTAAAAAGAGACAGTCTTGGTTTGAAAGTTCTGTCCAATAGCCCCCAAAATCCATTTTGCTTAGACTCTAGATCTTTGAGTCTGGTTTTTAACATGTGTAGCTGACAATAATCAAAGGTCCTGTATTTATCTGGCCAAATTTATTTCCCGCGATTATCTACATGCCAAGTCCAGTCCCTGATGAGCTTTGTAGTTTGAATTTTGGAGTTTCCTGAATTGGCAATTTTCTTTTGGCCCAAGGTTTAACAGTTTACCTAAGCAGGAGTTGGCAGGAGGATTACTCTGTCCTGATCCCACAATGATATTGGTATCTCTTGAATGTTCTGTCCCTTGATGACCTAGTGTTGGGCAAGATAAGCTACTCACCATTGCCTTTTCCCTCATGGGCATGGCTTCCATTTTTCTTCATGTACAAATGAGAGAAAATCAATTTTGGGCTCAGGACTTATTTCTCCTTATCTTTCTTAAGTTTGGAGGAGATTAATTCTCCCATCACTTCATAGCTGACTAACCATTGAGAGTCCCCTTTGACCCTTGATCAGATAAAAGTCTTTGTGCCAGCTGTGGAATTGGAAAGTAGGCTCACCTAGTGATTGTCATGTAAGCAAGTGGTCCTGACTGAGTTGCACAATGATGAAAAGAAATCTTGGTTTGGGCTTTACTCTGGTCAGTGATGAAAACTCAGGAAAAGAAGAGGAAAAGCATTTTATTAGCACACCATTATAAAAAGCAGTAGGGTGCAGCTGCACAGATTTCAAACTATTGTTTTTTATAGACCAGAGCAAACTTCTTCCATATAATGGCAAAAGCATGTTGATTGCTACACTTTTCAGGAGGGGATTAGTGGGATTAGTGCTGCCCTGGCTCCTCCCTCATAATGTTGTCATAGGGAAAAGGGATTAGTGGATATGCCCAAGGGTATTTCTGGACCTCCATTTCCTACAAGCTGACTGTGCATGTCCTCAAAGTCTAAACAAGGTTTAAAATGGGGTCACTCAGACTGACTGTACAAATGGTTGACTTTGTACACCATCTCCCATTGGTGGAGTAGTAATCTGTGAAAGTGCATATAACCTGTACTCTGTGAACATGGACATTGGAGGAGAATCTTTATTATTATTTAATTTAATAATTATATTATTATATACTAACATGATGTTATTATTTAATTAAATAATTTAATAAATTATTTAATTTGGTTTTTGATTAATTGCGTTTTGCATAAGAAGTCCTTTATAATTGGTTTAAAATAAACGTTTCAGTAGGAGTTGTGAGCTATGGTTTGAGTGAATATTGACCTACAAAGTACTCCAAAACTGGGGTTACTTTCTGAGGACTGACCTACGTATGAGGTATGCCTTAGAATTATTAATATAGCAAAGAAAAGAAGAACATATTTTAGGGTACATCTTAGTTTGGAGGGAGTTTTATTTACTTGACAGTATCTTACTTTTTTCCAATTACATGTAAAGATAATTTTCAGCATTCATTTTCACAAAATTTGGAGTTCCAAATTTTTCTCCCTCCTTCTTCTTCTCCTCCCCAAAACAGCAAGCAATCTGATATATTTTATACACATACAATCAAGTTAAACATATTTCTACATCAGTCATATTGTGAAAGAAGAATCAGAACAAAATGGAAAAAAAAATGAGAAAGAAAAAAACAAGAAACACCAAAAAAAGTGAAAATAGTACACTTTACTCTGCAGTCAGACTCCATAGTTACTTCTCTGGATGTGGATAGCATTTTCCATCATGAGTCTTGGAATTGTCTTGGATCATTGTATTGCTGAGAAGAGCTAAGTCTGTCATAGTTAATCATTGTACAATGTTGTTGCTTGCTGTGTACAATGTTCTCCTGGTTCTGCTCACTTCACTCACATTAGTTCATTTAAGTCTTTTCAGGTTTTTCTAAAATCCACCTGTTCATCATTTCTTATAGCTCCATAGTATTCCATTATATTCATATTTCACAACTTGTTCAGCCATTCCTCAATTGATGGGCATCTCCTCAATTTCAAATTCTTTGCAATCACAAAAGAGCTGCTATAAATATTTTTGTACATGAGAGTCCTTTTTCCTTTTTTATGATCTCTTTGCAATTGCTAGATCAAAGAGTATGCACAGTGTTATATAGCCCTTCGGTTATAAATATAGTTCTAAATTGCACTCCAGAGTGATTGGATCAGTTCACAACTCTAGCAACAACATATTAGCGTTCCAATTTTCCCCTATCTTCTCCAACATTTAATATATCCCTTTTCTGTCATATTAGCCAATCTGATAGATGTGAGATGTTTTAATTTGCATTTCTCTGATCAATAGTGATTTAGAGCACTTTCCATATGATTATAGATAGCTTTAATTTCTTCATCTGAAAACTGCCTGCTCCTATCCTTTGACCATTTATCAATTGGGGAATGGCTTGTATGCTTATAAATTTGACTCAGTTGTCTGTATATTTTAGAAATGAAGTCTTTATCAGGAACACTAGCTGCAAAAATTGTTCCCTAGCTTTCTGCTTCCCTTCTAATCTTGGTTTGTGCAAAACACTTTTAATTTAATGTAATCAAAATTATCCCTTTTGCGTTTCATGTTCTCTATCTCTTGTTTTGTCATAAATTGGGAAGGTTATTTTCAAAGGTTCAGAGAAAGAATAAGTAACATCCCCTGCCTAAAATTCTACATTCATTATTATAGGAAATCCTAATGAAGAGATTCCTTCTGCCTATAGGGATTGGCAGCAGCCCAACAGACTTAGAGTTGTCTGGAGTGCTGAGAAATTAAGTGACTTACATATGGTCACAGAGCCAATCTATGTCAGTGGCAGAAACTAAACCCAGGCTTTCCTGATCCCTGCGCCAGTTCTCTATCCTCTCCTCCCAGGGCTGCCTCAATTGTTGCTATTGTGCTCTTTAAGATTGATGCTAGCTGCCAAACATCCCTCACATTAACAAATCTACTTGGCTTACTTTTATTTAAAATAATAATGATGCAAATAATAACCATTGTTGCCATCATTATTATTTTAATTGTTCATTTGTCTTCCCAGCCTTTGCTATGAAGGCAAACACATAAATAGCTGGGGTTGGGTAGGGTGGGGTAAGTAAATGAATGATGATCTAAATAGGCTTAAAGTAGTTGGAAACATCAAATGGCATTTAGTTTTTGTACTGACCTTCAAATCAACCCAGTTGTGATATATCTCCTTCTCACAAATGGTAAAATCTTGACCAAGTGGAGTCTGGGGGACAAACTGTCCCACTTTCACCAGAACTTCATCATAATTAGATAGCATCCCAAAGTTCATGATATCATATTTAGCCACAGGATTCTTTTCCTCATCCAAAACCACCTTGTCGCCAGCAGTGTTGTTAAAGGAAATATTCTTCAAAGGTGAGCGAAGCTAGATGGAGAAATAATTGAGTCACTTTGTCATGTCCATAGGCAGGGAAAAACAGGACCAAGGTCAACAGACCAGGCAGGAAACCTAGTAGCATGATCATTCATGTGTTTACTCAATCATTTATTCATTCACACAACCTTTTCTAAGCACATCCTTTAGACAATGAAGCACTGGAGATGTGGAAGTCTCAGGGCCTGAGGATTGTGTTATTATTACAGAATTATTAAAAAAAAAAGTCCTGCTTTCTGCTAGGATTCACATAAGAAGGACACTCTTCTTGTTGGTGGAGAATGGAGTTGCTACAATCCCCTTCACACTGCCTTGAACACACTAAATGCTGAAAAGGGTGCTCTGTGACATAACTTAGGTAAAGAACTCGGCAAATCTTAGAACGGTATGTAAATGTAAGCTGCTACTACTGCTATTATTATTTTTAAAAAACATATTAAATTAAATCTAATCCCATCCCAACAATAAGCATTCAATCATAAATCCATTCAGCAATACTAATGGGATCCATGTGAATGGGCAAAGGTGAACCTAGTTGATCATTTCTCACTCTAAGTCCATGATGATCCCTATTTTCCAGTGTTCACTCCCATATCAATTGGTATCAAATAGTCCTGGCTCTCACTCCTATAAGTAGTGTTTGCTTCTGAGCTCATTAGACTTATGATGTTGATGGGACCAACAATTCTATCTATAGATGCTCTATAGATGCTTATGCAGGGGTTGCTGTTCAGTGGCCTAAGGAGGCTTTTTACCCCCTAGAACCTGAGCTTCCTGAGGTCCATTTAGCTATACTGGATGGCTGATATATAGTTGGTTAGTGCTCCTACATGTGAAGACCTATATAACTGAGTAGAGCTTGTTTAACACTAACACAGCCTTTGAGGTCAAGATCAAGAATAGGAGGGAAGGAAAGAAAGAAGGAAGAAGAGGGAAGGAAAGAAGGAAGGAAGAAGGAAGGAAGGAAGGAAGGAAGGAAAGAAGGATAGAAGGAAAGAAGGAAGGAAAGAAAGAAGGAAGGAGGGAAAGAAGGAAGGAAGTTAGAAAAGAAGTAAGATTGAGTATTAGGGATCTGACACATGTTTAAACTACCTAAAATTTCATCACCCACTTGAAAGCCAGAGGTCCTGCTCCTAGAAGACAGGTTGACTGTCACATTTGTGGATATTACATGTTGGACAACAATGTGGGTGATACCATTTTAGACAGTTTGAGCATATGCTAAATGCCAGTGGAGGAAGAAAGCATTATGTTAAATGCTGGGGATACAAATGCAAAAGTAGAAACAATCTTTGTGCTCAAGGAACTTACATTCTAAAAGGGGGAGACAATCAGATATTATAGTCAAAGGTCATAGGGTGTTTAGGGAAGGAAAAAGATTACACAGAGTGGAGATACCCATAATCTGTAGAATTAGAGTATCCTGCTATTTAGTACATGTAGAGCACTTCAATTCAGAAAGCTATAAGGATAATGAGTGAGTGCACCAGGGGAGAAAATTAACAGACCACATCCAGGAATTATCACAGAACAGATATGATCATGGTTCATGGTCCCTGGACTAAAAGGTAGAAGAAGAAAGGGAGAAAATCACATTTTAAAGGAAAATAATATTGAATCATGTTAGAATGTTGATCCATGTAGCAAGCAACCTTTATTTCAGAGGACTGGTGGTGAAAACTAGTATACTCCTCTTGTCAGAGTAGTGGTGGATAAAAGGCAAGAAATGACGCATACATTGTCAGATGTGGCCAATGTATTTGTTTGTTTTGATCAACTTTGATTTTTTTTTAAAATGAGGTAACAATCTATTATGGAAAGGTCATTAGGATACGATGCTGATTTTTAAAAAGTATTATTAATTTTTTTGAAAGAATGACAATAAAGATTTTTTAAAAAAGATGAGAGTCATATCAAATTCCAGTGAATCCTCATAGTAGGACTAGAGAAGTGAATGAGATTCTTCTAAAAGATTGTTTCTTTAAATGTTTTATTTTTTAACCTTTCATATCTGGTCTGCTTTGTAGAATGGTGATGCCAATGAAATGTTTCCCAGAACCCTATTTCTTAGTTTGTTTTTAATTCATAAAGGAAAGAAATTGTACATTTCATTAGTGAAAATAATAATAATAATAATAATAATAATAATAATATATGCATGTATGTATGTATGTATATTTTTATGTATATGTAGTCATCCAAGTTCACAGATCCTATGATCCTCATACAAAACTACCTGGTCCCTTGGGCACATGTTTATCCCTTGACCCCAGTTTAACAACCTAAGCTCTAAAATAAGGACCCTACTTCTCCATGTGATTGAAGTTGAGACTACCATCACTTCTTTTTTAAAAGCTTTTATCTAGTACTTTATTTTCCCCCAGTTATGTGTAAAAACAATTTAAGCCATTTGTTTTAAACACTTTGAGTTCCAAATTCTCTCCCTTCCTCCCTCACCCTCCCCCCCCTTCCATTGAGAAGGCAAGCAATTCTATATAGGTTATAGATGTGTAGTTTGGCAAGACATAGTCACAATAGTCATGCTGTAAAAGAAAACCTAGACAAGAAAAAAAAAACACCTCAAGATAAATAAAGTTAAAAAAAACCCATGCTTCAATTTGTAAATAAAGTATGCTTCAATCTGCATGCAGAACAACCCTGTTTTCTTTGGGAGTGGTTAACATTTTTCATCATAAATCCTTCAGAGTTGTCTTGGATTATTCATTGTATTGCTGAGAATAGCTAAATCATTCATGGCTGATCATTTTACAATATTGCTGTTACTTTGTACATAGTACATTTAACTGCATCAGCTCATGCAAATCTTTCCAGGTTTTTCTGAGAGCATCATGCTCATAATTTCTTATAGTACAATAGTATTCTATCATAATCATATACCATAACATGTTCAGCCGCTCCCCAATTGATGGGAATTCTCTCAACTTCTAATTCTTTACTGCCAGAAAAGAGCTGTTATAAATATTTTTGTACATATAAGTCCTTTTACTTTTTGTTTTTATCTCTTTTTGAGTACAGACCTAGAAGTGGTATTGCTAGGTCAAGGTGTATGCATGGTTTTATAGCCCTTTGGGCATAGTTCCAAATTGCCCCACAGAATTCACAACTCCACCAACAGTGCATCAAAATCTCATTTTTCCCAAGTCCCCTCCAATATTTGTCATTTACCTTTTCTGTACCATTAGCCAATCTAATGGGTATGAGGTAGTACCTCAGAATTGTTTTAATTTGCATTTTTCCAATCAATAGTGAGATTATTTTTTCATATGGCTATAGATAGCTTTGATTACTTTATCTGAAAACTGTTAATATCTTTTTATGATTTATCAATTGGGGAACAACTCTTATTTTTATAAATTTGACTCAGTTCTCTATACATTTGAGAAATGAAACCTATATCAGAGAAACTTGCTTAAATTTTTTTTCAGTTACTATTGCTACTATTGCTATTTCCCTCCATCCTATGCCACCCCCATTTATTCTATTCTCTCTCCCCTTTTACCCTGTCACTCCTCAAAAGTGTTTTGCTTCTGACTACCCCTCCCCCCAATATGCCCTCCCTTCTATCACCCCCTCTCCTCTACCCTTATTTTATCCCCTTCCTCTCCTATTTTTATGTAGTGTAACTAAGATAGATTTCTATACCCGATTGAGTGTATATGTTATTCCCTCTTTGAGCCAATTCTAATGAGAGTAACATTCACTCACTCCTCACCTCCCTCCTCTTCCCCTCCACTGCAAAAGCTTTTTCTTGCCTTTTTTATGAGACAGTTTACCTCATTCAATCTCTCCCTTCTCTTCTCCAAGTACATTCCTCTCTCATCCCTTAATTTTATTTTTTAGATATCATCCTTTCACATTGAACTCACATCTGTGCCCTCTGTCTATATATGCTCCTTCTAACTACCCTAATAATGAGAAAGGCTTCATGAGTTACAAATATCATTTTCCTATGTAGGAATGTAAACAGTTTCAACTTATTAAATCCCTTATGATTTTCCTTTCCTATTTACCTTTTTTATGCTTCTCTTGAGTCTTGAATTTGAAATTCAAATTATCTATCCAGCTCTGGTCTTTTCATCAAGAATACTTGAAAGTCCTCTATCTCATTGGATATCCATTTCCCTCCTAAAGGATTATACTCATGTTTTTCTGGGTAGGTGAATATTGGTTGTAATTCTAGTCCCTTTGCCCCCAGGAATATCATATTCCAAGCCCTCTGATCCTTTAATGTAGAAGCTGCTAAGTCTTGTATTATTCTGACTGTGGCTCCACCATACTACAATTGTTCCTTTTTGGCTGCTTGCAATATTTTCCCCTTGACTTAGGAACTCTGGAATTTGACTATAATATTCCTGGCATTTTTCATTTTGGGATCTCTTTAAGGAGGTGATCAGTGGATTCTTTCCATTTCTATTTTACCTTCTTATGCAGTTTTCCTTGACAATTTCTTGAAAGATGATGTCTAGGCTCTTTTTTTATTTTGATCATGGCTTTCAGGTTATCCAATAATTTTAAAATGATCTCTCCTGGATCTATTTTCCAGGTCATTTTCCAATGAGATAGTTCACATTGTCTTCTATTTTTTATTTTGCTTTTGTTTTATGATTTCTTGATTTCTTATAGCCATTAGCTTTCATTTGCTTCATTTTAATTTTGAAGGAATTATTTTCTTCAGTGAGTTTTTGGATCTTCTTTTCCAATTGGCCAATTCTGATTTTTAAGGCATTCTTCTCCTCATTGGTTTTTTGGACCTCTTTTGCCATTTGGGTTAGTCTATTTTTTAAGCTGTTATTTTCTGTATTTTAGAGGGTCTCCTTTAGTAGGCTGCTGACTTGTTTTTCATGATTTTCTTGCATTACTCCCATTTCTCTTCCCAATTTTTCCTCTTCTTCTCTTACTTGATTTTCAAAGTCCTCTTTCAGCTCTTCCATGGCCTGCAACTAATTCATATTTTTCTTGGAGGCTTTTGATGTAGGAACTTTGAATTTGTTGTCTTCTTCTGGTTGTGTTTTGTTCTTCTTTGTCACCAATGTAAGATTCTATAATCTGACTTTCTTATGCTGTTTATTCATCTTCCAGGCCAAATACTTGATTTTCTAACTCCTTGTTGAGGCAAGACTCTGCTTCCAGTGGGCATGAGGGTGGGGGGTGGGTGTACTATCTGAGGCTTCTGGGATTTTGCATCAGATGCTGGATCCCCTACCATATGTGGGCCCAAAGCAATGGAAGCAGCCACTGCTGCTGCTGCTGCTGCCATGGTCACCACTACCTTTACTAGCTTGGGGCTGGGACTGGGCCATGTGCTTCTCTTTCACCCAGGTCCCACAGAGATCCCCCACTGACCTTCCATGTTGTTCTTGGTGTTTGTGGGTTGAAAAGTCTGGAAACTGCCACAGCTGCCAGAGATTCAGTCCCCTGAGGCCAGCTCTGGCCCTGTCTGAGGCTGGTGCAGCCCAAGCTGGACCACACTCTGCTCCCACAGCATACTTTTCCTGTGAGTCTTCCAGGCTGTTGGGCTGGAAATGTGTTTCACTCTGTCATTTTGTGGGTTCTGTAGCTCTAGACTTTAAACATTTAGAGTCATTTTTACAGGTATTTGGAGGGGTTTGGGGGGCAAACTCAAGTAAGTCCCTGCTTTTACTCCACCATCTTGGCTCCCCCAATTCTGCTTTTTAAGGCATTCTTCTTCTTATTGGCTTTTTGGACCTCTTTTACATTTGGCCTAGTCTGTTTTTTAAGGTGTTATTTTCTTCAGGACTTTTTTTTGTCTCCTTTGCCAAGCTGTTGACTCATTTGTCATGATTTTCTTGGATCACTCTCATTTTTCTTCCCATTTTCCCCTCTACCTCTCTTACTTGGTTTTTGAAATCCTTTTTTAGTTCTTTCATGGCCTGAGACCAATTCATATTTTTCTTGGAGGCTTTGGATATAGGGCCTTTGACTGTGCTGTCTTCTTCTGAGTGTATGTTTTGATCTTCCTTGTCTCCATAGTAACTTTTAATAGTCAGAGTTCTTTTTCTGTTGCTTGCTTATTTTTCTGCCTTATTAGTTGACTTTTAAGTCTTTGTTAAAGTACAGCTCTGCTTCCAGGGTGGAGGGTGCAGTGTCAGAGAGTTTGTGCAGCTGTTTCCAGAGATACTTCTAGAGACCTGTAAGTCTTCAGTCCTTCAAATGTGGTATGATTTAAGGAAAGTTGTTTATTACTCTCTTGGCCTATGCTCTGATCTGTGAGACACCACAAGCACCCTTTTCTGCACTGGAACTGTGAGAATGGTACCCCTCCCCCCCCCACTGTGGCTGCAAGCTCTTTTATTCTAGTGTTCCTCCT
The DNA here is from genome assembly GCA_028627135.1 of Pseudochirops cupreus. Taxonomy (NCBI): domain Eukaryota; kingdom Metazoa; phylum Chordata; class Mammalia; order Diprotodontia; family Pseudocheiridae; genus Pseudochirops; species Pseudochirops cupreus. Next base: position 70,469,673 of record CM053582.1, read on the forward strand.
CACTGCCACCCAGGACCCAGATCTGAGTATGGGCAAAGCAACAGAGTCCTGCCTTAGTAATAGCAAAAAGACCCCTGTAATCTCCTTCTGATCAGTTGTTCAATCCTTTTACTGTCTTTGGGCTGAGAGCTCTGGAAGCAGCTGCTGCTGATTCAGTTACTCCCAGAGCCTTCTCCTGGTCTTCTGGGGCCAGGGCTGTGCTGGTGAGACCTATGCTGGACTGTGCTCTACTCACACCCAGGAGAAATGACCCTTTCCTCCTGACCTTCTAATTTGTCTTTGTTATCTGTGGGCTGACAAATATGGAAACCCCCTCTGCTATGAGTGATTTGGTCAATCTGAACTGTGCTCCCCTCTCAGCTTGGTGCAATAGAAGTCTCCTGCTGAACTTCCAAGTTGTTGTGGGCTAGAAATTTGTTTCACTCCATCTTTTTGTGGGTTATGCTGCTCTAGAATTGGTTTAAAGTAATTTTTAAATGTATTTGGAGGGGTTTGGGGGAGAGCTCAGGTGAATCCCTGCCTTTACTCCATTATGTTGGCTCCACCTCCCTACATCACTTCTCACAAAGATGAGTGATTTCATTGATTGGCACTAAGAAAGGTTTCTGTATAAGGCCCATATCATATAGCCCCATTATACATCTTATAGAATGACAAAAAAGAGAGAATTAACATGATACAATGGACCTAGTACTTTATAAGGAAGGCAGTTAGGTTTCACAATGCTCCTCCATCTGACAATTTGGTTACTGTTTTTTAATCACCAATTTTACATGCATTCTACCTTAGATTCTGAGTACCCTCCTAACCACCAGGGTTCAGAAAATCTTTTTTTCAGCTCTTCAAAAATAAAAGGTCCAATACAATATTTTACAATTACAGGTAAGTTTTCAACATGGTGATGTATCCATAATCCCACTAGTGAACAAAACTCTTAAGGCTTCCAAAGGAAACCAAACTAAGAAAATGAAGTAAAACAAGGAATGTCCATCTGTGAGTCTGGGGGATACCAAGGAAACTTAAGGGAAATGCCAACGCCAGAAAAGTAGCAAACCCAGGAATGCTCACTTGTGAGCCTGGAGATGCCAAAAGACATTACTTTAGAAAGAGGGAACATTACCTGCTGGGGTCGAGGAGCCATGTACCCTTCATCTTTCATAGATCCCATTTCTGATCTGTCATTGATCATCTCATGAAGAGCCCAGGCCACAGCAAACACAGCACTGTAGAGCAAGTAACTGAGGCTAGACATGGTCATGTCAAAATAGTGCAAGGGCAGCATCTCCGAGGAAGCATTCAGGGAACAGTCCTCTCGCTCCAGTTTGGTTGGTTCATCTGGACACTCAAATGCTGAGACCCAGAAACTCTTAAAGAAAATGTCTCCTGAATGTTTGCTTGGGGTGACTGTCCTGAGAAAGGTCTTGAAACCAGGAATCTCACTTGTCTGATGTGAAAATATGAATGAGCCATAAAAAGCATAACCATCATGATTGTAGGGTCTCATGGTGACATCCCAGTGTGATATGATAATCCAGACCTTCCAAAGAAAAAATATAGGTGGCTGAGAATATCTCAGGATCATCATGGAGTCTGTGTCTCCATGGATGATGATCACCTTCGCTGATGATGCCAAAATTCTGGGCATGAAAGACATCTTGGATTCAGCATGGCATCTCTCACTGACAGGGATCTTCTCTGTGAAGGCCACACAGGCTTTGTTCCTTCTCATCTCTTCTCCCATGTCCCAGAGGAACTTCTCACCTCTCATGTCATCTGTGACAATCAGCCCCACCCAGGTCCAGTCAAAATGTAACAGCAGCTGGACAATTGCCAAGTGCAGAGAAGAGTCCTGAGGGGCCATCTGATAGAGGGAAGGAAACTGGGCCTTGTCACTCAAGGCAGGATCAAATGGGCCATAACTTAGCTGAATGACAAAGAAAGATGGGTCTCACTGGGCTATATGACAGTGATCCTGATGCGTAGCAACAAGTCTCAATATATTACCCATTCTACCTTGTTTCGTTATGGAAAAATTAGAGTGGGCTGTTCTGGGTGATGATGGGGGGAAATTCTAATCACTCTAAGATTAGCACAATGGCTGGATGGCAGATTACTCTGATACTACTGGTTTTAAATCCTTTACTTTCCTGAACCCTTCATGACATTGTCCAAATAGCTCAGGATTTCTCCTGACTTCCTGTTCTTGTTTATTGTCTCAAAGAAATTTCCTGGGTTAAAGTAACACATTATTTCTGTGTGCTGGAGGCAGTGGGGATTAAGAGGTGATGCTTTCTTCAAGCACAGTAGTATTCCTCAAGAATGGTGCTGAGAAATTGTAAGTACCTGGTGAATAAATGTAGTACCTGATAGCAGTAATAGATAGTACCTGAGTTCACATATTTGAGGCCACTAGGTATCACAGTGGAGAGAACACTGGGCCTGGAATTAGGAAGATCTAAGTCTAAATCCAGCATCAGACACTTACTAACTGTGTGTCCCTGAGAGAGTCACTTAGCCATTCTCTGACTCATAACATGCATACTCTGACTGAAAAACAGGCATAATAACATCCAATTCCCAGGATGGTTGTATGGATCAAATATATTTCTCAATTGCTTTCCAAAACTTAAAGTGCTATATAATTGCTAATTATTTTTAATAATAGTTGAAATAATTATTTCATTTATATTTGCATCATTTATGACTCATTTTAAAATAATACAATTTACGGGGAGAGGGACCGGACCGGTTTAATCATTGGGGTAAAGAAACTCTACCAATATAGGTCAGCATGTTCTCTGCAATACCTAGTTTTAAAATTACCCAGAGCACTGAGAGTGTAAGTGATTTATCCAAAGCCATACAACCAGTCTATCCCCTGGGCCCTGGGCTCACTACTCACACTGGCAGAGTAGGTTCCTAGAGGATAACTGGAAAATTCTCTCCTTGGGCTTCTAGGGGTAACCTTGAGAGCTTGGGTATGTCTTTCTAATGCTATTGCTCATTAGTCCCTAACATGAGCCTCCTCCATGTGGTTTAACAGTTGATATCAATTAGCAAGCTAGAGTTAATTAGCTTTTAGAAATAGTTAGCAAAGTCATATGATAAGAATAGTTGGTGCAAACATTCTTCCCAAGTATTAATAAAGAACAATGAATAGTCTAAGCTCTAACACCAAAAACAAGAGCTCACAGAAGTCATTTCAACTCTCTGAACTTCAGTTTGTGTTGCCTTTAAAATGAGAAAATCAGGTTATAATTTTTGTGACATCTCTTCAAAGTCTAACAAGTAAATGACTATAATTTGTTCTAAAAAAGGACTCCAGTCTTTTCCCCCATCTCATGCTTTGGTTTGGAGGAGACCAAGGATGTGACAGCAGAGTTCAAATGGAAAGACAAGACCTGCCAAGAAGTGTGATTCATTTGGAACAGATGCCACAAGGTGAGAAATTTTCTTGGCCATAAAAACTCCTGAACCCCAGCGACTCTGTGATCTGGGATAGAAAGGGGAGAGGGGCACTGCCAGTCATAGTGATAACAGTCTCTTCTGAGGTATGAATTCCATTCTGGCTGCCCTGTCTTAGAGTGCCATATTTGGAGTAGGAAAGTTCTCCATTCAAATCCTGCCTGGAAATTTAATAGCTGTGTGACATCTAGGAGGCACAGTGGATAGAGCGTTTTGCTTGGAGTCAGGAAGACTTGAGTTCAAATCTAGCCTCAGTCAGTTACTACCTGTGTGAGCCTGGGAAAGTCAATTAACATATCTATTTCAATTTCCTCAGTTATAAAGTGCAATTAATAACAGCCCCTATCTCTTAGTATTGTTGTAAGTGTCAAATGACAAATTTGTAAAGCCCTTAGCACACTGAGTAGCACATAGTAGATGCTTAATATATACTTCTATCCTTTTTCCCTTCCATCTTGTATGTCACTGGACAAGTCACTTCACCTTAAAGAAAGGGGCAAGAAACGGCATGTCTAGGGCTTTCTACCTGTGGGAATCTGTAGAGCTCTAGAAGGGTCCCCATCTGGACAGAAAGAGCAGATATGGCTCTTCCAATAACAGCCATGGACTTGTCCTGCCTCTCACAACTATAATTTGGGGTAGTCTGATCATGCTCTGAAAGCCGCTGCTGGGAGCTCTCCAAGGTTCTGGCATCACTATGGTAGGTGTTGTAGATGTGAAATCCAAGGGTAGTATTAGGAAGCAGCCATGGGTCTCTGTTGATCTCCTCCACAGCAAACATCAGGGTCAGGACCTGCTGGTAATTTTTGTGCAGCCACCTGGAAGGAGCAGGGAGAAGAGCAGAAGCTAGTAACAAACCCTTGAGAGCTCATCTACTTCAAGGAGACCCACTCAGTCATGCTAAGGTCAGATCACAGAGCACAGGGTTGAGACAGTATGGTCTATGGGTCACAACATCTATTTTTCATTTGACCAGCACCCCTGCACTGCTGACCCATCTGAAATTTGGAGTATGGATGATGGAGGAGGAATTTCTCTAGAGTGCCTACCAAGCTGACTACATGGAATGCTCTCCTTGCTCACCTCTACCCCATGACTTCTTTGCCTTCCTTCACAACTCAGCTCAAATCCCTCCTTCTGCAAGAGGACTTGTCAGTCCCTTCATGGTTAGTGCCTTCCCTCTGAGATATCTCCCATTAGACTGTATATGTTCTGTATTTATGTAGGTGTTTGCATGGAGTCTCCTCCATTAGAATGCCAGCTCCTTAAGGGCATGGACTGTATTTTTGCCTTTCTTTTTATCCCCAACATTTAGCATTGTGCCTGGCATTTAATAAACACTTAACAAATGTTTGTTTACTGACTGTCGAACCTGGAGCACTCAGTCATTTTCTTCAACAAATGTGTACTGAACAGTTACTCTGTGCAACACACTGTACATGTAAGGATGGTTCCCTGGCCTCAATACCACAATCTCATCTAGGAGATACACACATCAATAACCCCATTCTCAGGCAGACTATAATCAATGCCACAATCCTAGTACTACATATACTAACAGTTCAGGGAAGGGAGATGTGCCCTCTGGCTCAGTATCTTCTGTCAAGAGGCAACTTTTACCCTCTGTGGGAAATTCTCCCAGGGAGAAGCCGAGCCATTGCAAATGTATCTGTTCCTAGCTCATGGTGACCTGGTTCATTTCACAATGTCTTTGGCAGTTTTATCCCTTAAGGGAAACTGGCAGAGACTGAGTCTGGAAGAAGGCAAGGACCCCATGAAGATCATGAAGAGAACATGCTCACTGAGTCCAGCAAGGCTATGACCTCTTGTTGTGTTCCTCAGTCTATCTGAAGCCTCAGTTTCTTGGGTTCATGTCTAACACAAAACCATCTTTTCTTGTATTGCTGTCTTCAAACCCATTCCAGGACCAATGCTTAACTTTTTCTTGGATACTAGCCATGCCTTTGGCTAGCACCTGCTCTGCACTTGTGCTGGATGCTATGTGAGTGGGTCTGTATTCTTAACAGAGCACTCCTTATTTCTGGCCCTTTGTAACCACCAAGACACTGGCCCACCCAGGCCAGGCCATATGTTACTGGCTGGTTGTTGTCTTTCACTATAGAAGAAGACCCAAATGACATCATTATATTGGAGTTGACATATAATTTCCAACTGTGGCTGATCAGACCAGTAATGGTTTAGAAAGATCTACTACAGTGTAATGCCAAGCAAAGGCAACTTCCAAGGTTCAGAATACCAGCATAGTAACTCTATTTTATTCAGTGACAAATTAAGGCAAAAAAAGAAAACATTCACAGAACAGAGAAAATCAAAATACAGTGTAAATCATTCATTTAACAAGGAAGTTCTCAATTCAACCTAAGTACTACTCCACCCCTGGATAGTATATTCATTTAAAATACCAGCATCATAGCCATGCCTCCTCAGTTCTTGACAGCTCTGGGTGGCAGTTCTCAAAAGACTTGGGAAGCTCCAACTGGCCCTCAGCAGTTTCTCTCTCTGCAATTCTGACCCTTGGCAATTCTCCTCTCTCTCTGCCTCCACAATACTGCTACCCAAAAGTCCTTCTGGCCTCCTGTGCTTGGGCCTTCTCTCTGCTTGGGCTTCTCTCTATATCTACAGCACTAGCTCCTCCCAGTTCAGCCCTCTCTCTTCACGTCAACAAATCCATCCCACAAGTGGGATTCATAAGCGCTGGGCTTCAACACTCAACCTGAAAACCAAGCCAATACAGGAGGATCTTTAAATTCCATTACCATTACATTCCACCCCTCCAGGATCCTTAGCCTTACAATTTCAATCTAAATGGCCATGGATCCTGGAACAAATAGAGACACTATGCTTTGTAATCCTACTGACTATGCCATAATGTGATGTCAAACAAAGGCAACTTCCAAGGTTCCGAATGCCAGCATAATAATTCTATTTTATTCAGTGTTCAGAGTTCAGCCCTCTCTCTTCATGTCAACAAGTCCATCCCACAAGTGGGATTCACAAGCCCTGGCCTTCAACACTCAACCTGAAAACCAAGCCAATACAGGGGATCTTTAAATTCCATTACCATTACACACAGGTAGGGTACAAATAATCCACATGAACATTTCGAGTGGACGTGTCTCTAAATTTGCACATCTCATGTTTCTTTTGAGCTATTGCAGTTCTGCTTTGTTCATAGAACACAAAGCCTTCTTTAATGTGGGTGGTCCTTTTCCAGTGTCTTTCATGTTGTACCATAGATTCCAAAGTTCTTCAAAGACATTCAGAGTATCCTTGCATAGCTTCTTCTCACCTCCCTGTGAGCCCTTGCCTCATGTTGGCTTTCTGTAAAATAATATTTTAGGAAAACATATGTTTGGCATTGGAACAATGTGGCCATTCCACTGGAGTTGCACTCTCTACAGTAGAATTTGAATACTTGGCAGTTTAGTTATAGAAAACACCTTCATGTCCATGTAATAGTAAGGGAATTTGAAGATCTTCCCTCCCCCTTAATGGACCTCATTTGGAGCCCAACGAGAGAAGCTTACTTAGGGAAGGCTTGTTTTTCAAGAAGGCCCACACCTTTTGTTACTTTGTAATTAGGCAGTGGGTCACAAAGGTGGTGATGTTCTATGATCCTGAAGAAGACTATATATATTCCCTGAAGTAAGGTTTTGCTTTAAGGCACACTTATGGGAATAGTTGTGTGATTAGGTCAGATGAGACTCTGGGCAGCCATTGAGCCCCCTGGCTTTCAAAACCCAGATGTTTGTGCTTCTCTCTCTGGCAACTAACTATGTATGTAATGGTTAGACAGCTAGAAGCCTTGTCTGTTGGTTTGTTGAATTGTGTTATCTTCTCTGTCTGTATTTTTTGTCTGCTTATAATTTCTGGTTGTATTTTCTAAAGTTCAAGGTAATGAGTTTCCCCCCTGAACTAAGTGACATGTATGTATGTATGCATGTATGCATGTATGTATACATACATGCATATCTTTATATATACATATATATGTACGTGTGTGTGTGTGTGTGTGTGTATATGATTAAAGTAAGATTATTAACCCTTTTTGAGTTGTTTTCTGTTAGAAAAGTGAATCAAAGAACCTGTGCTAGCAGCCATCCTGGGTATGCTAGGGTGCTTGCTGCTACAGTCCAGTACCTTGTCTTGCAGACAATTTTCAGAATCTTCCTAAGACAATTCACATGGAAACCATTCTGTTTTCTGGTGTGTCACAGGTTTCACAGGCATACAACAATGAGGTCAGCACAATGGCTCTATAGATCTTCAGTTTGGTAGGCAGTCTAATACCTCTTTTTTCCCACACTTTCCTTCAGAGCCTCCCAAACACTGAACTAGCTGGCAATGTGTGCATCAACCTCATCATCTGTGTGTATCTCCCTGGAAGGTATTCTGCTAAGGTAAGTGAACTTATCCACAGCATTCAAAATTTCTTCATTTGTAGTAATGAATGGTTACATATATGGATTGTGTGGTATTGCTGGTAGAGAACCTGTGCTTTCTTGGTGTTGATTGTTAGGCCAAAATTAGTACAAGCAGCCAAAAATTGATCTATATGTTGTATCTCAATCTCAGAGGCTGTATTGAGTACACAACCATCTGCAAACAAAAAGTCATGCATTAACTTTCCCTCTACTTCAGTCTTGGTTGTAGCATTTTTCAATTAAATAATTTAATGTCAGTGAGGTTGCTGACCTTCATGTTGGTTTCATCCTTGTTGAAGACATCTGACAACATCACTGAAAACATCCTGCTAACAAGTATGAAAGTAAGCACATAGCCCTGTTTCACTCCATTGATGACTTGGAAAGCTGGAGGAGCATTGTCCATTATCCAGGACCCATTCAAGCATGCCATCATGAAATTGATATACAATGCTGCTGATTTTCTCTGGGCAACCCAATTTTGACATAATTTTCCATAAGCCCTCAAGATGGACATTATCAAAGGCTTTGGTCAAATCCATAAACATTGTATGCAGACCTCTGTTCTGCTCCTGGTATTTCTCCTGGAGTTGTCAGCCAGAAAATGCCACATTGACTGTTTCTGGACCCTTTCTGAAGCCACACTGCCTCTCAGGTAGATGACCATTTTCCATGTGAAGGATCAGCCTATTAAAAAGAACTCTGGCAAGAATATTGCCTGAAATGACTAAGAGACAGGACCTGACCCCGCCATGATTGTTATTGAAAAATTATTTCCTTTACCTTTATAGAGATGGACAGTGGAGGCATCCTTGAACTCCTGGGGGATAACTTCCTCTTGCCATATAACATGGAAGATTTCAGTCAGTCTTTGTATAAGCAGTGGACCTCCTGCCTCATAAACCTCAGATGGAATACAATGAGTACCAGGTGCTTTGCCATGGGAGAGGAGTCCAATGGCATTCAAAACCTCTTCTTCAGTTGGAAGTTCAACTAGAGAGGGATTGACTTCAACCTGAGGTAAGTGGTAAATGTCTTTAGCATTGATTGATGATGGTCTGTTGAGAACACTATGGAAGTGTTCAGCCCATCACTCCAGGATCATGACCTTATCTCTGATCAACGTGGCTCCATCAGAACTGAGTATCTCAAATGCACCATAAGTCTTTGGCCCATAAATAGCCACCAGGGCATCTAAAAGCACTTTGGATTATTACTCTTATCATAAACTGAATTCATATAGTTGTGTTCATATAATTCCTAGATTTGTCTTGGCAGGTAGACTACAAAGAGCTTCATATTGTCTATAGTTATTTTAAATGGACTTTCTCTTTCCATTTCTTACTATTGATCTTTGTTGGTAATACTGATGATTTATGTGGGTTTATTTTGCATCCTGAAACTTTTCTAAAACTGTTAATTATTTCAATTAGATTTTTAGAGGATTCTCTAGGATTTTCTAAGTATAACATCATATCATCTGCAAAGAGATAATTTTGTTTCCTCATTTCCTGTTCTAATTCCTTTCTTTTCATTTTCTTCTCTTATTGCATATAGCTAACATGTCCAGTACAACATTAAATAATGGAGATGATAATGAGCATCCTTACTTCACTCCTGATTGTATTCTTCTAGCCTATCCACATTACAGATAATGCTTGTTGATGCCTTTAGATAGAAATTGCTTATCGTTTTAAGGAACACTTCCTTTATTCCTATGCTCTTTAATGTTTTCAATAGGAATGGGTGCTGTATTTTGTCAAAAGCTTTTTCTGCATCTGTTGAGTTAATCATATGATTTCAGTTAGTTTTGTTATTGATATGGTCATTTATATTGATAATTTTCCTAATATTGAACCAGCCCTGCATTCCTAGTATAAATCCCACCTGGTCATAGTATATGATCCTTGTGATATATTGCTATAATTTATTTGCTAGTATTTTATTTAATCTTTTTGCATCAATACTCACTAATGAAATTGGTCTATAATTTTCTTTCTCTGTTTTGGCTCTTTCTGGTTTAGGTATCAGCATGATATTTGTGTCATAAAAAGAATTTGTTAGGACTCCACCCATTTTTTCAAAGAGTTTAGTCTCTGAAATGCCAATGCTTTTTGTGAAGGTGCATTCATGAAGTTTAATTGCATTTAAGTTAATGGAAGGAAGTACTCATTATGAGATCATGAGATTCACAAGTCTTCAGCAGGAAGTGACAGTTGCTTTTGCTGTTTCTGACTACATTCCTCCCAAGGATTTCCTGCTATGGCAGGTAGTCTGTGCCCACTAAAAGTCACCCAGAATTATAAGCTTGTCCTCCTTCAGTACGCTGATGATGAGATAAGGACTCCAGGTCTTCACAATTTTTTTCTTTGACTTCATCAGAATTCTTCATGGTGGGGACACAGGCACCGATGATGACGGCATGATGCTTTCCTTCAAAGAGCAATTGCATTGTAATGAACCTGTCACTCACTTTGGAAGGCATACAGACTTGTTGACTAGATTGATTTTGATTGCAAAAACTATACCAGCACTACCCTTCACTGTGACCAATCCAGAAAAATGTGTATCCAGCTCTGACTTCAGTAAGTTGGTCTTCATTTGCCAGTCTTGTTTCACTCAGAGATATTATTTGGATGTGACACCTGATTAGTTCTCCCACAATAAGAGCTATTTGTCTTTCAAGTACTGGACTTTGTATCCTCCATAAGTGTGCATACATTCGATGCAATGATGACGAGCAGAATCATTTTTGCAAATGTTTTTGTACATTTTTGTGTGTGTGTTTCAACCACCAGGTAGGATACCTGCCTGCCATGATTGGGTGAAGCAGTCAATTTTAGGGATCCCTTTCTAGTCCCTTCCATATGCCAAGAGGTGAGCAGTGTGTTACAGAAGGCTGCTTAGACACCCAGGGAGTTGGCAAATCCCACTGCTACTTTAGTCCAGTGAGAAGGCAACCTTATGGCCTAAGGCTGCCTATTTGCAGGATTGTGACTGTAGCTTCCAGTATATGTGCACCCATCATAGACAGATTTTGGTCACCACCACTAAGTCTGATTTATACTTGATGTCCCAGAAGCTTCCCAGACTTTCACACCAGCACCATGCCAGTGCCTCAAGCACCTCTGCAAGTGCCAAACTTGTCCAACCTCTGTCGCACACAATGCTAATAATCTAATTTGATCTAATGACAAGCTGTAACTCTAAGAACTCAAATCCAGGGAGCTTCTCTTTTCAGAATGTTCCAGAAGCCTAATTCTTGCCTGTATCCAAACACAAATATTTTCAGTGATCAATGGAGCAACATTCCTTCCCTCCCACCCCGTGATCCACCTGATGGGGGTATTTCCCCCACAACTGACCATGAATCTTGGCCTTCTTAAGGGAGAAGCCTATTGCTAAAAAGGGATTCCACTTGCAGAAAATTTTGCTTGGTCCCTACATGCACCCCACATTTGGAACTGGAGAATGCATTAAAGAGGACTGGCCACTGAGTTAGAAAGAATGGCACACTTGGTAGCCTTCCTAAGTAATGCTTTTACCCCACCATCCTTTTTGTCTTCCCTTATATCAAAGTCCAAGTACTTTGGCAAACTTCTAGCAAGGGATAGAAAACAGAACCTGACAATGAGCAGGAGATATCTTGATCAAGGGGCTGTAATTTCATCATTGTGGCAACTTCCTCCCCTAACACAGTTCACAAACTCCCTAGAGGCCTAGGACCTCTAATCTTAAAGAATTCCCTGATGTCTGGAGTAACCTGAAGTATCAGCTAATGTCTGATGACACTAAATCTTTCATGCTCCATGTTCAGTCTTTTATTGAATATTCACACTACTTGTATGCATCTCTCACTCCTCCACTGTCTTTAAACATTAAAGTACATATTCTTGTAAATGCAATGCAAATCTATTAAACATGGATGGAGAGCAATAACAAAAAAGGGGAAAATAGGGGGAGAGCTGGCAAGCACAAAGATAAAACTTTTATATCTATAATAAAAAATGTTTGCTAAATTTTAGGAGTTATAGAGGTAACTTTTTACAGGAAACATAATTTTTCATTGACCAACTTAAATACTTTAAATATGAATTATTAAAAGAGATTTATCTGTTGGTAGACCACACAAGAATAACAACAAAATGTAAAATGTCAGAAGAAACATGAAAAATATTACTTATAACAATAAATGTGAATGGTTAAAATTCTCCCACCAAATTTTTACAGGATGGATTATGAAACAGCACATATCAACATGTTGCCCCCAGGAAACATTTAATTTTTAAAATAGATTAAAGTTAAGAGGCTAATCTAAAATGCATCATAGAAGTCCAAAGTTTTTTTTAAAGCATAAATGGCAATATTAGGAATTCAAGAATTTTGGAATTGAAGGGAAGTCAAAAGCCATTTGGTCCAACTCATATATAAAGTCTCCTTTCCAATATATCTAATAAGTTTTCATTCAAAATTTGTCTGAAGGTCTCCAATTTATAGTAATTCCTCATCTTCTGAAATACCCTTCCTTATCCTGGTTGTCCTCATCAGGAAATTCTCCAACTAATCAATGCTCTTCTTAAATTGTAGTATCCAGACCTGGACATCATATTTCAAATTCAGTATGACCATGTCACAATACGTTCAGGCCAACATCCTTCTAATCCTGGACACTAATCCTGGCCTAAGATTGCATTGCCCTCTTTGACTACCAGATCATATTCTGATGTATCAGTTTATTCTCATCAAATTGGGAAAACAAAGAAAAAGCTTAAAGATCATTGCTGTCAAGGTTGTAGAGTAACAGATACATCCACTCATTGCTAGAGGAATTTCAAGCCAGTGGATCTTTTTTGGAAAGTAATGTTTTTAGTACATAGCAAATTAACAAAAAATGACCATACTCTTTGACCCCAAATTCCATTGGTTGGAATATAATCAGAGAATGTTATTTAAAAAAAGGAAAAAAAGATTTATCTGTCTAGAGATTTTCATAGCAATATTATTTGTACTTGAAAACAATAAAAGACCATATAAGCAGGCATAAGGCTAATTTAAGGAATTGACATTAAAAAACAAAACTAAACTAAAGAATGAGAAAAAAAGAGTACACGGTGCAGAAAAAAGAAGAGATAGAATGGGATAAATTATTTCATATAAAGATGTGTGAAAAACCTATTATAGTGGAGGGAAAGAGGGGAGGGTGGGTAATCTACCTCACTTGAACCTTAGACTCATCAGTATTGGCTCAAAGAGGGAATAATACACACAATCAGTTGAATATAGAAATCTATCCTACCTGACAGGGAAGTAGGAGGGGAGGAGAAAGGAGTGGTGAGGACTGTCAGAAGGGAAGGCAGATCAGGGGAGATGGTAGACAGACGTTTGGTTACTTGGCTGGTTGTTTTCCTTTGTTCTTGATGATGAACAAAATGACATAATCATGCTAGAGTCATTACAGTGTGTTCAACTGTGGCTGATCAGACTGATATGAGCTCAGAATGTTCTACCACAGATCAGGCACAATTTGTTCATGTGAACATTTGGGGTAGATTCTCTAAATTTGTGCATCACATATTTCATTTGAGCTGCTTCAATTTTGCTTTGCTCATAGATCACAGCACCTTCTGTGATGTGGGCATGCCATGCTGAGTGGTCTTGTGCCAGTGTCTCCCATGTCACACAATTCCAAAGTTCTTAAGATAGACCTTGAGAGTGTCCTTGTATCACTTCTTCTGACCACCATGTGAGCACTTTCCCCATGTGAGTTCTCTCTAAAATAGTCTTTTTTGTTTTGTTTTGTATTTGAACATATGTTTTGTATTTGAACAATGTGACCAGCACATCAAAGTTGTGCTCTCTGAAGTAGAGTTTGAATGCTTGACAGTTTAGTTCAAGAAAGGACCTCATTGTCTGGTACCTTATTCTGCCAGCTGATCTTTCGAATCTTTCTAAAACAATTCAAATGGAAGTGATTCCATTTCCTGTCATGGAGCTGGTATAATATTCAGGTTTCACAGGCATACAATGAGTCAGCACAATAGCTCTGTAGACCTTCAATTTGGTACTCAATATATTACCTCTTCTCCCCCACATTTTCCTTCAGAGCCTCCCAAACATTAAACTAACTCTGACAATGCGTGCATCAACCTCTATATTTACATCCCTGGAAAATATACTACCAAGGTAAGTGAATTTATCCACAGCATTCAAAACTTCTCATTTGATGTAACCAATGGTTCCATGGATGGATAATGTGATGGTGGCTGATGGAGCACCTGTGTTTTCTTGGTGTTAATTGTTATAGCCCAAGTAGCAGAGAAACAATCCATAATTTGTTGCAACTCGGAAAAACATGTATCCAGCTCCAGCTTCATTAAGCTGGCCTTTATTTGCCAGATTTCTTTCTGTGATTTGAATGTGATACCTGCTAAGTTTTCTCATAACAAGAGCTGTTTCTCTTTCAGGTTTACTGAATTTTTTGTTATTTATAAGTATGTGTCCATTCCATGTACCAGTGGTGAGTGAAATAGTTTTTGTCAAGGTTTTTGCACATTTTTTTTTGTGTGTTTCAACCACAGGGTGGGATCCCGACCTGCTGTAGTAAGCAGGTCAGGTTTGGTAGACAGACAATTTTTAGGGCATCTTTTCTAGCCCCTTCCTCACATCAGAAGGTGAGCAGTGTGATCTGTAAAAGGCTGGTCAGACACCCAGCGGACTGCTGGATCCTGCTGCTGCTTCCAGTGAGAAGAACCTATGGTCTAGGCTGCCTATGAGCAGGATTGTGACTTTAGCTCCCAGTGTACCCACTCCTGCTGCTTCATCATTTGCCTACTGCCATAGGACTTTGACTTATGTAAAAATGGTAAAATGGTATGGGTGGCATCTTTTGATTTATGTGTAAATTGAATTTAAATGATGTAGAGCTGCACCAAGTCATCAGCCTTACTGTCTCCTCCAGAGTCATCACAGTAGTGGCAGGACAGAGTAAAGAAGAGTGGTGATGGCTCAAGATGCAGTGAATGACCTTGGTGTCTTTGATGTCTAACCAAATTTTAAGCACTCCATGGAGCCTGCTTCGGCTGTCTTCATGGCCTTTGAAATAAATTGTTCTGATCCACACATTCCACTAGGGGAAGTCTTCACATGCTTGGGGTAGACAGCCCCCTAACTAATTAATGGGTTTGAGCCCTTTTGGTTACCCTCAAACTGGTTTAGTCTATCTGCCAAAATGGTTTACCGTGGTGTAACTACTGTGCATGCTGAAGCTTCTTGGAGCCACAGGTGAGAGGTAGATGGAGCAGGTGGACACCAAAGGTGGAAAGCAGCTCTTAAAAGGGCTCACTGGAAGTACTAGTACTAGTCTTCCCTGAACATACCTTTTCACGCCTAGATAGAAACAAAACACTGATAAAGAGGGAAAGGGTGAAAGGAGAGAGAGGACAAACAAGAGGAAGAATAAGATGGACGGAAATATACAAGTAGTAATCATAACTGTGAATGTGAATGGGGGGAACTTTCCCCTAAAATGGAAGTGGATAGCAGAGTGGATCTAAAATCAGAATCCTACAATACGTTGTTTACAAGTAACACACCTGAAACAGAGAAACACATACACAGAATAAAGGAAGGGGCTGGAGCAGAATCTCTTATGCTTCAACAGAAGTAAAAAAAAAAAAAAGCAAGGGTAGCAAACCTGATCTCAAAGTAAAAGCAAAAATATACCTAACTAAAGGAGAAAAGGAAGGAAACTACATCTTGCTAAAAGGTCCCATAGACAATGAAGTAATATCAATACTAAACATATATTAACCAAGTGGTATAGCATCCAATTTTTAAAAGAGAAGTTAAGCGAGTTACAAGAAGAAATAGACAGCAAAACTGTACTAATGTGGGAACCTCAACTATCCCCTCTTGGAAGTCAATAAATGCAACCATAAAATAAACAAGAAAGAAACTAAGGAGGTAAATAGTATATCAGAAAAGTTAGATATCATAGACCTTTGAAGAAAACTGAATGGGAACAATAAGGAATATACTTTTTTCTCAGCAATACATGGCACCTATGCAAAAATTGACCACATATTGGGGTAGAAAAACCCTCAAAATCAAATGTTTCTAGGCAGAATACATTTTGGGGGATCATAATGCAATAAAAATTACATTCAACAAGGGGCAGTGGAAAGAGAGTTTAAAACTTAATTGGAAATTAAATAATCTAATTAAAAAGAATAAGTGGGTCAAATAAATCATAGAAACAATGATTTCATTAAAGAGAATGACAATATATCATACCAAAATTTTTGGAATGCAGTCAAAGCAATCATATGCCAATAAGTCTGACAATTTTAGTGAAATTGATGAATATTTTGAAAATATAAATTACCTAGATTAACAGGTCAGGAAATAGGCTGCCTAAGCAATTCCATCTTCAAAAAGGAAATTGAACAAGCCATTAATGAACTCCCCAGGAAAAATTCAAGTGAATTCTACCAAACATTTAAAGAACAAGCAATTCCAGTACTATATAAATGTTTTGGAAAAATTGGTGAAGGAGTCTTACCAAACTCCTTTTATGACACAAATATGGTGCTGATACCTAAACCAGGAACAGCAAGTCAGGGAGATGCATCTCCTTGAATTTAAATACACACTTAGTAGCTGGGTAACCCTGGGCTAGTCACTTAACCTTATTTGCCTCAGTTTCCTCATCCATTAAATAAGCTGGAGAATAAAATGTCAAATCACTCCAGTGTCTTTGCCTAGAAAACCCCAAATGGGGTCAGGAAGAATCAGACATGAGAGGGGCGGCTAGGTGGTGCAGTGAATAGAGCACTGGCCCTGGAGTCAGGAGGACCTGTGTTCAAATTCGGCCTCAGACACCTAACACAAAAACTAGCCGTGTGACCTTGGGCAAGTCGCTTAACCCCAATTGCCCTCCAAAAAGCAAAAAAAAAAAGACAAAGGCAGAAAAAAATGAAGAATCAGACATGGCTAAAATAAGAAGTAAAGGAACTAGTTAAAGTGAACCTCCTCATGTCCTGGTGAGGCCACACATGAACTGGCCAACCCTCAGTCATTGTTATATATTTAGCACTAATGTTTCTATAGAATACAATCTCATTCTTCTAGTCACCAAGTTTGTGACCCAAAAGTCATACTCTGCTCTTGATCTTCACTCTGACTCACCCGTTGAATGAATTGTCAAGTTGATTCTACCTCCTCGGCACTCCTGGAATTCAACCCCTTCTGTTCATTCACACCTCAACCTCTCTGCTGTAAGATCTACTAGCCTAAATTGCTGTAATAGTCTCCCAACTGATCTCCTTGTATCTAGTCCTCCCCCTCTCTGATCCATTCTTTATAGAGGAGACTGTGTCCATGTCTCTTCCCTGTTCAGGAAGCATCACTGGTTTCCCATTGCTTCTAAAATCAAAGACAAAGCCCTGTGTTTGGCACTGAAAGCCCCTTACAATGTGGGTCCAGTCTATCTCTCTGGGCTGATTACATATTATCTCTTTCATGCACTCCACATTGCAACCAAAGTTGCTTTCTGGGATTTCCTCTCATGTTACCTTCTGTGGGTTTGTCCCCCAGGCCTGCAGTTTTCTTCCTCCTCACCTCTGCCTCTTGAAATTCCTCACTCCTTTGTAATCTTGGCTTTTGTGCCCTTTATTACAAGAATCCTTTCTTCATGATTACAGTTGTCAGATCCCCTTGTTACTTTTTTGTTCATTTACCATGTATCTTGTAATTTTTCTTTTTATCTATCTATCTATCTATCTATCTATCTATCTGTTTATCTATCTATTTATTTTTAGTTTTCAACATTCATTTCCACAAGATTTTGAGTTGCAAAATTTCTCCTCATTTTTCTCCTACTCCCACCCCAAGATAGCGAGCCTACTGAACACCCCTTCCCCCAATCTGCTCTCTCTTGTTCTCCCCTTTTCCCCCAACTTTCTAGTAGGGCAAGATGGATTTCTATTCCCCAGTGTCTGTATATCTTATTTCCCAGTTTCACATAGAAAACAATTTTTTTTTTAACATTCGTTTTTAAAACTTTGATTTCCAGATTCTTTCCCTTCTTCCCTCCTCACCCACCCCCACTGGGAAGATCAGCAATTCAATATAGGTTGTACATGTGTAGTTATGCAAACAGTTTCCATAGTAATTATATTGTGAAAGACTAACTGTATTTTCTCCATCCTATCCCGCCCCCCACTTATTCTACTTTCTGCTTCGACCCTGTCCCTTTTCAAAAGTATTTTTTCTACCTCTGCTCTCCCCCAATCTTCCCTTCCTTCTATCATTTCCCCTCTTATCCCCTTCCCCCCTATTTTTCTATAGGGTAAGATATCCAATTAAGTGTTTTCGTTATTCCCTCCTTAAGCAAAATTCAATGAGAGTAAGGTTGACCCATTCCATTTCACCTTCCTGCTCTTCCCTTCCATTGTAACAGTTTTCTCTTACCTCTTTTATATGAGATAATTTACCTTGTTTTATCTCTCCTTTTCTCCTCCCAATATATTCCACTCTCACCTCTTAATTTTATTTTTAGATATCATCCCTTCATATTCAACTGATCTGTTCGCTCTGTCTATGTGTACATGTACACACATATACACATTCACATATGTATTTATACATACATATACACATACTTATATATGTATGTGTATATATATACATACATATATACATATATATGTATGTATTCCCTTCAACTATCCTCATACTGAGAAAAGTCTCATGAGTTACAATGATCATTTTTCCATGTAGAAATATAAATTGTTCAACTTTAATAAATTCCTTATGATTTATTTTTCCTGTTTACCTTCTCATGCTTCTC
>CM053582.1:70488931-70509998 GCA_028627135.1 Pseudochirops cupreus
TGGAGAGGTTCTGCGTAATTTCACATGTTCAGCCTGTATTTGATTGCTTGTCCTTCCAGTGGGGATGGGTGGTGAGGGAGGAGGAGAAAGAATCTGGAAGCTGGAGTTCCATAATCAAATGTTATGAATGTGTATCTATCTATCTATCTTTGTATATATATATATACATATATATATATATATGCAATTATTATTATTATTATTGACTACATTCAATCCAACTGGAACTTGAGATACACAGGCAGTGCAGTTGGGAGATCCATCCTGCCCTACCAAAAAGTGACATAGGAGAGAATAGACTGGGGGAGGGGGGAAACACTGGGATGGCTGTTTTGGGGTGGTGGGCGGGGGAAAGACGGGGAGAAAATATGTAACTCAAAAAAATTTAATAAAATAAATTTTAAAAAAAAAAAAAGAGGAGACTGCGTCCATGTCACTTCCCTGTTCAAGAAACTTGACTGCTTTCCCATTGTCTCTGAAATCACAGACAAAACCCTCTGTTTGGCATGGAGAGCCCCTTGCAATCTGGGTCCAGCCTGTCTGTCAGGCTAATCCCATATTAGCCCTTCCGTGCACTCTCATTGCAACCAAAATTGTTCCTGGATATTTTCCTCACATGATGTTCTGTACATTTGTCCCCCGGGCCTGGAATTTCTTCCTTCTCACCTCTGCCTCTTGGAGCTCCTCACCCCCTTGAAAGTTTGGCTTCTATACTCTTCCCCCAACCCCAAGAGTCCTTCCTTGATGATTTCTGTTGTCAGAACCCCTATTGCTTTTAATTTTTTTAGCCATGTATCTTATATATACTTACCTTTGGATATGTTTTGTCCTTCCCACCCCACATGTCCTTGGGTGATTCCAGTGGACCCACAGTGCCTATAAGGGTGTCTGGCACTTAGTAAGAACAATTATAGACTCCTTTGCCAGCCACTGTGCTTAGTATTTTTTACACTTATTATCTCATTTTATCCTCGACAACCCATAGAGATGGGTGCTATAATTATCTCCATTTTACAGAGGAAGAAACTGAGGCAAACAGAAGTGAAGTCATGCCCAGGGTCACCAGCTAGTAAGTGCCTGAGGCCAGATTTGAGCTCTGGTTTCCCTGACTCTGCACTCTAGTCTCTGGATTCCCAGAACTCTATTCACTGCAACACCTAACTGTTCTTAATACGTGCTTTTTTGAGTTTTGTTGACTGAAACATAACTTTCCAGAACATCAGGCAACTCACTAAATACAGAGGAATTGCTACTTTGCAGCAACAGAAGATTTTTCCACCATAAATTCCTTATTTCATTGAAATCACATGCCAGACCAGTGATTTGGCATTGACTCTTCTACACACACACACACACACACACACACACACACACACACACACACACCAATGTCATGTCTTAGCATCATAGCCTGCAGTGACCTCACAGTGAAACTGGCCTGAGGAGGTGGCCCCAAGGAGGGATTCCTGACTTTCTTGTCTCAGCCTCCTCTTTCTGAGAGTGCATTGTGATTGAAGACTTAAATGTATCTTCACAGAAGTTCTGCACCTGCTGTATCATCCTGCATTTTCCCATCAGGGACAGAGCAGACAAGCTCTGTTCTCCTCCAACACAAAGCTTCGAACAGTGCCCGGAGCATTGGTACAAAGGAGAATGAGCTCCAGAGAAAAACCAGGCACCCAAGAGCCAGCCCAGCTGGAGGCAAGTGAGGTGCTTCTGCGTCAAGCTGCAGGTTCACACAAGGGGAAAGGACATGCTCTCAGCACCTCTGAGAAGTCAAAATGCAGATTTGGGAAATGAGGTCAGAAAGCCAAAGGCAGAAAGGTCCTGGGAGACCATTTCATCTAGCCCCTCATTTAATCCTAAGAGTCAGAATGCATGTCGCCTTCTCAGCATCTTGTACATGATTTCTCATTTGATCCTCACAATATCCCTGGAGTTAGGTGCTATTATTAGCCCCATTTTACAGATGAGGAAACTGAGCCTGAGAAAGACTCAGTGACACGTCTAAGGTAACACAAGTTCTAAGTATCCCAAGAAGGATTTGAACTCAGGCCTTCCTGACTCCAAGTCCAACATTCTGTCCACTCACTAGACCTCTTCCTCCCTGATGGGTAAGTTGAGGCCCAGCAAGGTAAAGTGTTTGGTCAAAATCAGCCGAGTGATGTGAATCAGAGGCAGAATTTGAACCCAGGTCCTCTAATTTGAGACCATTATGCTTCCCTAAGCTGCCTCCTCAGAATAGATTGTGAACATCCATCTCTGATGCTCCTCTTTGATGAGACTCAGGGAAGACCCTTGAGCAGAAAACTATAGTTACAGTACCCAGTAACCTTGGTTGTGTCTCTGCAGTTCACACGGACCCAGGCCATCTCTAAGCGTCATGGGTGAATCTGATGGGAAAATCAATCCCCCTGACTAGTGGAAGACTCTGCCCTCAGCATTATCTAAGAATTCAGGAGGAAAGCTGCCTCCATTACATCTTAAGTGAAAGAAGACCCATAACTCCCTTACTGATCACCCTCACCTGTTATTCACACCCAGGATTTAATCAGTATTTGTTAGAAAGGAAGGTATCCAGGAAAGGGCCCTGGGCTCAGTGTCAGAAAGGCCTCTGGCCAGGTTCTCCCAGTGGTTGTTTCCTCATCTTTCAAACACCTATAATAATCAGCAGACTGCCTGCCCCACAGGGAAGGCTCACCTAGATTTGAATGTGCAACACCCT
The DNA here is from genome assembly GCA_028627135.1 of Pseudochirops cupreus. Classification (NCBI taxonomy): domain Eukaryota; kingdom Metazoa; phylum Chordata; class Mammalia; order Diprotodontia; family Pseudocheiridae; genus Pseudochirops; species Pseudochirops cupreus. Next base: position 70,491,657 of record CM053582.1, read on the forward strand.
TCCTCTAAGATCAGTATTGCAGAAAGTTATGTTGCTGCTCCTAGCACTAGCCAGCCTCCTGCTTGGGCTCCCACTGTCTCAGGACCTTCCTCCCTCCTCTGCAGCACTGATAACCTGGCAGTCAGAGCAGGGAAGACAGATGAACCTTGTCCCAGAGAGTGAGGGAAAGGACGGGGGCTTCCTGATTCTTGGACTCCAAGGGCCACAGCAAAGATTCAAATGACAATAAGGCAGCCCCTCCTGGTTTCTAAATGAGGGAAAGGACTTTTTAATGTCTTCTGGGAAGATGGTGGAGCAGGTCAGAAATGTCCAGGCTCTCCATGTTTCCTACACAGACACACAGAAAATCACCTTGAAATGAATGTAAAGCAGCAAAAAGACAGAGTAGTAAAGAAGTTGTCCTCCTAAGACAACAAAAGAGGACCTCAGAAAACACAGGACCTACAGTGGTTGAGTTTGGGGCTGAGGGAAGTGTAAACACCAGGTCAGTTCCACTGAATCAGTAAATGGCAGGCCCTGAGGGAAGCAGACCAGGCCTCAAAAAATTTCACCTTAGAAACTTTCACCTCACAGCCTCAGGAATTTTCATTTTAGGAACTATTACCTCACAAACTTTCATATAAGGAACAGCAAACTGCTGAGTGGGGGAAAAATGAAGGACTTCCCCTCCATTCCCTGTCTCCTGACCTACTGTTTCCAGAACACAGGCCTTGTAGGGCTGATCATAAGTGATCCTGAATTGTTTCTGTGGGCAAAGAGGAGTGAGCACAAGCCTGGTAAACAAGGTACTTCAAGAAGTCACAACAATTTCAGTAGAGCATGACTGGGGCCCTAACTGTGGCTTAAAGGAAGAAGAGATGCATCCCTGAGGATGAGTCCCCAGACACGACTCAGAAAACACCCGTAAGGGGGATTTCAGGCCGTTGTACCCAAACCCCATTCCCAGGTCACTACACACCACCTGATTTGTGGCCCACTGTTAAGCCCCTTTATATTTTTGTCTCTGTCCCTATCCTACACCCTGTTATAGCTTTAAACAGCTTAGAAGGCATGTCTGGGCAATAGCCCAAGGCTCAGTTCCCTCACCACCTCCTTCTTCAAATTAGCATTCTGTATATTCTCCTTGAAGCAACATAAGTGTATAAGATTCAACTCAGGGTTATGGTGTAATGTAGGGACCACCCTGCCCTGTTCCACTGACCAAGCAGGGTCTCCACACCTTTCACCCAGAACATGACCCTGGCCAGTTCTAGGGAATTCCAGTCTCCCTTACCCTATGACCCTCCACTGTGTTCTGGAAAGCCCTGACTACAACCCTCCACCCTGTGCCCTCCACCATGTTCTAGGAGGGACCCCCATGTCACAGGAAGGTCACACCCTTGTACCCTTGCACCATATTCCCAAATTAGCCCAGAGCTACAGATCTAACCAATGGCTGTTCTTTGCTTCTATACATCATGGCTTCTGCTAGCTCCCCTCCCTGATTGTGGTTTTTGTGGTATTAGCCTTTATAACAAAAATGGTACCCCCAGTAGATCACTACCAATTTAAGTGAACACTCCGGTAGTTATGTGCTTGCTTAATAAATCCACACCTAAATTTACCTTGAACCCAGGTCTCAGCTCACTCCTGTTCTCTGCAAAACAAGGCCTGGGCTAACATTGACTATAGATTTTAAGAATAGACAAAAGTATGCGAAAGCTGTAAGAGTCACAGAGAAGATTGTAGGGCAAGTCCCCAGGAGCTGGGGGCTGAAGACTCCAGCTGCCTCCTCTATTTTCTAAAGCACCCAACCACCTCTCTATTTACTGGTGTGCATTACAGGCCTCGTGTGGATGCTCAGCTGCTGTAAAACTCTTTACGGCCATTAAATACAGGGAAAAAAACCCACCAATGACCAGGTCTCCATCTCTGTGGACTCTTGGGTTGATTTGCTCAAAGCAGGGGAACTTTTCTTCTCTGACTAAAGAAGAAGGGATGCTGAGGAGCAAGAAGAGGGTCCTCAGAAGGAACATTGGGACCCCTAAATCTGAGCCTGTGAGCAGCCAAGATGTCCCCAGCTGCTGGCTGAGTTCCACTTCAGTGGGACAATTGTTCTTTGTCTGATGGATGCCTTCTCTGAGAGATGCCTAGACTCTGATCTGTTCCTGACACCAGAGCAAACATAGCAGAATTCCAGCTCTGGTCCAGGAGCCAAACCACATGAACCAGGTGCCATTTATAATTCCAGTACAGACAGGAGAGGGTATGGTCCCTGGTTGGTGAAGGTGCATGTGCCAAGAAGGAACTCTAGGGAGCATCTCTGCCTGGGGCTCTGCACCTGCATCTCAGCATCTGAGGGAAACCCAAAGAAAAATATGTTTGGCCATCTGTGTCCCCCTTCTCAGCAAATCCCATGGTAATCAGGCAGCCCGCTACCTCAAGGACTCTTGCTGAGCCTTAGAAACTTGTGTGCAGCTGACCCAGTAAAACTCCCAGGACTCAGAAAGGGGCATGATTTGGATCAGCTGTGATCAGCCCTGATTGACTAAAAAGGGCAGAGAATGGGCTGATGTCAGTGGGATTACCAGTCTCCTCCATCAGGCCCTAACTTTCTGTGAGTTGGGCAACATATGTCTTCCAAGCTCAGGGCCTGAAAACTCCCTCTCAAAGGCCTTTACATGAACAGGCTACTCACGTTGGGCCCAAGCTCTCCAACCCTGGAGCCTGAGCCACATAGAGATCTGACTAGTGCGGGCTTGGGTTTGACCATGCTGACAATTTCTGGGGAACAATGTCACATTCTGTGACAGAAAGGTAGATCCTTGAGCTCACAGTCTTTCATTTGCGGTTTTTTATCTCCAGCACTTAGGCCATTGTGCAGCTACAGTACACATTTAGTCAGTGCTTATTGACTGACCTTCTCTAGGCAGCCTTTCCTGGTCCCCACTGCCAGCTCTCCCATTGCTAGGATCTTGTCCTCTTAAAGTCCCTTCATCTACCTCACCTACTCTGTACAGATTTGGCAATGATCTCATTGTTCACATGCCTCCTCTATTAGAATGTGGTTGGACTTTTCTTTATGGGTCTTGAGCTTGTTTGGCAATGTCTGGCACATAGTAAGGTTGTACTTGCTGACTGTTTCATTTCTGCCCTTGTACCCCCACCCACCCACCCACCTAGTCTGGCAGGCTGCATGATTATTGGTTTGGATTCTGTGACTGCTGAATCACTCTAATTTGAACTCTAAAGTTCTGTGATTCCTAGGAATCACAAATGTAGGAAGGATAGTGATAAGCTACAGTGTTCAGAAGACAACTAAGATGCCCAAGGAACTCAAGTTCTTTTGTCTTGAAGGTCAACTGCATAAAGTCAGAATAATGAGCCTGGAGAGTAGTTGGGTAGACATGGCCACTCAATACAAGTATTTGAAGGGCGTTCACAAGGGAGGGATTCAGTTTAGTTTTCTTGGACACAAACAGTTGAACTAGGACAAATGGATAGAAGGTAGACAGAAGCCAATGGAAGCTTCATGGAAGGGTGGGAGGGAATCCATTGTATCTATCAGAATTATTCAGAATGGGTATGATCTGCTTCAGGTAGAAGTGGGTTCCTATACTTTGGAGGTCTCCATGCAGAGGATGGATGACTATTATTGGTAAGAGTATAGAGGGAATTCTTGTCCTAGTTTAAGTCTGATTAGATGACTTAGGTGTCCAACTCTGAGAGATTCTGTGAAAACTGACTCCTCCTTCGGATGTGTTTCTAGTCTCAGGTAGAATTCACAAGGATTCTTATTCACACACCCTTTCCAAGAATTTTCCCTTCATTTTTTTTTTTACAGCCTAAACATTACCATGGTCAGAAAATTCTAAGTTTGCTATTTAACTAATAAATAAAATTAGGAGTATTTTTATTGGGGGGAGGAGGCAGAAAATACATAAAACACTGACTAACTTGATTTTTTTTTAAAAGAAGAAAATCAAATTACAATACCTAAGATGAAAAGAGTGAATGCACAAACAATGAGGATGAAATTAAAGCAAATATTAGGAATTATTTTGCCCAATTACATGTCTCTTAATCCGATCATTTAAGTGAAATGGTCAAATATGTATAAAAATATGCATTGTATAATAAATAGAAGAGTAGATAAAGTATTTAAATAATCTCATCTTAGAAAAGAAAAAATGAAGAAGCTATAAATGAACTCCCTAAGAATTGCCTCCCAGGATAGATGAATTTACAAGTGAATTCTGCCTAATTCTACCATTTAAGAAACAATTGATTCCAAAATTATATGAACTGTTTCAAAAACTAAGTAAAGAAGCAATCTTACCCCCATTCCTTTTATGGCACAAATATGGTTTTGATACTTAAGTCAGGGAGAATAGAGGAAAAAAAATAGAGAGAGTACTATAGACCAGTTTTCCTAATGAATTTTGATTCAAAAGTTTTAAATTAAATACCAGCAAGGAGATTACCACAACATATCACAAAGCTCATAAATTATGACCAGGCAGGATTTATAACAGGAATGCAAGGTTGTTTCAATATTAGGAATACTATCAGCATAATTGGTCATATCACAAACAAAAACAACAAAAGCCTATTAATATTTAAATAGATGCAGAAAAAGCTTTTGACAAAATACAATACTCTTTTCTATTTAAAAATACCCTAGAGAGATTAGGAATAAATGGAGCGTTTCTTGTAATGATAAGTAATATCTATTTAAAACCAAAAATAGGCACCATTTTGCCCAATAGGTAAGAAGAAGAAGAAGAGGATAATATAATATAATATGATATAATACGATCACAATATGATACGATGCACTATGATACAATACGATATGATACAATGCAATACAATATAATATAATAAAAAAGAGGTAATAGAAGAGGGTGGGTAGATTAAGGGAGGCAATAATCAAGAGCTAAACAGATGTTTGAGGAGTTAGGTTAAGAAAAAAGAGAGAAGGATAATAGAAAAGAATATGTTGGAGGGGAATATACCATTAACAGTTATAACTGGGAATGCAAATAGGATGAATTAACCTATAAAGTGATAGCAGATTGCAGAATGGATTAGAAAACAGAATACAACAAAATGTTATTTATAAGATACACACTTTCAACAGAAAGACAAACAGGTGAGATTTGTACCAGGAGTAATTGAGATAAAGTAGAAGTCTTTCTGATAAGAACAGGGAGGAAAAAGAGAAGTATATTATACACAATTGTTCAATTGTACAATATTATTCAATATTGTAGCAGGAAGACAAAAAATGGAAGGAATAAATATGAAGAATGGAGAAACAATCTTTTTTTTTTTTTTTGCAAATGATATGACAATATATTTAGAGAGGGCAATGAGTTGGTGTGATAAATAGAGTTCTGGGTCTTGAGTCAGGAAGCCTGAGTTCAAATTTAGCCTTGGACACTGATGAGTGGTGTGACCCTGGGCAAATCACTTAAACCTGTTTGCTTCAGTTTCCCATCTGTAAAATGAGCTAGAGAAGGAAATGGTAAACTACACCAGTATCTTTGACAAGGGAACCTCAAATGAATTCAGGAAGACTCAGACATCACTGAAACAACTGAACAGCAACTACAGTATTTATAGAACCATTGTGAATCAATTACAAAACTAATTTTTAAAAATTAACTTCAGCCAATTTGTGGAATATAAAATAAACCCACACAAATTATCTTGGTTTCTATACATTACCAACAAAGTCTAGCAAGAAGAGAAATAAATTGAAATTCCATTTTAAATAACTACGGATTGTGTAAAGTACTTGGGAGTCTATTTGCCAAAACACAAAGAGGAACACTATTACAAAATGTTTTTTCTGCAAATAAAGACAAATCCAAATTAAATAGAGAAATATTAATTGCTCATAAGTAGGTTGGGCCAATAAAATTTAAATAACTACTACCTATGGTAGTTTACTTATTCAGTGCTGTACCAATCATTTTACTAAAGAATTACTTTATAGAGCTATAAGAAATAATATCAAAATTCTTCTGTACTGGACTGGGAGCAGAGCACAGTCCTGCATGGGCTGCACACACACAGACAGAGCTGGAGCATCCCTCATAGAACTGAATCACTGGCAGTTTCCAGACTTCTCAACTCACAAACACTGAAGAAAGCACAGCAGGTTAGAAGGAAAACTCTGTGGGACCTGGGTGAAAGAGAAGCTAGATCGACCTGTGGTCCTGCCCCAGCACCAGGGTGGCAGAGATGGCTGTAGCAGCAGCAGCAGTGGCTGGGTAATCAAGCAACTGATAAAAACCCCTAAAGCCTGGGACAGTATATCCTCCCCCATCCCCACTCCCAGTGCAAGCAGAGTCCTACCTTGACAAACAGTTATAAAGTCAAGTATTTGACTGGGAAGATGAGTAAACAGTTTAAGAGGAAAAATACTCAGACTATGGACCTAGATGGCTCTGGAGTAGAAAGTGAGGCTAGGGCCTTTGCACAGTCTTCCCTCATTTAAATGTAATTCACTTTCAATTCATGGCATCAGCTTCCCAATGTCATGGTCCCCTTCCAGAATAAAGGATGGACCACAATAAGATCCTATATATTCCCTTTCTACATAATGGCATGTTTTTCACATGAGTAGAGTGGTTAATGGTCATTATGGAATGAATCTGTTGGGCTTCTATTGCGAAATTGAAAAAAAAAATCCCAGGAAAGACCAGTTTGTCTAAGTCTGTATTTATTGACTTCAGAAAAACCTAGAAAGACTTATATGAACTGTTGCTGAGTGAGGTGAGCAGAACCAGGAGAACATTGTACACAATAACAGACACATTGTATCTGTGATGACTAACTATCATAGACTTAGCTCTTCTCGGGACGCAAGTACCTAAGACAAATCCAAAAGACTCATGATGGAAAATACTGTCCAGAGAAACAACTATGGAGTCTGAATACAGATCAAAGCATACTATTTGATCTTTTTTTTCTTTTGTTGTTTTGTTTTTTCTTTCTCATGACTCCTTCCATTGATTCTGATGGAGTGCTTGGATGCTTGTGCTTGGACCTCAATTTCAAGATCACATTTCTCCCTAGCCTCAAAATGCTATCCCTTACAGTTTTCTTCCCAGGCAAGGACACTATGCAAACTAATTACTCATGAGTAATGACAGTAAGACAAAATATCATTCCACTTTACAAGAACAAGTTGATCTTTGAAGAAATTCTCTTGCAAAATAAAGACTACCTTGTACCCACAGAATTACCTTGTATCAATTCCCAAAGTTATCATGTATAATCCAAAGGTCTAGCTATAGACATCAACTCTCAAAGCTATCTTGCTACAGACATAGAAGACCAAAAACACACCCCTGAAAAGTCCCTTCCCCGGGTTTCCAGGAGTGAATGACACCTGTGACTAAAGTTACATGTTATCACCTACTTAGCATATCTGCCAGAAAATCCACTACTTGTCCTATCTATGCTTTAGCATCATTTCTGTTAAGTTGCAAAGTTCCTTAAGGAGCTCTGCTCACCATAGTAGCATTATGACAAACCTTTGCCACCTTGACTTAAAGAATGCTAGGCCCTCTCTTGTACTTTGGTCCTTGGGGTCCTGAACCCCTTAAACCACATCAGTTCTAATTCTTCTTTACAACATGACTAATGTGAAAACACATTTAATATGAATGTATATGTAGAGCTTATATCATATTGCATGACCTCTTGGGAAGGGAGAAGGGGAAAGGGGGGGATTTAAAACTCAAAAGCTAATGGAAGTGAATATTGAAAACTAAAAATAAATAATTTTTTAAAAGGAACTTAATTGCCTAGGTGAATTAGAAGCTAAGTCACCTCAAGGAACTAGAATAGAATACGAATTTGTAAACTCTTTAGAAATAAAATTGATGACATTTTACTTGAAAAAAATGTCTTTGCACCTTGGAAATTTCAATCTTGATCATGGAAAGAATATAGAACTAGTCATTTTAACCCAATTGGAACAATAAAGCCTTGATTTCTGTCACTTATCAAAATATCTAGTACAGGCCAAAACAAAAGCTTAAGACTTAGTAGAACACTGCAGAAAAGTTTGAGCAAGCTTAAGTTTTCATTTAGATAATTGGTGAATAGGAAGATTTCCAAGTCTGAAAATTTGGTAAGTTGTTTGTAGAAATTCTCTCTCCTCCTCAGAAAGTCAATGCTTAAAAAAAGTAAAAGTCTTCTCTCTCTCTCTCTCTCTCTCTCTCTCTCTCTCTCTCTCTCTCTCTCTCTCTCTCTCACTTTTTGGAGGGGGGAAGGCAGGGCAATTGAGGTTAAGTGACTTGCCCAAGATTACATGGCTAGTAAGTGTTAAGTGTCTGAGGCCAGATTTGACCTCAGGTCTTCCTGACTCCAAGGTGGGTGCTCTATTCACTGCACCACCTAGCTGCCCCAAAAATCTTCTTTTTCACTGTTGTATGCTGGTCTCTCAAAGCAATGCAAAAAAAAAAATGGTAGATGAAATGACTTTTCCATGTAAGATCAAAGAAGAAATGCATTCAACTAGGTTAATATCATTGGATTAGCAAAAATTTTGTTTTAGATACTAAGTTTTTGTCATACATATGTATCCCAATGTCATTTTGAAAAGCTATCATATAAGAAATGGTGCTATTTTATAACTTTGAGCTTTGAATTCTTTGGAGTCCTTTGCCAAGTGTCCTTCTGGTCATAAGTTGTCTTTCATACTCAAAATGGGATACTATGTTTACTCAAAGCAGACTTATAACACTCTGAAGACCATTGTCTATGAGATTTTGTCACACTTAGAATTTTCTGACCATGATAAGATTTGCTCTGTGGGAAAAAGATGGGGTAGGAAAACTTCCTGGAAAGTCTGTGCAAATAAGAGCCCTTTATGAATTTTACCTGAATATAGAGATAATTATCCTACTGAGGACTCAGTTTTCACAGAATGTCTCAGAGTTAAGCTATGAAGCCATCTAGATAAACTTAGATTAGGAGGTGGAGCCAAGATGGCAGCATAGAAGCAGGAAAACTCTGTCAGCTACCCCCATAACCACCTCAAATACCTTTGAAATGTGACTCTAAACAAATTTTAGAGCTATAGAACCCACAAAGTGACAGAAAGAAACAGATCTCCCACAGCTCCGCATGAGCCTGTGGTTTTAGCCCCAGGGTGGCCCCAACCAGTGGCTGTAGCAGACTCCGGGAGAGTGGATTACCAGCAGCAGTGGTGGTTTCCTGAATTCTCAACCCATAAATAGCAAAGAAAAAAATGAGAGGTCAGTGTGGAACTCTGTTGGAACTGGGGGTGGGGGGAATGGAGGAGCAGGTCTAGCCCCTGCCCCTAGAGCTAGAAGTGGGAGAGGTGCAGTGGCCCTGCAGCCACCTCCACGTGGCTGCTTCAGAGCTCCTGGCCTGCAGATCATAGGGGGGCCAAATGAACATTCAGAGGCTAAGCTCTCTTGCCTTAACCTTCCTGGATCTGGATTATGGTCTTGGGTGGTGGTCCTGAAGTATGTGACCAGTGAGCCAAAGCTGGTGGGGGGTGCAGAGATGGAGCCCTCCTAATAGCTCCAGCAGCTGTAAAAACCCCAGCAATTTGAGACAAAGCTCTCCCCTCTGGAAGCAGAGTTATACTGTGGCAAAGAGCTCAAAAGTCAGGTGATTAACTGGCAACATGAGCAAGCAAAGGAAGCAAAGCAAGCTCAGCAATCCAACTTTAGATTCCTTTTTTGGGGACAAAAAGGATCAAAGCATGGAACAGGAGGACGACAACACAGTCAGAATTCCTGCACCAAAATCTTCCAAGAAAAATATGAACTGGTTACAGCCCATGCAGGAGTTCAAGAAGGATTTTGAAAATCAAGCAAGAGAAGTGGAGGAAAAATTGGGAAGAGAAATGAGAATGATGCAAGAAAATCATGAAAAGAGAGTTAAGAACCTGACTGAAGAAAATAACACCTTAAAAAATAGACTAACTCAAATGGCCAAAGAGACCCAAAAAGCCAATGAGGAGAAGAATGCCTTAAAAAGCTGAATTTGCCAGATGGAAAAAGAATTTCAAAAGCTCACTGAAGAGAATAATTCCTTCAGAATTAGAGTGGAGCAAATGGAAGCAAATGACTTTATGAGAAATCAAGATACAATTAAACAGATCCAAACAAATGAAAAAATAGAAGGCAATGTGAAATACCTCATGGAAAAAAACCACTGACCTGGAAAATAGATCCAGGAGGGACAATTTAAAAATCATTGGACTACTTGAAAGCCATGATCAAAAAAAGAGCCCAGAAATCATCCTTCAAGAAATTCTCAAGGAAAATTGCCCTGATATTTTAGAACCAGAGGGCAAAATAGAAATTGAAAGAATTCACTGATCACCTCTTGAAAAAGATGCCAAAAAGAAAACTCCTAGGAATGTTATAGCCAGGTTCGGGAGTTCCCAAATCAAGGAGAAAATATGACTATCTGCCAAGAAGAAACAATTTGAATATTGTGGAAACACAATCAGGATAACACAGGATCTAGCAGCTTTTACATTAAGGGATCAAAGAGCCTGGAATATGATATTCCAGAGATCAAAGGAGCTAGGATTAAAACCCAGAATCACCTACCCAGCAAAACTGAGTATAATCTTTCAGGGGAAAATATGGTCATTCAGTGAGGTGGAGGGCTTTCAAGTATTCCTGATGAAAAAAAAACAGAGCTGAATAGAAAATTTGACATTGAAATACAAGAAGCATGAGAAGGTAAATAGGGAAAAGAAATCATAAGGAACTTATAAAAGTTGAATTATTTACATGCCTACATGAAAAAATGATAATTGTAATTTATGAATCATTTCTCAGTATGAGGATAGTTGAAGGGAATATAAATGTGTGTGTGTGTATAAACATACATATAAATATATATATATAGAGAGAGAGAGAGAGAGAGAGAGAAACATACATATATGTCTATATAGGAGGGTATATGTGCATATGAATACACATGTGAATATGTGTATATAGACAGGTATACATAGAGGGCACAGGATTAATTGAATAGGAAGGGATGATATTTAAGAGGTGAAACTGAGAACTGAGACAGGAATATAATGAGAGGAGATGGGGAGAGACAGAAAGGGTTAAATTATCTCATATAGAAGAGGCTAAGGATAACTGTTACAATGGAGGGGAAGAACAGGAAGGCAAAAGGCTCAACCTTACTCTCCTTAAATTTGGCTTAGGAAGGGAATGACACACACACTAAATTGGGTATCTTGCCCTACAGGAGAGTAGGGGGGAAAGGTATGAGAGGGAGGATGATGGAGGGTAGGGCAGGTTGAGGGGGAGGGTAGTTAGAAGCACACACTTTTGCAAAAGGGACAGAGTCAAAGTAGAGAATAGAACAAGTTGGGTATGGGATAGGATGGAGGGAAATGTCTTTCACAATATATCCACTATGGAAATGTTTTGCATAACTACACATATACAACCTATATTGAATTACTTATCTTCCCAGTAAGGGTGGGTAATGAGGGATGAAGGGCAAGAATTTGGAATTCTAAGTTGTAAAATCAAAAATTTTTTAAAAATTATTATTATTATTATTATTATTTACATGCAACTGGGAATTAAGATATACAGACACTGGGGTATAGAAATTCACCTTGCCCTACCAGAAAGTGGGAAGAGGGATGGGGAAGGATATAGGAGAAAGCAGATTGGGGGAGGGGATATTCAGAGGGGTTGCTGTTTTGGGGTGGTGGGTAGGGGAAAGATGGGGAGAAAATTTGTAACTCACAATTTTGTGGAAATGAATGATGCAAACTAAAATAAACATAAAATTTAATTTAAAAAATAAAGAATCAAGAGAAGCATGAAAAGATAAAAAAAAAAAACAACTTAGATTAGGACAAGAATTCCCTCTATACTCTTCCCAATAACAGTCATCCAGTATCTTCATGGAGACCTCCACAGAGTAAAGACCCACTATAATCTGAAGCAGGTCACACCAATTTTGAATAATTATGGTGATTATAAAGGGTTCCCTCCTTCTGTCAAGCTCAGGTTGGCTTGTTTGTACCTTTTATCCATTTGTCTTAGTTCAACTGTTTATGGGCAGGAAAACTAAACTGAATTCCTGTCTCATAACTACCCTTCAAATAATTGTATTGATTGCCCATGTCTACCCAACTCTTCTCCAGGCTCATCATCCCTGTTTGGGGCAATTAATCATCTTGAATAAAGAACTCAAGGTCCTTGGGCATTCCATCTGTCCTCTGGTCACTCTAGTTTATCACTCTCCTTCCTACATCACATCTCCTAGAAAGCAAAGAGTCACAGAATTTTAGAGTTGAAAGGTAACTCAGCAGTAACTGAGTCCAACTCAATAATCATTCAATCTGCCAGGCACTGTGACAGGTGCTGGGGTTACAAGGGCATAAATGAAACAATCAACAAGCACATGTTTACCATCTGCCAGACATTGTGCCAAGCCCAAGACTTATGAGGAAAAACACAACCTCAATCCTTGCCTCTAAAGAACTCACATGGTAATGAGAGAGACTTTGAACAACGGGGTCAATACCAGAGTACATATAAAGAGTACAACATACAGAGTAGATGACATAGATGGAAGGGATTTCAAGAGAGGAGACACTAGCAAAGGGAGAGTTGGGAGTGGGGCTAGGAATGGTTAAGTGTCTACTGTAGCCACACAGTGGCCTAAATACTGGGGGTAAAAAGACCCAAATTAAAGACTGTGCCCTCAAGAAATTTTCATTCTATCAGAGAAAGTGACATTGACCCCAAGAAATTATCAGGATGACCAAACCCAAGTAAGTACTACTCAGGTAAGTATGTGGTTCAGGCACCATGATGGGAAAGCTCAGGCCCAGTGTGGGTAGCCAGGTCTCGAAGAGGGGATTTTTCAGGCCCTGAGTTTGGAAGACATGAGCTGCCAACTCATGGAAGGTTAGGGTTTGATTTAGAAGGCTGGCAGCCCCACTGAACTCAGCTCATTCTCCTCCCTTCTCAGTGAATCAGTGCTGATCACAGTTGATCCAACTCAGGCTCTCCTCTGAGTCTTGGCAGTTTTGCTGTGTCAGCTGCAAACAAGTTTCCAAGGCTCAGTAAGTGTCCTTGAGGCAGCAGGATGCCTAATTACCATGGGGGTTTGCTGAGAAGGGGGAGGAAGATGGCCAAACATATTTTTCTTTGTGTTTTCCTTGGAGGGTGAGATGCAGGTGCAGAGCCCCAGGTTTTGAAGCTCCCTAGAGCTCCATCTTGACACATGTACCTTCACCAACCAAGGACCATGCCCCCTCCCATCTTTACTAGGATTATAAAGGGCACCTGGTTCATGTAGATTAGCTCCTGGACAGGAGCTGAACTTCTGCTCAGTTTCCTGCTGTGTCAGAGAATGACAAGTGTCTGGGCTTCTGTCCAGATAAGGCCCCTATCAGAGAAAGAACGATTTTCCCATTGAAGCATGACTCTAGCAGTGGCTGTGGACATCTGGGCTGCTCACAGGCTCAGAGTTTGGGGCCCAATGTTCCTTCTGATGACCCTCTTCTTGCTCCTCAATATCCCTTCTTCTTTAGTCAGGGAAGAAAAGTTCCCCTGCTTTGAACAAATTAGGCCACGAGTTCACAGAGCTGGAGACCTGGTCATTGGTGGGTTTTTTCCCCTGTACTTGATGGCAGTGAAGAGTTTCACAGGAGCTGAGCACCCATTCAAGGCCTGTAATGCACACCAGTAAGTAGAGAGGTGTCGGAGCTTTCACCTTAGGAAATGGATGAGCAATTCTTAGCATTTCCTCCTTAGTTCCTGGAAACTTTCCCTATTCTCTTGTCTGTGACTACTTTTATCTTTCTCAGCCTTTTATTTATCCTTAAAATCTGTAGACAAAGTTTTCCTAGGCTTGAGATCCTCCCTTTTTCTTGTTTTCTGAATTCTGTCCAGGAGCAGAATTTCAGGGGCTTCTCTCCTCATACTCTATACCACAGTTAGGGCCCCAGTCATGGTGCACTGAAAATGTTCTTGCTTCTTATGGTCCCACACTCACCAGTTTTGTGCTCACTCCTTCCCCACAGCCACAGTTTGGGATCACTTCTGATCAGCCCCACTAGGCCTGGCTTCTGGAAACAGCAGGTGTGAGGGGACAGAGGGGAGGTCCTTCAGTCTTCCTCTACTCAGCAGTCTGCTGTTCCTTAGATAAAAGTTCATGGAGTGAATGTTCCTAAGGCTGTGAGGAAAAAGTGTGTGGGATAAAATTTCTTGAGCTCTAGTCTGCTTCACTCAGTGCCTACTATGTATTGATTCAGTGACGCTGGCCTTTTATTTGCACATTCCTCAGGTCAAACCACAGCCCCAAGAGGCCCTGTCTTTTTTGAAGTCCTCTCAAGTCCTCTTTGGGGAATGATTGCTTTACCCTGAATTTTGGCTGCTCTATATTCATTTCAGGCATGAAATGTGATTTTCTGTCTGTGGAGGAAATCTGGAGAGCCTGGTAATTTCTGACCTACCCTGCTATCTTCCCAGAATCATTCGAAAAAAATCCTTTCCTTCACTTAGGAACTATAAGGGGCCACCTTATTGCCATTTAAATCTTTCCTGTGGCCCTTCAAGTCCAAGAAGCAGGAAGACCCCGTCCTTTCTCTCACTGTCTGGGATAAAGTCCATCTGTCTTCCCTGCTCAGACTTCCAGGCTGTCAGGGCTGAAGAGGATGGAGGAAGATCCTGTCACACTGGGAGCCCAAGCAATGAGCTGACTAGTGCTAGGAGCAGCAGCATCACTTTCTTCAGTGCTGGATTTAGAGGAAGGGGGAATCTGGGTTCAAATCTAGCCTCAGACAATTGTGATGTGTAATTCTGAGTAATAGTAAAAATATCAATAATAATTGCTCTTATATAGCACTTGAAGGTTTGCAATGTTGTCTTAATGTCCCTTAAACTTGCTAAAGCTCAGTTTCCTCATGTGAAAATAAGAATAAGACCATCAACGGAATGATGTATATAAAGTTTTTTTTAATAACCATAAGGTGTCACATAAATATTTAGTGAGTAATGATACTTAGTAATTGATTGCTGAATAAGTAACTGATTGAGTTAACTTAGTGTGCCCCATGAGTGGAAGACTTTGACTCCTGTACTTTGAGACAATTTTTCTTTGTTCAAAACTTTGTGGCCTCTATGGTGGAAACTTTGTGGCCATTTTAATAATAAGCTGTTGTGAAGACTCTATTGTGATTTTCTGTGATAAGTTGCTGTACCTTGATTTTCTGTGAATGTTCTGCTTTGATTTGTTATGGATTAAATAGAGTGTTCACTACACTGTGTAATCAGAACCTTAAAAGCTCTTCACCAGAGCATTCTTCTGGAAATCTGCTTGTGCAAGGCATTACAGCTTCCCTCCCATTCATTAGAGAATGCTGGGGGCAGATTCCTCCACTCGTCAGGGGGGATTTATTGCCCCGTCACATTCTTTGTTGCTACCAATGATACTTGTAAGATGGACTTGATCCCTATGTGTTGTGGAGACACAACCCACAAAATTGGGCATAACTGGGGACCTGAGACTTGTCTTCTTGTTGTTCATGCTCCCTAAATGACTTTCTCCAAAATTTTTCTACCCAAAGTTCTTCCCTGAGTCACAGCAAACAGAAACCTCATGGACGGATGAACAAAGTCTGTTCTGAGGAGGAAGATTGGGGAAGCATACTGACTCAAAAATCAGAGGACCTGGGTTCAAAATATGCCTCTGATCCTCATTATTTGGGGGATTTTGACCACACCCTTCACCTTGATGGACCTCAGCTTCCTCATCAGAGAGGAAGAGGACTACTGACTGACCGTAATGCTGAACTTGGAGTCAGAAAGGCCTGAGTTCAAATTCTACTTTAAATACTTTGTGGTATCCTAGGCATGTCACTAAGTCTTTCTCAGTTTCAGTATATTTATCTGTAAAGCGGGAATAACATTAGTGCCTAACTCCCAGGGATATTTGAGCATCAAATGAGGGATTATATACAAGATACTGAGAAGGCCATATACATTCTAAGTCTTAGACTTAAGTGAGGGGTTAGATGAGATGGTCTCTTACACCCTTTTTAGACTTGGCTTCTTGACCTTGTTTCTGAAATCTACATTTTAACTTTTCAGAGGTGCCAAGAGCTTGGTGTTTTCTCCCAGCCTCCAGCTGGGCTGGCTGTTAGGAGTCTTATGTTTTCACTGGATTTAGCTCCCTTTGTGCTGATGCTCTGGGTGCCGTTTGAAGCTTTGTGCTGGAGGAGAACAGAGCTTGTCTGCTCTGTCCCTGAAGGTAAAATACACAATGACACATCAGGTACAGAACTTCTATGGAGACACATTTATGTGATCAATCTCAATGCACTCTCAGAAAGAGGAGTCTGAGATAAGAAAGTCCTGAATCCCTCCTTGGGGTTACCTTCCCACACCAGTTTCACTGTGAGGTCACTGAAGACTAATGATACCAGGTCATGGCTTTAGGGTGTGTGTGTGTGTGTGTGTGTGTGTGTGTGTGTGTGTGTGTGTACATATTGATATGAGTCAGTCTTCTCTGGGAAATGACAAATCATTGGTCTAGCATGTGATTTTGAAAAAATAAGGAACTCATGGTAGAAAAATCCTCTACTGATATCAAGCAGCCACTCACATTTAGTGAGTTGCCTGGAACTCTGAAAATTTTTTTGGCACAGACAGGCCTGAGCAGACTTCAGGAGAGTGAATCACCAGCACCTATGGTTGTTTCCAGACTTCTCAACTCATAAACACCAAAGAGAAAGTAAAAGGATAGTGGGGAACCCTGTTGATCCAGGGTAAAAGGAGAGCACAGTCTGACCCTTTCCCTTCCTCCAGAACAAGAGGTTGTGGTAGTGCAACAGCTGCAGCTGCTGTCATGTGGCTGCCTCTGGAGCTCCTGTCTTGTAGATCATAGGATGAAATGACCATTCAGAGGGTAATCACTCTTGCTTTGACCTACTTGGATCTGGGTTGCAGTCTTTGGTGGTGGTCCTGGGGTGAAGAACGCCAGTGTGCCAGAGCTTGTGGTGGCTGTAGAGAGGGCACCCTTCCCATAGTTCTGACAACAGCTCTAACAACATTTGTGAAAACCCCAGGAATTTGGAACACAGCTCCACTCTGGAAGCAGAATTCTACTATGGCAAAGAACTCAAAAGTCAAGTAGTTGGCTGGCAAGATGAGCAAACAGAGGAAGCACAATGAGACCATAGAATCCTTTTTTGGGGACAAAAAGGACCAAAACATGGAACCAGAAGAAGACAACAAAGTCAAAACTCCTGCATCAAAAGCTTCCAAGAAAAATACAAACTGGTTACAAGCCACAGAGGAGCTCAAGAAGGATCTTAAAGATCAAGAAAGAGAAGTGGAGGAAAAATTGGGAAGACAAATGAGTATGATGCAAGAAAATCATGAAAAGTGACTGAAGAAAATAACACCTTAAGTGGCAAAAGAGGTCCAAAAAGCCAATGAAGAGAAGAATGACTTAAAAAGACAAATTGCCCAGATGGAAAAGAAATTTCAAAAACTCACTGAAGAGAATAATTCCTTCAAAATTAAATTGGAGCAAATGGAAGCCAATGACTTGATGAGAAATCAAGATACTATAAACAGATGCAAACGAATGGGAAAAAAAATAAAAGGCAATGTGAAATACCTCATTGGAAAAACCACTGACCTGGAAAATAGATCCAGGAGAGATCATTTAAAAATTATTGGACTACCTGAAAGCACTGACCAAAAAAAGAGCCTAGAAATCATCCTTCAAGAAATTCTCAAGGAAAAGTGCCCTGATATTCTAGAACCAAAGGACAAAATAGAAATGGAAATAATTTGCCAATTCCTCTTGGAAAAGATCCCAAAAAGAAAACTCTTAGGAATATTATAGCCAAATTCCAGAGTTACCAGGTCAAGGAGAAAATATTACAAGCTGTCAGGAAGAAATAATTTGAGTATTATGGAAACACAATCAGGAAAACACAAGATTTAGCAGCTTCTACATTAAGGGATCACAGGGCTTGGAATATGATATTCTGGAAGTCAAAGGAGCTAAGATTAAAAGCAAGAATCACCTACCCAGCAAAACTGAGTATAATGCTTCAAGGGAATATATAGTCATTCAATGAAATAGAGGACTTCCAAGTATTTTTGATGAAAAAACCAGAGCTGAACAGAAAATTTGACTTTCAAATACAAGAAGCAAGAGAAGCATGAGAAGGTAAACAGGAAAAATAAATCATAAGGAATTTATTAAAGTTGAACAATTTATATTTCTACATGGAAAAATGATCATTGTAACTCATGAGACTTTTCTCAGTATGAGGATAGTTGAAGGGAA
>CM053582.1:70510498-70531784 GCA_028627135.1 Pseudochirops cupreus
CTTAGCATCAGTTTGTATAAGCCTCTCCAGATGAATATGAAGACCGTCTCCTCCCCATTTCTTATAGCACAACAGTATTCCATTACATTCGTATACCACAACTTGTTTAGCCATTCTCCAATTGATGGGCATCCCATTAATTTCCAGTTTTTTGCCACCACAAAGAGAGCTGCAATAAATATTTTTGTGCATATGGGTCTTCCTCCCACTGCTATGATCTCTTTGGGGTACAACCCCAGAAGTGGTATTACTGGGTCAAAGGGTATGCAATTATTTATAGCCCTTTGGTCATAGTTCCAGATTACTCTTCAGAATGGTTGTATCAGTTTTCAGCTCCACCAACAATGCATTAGTGTTCCAATTTTTCCACATCCTCTCCAGCATTTGTCATTTTCCTGTTTTTACATCTTAGCCAATCTGATTGGTGAGATTTAGTACCTCAAAGTTGTTTTGATTTGCATTTCTCGAATCAATACTGATTTAGAGCATTTTTTCATATGCTTATACATATCTTTAATTTCTGCCTCTGAAAATTGCCTGTTTATATCCTTTGCCCATTTATCAATTGGGAAATGACTTGTATTCTTATAGATTTTACTTCTTAATTCCCTGTATATTTTAGAAATGAGGCTTTTATCAGAGACACTGGTTGTAAAAATTCTTTCCCAATTTCCCACTTCCCTCTTAATCTTGGTTACATTGGCTTTGTTTATACAGAAACTTTTCAATTTAGTGTAATCAAGATTATCCATTTTGCATTTTATACTGCTCTCCAACTCTTCTTTGTTCATAAAGCCTTCCCTACTCCATAAGTCTGACAGGTAAACTATTCCTTGCTTCCCCAGATTATTTACAGTATCAGCCTTTATACCTAGATTGTGCAACCATTTAGACTTGACTTTGGTGTATGGCACTAGATGATGGTCTGTGCCCAGTTTCTGCCATATATATTCCAATTTTCCCAGCAGTTTTTGTCAAATAGTGAGTTCTTATCCCAAAAACTGGAGTTCTAACTCACTCTTAAACATTGGTAAGACTGAACCCTTTATCACCCACCATGTTGTGGGTAAGCAGAGATGAGCCACTCTAAACTTGCCTAGGCTGGTCCTTAGACCAGGGACCAAGGAATTACCAGAGGCTGTGCTCTGCTGTCATAGTGTCCCGAATTCAGAACCATATGCGGCAAAGTAGAACTCTGGTGCAGCACTAAACATCTCCAAAAATTCTGGAAAAAATCCTGTTGGAAAAGAAAGGTCCAGTCATCCAGGAGGGACTGTCAGACAATTCCAAATCCTTGCACCTTTACATCATGAATATTTTTTTCAAGAGCATATGACTAATCCACAGCATCCTTTTGTTCTCTGCCACAAGTGCCTAGCGCAGAGCAGGAATTCATATATACACACATTTTGGGGAGGGCATAAACCACTGAGGGTTTGGGAAAGGCCTCATGTACAAAGCTGTCCTTGAGTTTAAAGATGAGAGAAAGCACTTACTGTGAAGGACAGAAGGGAAGAGAGTGCATTCTAAACATGAGGTCAGCCTTGGCCACTCTCTTCATTTTACAGATTGGGACAAGGAAGTTCAGAAGATGCCAAAAGCCAAGTCAATAGCAGCAGAACCCAAAGCTCCCAAATCCTAGGGCTTGCGTCCTTTCCCCTATGTCAGCCATCTGATCTCAAAATCTAATTCCAGATGATAAAATGAAAAGTTTTAACTTCAGCAAGGCCACTCAGCTATTTGTAGTAAAGTATGATATTTTTTTTGAGGACAAGGCAATTGCTCTATTAGACATGGGGTACAGGCAACCTGGGCTCAAACCATGGCTACTTCAGAATTGTCCAACCTTGCCATAATAACTTCACCCCCATCTCTCTAATAGCTCTTGAGCTGGAAAGGACCTCAGAGACCATCTAGGTCAATATTTTCGTTTTCCAAGGCATAAAATTATAATTCTAACATCAAGGGCTCAAAATAGATGGTTTATTAGGTCATTTCCAAACTTATCATTTAACAGAAAAATTGGGAGGGGGGGAGGGAAGATGAATGAATAAGATGGAATTTACATGGGATAGTCTCAGGCAATTAAAATAAAAAAACAAAACTCTAGGAACTAAGAACAATTTGTTCCAGTCTCTGCTCTGACTTCTCTGCTACAGCTAATTGTCATTCTGATCTTTTGGGCTCTTCACTCACTCACCTGGAAATGGCTTTCTTGGAACTTTTCTCCCAAACATCCACTATGTACCTTGTTTCTCTAACTAGGAGATCAGTTTTGGTTTGGAAATTGGAAACCCTCCTCGAGGGAAAGGAAAAGGGAAACTTTGGGATACAAAGAATCATTCCAGAATCCAATTGAACCTCAAGCTGTTTTAGCCTGTCTGCCCAGACTGTTAGTATGTGCAACCTGAAAGAAGATCCAGCAAAGGAGACTGAGGAGTGGCCAGATAGGTAGAAGAGCCATGAGAAAGTAATGTCTGGAAAGTCTCGAGCCCAGAGATGCTACTATTCTCCTGGGCAGACAAGCTAAAACAAGCTGAGGGTAAATGACAGATCTTAGACCTGTTGGTGAGCTAGGGGTATGTCTCCCCCAAGCACTTTAAGACTGTGCCCCTGGTAGAATAGGTGGATTAGAACAATTTGTTCCAAAAGCCATGGAGGCAGCGAAAGCAGGCCAGACATCAAAGACATCAAGATCATCCTGACTTTTGTCTTGCCATTGAACTTGAATGACTCAGGAAGAGAGAGTGAGGCTGACAACTTTGTGTAACTCTGCCTCACTCGAATCCAATTCATGAGCAAGTCAAGACATCACCCTGTGATTTCATTGGTCCTCTTCAAAGAACAAACAACAACTAATTTTGGGTGTCCTCCAAGGCTCTGTCCTAGGACCTTTATTCTTTTCTCTATATACAATTGTGGATCGTGTATAGACCTCCAGATTTCCATTAATCAAGAAGACTCAAGTTCAAAGCCTGCCTTAGATACTTATAAGTTGTGTGATCCTGAGCAAGTCATGTAATTTATGTCTACCTCGGTGTTCTCATCTATAAAATGGGTGATAATAATAGCATTTGCCTCCCAGGATTCTTGACAGGGTTGTTGTGAGAGAATTTTAGTAATGACACCATTTGCCTGAGGCAGCAAGT
Organism: Pseudochirops cupreus; assembly: GCA_028627135.1. Taxonomy (NCBI): domain Eukaryota; kingdom Metazoa; phylum Chordata; class Mammalia; order Diprotodontia; family Pseudocheiridae; genus Pseudochirops; species Pseudochirops cupreus. The sequence continues at coordinate 70,513,648 of CM053582.1, forward strand.
CATCATCAGCTATATAGCTTGCAGAATTAACTCTAAATGTGCTCAGGATAGTGACAGGAGAATTTTTTGCTTAGCTTCATTAGTTCTTTTTGTTTATGATAAGATTTTCCTGTCACCAACTATACCTTTAGTGTTAATGATTCATCTGCAAATTCCAGTTAGATTCCCTAATATTTTTTTTTTCTGACATATTGGAAGACCAGTGACATCATGATGGTGAAGTCTTCACTTGGGATGTAGATCTTCCTTTTTTCTATCTGTTCTTTGATGTGTAAACATTTACCCTCTCCTTACATTCCTTGTAAAATTTCATGGAATCTATTCTACTGATACAACTAAACATTATAAAAGGTCTATGAAAACACCTAATCTAGTCTTGTTTTTTGTACATGATGGGATTATGCTCAATATAATCCAGTTATTAAAATATCTCTGCATGTTGACAAATATGATTGGAAGTAGTGTCTATCAACAAATCCTTGGACAATGCTTATGTCAGGATCACTACATCAAGCATTTTGCAAACCTCGAAGAGCTAAATAAATACTGGCTGTTATGTTTTTATAGCAGGAGTTTTTAAGCATTTTTGTGTAATAAATCCCTTTAGAAGTCAGCCTGGTGAATCTTATGGACCCCTTCTCAGAATAATGTTTTAAAAGCATAAAACAAAACACCCAAGATCATGAAGGAAACCAAATATATTGAATTAGTGCCATCTTTTATAAGTTCCCCATGGCTGAAATGCTCTGTCTCCTCACTTCCTAGAATTACTACTTTGCTTGAAGGCTACACTCAAGTACTGCCTCTTCCATGTAGCCTACCCTGGATTTCCTAGTGGATTCTCTCACTAAAAAATTGCTTTATATTTCTATTGTACATGCTGACTCCACTTAAAGAATGTAAACTCCTTAAGGTTTCTTCATCTTTGTGTTCTCTGTGCCTGACAATTATTGACACAGAGTAGATCCTCTAAATGTTTTTTGGTTTTTATTTCTTAAATTAATTATTTATTCTTTTTTAATATTCGTTCAAATGTTTTTGAATTCTGAGTTCTGTCACTCCCAACCTTCAGTGATCTATTGTGAAGGTAATAAGTGTGATACAAATTAGACATATGAAATTATTTTTTAAAAAATACATTTCCATATTAGTCATATTTTAAAAAAAAATTTGTAAGGAACTTAAAGAAAGTGAAAAAAAATTATGATTCAATCTGAACTCAGAGTTCTCCAGTCCTCATTCTGCAGGTGGAAAGAATTTTTCATCCTAAATCCATCATTGTATTGTCTAGGACAGGTATGTCATTCACAATTTATCATTATGCAATATTGCTGTTTCTGTGTACAATATTCTCCTGGTTCTGCTCACTTTGTATTGCATCAGTTTATATAAGTCTTCCCAGGTTTTTCTGAAACGATCCTGGTTATTATTTCTTGTAGTACAGAAGTATTCCTTCACAATCAAATACCAAAACTTTTTTAGCGATTCACCACTAGATGAGCATGGCCTCAATTTCCACTTTGTTGTTGTTCAGTCCTAACTTTTTATGATGCTATTTGGGGTTCTCTTGGCAAAGGTACTGAAGTGGTTTGCCATTTCCTTCTCCACCTTGTTTTATAAATGAGGAAACTGAGGCAAACAGGGTTAAGAGAATGGCCTGTGGTCTCACACCTAGTAATTGTCTGAGGCCAGATTTGAACTCATATTGTCCTGACTCCAGGACTGGCACTGTTATTCAGTGTTATGTGGTACTGTTATGTAACTGCTCCCCACACTACCAAACTGCCTGTACAATTTTTGCTAACATAAAAAGAACTTCTATGCCTATTTTTGTACATGTAGATCCTTTCCTTTTTAATTTTATCTCTTTGGGAAACAGCCTTTGGTATTTCTGAGTTAAAGGGTATTCACGGTTTTATAACCTTAAGGCATAATTCTGAATTGCTCTCTAACATGATTGGATCAGTCCACATCTCCACCAACAGTGAACTAGTGCTCCAATTTTCCCACATCCCTTCCAACATTCATCGTTTTCCTTTTTTTGGTCGTATTAGCCAATCTGATAGGAGTGAGGTGGGACCTCAGGATTGTTTTTATTTGAGTTTCTCTAAACAATTGTGATTTTACAGCATTTTTCAAACGCTTATAGATAATTTTGATTTCTTCATCTGAAAACTGCCTGATCACATCCTTCGACCATTCATCAGTTGGGGAATGACTTGTATTCTCATAAATTTTGCTCAGTCTCCTATGTATTTGAGCAAATGAGGCCTTAATTAGGGATACTTGCTGCAAATTTTCCCCCAAGCTTTCTGTTTTCCTTCTAATCTTGGCTGAATTTTTAATTTAATATAATCAAAATGATCTATTTTGTATCATGTAATATTCTCTATCTTTTGTATGGTCATAAGTTCTTTCCTTATCCATAGATGAGGCAGGCAAATTATAGCATGATCCCTTAATCTGCTTATGTTATCAGCCATTATGTCTAAATCATGTACCCATTTTGTCATATATTGGTGTATGTTGTAAGACATTGTTCTACACCTGGTTTCTGCCATACCGTTTTTCAGTCTCCCCAGCAGTTTTTGTCAAATAGTGAATTCTCATTCTAAAGTTCATTGAACACTAAATTACTATGATAATTTACTGTTCTGTATTGTATCATGATTTAGGCCACTGATCAACCACTCTATATTCTAGGCAGTACCAGATTGTTTTGGTGATTACCACTTACAATACAGTTTGAGATAAGGTTCCACTAGATCACTTTCTTTGACATTTCTTTGTTAATTCTATTTACATTCTTGACTTTTCATTCTTCCAGATGAATTTTGTTATTATTTCTCCTAACTCTATAAAATAAGTATTGATAATCTGATTAGTATGTCACTAGGAAAATAGTTTTGGCAGAATTATCACTTTTATTATATGGGCTTGACCTACTCATGAGCAATGGATTGTTTTTTACCAGTTCTTTAGATCAGACTTCATTTGTGTGGGAAGTGTTTTGTAATTGTGTTCATAAAGAGATTGGCTTTGTCTTGGCAGGGAGAGTCCCAAGTATTTTATATTGTCTACAGTTATTTAAAATAGAATTTCTCTTTCTGTCTCTTGCAGCTTGGCTTTATGCGGGATTATTTTATATACTTCAGTTTTGCTGAAGCTGTTAATTATTTAAAGTAGTTTTTCAGTTAATTCCCTGGGATTCTCTAAGCACACCAACATACGTCTATGAAAAGCGATAGTTTTGCTGACTTATCGCCTATTCTGATTCCTTCAATTTCTTTTTCTTCTGTTATTTCTCTATCTTATTTTTCTAGTATAGTATTGACTAATAGTGGTGATCATGATCATCTTTGCTTCAATCCTAATCTCACTGAAGAAACTTCTTGCTTCTCCTCATTACAGACAATGTTTTCTGATGGTTTTAGATAGACAGTGGTGGGGATTGGTGGTTTCTGTACGTCATTCTTGAAGAGGACCAAACTGACATCACTGTGCTTGGAGTGTGTGAGACTGTGGTTGATCATACCAATACAAGCTTGGGATGTTCTACCACAGCTGAGGCACAAATAGTCCATGTGAAGATTTGGGGCCAATTCTCTAAATTTATGCAACTCATGATTCTTTTGAGCTGCTTCAATTCTTCTTTGCTCATAGAGCACAGCACCTTCTCTGATCTGGGCACACCATGCTAGGTGGTCCTGTGCCAGTGTCTCCCATGTCACACAATCAATTCCAAAGCTCTTGAGACCTTGAGAGTATCCTTGTATTGCTTCTTCTGACCTCCATGTGAGCACTTGCCCTGTGTACTTCTTCATAAAAGAATCTTTTTGGCAAGCATATGTTTTGCCTTTGAACATCACCAGCTCATTGGAGATAGGACTTATTATTTGAAGGAAAGCTCCATTTATTCCTATGCTCTATTTCATTAAACATTCCTCTTTTCCAGGAAACATTATACTCACTTTTTTCCTTGTAGGTGATTCTTGACTGTAACCTTAATTCCTTTGCTATCTGGAATGTTACATTCCAACCTCTCCACTACTTATGTGGAAGTTGCTAGTGCTTATATGATCCTGCTGTGGCTCCACACTATTTGAATTCTTTCTTTCTGACTGCTTGCAACATTTTCTCCTTGACCTGGAAACTCTGGAATTTGGTGATAATCTTCCAGGGAGTTTCATTTGGTGATCTCTTTCATGAGATAATGTGTATTTTTTAAAAATTTCTGTTTTACACTCTAGTCGTACAATACCAGGGCAGTTTTCCTTGATGGGTAACAAACACCTTATTGACAATTCCTTGGTCCCTTCTGAAGCCAGACTGGTTCTCAGATAGATAACCATCTTCCAAGTGAAGGATCGGCCTATCAACAAGGACTCTCACAAGAATCTTGCTAGCAATGACTAAGAGAGACACCACCACCCTGCCAGTACCACCACTTTTATTGTCACAGGGCAATCTATTTCCTTTACCTCTATAGAGATGGACAATGGAGGCATCCTTGAACTCATGGGGGATAACCTCCTCTTGCCATATAAACTGGAAAACTTCAGTCAGTTTTTGTATGAGCAATGGATCACCCCACCACCCTCACCTTGTAAATCTCAGCTGAAATAAAATCAATACCAGATGCTTTGCCACATAAAAGGAGCCTAATGACATTGAGAACCTCTTCTTCAGTTAGGGAGGGATTAGATTCAACCTGAGGCAGACAATGGCTTCAGCACTGGTTGATGATGGTCGGTGGGGAACACTCTGGAAGCAGTTGGACCATCTCTCTAGGATCACATCCTTATCACTAATCAGTGTGACTCCATCAGCACTTATTGGTTGAGATACACTGTAAATCTTTGGTCCATAAATAGCCTTCAGAGCATCATAAGAGTACTTTGGATTTTTACTATCAGCATAAAAGTAAGTTTTATCTGGCTTCTTACTTGACCAAAAAGGCAACAACCCTCTAAGCTTCATTGAGCAAATGCTCAAATATGGGGGTCAGAAGAAGCAATGCAAGGACCTTCTCAAGATCTCTTTTAAGCACTTTGGAACTGATTGTGTGACATGGGAGACACTGGCCCCGGACCACTCAGCATGGCATGTTGTGCTCTATGAGCAAAGCAGAATTGAAGTACTTCAAAAGAAATGCTAGAAAGTCCTCTTTCCAACCTTTGCCACTGATCTTAATAGGATAGCAAATTTTAGATATGGCCCTTGTATTTGAAACTCTAATAACCAAGGGTTTTGTTCCCTTCACTCTCCAGGTTCTGGACATCCTGGGAATCTTCCAGGACTTACTACTTGCTAAGTAATCACCCTCGCCACCCTCCACCCTGGCTCAATTTCTTCAACTCTTGCCTGAAATCCTGACCTATAAAGACCCTCCCTGCTGCCTCTGCCTTAATTTTAAGGACTCAGTTCCATCCAAAAGTAGTTTTTCTCTTCTGTTCTTCTGCTCTAGAGCCACTACAATTCTCCACTGTCCTGATAGCACTATTAGCCTGGCCAATTACACCTAAGATGCATGGCAAAGGTTAGCCCTTACAGAACCCGCATCAAGGAAGGATGCTACACGGAACCAAGAAGCTTACCATATTCTGCTTCTTATCATATGTCATTTGCACTTGGCTTATGTTCTATATTATGGTATTCTCTCCTTGAGGACAAGGTCTGTTTTTTTTTCTTTGTCTTTATATCTCAAGCACCACACAATGGGCATTTACCAAATGTTTTACAAATTGATATGAATTTGATTGATTTCTCTCATGGGATAAGAGAGCTACAATGGAACAGAGGGATCATTTAGTCCAACATCTTCATTTTACCACTGGGGAAACTGAGTCCCAGGTAAGTAAAGTGTTCTTATCTTAGGTCATACCAACTAAAAGGTAAAACTAGGATTTGAATCCAGCTACTCCCACAACAAACCATTACTCTTTTCAATGTACTTTGTCACCCCTTTTTAAGCTATTTTTTCATGTTAATCCTATGATTGCATATTTCCACAATTATAATGAGAAGTGAGAATGGCTTGTATGTTGTGTCTCCTTGGTACTGAGCTACTTTGTAAATTTTCTATTTCATTTCCCAAAATAAGCTTTATGTTTGGACTCAGTTATTCTCACTGTTCAATCTCACACATCTCACAGACTTTAGGTCAGGAGATTTTTTCTAGCCCATTATCTCATTGCTGATGGGGTCTATGTGAGGAGAAGCTCTCATGAGGCATGAGTCCAAGTCTTGGTGGAGATTATCCTCTTCACATGCTATTTATTCTATATTCGGCAGCAGTCAAGATCAACTGGGAAGGCTAGAGGTTTGATGCTTGAGGCCAAAACCAGGATTCAGATCAAATTGAGTACCCAAGTCATTACCAGGAATTTTTCAAAATTGGAGAAAAATAGATATTATTTGGAAGGGCATAGTGTCCACCCTCTGACAGTGTAAAGCCAAGCACGAGCAGTTCTACAGAGGACTGCTGCTATGAATAGCTCTAAGGTTCTTATCACATAGTACAGTTAACTCTATTTATTCAGCAGTAAATTAAAAGAAAATATTCACAGAAACCAAAGTACTGCATTCACAATGTTATGACATAACAACTTATCACTAAAGTGGCCACATAGTTTTCACCAAAGTGGCCACATGGTTTTAAGTAAAAGATACCATTTCGTAAGTCCTTAACTCAATCATCCTTAAAGAGCAAGCCTACTTAAGGGACACAAAGTACAAAGGTCAAAGTTTTCCACCACTAGGTCACATTGTCTTAATATGTCAGTCAAAAAGTCTTCTTTCTTCTTGATTGGAGATTAGTTTCCAATCATCCTTAACTCAATCATCCTTAAAGAGGTACAAGTTACAAAGTACAAAGTTCTTCTACCCCTAGGCCATAGTAAATCATGATCTTCTCAGTCAGCATTAAGTACCCAAGGACAGGTCTTTTCATCTTGACTTGGGCTGGCTCAGATTCCATAGTTCCTCTTCCATGGTCCCAGCTTTTGCCTGAATTTACCCAACTGTGACCTGGATTCAAAGGTAGGCAGTTGTCAACTCTTTGTCCAGCTCCTCTTCCAGCTCCCATTCCATATTGAAGCTCATAGTGTCCAGGCCACCTCAACTCCTTCACAGTTTCTGTTTCTGGGAAGACAAAGCTTAGCAGAGCCAAAACAACATTCATACACATTGCCAGCACCATCATGAATTCACTATCTCCCTGTGAAATCAACACAGTCCCAACACCAAGGTCTGAGAACTCAACACAAATCATTAGTACAGTCCCAGGGCCTCTGAAACCCTCCTCCAAGACTTCTGTAAACAGACAACAAGAAAGTACTCTTTCAGGGCTTCCAGTAAGATCCCAGAGCTTCTATATAAAGTATCACAAAGAAAAATCAACACAGACAGAACAGACAAATAGAGTGCCTGTCCACCACAGAGTTCCTCTTCTCAATTCTGCTCTTTCCTAGCTTGGACTTCTCCTTATATATGGTCAGCTCCTACCTGTTCTTCCCCTTCCTGTTACATCAGCAAGTTCCTCCCAATTTGAGGTTCACAAGTTTTGTTTCTTAACAAAGTCTTGATATAATCAAAAGCAAAAATCTTTGAGCAAAGCTCAAAGACACTTGAACTCAAAGAAGGTGCTAAATACTTAAGCAGTTGAAACAAGGCACTAAGCACTTCTTTGCTTACTATTACATATGGGACCACATGAACCCAAGGAGCAGTATGTTAGGAGAAGGAGTTAAGACATAGCCTGTAATGGGTTTGAAAGAATCAGACCTTGGGGATTGAAAGGGGGAGTGAAGCCATTCAGTGACTGGTAGAGGTCCACAAACTGAGACTTGAAGGTGGGGATGTGTCAGAGGAAAACTATCCTTTTCATCCCATTTCCCCAGAGGAGACACATCCTCCATTTCATTTTGGTCTGCAGGGGAAAATCATCATCCATTTTATGTTAGTAATGGGCTCTGCTCACCTTATTTTTAGCCTTCTGAATTCTGTTCATAATAGTTCCAATGCAGAAACATAGTCATATGACCACTAGATAAGATGTGTAGGCCTTTTCTTAGTCCTTGTCTGCATGTTTTCCCAGTGGTTGTAACAGGACACCTCTACACTCACACAGCCTATACCTCAATTCATTCATTTTAACTTCTAATCTTATCCATTGAAATGACCTCATCGGTAACTGTCCAGAATGAAAGTAAGAGGATTAGTTTCGTGCTAGGTATCTCCACATTTCAGGCCTGGAGGTTTGTGTAAGTGTGAATCCCAAGTCATCAGTTCTCCTAAGAACAACAATTCTCCTACACAACAAAGAAGTACTTAACAAAAGAACTTTGGAGGTGGGAGGCATGATAGCAAATTTCTCAAAACTCTGGAAGAGCTTTAGGTGCACAGTTCCTGGTTCTGAAATCTGGTTTATTCCTAAGCCATTCTAGAGTGTTCCTCTCTGGCCTTAGCAGGATCACATAGCACTTGGGAAAAAAGATGCAGCCCAGTAATCCAGCACTGGAGGCCAAGATGGAAAAAACCTTCATGGCCACCATGGCCTTCCCCTTGGAACTCTGATATGTGGGGAGGAAAGAGAACCACACACTGCAGAAGACCAGCATGCTAAAGGTGATGAACTTGGCTTCATTGAAGGTGTCAGGAAGGTTCCTGACCAAGAAAGCCACTATGAAACTGCCCAGGGCCAGGATGCCCATGAAGCCCAGAACACAGTAGAAGGCAATCACAGAACCCTCCTTACACTCAATGATGATGTGGCCAGGCTCAGACTGAGTATCTGTACCTAAGAAAGGAGGTGAGGTCCCCAGCCAAATACCACAGAGGATCACTTGGATCACAGATCAGAGGAAGACTAGAGAATTGGACACCTTAGGCTGCACCCACATCCTCATCCTGCTGCCTGGACTGGTGGCCTTGAAGGCCAGAACCACCATGATGGTTTTGGCCAAAATAGAGGAAATTGCCACTGTGAACACGAGCCCAAATATTGTTTGCTGAAGAAGGCAGGTTGTTGTGGTAGGACGGCCAATGAAAAGCAAAGAACAGAGGAAGCAAAAGATGAGAGAGATGAGAAGTGTGTAGCTGAGAATCCGGTTGTTGGTCTTGACAATGGGAGTGTCTTGATGCTTCACAAAGATAATGAGGATCAGAACAGTGAGGAGAGAGAAGGAGAGAGCCATGCAGGCCAGAGCCCAACCCAAAGGTTCTTGGACACTGAGGAAGGTCACTACCTTTGGGAGACACTGGTCCTTCTCCCTGTTTGGATATTGATCTTCTGGGCATTTCACACAGTTGTCCATATCTGCAGTTAAGCAAACAAAAAAGCATGAATTAAGAATCCATTATGTCCAAGCCTTGTTCTAGTCAACGGGGAAACTAAGAATAAAAGCACAAAAGTCCCTGCCCTCAAGGATCTTGTGTTCATTTTCATGGTGTGATTCAACATATAGACAAATGTGTAAACTGAAGGTAATTAGATGAGGGCAAGTGAACAAAGTGGGCAAGGTTTAGTAAAAACAAGATTACATGAACTGTGAAGGAAGATGAGGATATGAGTAGATAGAAATGGGAAGCCTTGTGTTGTAGGCATGAAGCAGAGCCTGTGCAGACTCACAAAGGCAAAGGATAAAAAGTGAAGTTTGGGCACAGCCAATAGTCCAGTTTAGATGAAAAGGAGATCTCAAGAAGGGGACTAACATGAGAAAAGGCTTGAGGAATAGGTTTCCTCTGAACTGTAAGAGATCTTTAAACATGAGGGAACTAAGGATGACCAGTTTAGCCACTTTGGAGAGGTTAAAATTGAAAGGGAAAACAGGAAGACCATTTACCACTATTTACAAGGCCAAGGTAAGGGGTGAGAAAAGCCTGGAATGGAATCATGGCCATGTCCATGGAGAGGAAGGGATCAAAAAGAGAACAACTACAGGTCGTTAAGAGATTTCTTTCAAAAAGAGCACAGTGAGGCAAGGGTGGATGAAGAAATGAATTAGAAATTGGTTCTCTTACTCTCAATTCAATCACATTTGGTTTCCTCATTTTTGTATATGTTGTGTCTCATGTGTTCAATTATTGTAAGATCATCTTGATAAAAACCCCTACAAAGCACAGGCAGAGAAAGGTCTGCCATTATTAGAAACATGCATATCTAAAACTGAGAGCAAGCGTTATACCCAATGGGGTTATAGTAGCACCTTTCCCAAAAAATATGGAAGTTAAAGCAAGAATGCCCACTCTCCTCATCATTGTTTGTGATACTTCTAGCAACACAAGCAATAGCAATATGAGAAGAAACTAAAATTAAAATTTAATTTGTAAAAAGAGTCAAAGAGAAAATAAAACTACACCTATTTCCTAGTAACATGATGGTTTACTTAGAAAATCCTAGGGAATCATCAAGAATACTAAAAAGAAATTAAGAATAATTATTTTAAAGTTAGAAGAACATTCAATGCTCGTGGCTGGGCCTTGTCATTATGGTGAAAATGACAGCAGAAGTTAATTTACAGTAGCAATACTACGACAATCAAATTATCAAAAGGGTGTTATACAGAACTCAATAACGTGAAATGTAAGACTTCAAAATCTAGAGTACCAAGGAAAATAATGGAATGAGGTAGAGTTGAAGGGAATATAAGCAAATTAACTTGGTGTGAGCACTTCCAACTTGGAAATAACCAAGTTAACTTGTTTTAAGCCTTCTTTTCCAGAACAATTAATTGTTATGTGGGCTGCTTTTCTCTAGCAAGATAAACACCTGAATTGGTGCAGCTAGGTGGCACAGTGAAAAGAGCACTGGTCCTGGAGTCAGAAGGACCTGCATTCAAATCTGGCCTCAGACACTTAACACAAAACTAGCTGTGTGACCTTGGGCAAGTCAGTTAACCCCAATTGCCCTACCTTTCCCCCTCCAAAAAAAAAGCAAAAAAAAAAAGATAAACAGGTAAAGGGCATAGTTTTGCAACAATATGAGTGTATTTCCATATCTGATAAACAACTACTTTATTGGTATAAATTGTACCAGTACAATTGGTACAATACAATATAATACAATGCAATAAAATAAATTGGTATAAAAGTATAAAAAATATACTTTTTATTAATCATATCCATAGCACTTAGCACAGTGAGTGTCACATAAGAGGTATTAAGTAAAATTTTCTTCAATCTGATGTTTCTTGGATTTAATTTAATATTTCCCAAAACCAGAACATTACCTGTTAATGACATGAGTATCCCAAATCTTGTTAACAAATGATAAACGATTGCTCATAATGTTAACTCTGAAAGATTGCTTAAATCTTAAGATTAGATATTTTATCGCCAATCAGAATTTAGAACTTATATTACATCCAAGTAATGTTAATGCCCTTAGACAGAACCATATAAAAACATGGGAAACTATTGACATCAGCCTGCTCATCATCTGTGTCTATGATAGATGCCTCCTTTTCTTTCACATGGAGATTTGACCATTCTATGGCTACCACAAAAAGAATTTATGGATGCACACACATACATAGAGTATATACACATACACACCCATATAAAAGTGTATGGTTATGTGTGAATATATGCACATATATACACATACATATATATGCATATATCTATATCGATATAGATATAGACATAGATATGTCTATGCATGTATTTATACACACTGGCACACTCACACACATATCAAAAAGCTATTCACAAATAAATGAAAGGTCAAAGGGTATGGGAAAAGGATACAGGGGTCAGAAGAGAATCTTTAGGGATCCCTATGCTGATGGAAATGGAGATAGATTGTAAACCATCAGGCACTTGAATTCAGTGTTTCTTTTCCCCAGTGCCTAAATAGTAACTAGCATATCTTCGGTTCTTAATAATTTCTTACTGAATTGACTTTAACTCAGAAAAAGCATTGGAAAAAGAGTAGCTAGCCAGATAAGAGGTGAACTAGAAAAAAAAAAGCAGTGTAACAGTCACAAAAGACAATGGAGGTGATGATTTTCTAGCAGGTTTGGCATTGGGGACCAACTCTCCAAAGCTACAGAAAGGTCAAGAGGAATCCAGACTGAGAAAGGGCAGTTGGAAGTAGCAGGGGGAGCTGTTGCTGATATTGAAGAAAATAGTGTCATGGGATCAGAAGCCTGATGTAATTAGAGAAATTAGAAGCAGAAGCTTGTGAACGAAAAGGAAGAGACATGTAGGACAATAGCTTGAGGGAATGACAGGATCAGCTGATGTGCTTTTGTAAGGAAGTTTTAGCCCAGGCCACAGGTGAGGTCCTGATTGGGGAAAAGCCATAACATACAGCCATAGTTGAAAAACTACCACAACTTAAACTGTGGAAAGTAGAAGCCCAAACATGGTGATCTCTTAAAAATCATAACTTCAGTACTGCATCGTAGTTTAGTACTGAGTCATATCAAAGCCATAACAAGAATATTATGACTCATATGTGACCAGTACGTGATCAATACACTCACTTACATTTGGACACAGTATTTGCTTAGTGCCCAAGCTCATTACTAAGCAGAAAACCAAAATTATAAACAAATCAGTAGTAATGCACTCTCTAGCTCCTCCTACCTTTGACTCCTTTCTATAATTACCCTGGAGATTTTGGTTTTGTTTTGTTTTTGGCAGGATCCCCTGAACTGGTGCTACACCAGGCCAAAGATGACCCCGTTTTTGTAAGTATTCAGAATGACTGATTAAACTGCGAGCTGTAACCAATGTGGAGATCCTTGGTCTCTTCCTTTGGTTTCAAAAAGAACACTTAGAGATTACAGGGGAGGTACAGATCTCTCAAGCCAGGGGAATTCCAGATCTTACAGCATGTCTGTTAGTAACTGGGTAGGAGCAGGTAGTAAAAGGAGACCTCACTCCAATGGATCAGTGACTAAAAATATGAACAACCAGTTCACAGAGGAAGAAATACAAAATATTAACAGATATGAGAAAATTCTCCACATCACTAATAATAACAGAAGTATAAATCAGAGCACTCCTGAGGTTCCACATTACAACAAATTAATAATACTTCTCTCATCACTTTCCTTATTTCTGTTGAGGACATCACAATTCTTGCAGTCTCTGAGGTTGACAACTTGAGTCTTATGCTCAAACACTTACCCTTCTGGTTGGAAATCTCTCCTTCTGGACACTAGGAACAATCAAAGCAGCACACAGGTTGTCCTTCCTGGGCAATTTTCCTAAATCCAGATCCACAGTTCTCAGTGCACACTGCTCGGAGGGTCTAGGAAGTCACAAGTGAGCAAAATGAATCAGGTCCTGGCTCTGTTTTTGCAGAGTGGAAGTTTTGTTGCTATATGACAGTTAATGATACCAGTTGAGAGTGGTAAAAGATGTTCTTGATGTGATTCTTATAGAAAAGAGTCATTTTTAATTCATCAATTGGTACCTTTCTTTGATGAGAAAAATGGGTTTTTCAGCTATAGCCTTGATACCTAGCACAGGGAAGTTTACATAGTATTCAATTAACATATATTTATTGAGGAGCCAAGGTTAAAGGGAATAACTCAGTTGATTAATACCAACATTTCCCTCCAAACAACTTTAAAAGAATGTCTCAAATCAAATTCTAGAGCAGCAGAGCTCACAAAAGGTAGGGTTGAGACATTTTTCAAGCCCATGACAACACAAGAAGTCAACAGAAGAGGTTAGTGATGCTGGAGTGGTGGTCAGCCCAGAGCACCATGGCCTACCAGCAGTGGGCCTGCAGCTACAGCAGTGGCGTTAGCTGCTATCAGCACTCTCAGTCCACAGATGGTAATGGTCACACAACAGATCAGAAAGAGATAAAAGGAGAATCTTTTGTGACCCCGGGTGCAGCGTCTCATATGAAGTTCTGGGTCACAGTTCCAGGGTAATGAGGAACACAAACTCTTGTAGTTACGTGGGAGTGGAGGTCCTTTTACTTTAAGGTGGAGAAGAGTGCTTCTGCTACCTCATAAAAGTAAAGGACCCTTGGACTCTGTTCTAAGGCAGAATAAAGCAGAATAATAGAGCACAGGGCTGGAGGAGAACAAGGGACCTGGTCACAGTTCCAGGGCCAAGAGGAGATAACCTGAATCTTCAGTGGAACAAGGTTCTTTCCATGGTGAATACCAGAGCATTGACCAGAAAATAGTGATCACATCTCTCATGGGATCACACCATCGAAGCACTGAAAACTTCTAGACCCCAAGAACTAGCTCTGAAAACAGAAGCATGAAAAACCTAAAGTTTGGGACAGTTCCCACCCTCCCCCTCACAAGTAGAGCCCAACTTTAACATAAGGGCAAGAAACAGGCTTAGAATATGAGCAAACAAGAAAAAAAAACATCTAGGAGAGATAATTGAAAAATTATTGGAATACCTGAAAACTATAATCAAAAAGGAGCATAGAAATCATCTTTCAAGAAATTATCAAAGAAAATTCCCCTGATACTCCAGAACCAGAAGGTAAAATAGAAATCGAAAGAATTCATGGATCACCTCCTGAAGGAGATCCCAAAATGAAAACTATTGCAGCCAAATTCCAGAGTTCCCAGGTCAAGGAGAAAATATTGCAAGCAGCAAAAAAGAAAGAATCCAAGTATGGCAGAGCCGCAATCAAAATAACACAAGATTTAGCAGCTTCTACGTTAAAGGACTGGAAGGTTTGGAATATAATATTCCTGAGGGCAAAGGACCTAGAATTACATCCTTGAATCAACTGCCCAGCAAAACTGGGTATAATAAGTCAGGGCACAAAATTGACATTAAATGAGATAGAGAACTTTAAAGCATTCTTGATGAAAAAACCAGAGCTGAATAGAAAATTTGACTTTCAAATACAAGACTCAAGAAGTTTAAAAAAAGGTAAATAGGAAAGGGAAATTAGAAGGGACTTAATAAGTTTAAACTGTTTACATTCCTACATGGCAAGATAATATTTGTAACATATGACCTTTCTCATTATTAGGGTAGTTAGAAATAGTATATATAGATAGAGGGCATAGGTGTGTGCTGAATATGAGCAGATGATATCTAAAAAAGTGAAATCAAGGTGTGAGAGAGGAATGGACTGGGAGAAAGGGAGAGGTAGAATTGGTAAATTACCTCACATGAAAGAGAGAAGAAAAAAATTATGGTGGAAAGGAAGGGGACAGGGGGAGTTAGAGAATCTTTTTCTCATCAGAATTGCCTTACAGAGGAAATAACATACACCCTGAATCGCATGTAGAAATCTCTTTTCCTTTATTGTAAAGTAGAGAGGAAAGTGATTAGGGAAGGGAGGGTGATAAAAGGTAGGGCAGATTGGGGTAGAAGGTAGTCAGAAGCAAAACACTTTTGAGGCAGGACAGGTGAAAGAGTAAGAAGAGAATAAACAATGGGTAGGGGAACAGGATGGAGTGAAATACAGTTAGCTATAGTAGCTGTAAAAAAAATGAAGCAGCTTTCTCTGATAAAGGCCTCCTTTCTCAAACATACAGTGGGCTGGCTCAAATTTATAAAAATACAAGCCATTCCTCAACTGATAAATAATCAAAAGGAGTAATCATTTTCAGACAAAGTAATCAAAGCTATCTATAGCCATATTAAAAAAATATTCTATCTCACTATTGATTGGAGCAATGCAAATTAAAACAATTCTGAGGTACTACCTCATACCTATTAGATTGGCTAATAGGACAGCAAAGGTAAATGACAAATGTTGGAGGGTATGTGGGAAAAATCAGACATTATTGCACTATTACTGAAGTTGTGAACTGATTCAACCATTCTGTGGAGAAATTTAGAACTATACCCACAGGGCTATAAAAGCATGCATACCCTTTGACCTGGTAATAAAATGAAAAGAAAAAGGACTAATATGTACAAAAATATTAAAAGCATTTCTTTTCAGGGAGCAAAGAATTGAAAATCAAGGGGATGCTTATCAGTTGAGGAATGACTGAACAAGGTGTGGCATGTAATTATGATGGAACACTATTGTAGTATAAGAAAGGATGAACCACATTTCTTGGTATGACAATGAATATGGTTATAGCCACCATGTAGTAGACCTCATGTTCTACATGGTCTCCAAGGAGTAAAGTGGAAAGCCATGGATCTTCACCCCCAGCCAAAAAGAGGAGTTCTGCCACTGCTGGGGAGCCCACACTTCTAACCTATGTTCCCACACTAGGGATTCCATGTCCCATTCACATCCTTGTTCCAAAGCACCCCTGTAGTAGAGGGAGAAGCCTAGAGTCCTGTATTGTGTACCATCAATAAAGTCACCATATTCAGTG
Organism: Pseudochirops cupreus; assembly: GCA_028627135.1. Taxonomy (NCBI): domain Eukaryota; kingdom Metazoa; phylum Chordata; class Mammalia; order Diprotodontia; family Pseudocheiridae; genus Pseudochirops; species Pseudochirops cupreus. The sequence goes on from CM053582.1 coordinate 70,529,934, forward strand.
CAAAAAAGAGAAATGATGAGCTAGATGCTCTCAGAAAAACCTGGAGAGACTCACATGGGCTGATGCAAATTGAAATGTACTATGTAAAAAGTAACAACATTGTACAATGATCAGTTGTGAATGACTTAGGTATGCTCAGCAATGATCCAAGCCAACTCTGAAGGGCTTACAAGGAAAAATGTCATCCCTCCCCAGTAAAGGAAATGTTGGTGCCTGAGTACAGATTGAAGCATATATTTTTTTTAAATTTGATTTGTTTAATTACTTTTTGTTTATAGGATTCAGTTCCACAATCCCTTGAGTTTCAAATTTTCTCCCCTCCCTCTCCCTGCACTAATGTTAATTCACATTCACCTTATTTACAAACCTGCTAGGTTCACTTTCTTTTTTATATATATATACACATACATACACACACACATATATATGTATATATGTATACACATACATGCATGCATACATACATACATACATACATATATTAAAGAGATAAACTGGGGTTGGAGTAGGGTGGTTTCAATAAATGAATGACAGTCTAAATGGGATTAAAGTGGATGGGTGTTATGGGAATCTGAAGATCTTCCCTGCCCCCAGGCCCTTTGCTTAAGTGGCTTAAGTGGTTCTGAGAACCTTCCTTGATTTCAAAGTATGCTGTGTCCCCTAAGAGGCTGAATGTGGTCACATGGAGCCTGTGGTGGGAGGCTTGTTCTTCAGGAATGCTCACTCCTTATTGCTTTGTGATTGGGCAGTGGGTCAAGAGGAGAAGGCTCTCTCTCTCTCTCTCTCTCTCTCTCTCTCTCTCTCTCTCTCTCTCTCTATATATATATATATATATATATATATATGCCCTGATGTGAGGTTGTACTTTGGGGCTCACTTTGAGAAGAGTTGTGTGATTTGGCCAGACGAGACTCTGGGAAGCTGTTGAGCCCCCCGGCTTTGAAAAACCCAGATGTTGGTGCTTCCCTCTCTGGTTCAGGTATGGATGTAATGGTCAGATGACTGGAAGCCCGTCTGCTGATCTGTCTCCTTGTATGCTTGTAAATTGTGTTTGTAACTTGTGTTTGTATTCTCTGAAGTTCGGGATGCTGACTTTTCCCCCTGAAATAGGTAAATGATATGTGTTTCATTGATTAAAGTAAGATCATTAACCCGTTTTGAGTTGCTTTCCTTTAGAAAAGCAGATCTAAGAACCTGTGCTAGCAGCCATCCTGGGTATGCTGGGGTGCTTGCTAATACAATGGGATCATCAAATTGCATTTAATTTTTATACAGACCTTCAAATTAACCCTGCGTTGATACAGCTCATTCTCACAAATGGTGAAATCTTGACCAAGTAGAGACTGGGGAACAAACTGTCCCACTTTCACAAGAACTTCATCATCATTAGATAGTGCCCCAAAGTTCATGATATCATATTTAGCCACAGGATTCTTTTCTTCATCCAAAACGACTTGATCTCCAGCAGTGTTGTTAAAGTCAATATTCCTCAGAGATGAATGAAGCTAGATGAGGAAGGAATTGGGTCACTCACTTATGTCCACAGACAGGGAAAAACAGGTCAATGGTCAAAGCAGGAAGTCTACAAGCATATTCATTTATCCATTCACTCAATGATTCATTTGCTCATACAACAAACATTTTCTAAGCATGTCCTTTTCAGAAAGAAGCATGTTGATACAGAAGTCTCAGGATCTGAGGGTTGTTTTATTGTGATAGAATTAATTTTTCAAAAGTCCTGCTTTTTGCTAGGATTTAGATAAGAAGAAAACTCAAAGACAGATGGTGAATGGAACTGCTATCATTCCTCTCCTGCTGCCTTGAATACATTAAATGCTTGCTCTGGAGTTT
>CM053582.1:70531884-70550486 GCA_028627135.1 Pseudochirops cupreus
CCTGACCATTACATCAGTTACCTAGTCAGTTACCAGAGAGGGAAGCACCAACATCTGGGCTTTTCACAGCTGGGGGGCTCAACGGCTGCCCAGAGTCTCGTCTAGCCAAATCACACAACTCTTCTCAAAGTGAGCCCCAAACCAAAACCTCACATCAGGGCGTATATATAGCCTTCTCCTGGCTTGGAGAATGTCACAGCCCTCTAGACCCACTGCCCAATCACAAAGCTACCAAGGCACAGGCATTCCTGGAAAACAAGCCTGGCACCACAAGCTCCACGTGATCACATTCAGCCTATTAGGGAACAGAGTATACTTTCAAATATCCAAGGGTCCTCAGGGTCACGTAGCCACTTTAGCAAAGGGCCTAGGGGCAGGGAAGATCTTCAGATTCCCATAACACAAAACCATAGAGTGCTATGTAAATGTTAGCTACTGTTACTGCTACTACTACTACTACTACTACTACTACTACTACTACTACTACAACTACTACTACTACTACTACTGCTACTACTACTACTACTTCTAATATTTTAAAAATTAACTGAAATCACATCCCAGCAAGAATCCTTCAATCATCCATCCATTTGGTGATGCTGAAGGTACCCAGGTAAATGGGCAAAGGGAAAGCTGGTTGAACCTCTCTCATTCTAAGTCCCTGATCACTCCTTTTTCTCCAGGACTCACTCCTACATCAAATAGTGTCAAACAGCCCGGGTTCTTTCTCCTGTGAACAGTGCATACCTGTGAGCTCATTCAACCTGTACTGAGCATGAGGCATGGGGAACCAAAAGTTCAATAAACATCAATAAATGCTTGTGTAGACATTGATAAGCTTGAAAAACAGTGTCCCTTCTGTGATCCAAGGTGGCATTTTTTTTCTGAAAAAGCAAACTAGGGTTCCTGAGTTCATTTATTCCATTAATAGGGCATTCTTTGTTCTGACATTCATGCCTACCACCACATGCCTGAGAACACTGTGAGCAGAAGCTGCCGTGACCAAAGCAAGCGTGGTCCACTTTTGCCGAGTGCAAATGAGACTCTCCATGACTAGCAGGACTGGATGACAGATACTTAACTGGCTACTGCTCCCACACATGAAGCATTTCTGACTTTTCTCTTCTTCAGTCATTTCAGTTATGGGCAAATCTTCGTGACCCCATGGAGTTTTCCTTTCAAAGGAACTGGAGTGGTTTGCATTTCCATCTCCATCACATTACTACAGATCAGGAACTGATGCAAACAGAGTTAAGTGACTTGCCCAGGAGCACATGGCTAGTAAGTATTTGAGACCAGGACTGAACTCATGAAGGTAAGTCTTCCTGATTCCAAGCACAGTGCTCTATATACTTTCTCAGCTAGTGGCCCTTTACTACATCTATAGCACTTCAGTTTAGAAAGCCACAGGGATGATGAGCAGGGCCACCAGGGGAGAAAACTGACACACCAGATTGAAGAATTACATCAGAACAGATATGACCATGCTTCATAGTTCCCATTCTGAAATATCAGAAGAAGAAAGAAAGTGCATTTTAAAAGAAAACAACATTCAATTATTTCAGAATATCTATCAGTGCAATGATCTATCTTGATTTGAGGGGATTAATGGTAAAAATTAACATACCCCTCTTGTCTGGGTGGTGGCAGACTAATGGGATGAAATGGAACATAAATTGTCAGATGTGGTAAATGCATGTTTTTGTTTTGATTAACTGTGTTTTTTTTCCCTAATGAGGTAATATTCTATTAAGGAAGAATTATTGGAATACAGTTATTATTTTGTAATTATCACTAATTTCTTTTCAAAAAATAAAAGAATGTCATTAAAGTGACTTTTTTAATTGAATCACAACAAATTCTAACAAGTCTTCAGATTTTGACTTGGGAAGTGAATAGGATTCTTGGAAGAGATGGTTTCTTAACATTTTTCATGATTTTTTTTACAAAATGGCAAAGTCTGTGGATCTCTTATGAGAACCATATTTCTCTGTTTTTAGTTCCTAATAGGAAAAAATTATAAATTTCAATTAGCAGTTAGTGAAAATAAAGATGTAAATTTTTCACATCCAAATTCACAGACCTTCTGAAAATTGTTTACAAACCCCTTGGGGGGCAATGGGCAATGTTAGACCCCAGGTTGACAACCCATACTCTAAAATAAGGGCCCTAATTCTCTTTGTCAGTTGAGGTTATTTTTTTCATTTTTTATAATTTATGAATTTTAATTTTCAACATTCATTTTGACAAGATTTTGAGGTACAAATTTTCTTCCCATCTCTCTGCTATGCCCCACTCCAAGATGGTAAGCATACTGAATACCCCTTCTTCCAATCTGCCCTCTCTTATATCTCATCCATCCCCTCCTTATATTCTTGTAGGGCAAGATGGGTTTCTATACTCCAATGTGTGTATATCATATTTCCCAACTGAATGTAAACATTTTTTTAAATATTTGTTTTTAAAACTTTGAGTTCCAGATTCTCTCCCTTCTCCCCTCCTCACCCACCCCCACTGGGAAGACAAGCAATTCAATATAGGTTATACATGTGTAGTTATGCAAAACATTTCCATAGTAGTTATATTGTAAAAGACTAACTACATTTCCCTCCATCCTATCCTGTCCCCATTTAACTGCCCCCTCCCCCAATCTGACCTCCCTTCTATCATCCCCCCTACTATCCCCTCTCCTCCACTTTCCTGTAGGATAAGATACCCAATTTAGTGTGTATGTTATGTCCTCCTTAAGCCAAAATCAATGAGAGTAAAGCTGGCTCATTCCCTTTCACCTTCCCGCTCTTCCTCTCCATTGTAACAGCCTTCTCCTGCCTCCTTTATGTGAGATAATCCATCCCATTCTATCTCTCCCCTTCTCCTTCTCCCAACACATTCCTCTCACACCTCTTAATTTTATCTTTTAGATATAATCCCTTCACATTCAACTAGCCCTGTGCCCTCTGCCTATACATACATGTAAACACATGTACACACATATACATATAGACACATATATGCACCCATGCATACATATATATACATATACACACACACATACACATACATATACATATACATACACATACTGAGAAAAGTCTCATGAGTTACAAATATCATCTTTCCATGTAGGAATATAAATAATTCAACTTTAACAAGTTCCTTATGATTTCTCTATCCTGTTTATCTTTTCATGCTTCTCTTGCTTCTTGTATTTCAAAGTCAAATATTCCGTTCAGCTCTGGCTTTTTCATCAAAAATGCTTTCATTGAATGACCATATTTTCCCCTGAAGCATTATACTCAGTTTTGCTGAGTAGGTGATTCTCGGCTTTAGTCCTACCTCCTTTGACGTCCAGAATATCATATTCCAAGCCTTTTGATCCCTTAGTGTAGAAGCTGCTAGATCTTGTGTTATCCTGATTGTGTTCCCACAGTACTCAAAGTGTTTCTTCCTGACTGCTTGTAATATTTTCTCCTTGACCTGGGAACTCTGGAATTTGGCTATAATATTCCTAGGAATTTTCTTTTTGGGATGTTTTTCAAGAGGCATTGGTGAATTCTTTCAATTTCTATTTTGCCCTTTGGTTCTAGAATATCAAGGGCATTTTCCTTGAAAATTCCTGGAAAGATAATGTCAAGGCTCTTTTTTGGTCATGGTTTTTTTTCAATGATCTTTCCTGGATCTATTTTCTAGGTCAGTGGTTTTTCCAATGAGATATTTCACATTGCCTTTTATTTTTTCATTCGTTTGGATCTGTTTTATAGTATCTTGATTTCTCATAAACTCATGAGTTTCCATTGGTTCCAATATAATTTTGAAGGAATTATTTTCTTCAGTGAGCTTTTGAAATTTCTTTTCCATCTGGCCAATTTTGCTTTTTAAGACATTCTTCTCCTCTTTGGCTTTTTTAACCTCTTTTGCCATTTGATTTAGTCTATTTTTAAGGTGTTACTTTCTTCAGTATTTTTTTTTATTTCCAGTAGCAGGCTTTTGACTCATTTTTCATGATTTTCTTGCATCATTCTCATTTCTCTCCCCAATTTTTCCTCTATTTCTCTTGTTTGATTTTCAAAATTCTGCTTGAGCTCCTCTGTGGCCTGCCATCTATTCATATTTTACTTGGAGGCTTTTGATGTGGGAGTTTTGACTTTGTTGTCTTCTTCTGGTTCTATGTTTTGATCCTCTCTGACCTCCCAAAAGATTCTATAGTTTGATTTTGCTTCCTCTGTTTGCTCATCTTGCCAATTACTTGACTTTTGAGCTCTTTGGCACAATAGAACTCTGTTTCCAGAGTAAAGAGTGCTGTGTCCTAAATTTCTGAGTTTTTTTGCAGCTGTTGTCAGAGTTTCTTCTTGGCCTCAGAACTGTGAGGAGGACTGCCTCTCTACAGCTTCAAAAAGCTCTGCCGTGCCAGTGTTCCTCACCCCAGGACAACCACCCAGATCCAAGCAGGGCAAAGCAAGAGCATCCTGCCTCACATGCCAGCAGAAAGGTTCCTGCAAATGCCCTCTGGTGGGACTCTTGGTTCCCCATGATCTGTGTTCCTAGAGCTTTGCAAGCAGCTCCTGCTGCAGTCTGTGACTGCATAGTCTGTGGCAAGGGTCTGTATGGGAAGGCCCATGTGGGATGGTGCTCAGCCCCAAGCACTGTTCAATAGACCTTTTCTGTTAGCCTGCTAGGCTGCCTTCAGTGGGAGATTTGTTTCTTTCTGTCACTTTGTGGGTTCTGTAGCACTAAAATTTATTTAGAGTCATTTTTTTTTGCAGGTATTGGAGGTGGTTGGTGTGGGAGCTCAATCAAATTCCTGCTTTTACAGAACCCTAATTCTCCATGTAATCAAAGTTGAGGCAACCATCATTCATCCACAAAGATGAATGATGTCTTGAAAACCTGCATTTTCTGTCCATCAGTGGTTGGCACTGAAAAGGTTATTACATAAGGCCCCATTATAAAGTGCATAGAATGAGACAAAGGGAGAATTAGCTCAGGAGAATGGAAGTCGTACTTTGTAAAGAGGACAGTTAGGTTTCTTTGTGTTCTGCAATTAACAATTTGATCACTGTTTCTTAAGAATCAATTTGACACACATTCTACATTGGATTCAAAGCACTGTCTTGTGGACCATGCTTGAGAAAGTCCTGTATTTCTGAAGGGAAGACTCTGCCCTTCAGAAAGAAAGGCTCTAAAACAATGCTTTGCAAGTAGGGGTAATTCTTCAGTATGGTGGTATACCTGAACAAATTATTAAGGCGTCCAAAAGAAGTCAAACTAAGAAAGTCACGTAAAACAAGAAATAGGCATCTGTGAGCCTAGGGCATGCCAACTTGTAGAAAGAAATATACGAATGCTTAGGAAAGTAGCAAACCTTAAAAATACCCACTTGTGAGCCTGGGGATACCAATGAACAGGAATAGTAGACATTACCTGCCATGGTTGAGGCATCAAGTTCCCTTCATCTCTCACTGCTCCAATTTCTGATCTGGCATGGATCTTTTCATGCAAAGCCCAGGCCACAGCATACACAGCATTGTAGAGCAGGTAACTGAGGCTAGACATGGTCATGTCAAAGTAGTGCAAAGGCAGCATCTCCAGGGAAGCATTTGTTGAACAGTCCTCTCGCTCCAGTTTGGTCAGCTCATCTGGACATTCAAATGCTGAGACCCAAAAACTCTTAAGGAAAATGTCTCCTGGGTATTTGCTTGGGGTGACTGTCCTGAGAAAGGCTTTGAAACCAGGAATCTCACTTGTCTGATGTGAAAATATGAGTGATCCATGAAAAGCATAAGCCTGATGACCATAGGGTCTCATGGTGACATCCCAGTGTGATGTGATAATCCAAACCTTCCAAATTCCATAAAAAGGTGGCTGAGAATATCTCAGGATCATCAGGGAATCTGTATCTCCATGGATGATTATCACCTTGGCCGATGATGCCAGAATTCTGGGGAAGAACTCCACCTGGGATTCAGCATGGCGTCTCTCACTGACAGGGATCTTCTCTGTGATGGCCACACAGGCTTTGTTCCTTCTCATCTCTTCTCCCATATCCCAGAGGAACTTCTCACCTCTCATGTCATCTGGGACAACCAGCCCCACCCAGGTCTAGCCAAAATGTGATAGCAGCTGGACAATACCCAAATGTAGGGAGGAGTCCTTAGGGGCCATCTGGTAGAGGGAAGGAAACTGGACCTTGTCACTCAGGGCAGGATCAAATGGGCCATAGCTTAGCTGGATGGGAAAGAAAGATGAGTCTCACTGGCTATCTGACCATGACATTAAGGAATAGCAAAATTCTCAATATATTCCTGAATTTATCTAACTACAACAAGAAAAAAAAATAGAATGGGCTGCTTGAAGTGATGATAATGGGTGAAATTCTAGTCACTCCAAGATTAGGTCAGCTGAAATAGCATGACTAGAAGACAGAAGACTCTGATGCTACTGGTTTTAAATCTTTCACTGCACTAAGCCCTTTATGACTTCTTTCCCAAATAGATCAGGATTTCTCCTAATGCATTGGACTTGTTTGTGACCCCAAGGAAATTTCCTAGACAAAACTGATACATTATTACTCTGTATTGGAGATGGTGATGGTTAAGAAATGTTTCTTTAAGCAAAGTGGAATTCTTCAAGAATAGAGTTGCCAAGACCAAAGTACCTGAATATAATGGTAATGGGATTTGAAGATCCTCCATGCCCCTTGTTTTGGCAGACTACCGGGTGCTTGGCAATTGGTTTCAAGCTCATAATTGTGTCAAGTATTGGGACCCAGAGCTTGTGAGTCCCCCAGTAAGATGAATTTGTTCATGTTGCAGGAGGAGGTGGGGCAGGGAGGAGCCAGAGCCCAGTAGGGGCCAGGCTAGAGCCAGTATGGTGATTGGAAGCATCTGGGCAACAGTGAGTAGAGACACAAGCAGCAGCAGCAGCAGCAGAGGTACAGGCATAAGTTACAGCATTGACTTCTGAGAACCAGCCAGAACTTCTGCTGAGGGCTTCTGCTGAGAACTGCTGGAAATAGAAACCACTGGGAGAGAACAGTGTGGAGTTTGGGCAGCTATCAGGACTGAGGAGAGAAGGATTTTTGCCTCAGGGAGCCTATTTTGTTTTAAAGGCTTGGGAATGTGGATGTTCAGCACATTAACTATATGTACCAACTTAGTGGCTACTATAATGACTTTGACTTTCTGGTTTGGGGACTTGGCTTTCTGGTAGTTGAGTAAATGCTTTGGCTCTGTCCCCCATGTAGAGAGCCTGTTACATTTTGTGATGCACAACTACACCAGCATATTTATAGACACTGTAGGTGCTGTGAATATTGCATTGTTGTTACGCTGATGAACAAATATGCACTCACATATGAGGCAGCTATGTGTCATAATGGATAGAATAGCAGTCCTAGAAGCAGAACAATCTAAGTTCACATCCAGCATCAGATATTACTACCTGTGTCTCTTTAGACAAGTCACCTCAATTCAAAAATGGGCATAATATTTGCACACAATTCCCAGGGCTCTTTTATGAATCAATTAAGATATTTGGAATTGTTTTACCACACTCAAAACTTTATTTAACTGCTAATTTTTATTTTTAAACATTATGTTTACTGCATTGATGACTCATTTTGAAATAATATGATTTTTAGAAATAAAGAGCTCTTTAATTATACGGATAAAGAAAGTCCTCCTACTCATGCAGGACAGCACCTTTTCTACTCTAGAGGTTTAAAATAACCTTGGGCATTGAGAGTTTAAGTGATATGCCCAATGTCATGTAACCAATCCATTGTTCTGGCCCTTGGCTTACTATGCCAGCCCTCATTCACACTGGCAGGCCACGTTCCCAGAGACCAACTGGATACTTCTCACTTGAGGTTTCTAGGGTTCACCTGTAGAAGTTGGTTATATCTTTCTAATGCTATCCCTCCTTAGTCCTTAACAGGACTCTCACCCTTTAGAATATCACTTAACATCAACTAGCAAGGAAGATTAATTACCTTTTAGATCAAATTACTTAGTAAGGCTATATAATGACTACAGTTGATTCAAGCATTCTTCTCAAGAGTTCATGAAGATCAATGAATAACCCAAGCTCTAACACTAAAAAGGAAGACCTTGCTTGCACAATTGTTCTGAAATTCTCTGAACCTTAGCTTTTTTTTTTCTTTCAAATTAGAAAAGCTTTTTGAAGGTTTTTCCAGGACTAAAAAATAAATGACTTCAATCTATTCTGTAAAAGGACTAAAGTCTTTGATCCATGCCTCATGTTATTATGGTGTAAAGGCCAAAATTAGGTTACTGAGGACACAACAACAGAGTTCAGGTGGAAAGACAAGGCCTTGTAAGGAGCCTGATTGAAGTGGAACAAATGCCAGAAAGGTAGCCACCCGTGAAGAATTTTCTTGGCAATAACTTCCAAGCCCCAGTGACCCTAAGATCTGGGCTAGGAAGGGTAGTGGGTGCTGCCTGTCACGCTGATGTCCTCTAAGCCCTATTGAGATATGAATTCCAATCTATCCACACCAACCCAGAGTCCTGGATTTGGAGTCAGAAAGCCTTCAGTATAAAACTTGCTCAATCCTTAAGACCATGTGGCATGTAGTCAGCACAGTGCATTGAATACTGGGCCTGGAATCAGGAAGATGTGAGTTCAAATGTAGCCCAAGTCAGCTATGATCTGTGCGACCCTGGGCAAGTCACTTAACTTCTCTCAACTCCAATTTCCTGTACTGTAAAAAGGAGTTTAATAATAGCACTGAGTGAAAGAAGTAAAAACTTCTCAAACCATACTCTAAAATCTAGAGTCTCTAAAATCTTTTCGTGGGAAATAGGCCCAAGTTCCCCTTCAATGGAAATCACATGATTTATATAGACTCTAAACTCAGAGCTGTAGGGAGTCCCCCCTCTCCTCAGTGACACCTCAGCATAAGATATGCCAAATAAGGACAGAAGGGCTTTCTCAAATGTACATTGGGTGGGCCACTGTTTCTTTGTTCAGGTATTCAAGGTAGATTACCACAGTTAGATTGTGCACCTGACTTCCAGCCAATGGAAGAAAAGGGTCAGAAGTAAGGTGGGGGAGAATTCCGTTTTAGGGCATTATAACTTCGCCGTTTCCTTTTGTAAATTGCTTCTCCTCCCTAACTGTTTGTCAGAAGGCGGGAGGGGGGGGGTTGCCCTTTCTCAAGATTGCAGTAAACCAGTCTTTTCTGCTTCCTACCTTGAGAAGCCTATGTGTATTATTTGGGTAAGGATCTCTGTTACACACAGTTTTGAGGTGCACACAGCACCCACCTCCCAGGGTGGTTCTAAGGGTCAAATGATACTATATTTTTAAAGCCCTTAGCCCAGTGTGTGCCATGTTGTAGACAATAAAACTTCTATCAATTTTTCATTTCATCTAGTATAATGCTGGATGAGTCACTTCACCTCAAAAAAATGGCAAGAGATGACAGATTCAAGACTCCCTACCTGTGGGAATCTGTAGAGCTCCAGCAGGGTCCCCATCTGGACAGAAAGAGCAGATGTGGCTCCTCCAATAACGGCCGTGGACTTGTCCTGCCTCTGGCAACTATAATTTGGGGTTCTGGGGTCCTGTCCTGAAAGCCACTTCAGGGAGCTCTCCAAGGTCCTGGCATCACTATGGTAGGTGTTATAAATGTGAAAGCCCAGGGTAGTATTTGGGAGCAGCCTGGGGTCTCTGTTGATCTCCTCCACAGCAAACATCAGGGCCAGGACCTGCTGGTAATTTTTGTGTAGCCACCTGTAGAGAGTGGGGAGAAGATCAAAAACTAGTAATGAATCCTAGGGAGCCTATAAGCTTGAAGGAGCCAAATCCAGCCCTGCTAAATTCAGCTCACAGGGTCCAGGGTCCAGGGGGCTTGTTCTGTGGATTGCAGCACCTCATTCTCACATGACCAGCATGGTGGAGTGTGGGTGATGGGAGGGGGGGGGAATCCTCCAGAATTCCTAACTAGAATGACTACCTATAATACTCCCACTGCTCACCTTTACTTCCTGGACTCCTAGCCTTCCTTCTTGATTCAGCTCAGAACACTAGAGGGATAGCAAGATTTCCAATCCACAGTTCTCTTAACCAAGCACATGCCAGGCTTTATAGTCTGTTGGAGAAAGCCAGTGATAGGCAATTCATCCTGCTCTTCTGGCCCTGTCCATTGATTTTTCAATGTAGATGCAGTTTCATCACCAGCACTCAGTCTCTTTCATACTGGATGTCCCAGGGGTGTCCCAGGCTTTAACAACAGCACCATGGCCAGCACCTCAAGCACCAGAAGTTCTAAACATGTCAAAATTTTGTTACACAAAACCCTAATAAGTTCATTCTCATATAAGGACAAGTAGTAGCTCTAAGAATTCGCATCCAGAAACGTTCTCTTTTCAGAAGTTTTCGGAACATTAGGGTGTGTCTGTAACTAAACACATATAATTGCAGCAATCAATGGACTCCACTCCACCCCAAGATCCACCTGACTGAGGCACTTCCCCAGAAGTCAACCTGAATCCCTGCTCCTTCAAGAGAGTAGCCCCTTGCTAAAAAAAAAAAAAGGGGGGGGGGGGACTTTCATGTCCAAAGACTTTATCTTGGTTCATCTGGAACAGAGGAATGCATTAAAGAAAACTGGATGCTGAGCTAAGAAGAGTGAACTACTTGGTATACTTCACAAGTAATGATTTTGCCTTGCCATTCTTTTTGACTTCTCTTAAATCAAAGAAAAAGTACCTGGACAGACTTTTATGAAAGGGTAGAGAATAAGAACTGACAAAGTTCAAGAGATATCTGGATCTAGGGCTTTGGGCTTGATCATTGTGGGCACTTCTTCTACCAACACAGTTCATGGACCCTCTAGGACTTCTAGTCTTTTAAAGAATTCCCTGGTGCTTGGAGTGAGCCACTTCAGGAAACTGAGGCTGGGCAAGTTTAAGGGACTTTAAAAGGACATTGCAAACTTTAAAGTGCTATATAAGAGCCATTATTACCATTATTATTACTTTTACTAGCAATCCCAGGTAACAATCGCCTGAGGCTAGATTTGAACCCAGATCCCCCTTCCTCTAATCCAGTACTGCAGAAAGCAATGCTGCTGCTCCTAGATCTAGCCAACCTCCTGCTTGGGTTCCCAGTGTGTAAGGACCTTCCTCCATCCTCTTCAGAAATGACAACCTAGCAGTCAGAGCAGGGAAGGCAGACAGACCTTGTCCCCGACAGTGAGGTCAAGGACAGGCTCTTCCTACTTCTTGGAACTGAGGACCCACAGGATAGATTCAAATGGCAATAAGGTGGCCCCTCCTAGTTCCTAAGTGAGGGGAAGGATTTTTTTTTTAATACATTCTGGGAAGATGGTGGAGTAGGTCAGAAATTTCCAAGCTTTCCAAGTTTCCTTCACAAATGGACAGAAAATCACCATAAAATTATTATACAGCAACAAAAATACAGGGGTAAATCAGTTTTCCTCCTAACACAATAAGAGAGGACCTCAGAAAAGACAGGACCTCTCAGAGCTAAGGTTTGGCCTGAGGGAAATGTAAACACCAGGCAAAATAAACTGAATAAGCAAATGGTAGGCCCTGAGGGAAGCAGATTAGATCTCAAGAAATTTCGCTCAGAAACTTGTACCTCCCAGGCTTAGGAACTTTCACCTCAAAAACTATCACCTCAGAATCTTTCATCCAAGAAAAGACAGACTGCTGAGTGGATAAAGATTGAAGGACCTCAACCCCTCCTTTTCCCCAACCCAGTGTTTCCTGAAGCCAGGCCTAGTGGGGCTCATCAGAAAGGACGCCCAGCTGTGGCTGTGGGCAAGGAGGAGTGAGCACAAGTCTGGTTAGTATGGTATTGGCAAGAAGCAAGGACATTTTTGATTCAGTGCATCTAGGACCCTAAGTGGGGATTGAGGCAAAGGAGAAGAGTTCCTGAGGTTGAGTCCCTGGTGGGAATTCAAAAAACAACAGAAAGGAGGATCTCAAATCAAGGCCAACATTGTGTATAGATTTTAAAGACAGATAAAAAGATGACAAAGATGTAAGAAGAGTCACAGAGAAGAGGATAGGGAAAGTCCCCAAGAAATGTGGACTTAATACCCAGGCTTGTTCATCTATTCTCCCAAGGTGCCCAGGCACCTCTACACTTACTGATGTGGATTACAGGTTTTGTCTGGTTGCTCAGTTCCTGTGAAACTCTTTGCTGCCATTAAGTACAAGGGAAAAAACCCACCAATGACCAGGTCTCCATCTCTGTGGACTCGTGGGTTGATTTGCTCAAAGCAGGGAAACTTTTCTTCCCTGACTAAAGAAGAAGGGATGTTGAGGAGTAAGAAGAGGAGCATCAGAAGGAACACTGGGGCCCCAAAATCTGAGCCTGTGAGCAGCCAAGACATTCACAGTCACTGATTGAATTACACTTGAACGGGAAAGTCTTTCTTTGTCTGATGGGTGCCTTCTCTGGAAAGATGTCCAGGCACTGGTCTGTTTTTGGCAGTGGAGCAAAACAGCAGTAGTCCATCTCCTGTCCAGGAGCCAAACTGCACAAGCCAGGTGCCATTTGTAAACCTAGTAAAGATGGGAGGGAATGTGGTCCCCAGATGGTGAAGGTGCATGTGCCAAGAAGAAGCTCTAGGGAGCTTCACTGCCTGGGGCTCTGCACCTGCGTCTCAGCCTCCAAGGGAAAACCTGAAGAAAAATATGTTTGGACATCTTCTCTCCCCTTCTCAGCAAACCCCCATGGTAATCAGCCAGCCTGCTGCCTCAAGGACACTTGCTGAGCCTTGGAAACTTGTATGCAACTGACCCAGCAAAACTCCCAGGACTCAGAGAGGGGAATGAGCTGTTTCAGCTCGGATCAGCACTGATTCACTGAGAATGGGGGAGAATTAGCTGATATTAGACTGCCAGCCTCATCAACCAGACCCTAACCTTCTATGAGTTGGGCAGCACATGTCTTCCAATCTCAAGGCCTGAAGGAACCCCTCTTCACAGCCTGTACATGAATAGTCTACACACACTGGGCCTGAACTTTCCACACTGCTGCCTTTAGCACATGCTGACCTGGGTAGTGCTTGTTTAGGTTTTGCCATACTCATAATTTCTTGGGGTCAATGTCACTTTAATTGAAAGAATGGAAGATCCCTAAGGGTATAGTCTTTCATTTAGGCTTTTTTTTATCCCCATCTCTTAGACCACTGTGTGGCTACAGCAGACACTTAATCAATGCTTATTGATTGACCTACTCTAGGCAGCCTTTCCTGGCCCCAATCCCAAATGTCCTAATGCCAGAGTCTTTGCTTCTTGAAGACCCTTTTATCTACTTCATCTACTCTGTCCAGATTTGCTATTGACCTTCTTGTTCACATGTTCTCTATGTTAGAATATAAGCTCCTTAAAGGAAAACATTGTGGCTGGGCTTTTATATGCCTTGGGATTGGCATTGCTACCCTTGTATCCCTAGCCCCTAGTCCATGCCTGGCAGAGTGAATGATTATTAGGTTTAACTTAGGGATTACTGAATTATATTTCAAATCTAAAATCCTGTGATTCTGTGATTTCTAGGAGCCACAAGGTAGAAAGGATTGTGATAAGCTAGAGTGTCCAAAGGACAGCAAGGATGCCCATGGACGCTGAGTTCTTTTCTCAGGAGGATCAATTGCCCAAAACTGGCAAGCAGAGCCTAAAGAGGAGTTGGGTGGATGTTGACACACAATTTAAGTATTTGAAGAGCAATTTAGAGAGAGGAACTCAAATTAGTTTTCTTGGATACAAACAGTTGAACTAGAATGAATGGATAGAAGGTAGACAATGGAAGCTTCATGGAAGGGGGAAATCCTTTGTAAATATAATTATTCAAAATGGATGTAGTCTGATTCAGGTAGTAGTGGATCCCTGCTCTTTGCAGATTTCCATACAAATGTCTGAGTTTGATTAGATAGTTTCAGATGTATTAACTGAGAGATTCTGTAAAAACCGAATCCTTGGTAGGATAATTGTCTCTAGTCTTAGGTAGAATTCACAAAATATTCTTATTAATGTACCCTTTACAAGAAGTTTATCTCCCTCTTTTTTCTCACAGAGTAAATCTTACCATGGTCAGAAAAGTCTGTTTGGCAAAATCTCATAGACCATGAGATTTCAGAAAATTAAGTTTTGACTAAGCCCGGCAGACCCTTTTGAACATGAAATACCATCTTTGAC
The DNA here is from genome assembly GCA_028627135.1 of Pseudochirops cupreus. NCBI lineage: Eukaryota > Metazoa > Chordata > Mammalia > Diprotodontia > Pseudocheiridae > Pseudochirops > Pseudochirops cupreus. The sequence goes on from CM053582.1 coordinate 70,546,080, forward strand.
TAGAAGGACATGGTACAAAGGTCTCCAAAGAGTATAATTTCAAAGATATGAAGTAGCAACATTTCTTATAGGATGGGTTCTCAATCTTCCAATGGCAGAACTATATGTATAACACCAACATAAAACAGTACCACAGATTTAGAACCAAAACAAAACTTTTTTTTCTAATCCAATGACATTGATATGGTAGAATGTATTTCTGTAATTGATCTTACAAGGAAAAGGAATTTCATCTACCAATTTTTGTATTTCATTGAGAGACCAGTATAAAGTAATGAAAAAGAAGATGTTTAGGGTTTTTTTTTTTTAACTTTTGCTTTTTTTTTAGCTTTAATTTTCTTAAGCAGGAAAGAGAATTTCTACAAGCTCAGTTCACAAATTTTCAGACTTGGAAATCTTCTTTCTCCTGTTACCTAAGTGAAATTGAAAGCTTCCTTCAATTCTTTCTACAATATTCTACTAAATCCAAGTTCTCTTCCTTCTTCCCTTCCCACCAACCCTCATTGAGAAGGCAAGCAATTCAATATAGGTTATACATGTGTAGATCTCACATAAAAGAAGCATGAGAAGGCTGTTACAATGGAAGGGAAGAGCAGGAAGGTCAAAGTCAACCTTACTGACATTGGATTTGGATTAAGGAGGCAATGACATAAACACCCATATGGGTATCTTATCCTATAAGAAGTTAAGAGGGAAGGAGATAAGGGGGGAATGATAGAAGAGAGGCTAGACTGAGGGAGAGAAGAGTTAGAAGCAAACACTTTTGAAAAAGGGACAGGGTCAAAGGAGAAAAGAGAATAAATGGGGAACAGATCAGATGGAGGGAAAATATAGTTATTCTTTCACAGTATAACTACTATGGAAATGTTTTGCATAGCTACACACGTATAACCTATATTGAATTGCTTGTCTTCCTAGTGGGGGTGGGTGAAGAGGGGAGAAGGGAGAGAATTTGGAACTCTAAGATTTAAAAACAAATGTTCATTTTTTTTACATGCAACCAGGAAATAAGATATACAGCCAAATGGGGGAAGACAAAATGGAGGGCAGATTGGAGGAAGGGGCATGCAGTATTCTTGCCATCTTGGGGTGTAGGGTAGGGAGAAAATGTGTTACTCAAAATCTTGTGGAAATGCATGTTGAAAACTAAAAATAAATATATTTTTTTTAAATAATGAAAAAAGTTTGTTATAAAAAAGAAAATGACAAAGGTAACTCAAAGGTGTAATGCTATGACAATCAAGCTACTGAAGGAATTTTATGCAGAATTCAATAAAATGGAAAAATCCAAGATCTAGACTATCAAAGTTGGAAAGAGGGAAAGTTGAAGCAGTATGGTGAAAATAAGCAAGTTAACTTAGCTGGAGCATCTCTAACTTGCTGTAAGCCTCCATTTTGGAATATTTTGGTATGTAAGCTGCTTTTCTCTAATAAGAGTTATACCTGAAGGGCAAAGTGTGGCAGCAGTGTGTGTGTGTGTGTGTGTGTGTGTGTGTGTGTGTGTGTGTGTGTGTGTGTCCCAAATCAGGTAAACAACTACTACCGAATGTCTTTCTTTTTAGTAATGGTATCTCCTGCACTTAGCACAGTGCCTAGACCATAAGTGTTGCTTAATAAATGTTTCTGGGATTCTGTGTATGTTTCCTGAAAATCAGGAAGTACCTGTTACTAACATGAGTGTCCCAAATCTTATGAACAACTGATAACCAATTGCTAATGGTGTCAACTCTGATAGTTTGCTTAAATCATAAGATTAAATAATCAATTACCAATCATAATTAGATGCAACTTGCAAATACCCTTAGATAAAGTCATAAAAAGTCACAGGGGATCACAGATATCAGGCTGCTAGTGACTCATGTCTCTGACAGATTCATCTGTTCCTTACACATGGAAATTTGAGCATCCCATGTCTACCATGGAAAGAATTTATGTATGCACACACATACACACAAAATATATACACACAGGTACATATACAAGTGTGTGAGTATAAAAACGTATGTATGGCTCCATATACCTGTATTTACACTCCTTTTGATGGAAAAATTCCCCCTCTCTCCTGCCTGCTATTTAATCTTATGTTCCTACCAAAAGTTTGATCAAAATTGCAAAAGAGGTTCATATTTATTGGGAAGGAGATTTTAACATGAGAACTGGTGGTTTAACTCTTCAGAATTTGTAAAAAAAAAAAATGTATCATTTAGTGGCCAAGATTGTTAGTTATTTAGATGGACCAGAATGAATAAGTACAGACTTAGACAAACTGGTCCTTCCTGGAATTTTTTTCAATTTCCCAACAGAAGTCCAAAAGGGCTTTGTTCCTAAACAGATTGATCCCGTAATGAACACTGACCATTCCATTCATTTCAGACTTATGTCATCATTTCTCAAGGGAATGTAGATAATCTCATAATGAAGACTGACTTCTCAAGTCAGAATTGAGGCTTATATCAGCTTTATATCACTAGTAATAGGAATATTGCTAACTATTTGACTTTTCTGTTAACTTAGAAAGCAAAGAGAAAATTTAGACAGGAAGGGTGGTCAAGAAAACACACTAATGACAAAAAACAGAATGACAATCAGAGAGACAGTTCTCTTGATTATTTGCCTACAGAAAATAAGATAATAGGGAACCAGATTTGCAAATTCCTAGTCCTACCCAGGCAATCACCCCAAAATAAAAAAGATCCTCCTAACGTAACACAGTTTTCTCAGGCACAAGTGATAAATATAGGACAGAAAGACAATCTAGAAACACAATTTGCTAAATGATCTTGGCAGGTATTTTTTTTTTCCAGTTTAGAGTATAAAGGTGCTGGATTGCAAATTTGTGGGTTCTAATGATTCTTCTTGTATGAAGTTTCCAAATTGGGGAAATCCCATTTCACTTGAATGCTTGAAGTTCTTGAAGAGGAGAATCTGAAAAAGTCTGACTCAGCAATCACTTCATTGGCCATCAAAATTGTTTGTAAGTATTTTCAAGGTCCTTAATATTAAGGATTTTCAATTTAGTACTTCATTACAGATTTTTTAGTTTGTTCTTTTTCCAATATTTTTATTTGCAGGATCTTCTCTTTTTCTTATTTTACTGATATAAGTGTTTAGAAATACAACTTTTCCCCTAAGTACTTCTTTATTTGCACTCCATAAATTTTGGTATGTTTTCACTTTGTTGATTTTTTTTTAATTTGTATTTCTTTTTTTATTAATTAATTTATTTTCTTGTTTACATCATTCATTTCCATGAGATTTTGAGTTACAAATTTTCTCCCCATCTTGCCCCTATCCAACCCCTCAAAACAGCCATCCCACTGTATAACCCCTCCCCCAATCTGCTCTCTCCTATGACCTCCCGCTTTCTCCTCTGACTTTCCAGTAGGGCAGGATGGATCTCCCTACCACAGCGCCTGTGTATCTTAATTCCCAGTTGGATGTAGTCAATAATAATAATAATAATAATATATGCATATACATATATATTTTTAACATTTGATTATAGAACTTTAAATTCTAGATTCTTTCCCTTCCTCCCTCATCACCCATCCCCACTGGAAGAACAAGCAATTAAATACAGGCTGTACATGTGTAATTACGCAGAACCTCTCCACAGTGGGCATATTGTAAGAGACTGATTATATGTCCCTCCTTCCCATCCTGCCCCACCTTGTTTTATTCTTGTCCCTGTCCCTTTACAGAAGTGTGTACTCCCATCAACCCTTCCCCCCAACCTGCCCTCCCCTCTGTCATCCCACCTCTCATCCCCATTCCCCCTCCTCTCCTGTGTGGCAAGATACCCAGTTTAGAGTTTATGTCATTCCTTCCCAAAGCCAAGTTCAATGAGAGTAAGGTTGACCCTGTCCCTTTTGCCTTCCTGTTCTTCCCCTCCGTTGTAACAATTATCCTTTGCCTCTTCTATGAGATGATTAACCCCATTCTGTCTCCCCCTGTCTCCCCTCATTCTAATCCTCTCCCACCTCAGAATTTCACCTTTAGAGTATTGTCCCTTGCTATTCAATTGATCCTGTTCTCTCTGTGTACTCGTATATACACATACTCAGATATGTGTTTGTATGCATATATAAACCCTCCTATATAAACATATGTGTATGCATATGTATATACACATTTGTATTCCCTTCACCTATCCTCATACTGAGAAAAGTTTCATAAGTTACAATTATCACTTTTCCATGTTAGCATGTAAATAGTTCAACTTTGATAAGTTCCTTATGAGTTCTTTTCCATGTTTACCTTCTCATGCTTCTTGTATTTGAGTGTCAAACTTTCTTTTCAGTTTTGGTTTTTTCAGCAAGAATGTTTGAAAGTCCTCCACCTCACTGAATGACTATATTTTCCCCTGGAACACTATACTCAATTTTGCTGAGTAGGTGATTCTTGGTT
>CM053582.1:70550986-70576122 GCA_028627135.1 Pseudochirops cupreus
TCTGGAATATCATATTCTAGGCCCTTCGATCCCTTAATGTAGAAGCTGCTAGATCCTGAATTATTCTAATTGTGTTTCCATAGTATTCAAATTGTTTCTTCTTGGCAGCTTGTAATATTTTCTCCCTGATCTGGGGACTCTGGAACCTGGCTATAATATTCCTAGGAGTTTTCTTTTGGGGATCTTTTTCAAGAGGTGATTGGTGAATTCTTTCAAGTTCTATTTTGCCCTCTGGTTCTAAAATATCAGGGCAAATTTCCTTTCTTGAAGGATGCTTTCTAAGTTCTTTTTTTGATCATGGCTTTCAGGTAGTCCAATAATTTTTAAATTTTCTCTCTTAGATCTGTTTTCTAGGTAAGTGGTTTTTTCAAGGAGATATTTCACATTGCCTTCCATTTTTTTCATTTGTTTATATCTGCTTAATAGTATCTTGATTTCTCATAAAGTTATTTGCTTCCATTTGCTGCACTCTAATTCTGAAGGAATTATTCTCTTTGGAAAGCTTTTGAGATTGTTTTTCCATCTGGCACAGTCGACTTTTTAAGGCATTCTTCTCCTCACTGGCTTTTTGGGCCTCTTTTGCCATTTGAGTTAATCTGTTTTTTAAGATGTTATTTCCTTCAGTCAAGTTGTTGACTCTCTTGTCATGATTTTCTTGCATCATTCTTATTTCTCTTCCCAATTTTTTCTCCACTTCTCTTACTTGGTTTTCAAAATCCTTCTTCAGCTGATCTCTAGCTTTTAGGCAGTCTTCATGTTTCTTGGAAGCTTTTGGTGCGGGAGTTCTGACTGTGTTGTCTTCCTCCCATTCCATGCTTTAATCCTTCTTGTCCCCAAAGAAGGAATCTAAAGTTTAATTGCTGTTCTTACTTTGCTTCCTTTGCCTGCTCATGTTGGCCAGTCAATGATTTTTTAGCTTTGTGGAACTCTGCTTCCAGAGGGGAAAGCTCTGTCCCAAATCTATGGGGTTTTCACAGCTGCTGGAGCTATTAGGGGGATGTCATTTTTTTGCAGCCCCCACCAGCTTTGGCTCACTGAAAACGCACCCCAGGACCACCATCCAAGACCATGATCCAGATCCAGGCTGCTCAACGCAAGAGCACTTGGCCTCTGAATGATCGCTTGGCCCCTCTGCAGTCTATAGGCCGGTAGCTCTGAAGCAGCCACATGGAGGCAGCTGCAGGGCCACCACTTCTGCAGCTTCCTTACCCTGGAGGCTGTTTGGGCAGACCACTTTTCTCCCCCAAGTTTAGCTGAGTTCCACTGACCTTTCACTTAGTCCTTGTTTCTTATGGCTTGATAATTCTGTAGACCGCCACAGCTGCCGCTGATCCACTGTCCTGAAGGCTCCAGCTGCAGCTGGTCCTGGATGCCCCAGGGCAAGCCATGGTTTCAGGCTGGGCTGGTTTCGGCCCCCAGCATGCTGCAATGAGCCCTTCATCAGCGGGAGATATGTTTTTCTGTATTTTTGTGAGTTTTGGAGCCCTAAAATTTGTTTAGAGTCACATTTTATGGGTATTTGAGGTGGCTATGTGGGATCTGCAGTACTTTGCTGCTCCTACACTGCCATCTTGGCTCTGCCTCCCCCTTTGACTTTCTTTTCAATGTAATTATTGATTATTTCTATGTTTTCTCCTTTGACCCACTCTTTCTTTTGAATTACATTACTTAGTTTTCAATTAGTTTTACTCTATATTTCCATGGCCCATTATTGAATGTAATAGTTATTGTATTATGGTCTGAAAAGCATGCATTTTTTATTTCTTCTTTTCTGAATTTGGTTGTGAGGTTTGCATACCTTAATACCTGGCCAATGTTTGTGTTGGTACCATGTAGAGCTGAGAAAAGGTATCTTTCCATTCACACTCATTTTTCTCCAGAAGCATATCCTACCTAACTTTTCTAAAATTGTTTTGACCTTCTTAATGATGGGGTGCATGGGTGTTCATACTTAGACCCCAATTCCAAGATCAGATTTCAATCAGATCAAAACACTATCTCTGACAGTTTTTCCCCAGGCACTGACACTATGCCTAGCAATAATTCATGAGTGGGTCCCAGTAAGACAAACTATCATTCCCTATCACCAAAGCAAGTTGACCCCTGAATAAATTCTCTTGTAAAAACAGGACTATCTTGTAACCACAGAATTATCATGTATTGATTCCCAAAGTTATCACATTCAATCCAGAGGTCAAGCTATAGACATCAACTGTAAAAGCTATCTTGCTACAGATATAACAGACCAAAAGCACACCCCCAAGAAACCCCTTCTCCTGGTTTGCAGTAGTGAATGATGCCAGTGAACAAGATTTTAAGTTACCACCTAATTATCATATCTGCCAGATAATCCACTACTTTTCCTATATAAGCTCTAACATCATTCCTGTTAAGTGGCAAGTTCTTGGGGAGCTCTGCCCGCTATATTGGCATTACAATCAACCTGTGCCACCTTGATTTAAAGAGTGCTTGAGTCCATGAATTCATTCCAGATGACCCTCTCCTGTACGTCAGTCCTTCAGGGGTCCCTGACCCCCTTAAAACACAACATTTAACTTCGTTCTTATTTTCTGGTTAGATTTATCCAGTTCTAAGAAGGGAAAGCTCAGGTCCTCCACTAGGTTAGTGTTACTGTCTTTTTCATCCTGCAAATTAAGCTTCTCCTTTAAAAGCGTGGATGCTACACTGTTTGCTGTAGATAACTACTTTGTATTTATATTACTTCATTCTCTATGGTACCTCTTAGCAAGTTGTAGTTTCCCTATTTCTTTTCATTACATCTGTTTTTGCTTTTGCTTTGTCTGAAATCATATTTGGTATGGCCTTTTTTTTTATTTCAGTTGCAGCAAAATAGATTCTATTGTCTTCTTACATTCAACATGTGTGTGTCTCTCTACATCAGAAATGTTTCTTGTAAGCAGCATATTGCAGGATTCTCACTTTTAATATACTTTTCTGTCAGCTTCTGGTTTATGAGTGAGTTTTATCCATTTGATATTTACAGTAATGCTGACTGTGTATTTTCCTCTATTCTATTTCCCCTACCATTTCTCTCTCTCTCTCTCTCTCTCTCTCTCTCTCTCTCTCTCTCTCTCTCTCTCTCGCTCTTTCTCTCTCTCTTTCCCCTCCCCTCCCCTTTTCTCTCCTTTCCTCTCCTTTCCTCTCCTTTCCTCCCCTCTCCTCTCCTCTCCTCTCCTCTCCCCTCCCCCTCCAGCAGGTTCCTCCTCCTCAGTGTATTCTTTCTCACCACTACCTCCCCCAGTCATACTTCCTTTCTGTCAACCCCAACTCCTTATCTTATACCACTCCTCTCTTACTTCATTACACATTAAGATGGATACCTCTAACCAAGGGAAGGGGAACATTATTCCCTCTTTTAGTCCATTCTGATGAGAAGAAGGCTCAAATGATTCCCATCCCCACCCTTGATCTTCCCATTCACTGTAATAGGTCTTATGAGCCTCTTTATGTGAGCATGTTTACCCCTATTCCATCTCTCCCTTCCCTACTCTCCTAGTTTATTACTCTTTCTCTCTGCTTCATTTTATATTTTGTAGATATCTTCTCTTAAAAGTCAACTTATACTCACACACTCTATCTATGTCTACTTATTTTCTAATAATAATAATAATAAGGTTTTTAAGAGTTACAATTCACATCTTTCTATGTAGGTATGTAAATGGTTTAACTTCCTTGAATCTCTTATGTTTTCACTTTCTTGTTTACCTTTTGATGCTTCTCTCAGCATTGTGTTTGCAAGTCAAATTTTCTATTCTGCTCTGACCTCTTCATCAGGAATTCTTGATTTCCTCAATTTCCTTAAATGTTCATTTTTCTGCCTGAAGGATTCAATTCATTTTCACTGGGTAAGGGGTCCTTGGTTGTAGTTCTTTTGTCTTCTGGAGTATTATATTCCGAGTCCTTTGATGCTTGAATGTAGAAGCTGCCAAATGCTGTCTAATCCTGACTGTGGCTCAATGATACTTGAATTTATTTCCTTCTGGCTGCTTGCTTGCAGTATTTTTTCCTTATTCTGGAAACTCTAGAATGTGTTTGTATTCCTGGGAGTTTTCATTTTGGGATTTCTTTTAGGAAATGATTGGTGGATTCTTTCTATTTCTCTTTTACCCTCTCATTCTAAGATATTGGGGTAGTTTTCCTGGAAAGTTATTTTAAATGTGATGTCTAGGCTTTTTTCATTGCCATGTTTTTCACCTAGTCCAAAAATTACTAAATTGTGCCTCCTTTATCTGCTTTGCATATCAATTGTCTTTCAATGAAATAGACCATTTTTTCTTTTTTGTCATTCTTTTGATTTTGGGTTTTTGTTTTTGTTTTTTGCTTCCTATTGATGCATTATGCATTATCTTCCACATGCCCAAATGTGATTTTTAAGGAATTATTTTCTTCAGGGAATATTTGTAACCCCTTTTCCAATTGACCAATTCTACATTTTAAGGAGCTGATTACGTAAGGGAGATTTGGTACATCTTTTTTTTTCCTTTTTTTATGCTTCCTTTATGAAGCTATTGACTTATTTTTCTTGAGTCTCTCCTATCACTCTCGTTTTTTCCCAAATTTGCTTCTATGTCACTTATTTGGTTTTTCAAATCCTTTTTAAGCTCTTCTAGGAGTTCTTTTAGGGTCTGAGACCAACTGACATGTATCTTTGGGACTTGTATGTAAGCATTTTGAAATTATTGTCCTCTTCTGAATATGTTAGAATCTTTCATGTTGTGATAATAACTTTCTATGCTCAGTTTCTTTTTTGTTTCTTTGCTTGCTCATTTTTCCAGTCCATTTCATGACTTGGAATTTTATGTTATCAAAGTTGGGCTGTGGTCATGTGGTAAGAGGGAGGAATGTCCCAAGCTTCTTGCAGTGGACATACATAGGCTCACTTCCAGCCTGCTCCACCAGGTACATAAAACTTTGCAGTTGATCTGCTCTGGGACATTTGATCTTGCCACTAACCTATCTTGAGGGTTGGGGTGTGGCTGCTGATTTGCTCAGAAGCTACCTCCACTGGTCTCTGCTCCCATTTTATCATAGTGAGATAGACGTGATGACCTTGTAAGTTGGCTTGGGCTGCAAAATTGTGGCACCCCATTTTTAAGCTTGTGATGCCCCTCCAGAATATTTTTATTTTTGGTGCTCCTATTTTGTAGCTGTTTGGAAATGAATTTAGGAGAGTTTAGGTAAGTTTCTGCCTTGCTCCACCATCTTGGCTCTATCCCTCCTCAATGGCCTATCTCAATGACCAATGACCCATTTCAAAATGTTCTTGCATTTTAATTTTTCCCAATATTTCCTCTAACATCTTTATTTGATTACAAAAAAATCATTTTCTACTCTTTGAAAAATATATTTCTTTAGCTTTTCTAGGAATCCCTGTGGTACAATTTTATTAGATTTTGCTTATAGGTGTTTTCAAACCATTGCCTTTTTCTCAGTTTATGTCTTGAGTTTCCTTGTTATCAAAGAAATTTTTATGTTTAGGTCTCTTATTTTTGGTGTTTGCTTTCCAGGGGATTTCCTCACTTTGCCCTTTTGTGTCAGAGTTCTACTTTATTCATCTTGTGGGTAGGGAGGTAATCTTAAGTTCCATAATTTGATCTAGGGACCAGTACTTTCAGTGCTTCTAAGGTTCTGTGATCTTGATAGAGGTCTGGTCATTGTCCCACTGGTCCACACCCTTGTCCTTACCTACATAGGTACCCATGTCATCACAAACTGCAAGTTCTCCTCCTTATTCTGGAATTAAGATCCAGGACTAGATAACGGGTAAAGGGACTGCCAAAGTGTGCCTAGTCCTGTGTGCACTGCTAAGAACATGTACAACTATAGTCTCCTTATGACGATATAAAGATATTACACTCTAACTTTTTTTTAGTTATATTGCTCAGAATTTGATTTGGCACAATCTAAAAGAAAATGTTTAGTGTTTTGTCTGTAGACCTAAATGTTCATTTCCCTTGGCCATCCTGCCTTGGGCCTCTTAAATCCTTGTATTTTGTGCTTCTTCACCGTCATGAAGAAGGAATATGGTTCTTAGAATTGATTATTCATCTTAAAATCCATGCTTTCACAGTCCTCTAGGTCAGAAATTTTGAAAAACTTGTTCAGATACCTGGTCCCTTCTCAGGCTGATTTTAGAAGCAGTAATCAATGAGGTCATTCCATTGAATCAAGTGAGAGGTTAAAAAGCATAGGCTGTTTGAGTAGAGAGGTGTTAAGATATGAACACTGTGTGATTATAGAGAAAAGAATAAGGCAAAGTGCTCCACATACCTTATCTAATAGTCATGTGACCATGGTTCAGGCTTGCAATTGTTAGGATCAGAATTCAGAAGGTTGATTGCATAGAACAAAGCCCAGAAGTAGCATGAGATTGATGAGGCTTTGGCCCATCCAACAATATGAGATGGAGGACGTACTCCCCCTGGGGAAAGGGCTGGGAAGGACGTTTTTACTGTGTCACACTGCAAATTTCAGGTTTCAGTTTGTGTACCTCTGCCAGCCACAGAGAGACATAGCTGCCCCCTAGCAATGTCCATAGTCTTATCCTCATAAGTCCATCCTATTGTATGCCTTTCTTCCTTCTCCTGAAGTATTTTATTTGTAATCAGACTGTTCCACCAGATGGTGTAAACTAAACTATTTATAATAATAGCTCTTTTTTACTCATTTTGAAAATTCTTGGTCATGGCTTAGGCACGCTTGATGTGATCCCTTGATATGGCCTCAAGAATCAAGCCTCTAGCCTTCTTAGTTGATCTTGAAAGCTACTAAATACAGAATAAAAGGAATGTGAGGAAAATGATTTCCACCTGGACGAAAACCTCATGTCTCATTATGAAAGCTAATTCTCGTGCGGTTCCACTCTGAATGAGACAGCAGACTAAAAAAACACTAGACTTAAAGTTTCTGAGGTGTGTGACTGAGCAGTAAAAGTATCTGAGTCGTAACATAAAGTTCATTTTGAGAAATGAGATTATGAATAAATAAAATAGCTCTTTGTCAAGAAGACAGAAAATGCAAGCCATTTTTGTTTCTCATTATAATCCTGGGACTGTGCATTCATAAAAGTGACATATAGTGAGAGAGTGGTGAGATAGTACCCTGAGAAGAGTGGGAGTTTTGTTGTGGGAATAACTGGATTAACATTCTGACTTTGCCTTCTACTTGGTCTATGACTGTGGGTAAAAACATTCACTTCTCTGGGACTCATTTGTCTCATTGATAAAATGAAGATCTTGCAGTAGATAAGCTCTTTGTTCCATTCAAGCTCTGTGATCCTATAAGAAAAATCAATCAAATTCAAATCAGTTAATAAAATATCTGGTAATTGCCCAGTGTGGACATGAGACTCTTCTTGGTATTACAGATACAAAGACACAGAAAAAAAAGACCTTTTCCTCAAAGAGTTAATATCGTAATATGGACCATAAGCCAAGTGCAAATGAAGTATAATACAAAGCAGAATGTTGTAAGCATCTTGCTTCAGGGCAGGGTCGTTCCTTAAAGCAGTTTTTATAAGGAGTGACATTTGCCATCGAACTTAGATGGACATGACTGGGCTACTAGTGGGATAAGGACAGTGGAGAACTGTACTGGCATTTAGAGCTAGGGAGCAGAATAGAAAAACACCTTTTGGATGAAGCTGAATTTGTAAAATGAAGGCAGATACAGAAGAGAGAGAGGGAGTGTCTATAGGTCAGAAACTCAGGCAAGAGGTGATGAAGAAATTGAGCCATGGGTGGAGGGTCCTGAGGGTGGATAGCTAGCAAGTAGTAAGCCCTGGAAGATCCCAAGGATGTCCAGAAAAAAAAGAGAACTGAAGGGAATAAAACTCTTGGTTACTATATTTTCAAATATAAGAACTATGTCAAAATGTTTCCTATTACATTAAGAGTGGGGGCAGAGGATAGAAAGAGGACTTAACCAGTAAAAATTAGTAATGGCCAGGTATCACCAAGATACTGAATAACAGTTATTTGAAGCTCATATTGATGTTTTATCCAGTATTTCTCATAGCCATGGATGAGTCTCTGAGGCCAAGTTCTTGGCTCTAAAGTCAGTTTTATTCCTTAACCATTTTTGAGTGTTCCTCTCTGACCTCAGCAGGATCACATAGCACTTGGGGAAAAAGATGCAGCACTGTAACCCAGCACCGGAGGCCAAGATGGCAAATATCTCCACAGCCACCATGGCCTTCCCCTTGGAACTCTGATATGTGGGGAGGAAAGAGACCCACACACTGCAGAAGATCAGCATGCTAAAGGTGATGAACTTGGCTTCATTGAAGGTGTCAGGAAGGTTCCTGACCAGGAAAGCCACCGTGAAGCTGCCCAGGGCCAGGATGCCCATGTAGCCCAGGACACAGTAGAAGGCAATCATAGAACCCTCCTTACACTCAATGATGATGTGGCCAGGCTCAGACTGAGTATCTGTACCTAAGAAGGGAGGTGAGGTCCCCAGCCAGATCCCACAGAGAATCACTTGGATCACAGAGCAGAGGAAGACTACAGAATTGGACACCTTAGGCTGCACCCAAATCCTCAGACTGCTGCCTGGTCTTGTGGCCTTGAAAGCCAGAACCACCATGATGGTTTTGGCCAAAATAGAGGAAATTGCCACTGTAAACACAACTCCAAATATTGTTTGCTGAAGAAGGCATTTTGCTGTAGTAGGACGGCCAATGAAAAGCAAAGAACAGAGGAAGCAAAAGATGAGGGAGATGAGAAGTGTGTAGCTGAGAATCCGGTTGTTGGCCTTGACAATGGGAGTATCTTGATGCTTCACAAAGATAATGAGGATCAGAACAGTGAGGAGAGAGAAGGAGAGAGCCATGCAGGCCAGAGCCCATCCCAAAGGTTCTTGGACACTGAGGAAGGTCACTACCTTTGGGAGACACTGGTCCTTCTCCCTGTTTGGATATTGATCTTCTGGGCACTTCACACAATTGTCCATATCTGCAGTTTAGCAACCAAAACATATGTATTAAGAATCCACCATTGAACAAATAATTTAACTACATAGACTACGAAATTCATTTTATGATACAAATATGGTATTGATACCTAAACCAGGAAGAGCCAAAACAAAGAAAGAAAATTATAGAACAATTTCCCTAATAAATATAGAGACAAAAATTTTAAATAAAATATTAGTAAAAAGATTACAGCAACTTATCATGAGAATCATTGAATTTGATCAGGTAGGAATTATATCAGAAATGTAGGATTGGTTCAATATTGGGAAAACTATCAATATAATTGATTGTATCAACAACAAAACTAACAGAAATCATATGATTATCTTGGCAGATGCAGAAAACAAGCTTTTGAAAAAATATTACACCCATTTCTATTGAAAACATTGGAAAGCATAGGAATAAAAGGAGTCTTCTTGAAAATGATGAGTTGTATCTACCTAAAACCATCAACAAATGAAGAGAACTGGGTCAAGAATGCAAGTCATTCCCCAGTTAATAAATGGTCAAAGGATATGAACAAGCAGTTTTCAGAGGAAGAAATTAAAGCTATCTATAGTTATATGATAAAAATGCTCTAAATCACTATTGATTAAAGAGATGTAAATCAAAACAACTCTGAGGTACCACATCACACATATCAGATTGGCTAACATAGCAAAACAGGAGAATGATAAATGATGAGAGGGTATAGGAATGTTATAACAGTAATTCCTTGTTGGTGGAGCCATGAGCTGATCCAACCATTCTCGAGAGCAATTTGGAACTATGCCCAAAGGCCTATAACAATGCACATAGCCCTTGGCCCAGAAATATTGCTTCTAACACTATATACCAAAGAGATCATAAAAATGAGAAAAGGACACATATATACAAAACAATTTATAGCAACTTTATTTCTGGTGGTCAAGAACTGGAAAATGAGGGGATGCCCATCAACTGGGGAATGGCTAAACAAGTTGTGGTATATGAATGTAATGGAATACTATTGTGCTATGAGAAATTATGAACAGGCAGAATTCAGAGAAATGGGGAAAGACTTTTATGAATTGATGCTAGGCTAGGGGAGCAGAACCAGGAGAATATTGTACACAGTAAGAACCACAGTGTGTGAAGACTCATTTTGATAGACTTAACCTTTCTCAGCAATGCAAGGACCTAAAAGAATTCCAATAGGCATATGATGCAAAATGCCAGTCCAGAGAAAGATCTATGGAGTCAGGAGGCAGAGTGAAGCAGACTACTTCCTTTTTTTGTTTGTTCTGTTTTATTTTGCTTTCTTTTTTCTTTCTTATGGTTTTTCCCATTCATTATAATTCTTTTATGCAACACAACTGATGTGAAAATATGTTTAACAGAATATATGTGTACAGGCCCTATCAGAGTGAAAGCTGTGTTAGGGAGGGAGTGGGAGGGAGAAGGAGAAAATTTGACACTTATGGGAGTGAATGCTGAAAAATAAAAATAAATAATTTAATAAATTGAAAAAAAAAAAGAATCCTCTATTTCCAAGGTCTTCTGCTAGCCAGTGGGCAAACAAAGTTGAAAAACACAATATTCTCTTCCCTCAAAGTACTTGAGCTTATTTTCTTGGTGCAATTCAACATTTAGAAAGATGTGTAAACTGAAGATTATTAGACGAGGGCAGGAAAACCAGCTGGGAAAGTTTTGTAAAAGGAAAATTACATGAACTGTTAAGGAAGATGAAGATGTCAGTAGACAGAAATGGGAAGCAATTTCTTGCAGTCACGAAGCAGAATCTCTGGAAACAGAGGCAAGGGTTACTGAGTGATATTTTGGATTCAGTCAATAGTCCAGTTTGGAAGGAAAGGAGATCTCAAGAAGTGAACTAATATGACATAGGTCTTGAGGAGCAGGCTGGGTCTGAATTGTAAGAGAATGTGGAACACCAAGCAACTTAGGAGCAGGTGAAATTAAAAAGGAGAAAAAGAAGACAAGTTAACACAATTTACCAAGACAAGTTAAGAGTGAGAAGAACCTGATCTAGAATCATGGCCATGACCATGGAAAGAGGGGAATGTTTTATAGAACAACAACAGAGTGCCCATGAAGAGATTTATTTCTAAGAGTACATATGGAGGCAAAGGTGAATGGAGAAATTGATTAAAAGTTGTTTCTCTTGTCCTCATTCAATCACATTTGATTTACTCACTTTTATAAATGTTGCATCTCATAAATGGAATTATTACAGTATCATTTTACCTAAAAAGAAAAACAACCCTACAACATATAGGAAGAAACCTTTAATATAATATACATGTATAACTAAAACCAAAAGCAAGTGTATTATATAATAGGGTTATGCTACCACCTTTCCCCAAAAATATAGGAGTTAAAGCAAGGATGCCCACTCTTCCCATGATTTTTTTTATACTTCTAGCAACACAAGCAATAGCAATATGAAAAGAGAATAAAATTAAATGAAAGATGTAAAAAGAGTCAAAGAGAAAATAAAATGTTCATATTTTTGCTAATAACATGGTTGTTTACTTAGAAAATCTTAGGGAATAATCAAACATACTAGAAAGAAACTAAGATTAACTTTCAAATTTAGTGGAATATTCTGGACTCATGACTGAGCCATGCCATGTTGATAAAAATGAAAACCAAAGTTAAATTACATTTGTAATGTAATGCTATGTCAATCAAATTGTCAAAGGAATATTATACTGAACTCAATAAAATAATAAAGCGCAAAAACCCAAGATACAGACTTCTAGAATATCAAGATAAATAATGGAATGAGGTAGCATTGAAAGGGTAGAGTGGGAAAAAGCAAGTTAATTCAGCACGAGCACCTCTACCCTGTTTTAAGCCTTCATTGTGGGACCAGTTAATTGTTATGTTGGCTGCTTTTCTCTAATAAGATTAGCACCTTAGGGGCACAGTTTTCAAAGATATGTGTGTCCCCAAATCTGGTTTTAAAAAGCCACTAATGAACTTAATTTCTTATTAATAATATCCACAATACATAGCATATGAGAGTTATTTAATAAATGTTTCTTGGATTTAATGTATGTCACCGAAAACCAAATACCCGTTAATGACATGAGCATGCCAAATCTTGTTAGCAACAAATAAACATTTGTTGTTGATGTTAACACTGATAGATTGCTTAAATCATAGGATTAGATAATCAATCACCAATCAGAATTTACAAGTAACTTGTAAATGCCCTTAGAATCATGAAAAACAAAAACCACAGGAAACAATTGATCTCAGCTTGCTCACAACTGTGTCTAGAACAGAGTGCTCTTATTCTGGCACTTAGAAATTTGAGCATCCCATGCCTACCATGGCAAGAATTTAAATATAAACACACAAATATACAATATATATTCACACACAACCATATACAAGTGTGCTTGTATATGTATACACACATACATATATGTATATATATACTCAGATATATGTCTGCATATGAACATATTTATGCACATTGGCACACTCACACACATATCAAAAAACCTTTCACAAATAAATGGTCAATGAGTGTGAACAATGAGTTATTAAAAGAGCTGCAAACTATTAAGAACAATCAGAAAGAATGCTCTAAATCACAAACAATAAGAAAAATGTAAATCAAAACAACCTCTATACATCTATAAAGGTGCTATAAGATCAAACTACTCGATGTTGGAGATGTTGTGAGAAGTTACACACACTAGTACATTGTTGGTGGAACTGTAAGTACAATCATTTTGCAAGAGAGTTGATAATTAGGCAAAAACAGTGCCTAGACTATCCATACTATCTGAACCAGAGATCCTCTTACCAGGCTTATATCCCAGGGAGGCCAATGACTTTTTAAAAAGGTTGCCATATATACTCAAAGATTTCTATCAGCACTTTTCATGGTAGCAAAGAATTAAAAACACAATAGATAGATGTCCATAGACTGGGAAATAGCTAAACAAATTATGGCACATTAATGTAATAATATACTTCTATAAGAAATGATGAATGTGGAATGTAGAAGACAGAGAAATAACAGAAAGCACTACAGTGAATCTCTACACGTTCCTACCCCCAAACTCTCCAAACAGGTGTAGAAAATGTAAGAGACAGAATCCTGAAGGAATAATCCAAGAAAAAGTCATGGTCATTTTTTTTAGCTGACACTGGCATAGGATGAAGAAGAAGAGGTCAGTAGATACTGGGAATGGAATCTAGTCAAGAGTGCACCATGCAAAGCTCTCCAATGTGCAAGGAGGGTCCAAGAACCATGGCAAGAGGAACACACAGGCCCATATCAGTTTGCCCTCAACCCCTGTTGGAGAACCGTGCATGAATGGGTGCAAACTAGCAGTTTTATCAATTGCAGACTTCTGAGACACAACTCTAGGACAGAGGACAAAAGGGAACCTACACCCAGTGGAGTGGCATTCAAAGGTATGGATATACCATTTACTTGAGGTGAAGCATAATATATTCTACTCCAGCATTTTACCTTTACCCTGTGTGCATTCCCCTGTTTCAAATGTGTTTCTGGTATACAATATATTTTAGCACTGTGGCTTTTAATACATTCTGCTTTCCAATTCAGTTTTATAGGAGAGTTCAACCCACTCACATTCACAGTTTTGATGATTATCTGTGTCTTTCTCTTCATCCTATTCTGCTCTCGACTTATGCTTCATTTCTCCTTTCTCCCTTTCCCTCCTCAAAAGTTTTGCTTTTGACCATTGCTTCCCTCAATATTCCCTTCCTTCTATCTGCCCTATGACTTTTTTCCCCTTTCCCCTTTTACTACCTGTAGGGCAAGTTAGATTTCTGTACCTGAGCATGTTTTTCTCTCCTTGAACCAAATCTGATGAGAATAAAGTTCAGACGATGCTCACCTCCCTCCCTTCTTTCGCTCTCCTGTAATATATTTTTGTGCCTCATTAAGAGGTGTAGTTTACCCTTTCCTGCCTCCCCTTTACCTCTTCTCTCACGACAATCCCTTGTTGCCCTTTAATTAGGTTTTTATCATGACATCAGTTAATTTATGCCCACATCCTCTGTTTAAGTATATCCATTCTAAATGTCACCAGAAAGATGTAGTTCTCAAGAGTTATAAGTATCATCTTCCCTTATAGGGATGCAAACAGTTTGCCCTTATTGAATAACATGTTGTTGTTGTTGTTTTCTTTTCTACCTTTTTATGCCTCTCTTGAGTCTTGAATTTGAAAATCAAATTTTCTCTTGAGCTCTGGTCTTTTTGTTAGGAAGGTGTGGAGGTCTCTGATTTCATTGAATATCCATCTCCTTGCCTGAAAGATTATGTTCAGTTTTGCTGGGTAGTTGATCCTTGGCTGTAATGTAAGCTCCTTTGCCTTACTGAATATCATATTCCAAGCCCTCTAATCTTTTAATATAGAAGCTGCAATGTCCTACATGATCCTAACTGTGGTTCCATGATTTTTGAATTGTTACTTTCTAACTGCTTACAGTATTTTCTCCCTGAACTAATAATTCTGGAATTTGGCCATTCCTTGGCATTTTAAATTTGGGATCTCTTTCAGGAGGTGATTTGTTGATTCTTTCAATCACTATTTTATTTTATTTTATTTATTATTTTATTTATTTGTTTGTTTGTTTTTTTGTTTTATTTTATTTTATTTATTTCAATAACTTCTCATTTTAGGATCTCAGGATATTTTCCCTGATGGTTTCTTGGAAGATGCTGTTGAGGATCTTTTGTTTCATCATGGCTTTCAGGCAGAACAATAATTCTTAAATTATCTCTCCTGGATCTGTTTTCCAGGTCACTTGTTTTTCCAATGAGGTATTTTATGTTTTCTACTTTTTTTCAATTTTTGCTTTTGTTTGATGGCTTCTTGATGTCTCATAGAGTCATTAGCTTTCATTTGCCCAATTCTAATTTTTAGTGAATTGTTTTCTTCAGTGAACTTTTGTACCTTCTTTTCCATTTGTTCAATTCTACTTTTTAAGGATTTTTCTTCAGTGTACTTTTTTCCATTTTGTTCATTCTGTTTTTAAAAGGAATTGCTCAATTTTTCTTCTACTTCCCTAATTTCACCTTTAAAATCCTTCCTGATCTCTTCTAAGAAGGTTTTTTGGGCTTAAGACCAGTTCATATTCCGCTTTGAGGTTTCAGATGTGGTTTTAGTGACAATGCTGTCCTCTACTGAACTTCTGTTTTGATCTTCTTTGTACCCACTGTAAAAATCTATGGTCTTTGTTTTTCTGTGTTGCTTTTTCTCATGGTGTTTGCATTTTGCCTGGCTTTGAATGTTGATCTTGGCTTCTGGGGCACAAGGGACACTATCCCACACTTCTACTGGGGGCTAGGGGCATGGTTACTGGCTTTCTGTGCTGGGGCCTCAGGTTTTGTCAGCTGGAACATGTAGAAGCTGTAGTTTACCTGATGCTGAACCTCTTGCCGGTGTTGGTGGCTGATGTGTGCTGAGGCCAGGTGGGGTTTTACTGTGTTTCCCTGGGGTTACACTGAAGCTCATGGGTGAGGTGCAAGGTTGTTGGTGGTCTGGCCACTGGAGGTTGCCTCCTTGATGGGAGTTGTGCTATAGCCCAGGTATGCTCAGCCACTGTTTGATATCCATCCACAATGCAAGTGGTAGGTCTCTGTGCAGGTGTATGTTGCTTCCCCTGTCTATGTCAGGTGGGTTCTGGTGTTGGCACTTGCCTTCTCTACCATCTGGTGACTCATTATCTACCACTGGTTTTCTGAGGTGGGATTTCCCAGTAGCTTGCTTGTACTGGTTACCTTCAGTCACAGAAAGAGGGGCCTTTACGACTAATATCTTTAACTTCATGAACTAAAATACTGCTGCACCCTGTCTTTCTGCTGGTTCCACTGCTCCAGGAGTTTTCCTGGGGCAGTATTTTCTGTGTTTTTCAAGGTCAGTAAGAGAGAGTGAGAGCAACTTACTGCTTACTATGCCATCTTGGCTCAGAGAATATGCAAGATTTTTTAAGATTTAAAGAAAAATTAATTGATGAAATTGGAATACTGGTGGGGGGGTGGGGAGTAGGAAAACAAATGCAAGCTATGGAAGAAAGAATTGGAAAGGAAATTAACATATTGACACAAGAGGTACAAAACAGAGGCCTAGCAACAACTACACGGAAAATAAGAATAGACCATGTAGAAATCAATGACTACATGAGATAAGAATAAATCTTAAAATTAAATTAAAAGATTAAGAAATTACTGAGAAAAAGGTTAAGCATCTCCTAAAAAAACCTGCCAACTTCCAAAAAACATGAAAGAGAAAACATTTAAGAATCATTAAAGCACTTGAATTCTGTGACCATAAAAAAGACCTTAGCCTTCATATTTCAAGAAATATTGAATGAAAAACTTCCCAAATCTCTTAGAACTGGGCAAAGTGAAAAGAGAAAGAATTCACTGGTCATCTTCTGAAAGAGATATCAAAATGGCAAGTTCCCTCAATATCACAGCAAAGTCTAGAGTGTGTGGGTCAAAGGAAAACATACTATAAGGAACCAGAAAGAAAGAACACAAGTACTGAAGAGCCATGCAGGAGCACACATAATTTAGCAGCCACCAATGTGAATGAATGGAGAACTTGGAATGCAACGTTCCAGAGAGTGAAGAAGGACTTACTTGGTAGGACTGGATATCTTCCCACAGGGGCAAAAAATGGGACTTTAATGACATGGGAAACCTTTGAGCATTCTTAATGAAAAGGCTGTAGAGCTCCGAAGTCCTAACGTAACAATTAAGAAAAAACAAAAAGGCACAGAGAAATAAAAACAACCCAGATTATCAAGGATGGGAGGTATACATTCCAACACAAGGGTGTTTCCCCTCAGAGTTATGTTGTCATTGGGTTCATAGAAACAGTCTGATAAGGCATGACCTGGGGCTGTCTCAGTTATGGTTTCACAATCATAAGAGAAGAATTGAAACATAAGAAGATATTGCTACTGCAATTATTTTTTTTTGAGATATTGGAAGTTGACAAGTGTACTTTGCACAAATTTCAGACTTTTTTTTTTTGCTTTTTGTAGTGGCAGTTGGGATTAAGTGACTTGCCCAAGGTCAAATGGCTAAAGGTGTTAAGTGTCTGAGACTGGATTAATTTCAGACTTTTTAGATAAATTGATCAATTATTCTGATAATTTCTACACTTTATTATTTTTCTTTTTTCTTAAAATTTTATTATATTAGATGACTGCCTTGGTGGAAGAGTCAGAGGGATAAAGGGAGAAACTCTGGTGATATAAACAAACATGAAAAAAAATTATTTTTTGTAAAAAGAATGCAAAAATTATAAATATAGAGAGGTACAGAAAGGTTCACATGAACTGATGCAAAAAAGCAATATACACTCTAAAAATAACAAGATAAATGAAAAGAACAACCAAAAATATCAAAAGTATTGCAAAATTATAAAAACACAGACAGCGTGAAAAAAAGGTAAAACACAGACATCCCACCCATTTGAAAAATTGGGAGGTTCACGAGTGGTATATATTGCACATATTTTCAAACTTTGTCAATGTATTGATCAGTAATGCTGAGTTTTCCTTTTCTTTTTCTTTATACAGTCTTTAAAAATCTTTTTTGTTTATGCAATGACTCATTCAATAGGGATAGTAGGAGACATTAGAGAGTACTTAAGGTCCAAGTTAACTAAAAAAAAGAAATTGATAAAACTTAATTTTTAAAAGTGTGGAAGTGAAGTAAAAGTAACTGTGAGATTGTGAACTTCAGTGACTGAGGGAATGGTAGTTCCCACAACAGAAAAATGGAAGGTTGGACAAGTGGGAGATTTACTTTGAGCATGCTGCTGTTGAGATATCAAAGGACCATTGTGGAAAAGATGTCCTACAGACAGGGGGCAATATAGAATTAAAGTTTAGAGAAGTAATTAGGAATGAATAGAGATCTGGAAACCTAAACAGAAATTTTCCTTGAGCTTATGGGAGCTGATTACAGTCTCACAGGAGAGTGTATGGGAAAAGTATTGGGGCCAGAGGGAATTTTTAGGGATCTGTATACTGATGGAACTGGAGATGGATTATAAACTATAGTGCTCTTGAAGTTAGTGTTTGTTTTCCCAAGTGCTGAACATAAGTACCTAGCACATCCTGAGTACATAATAAAAGCTGGTTTAATTGACTTGAACTTGGAAAAAGAGTTTGAAAAGGAGTAGCTAGTCAGATAAAAGGTGAACTAGAAAGAAGCAGTATTACAGTAAGTGAATACAATGGTCTTGATAATTTTCTAGCAGGTTTGGGATTGGAGATCAACTGTCCAAAGTTGCAGAAATATCAAGAAGAATCCAGATTGATTAAACGATAATACTACTGTTAACATTAAAATTATAATGCCAGAATAATCTGGGAACCCCATAAGGGGTTCCATTTGGAACATAGATTCAGGCAACTGAATTCATTCTGGTCACATTTTAAATAAAATATGGGCTCTCCTAATTTGATGTTTAAAATATGTCAGAATTTATTTGGCAGTAAGACAATTTTGGAAAATACAGACATCTGAAATTTGTTAACTAGTTAACCTTGAGAAAATTACCCATACTTATTTCACATGAGTGTAAAATGCCTAACACAATACCTGGCAGAGGGCAGACACTATAAATGTTAACTATTATGATTAGTTCCTTTATTATATGTGACAAGCATACAATGCCAAGGGTGATGAGATGTTCAATTTTCTGTATATGGCAATTTGGAAATGTATTCAACAGGACTGATGTCACCTGATTGGTAATGGGCTTGATTCAAGTTTCAAATACATGATATTGTTTCAGATTGGTAAAATTTTGCATCAGTTATGTCAACCAACTTTTCATAACTTTGACATTATTAAAGTATGAACTGTAAGGAATGAAAAGAATATGGTGGAAAAATTGTTTGAAAACAGAATTTTATCAGTCCTGCTAATCCTGTCATATAATGTTTTCTAACCACAATTTAGAAACCTGGATATTTCCACCTTTAACTGTAGTTCAGAGGAAGTTACAGCTAAAACAATTTGGCTATGACTTGTGAAAGTTGTAAGATTTTTAACTAAGTTATTTAGTGTTATTGTTTTAGTATTAAAAACTAAAATTGTTCATTGAAAAGGAGGGAATGAGGCAAAAGCATAATCCAGATTGGTTCTCTTTTTTTAAGCTATTCCACCTTGGGGAGTGATGGTCAAAGAGCAGAGCAGCTCTAAGGGTAGAAGGGGTGGATATCCCAACTCCCCTCCTTTAGGAAAAAAACCAAGATCACTTTCAATGTAGGGCAATAGGGGGTGGCTAGTGGTCCCATGTGCAACTTACCCAATACTGGGGTGCTAAAAATAAATAAACCTTGTCTGCTATGGTGGACATTAATGCAGAATGCACAATGCTATATAAGAACCCCAGAAGGCATTCTGGCAATTGGATAACCACAGAAGGATACAGGGGAAATTCAGTCAGTGCAAAACAAACTAAATTAAAACTGGAATTAGGGGACTTGCCACCCAGAGAATATATGGGTTATATCAGTCTGGAGGGAGAATATATTATGAGATGTATCAGGATCGGATTCTTTTCTACGGTCTGTATTGATTCCCTTTATTGTGCAAATTTGCCAGGCTCCTAGAAACTCACTGTGTAGGCAAGATCCTCAGCCCTAGGAAAAGAGCTTCTCTGGGTTATGGATTTCCTAGACAATTAATTTGGTTTGTTGAGATTTGCAAGTTTATACATAATGCATGAATGTTTTCTAATGATTCACTTTTACACTGAGAAATTTAAATTTGAGATCAAAATTTAAAAAAACAGTGAAAGATGTGAAGTGAAATTTCTTAAGCATATGAGTCCTGGGAAATTTCATTCCTTATTACAACTCCATGATAGTTAAAATAACTGCATCTAGTCCTAAGCTGTGCTTAGTGAAACTTGCCATTTGAGATAAAAGTTCTTGGGACTGTAACTGATTTTATTCTGAAGTTTCAGTTTAGGTATAAATGTCTTGTAAATCATGAAGTCAGTAACCCACTATTCGAGAGAAATGCCATAAGGTACTCAGAGGGAATGTGACCTGAACTGTTACACATGGAGGTTTGCATCTGGGAAAATACTGAGAGGACAATATCACATCAGTTTAAGGTGGGATCCTTCTAGCTCACTTTCCCCATTGTGTTCTTTGGACAGGAATGTTTCCCACCTGGCTTTTCCTGAGTTTAGCTATGAGGTGGAATTATTACCACATGACTGGTTAATGAACTGTGACACTTATCCTAAATCAAACAGAGGCAAGGATGCTTTATCCTGTCACATATGTGCCTTGAGGTTTCAGTCTGAAGGACCAGTTGGATGATGGTATGCACATATCCCTGATTTTTACTATTATAGCAAATTTCTATAATAAGAGCAAGTGGTAAGTAAACAATATGACCACAATGCAAGTATGTGAGATCTTCCTATTTTCAACCTGAACACTCAGGAATTCTATATCCCAAACAGGTAGGTAAATTAGTACTTGGGCTTGTCATTGCTGTGCTATACACTGGGTTATGGAGTTCCTAAGCAATAAATTTGGCTTTCATACATTGAAATAGTTCATTCATTCAGAATAATATGGGAATAATAAGGCAAAAATAAAACAAGGTCCTTAAATGTTCCAAAATAATGTAAGAATAATTGCTTATTGTTACAAATAATTGAGAGGTCTTCCTGTTATTCAATTAATTACAATTAAAAATCTTCACTTTCATTTGGGGAAGAGAATTTCATCGTAATCAGTTTTCTTAGACTTAGGTAAGTTATGGAATATTTTGTGCTACATTAACAGAAAAATCAATTTCATTCAATTTTATTAGTAATGTGGAAATAACACATATTTGTGCTCTGTGTCCTGTGCTACACATGCATTTAATCATAAACAACTCATTGATAATGTGGTTTTGGAATTAACTATTTAAGTATCCTCACTTTTTTTAATGTAATTGGAGTAAAAGCAGACTCTCATAAGTAAAATCATTTCTGGAAATATTGAACTCAGGGGAGGAAAGCTTCTACCAGCTAGAGTGCTTTTACTTATATTTTCATATATAGGTTTAGATCCCCAGTAGCATCTGATAGTCCTAACAGAATTGGAATCAGAGTGGAAAAGTTTGAGAAAGTAACAAGATCAACCAGTTCTGTATGCTAAATGTAAAATATGAAGACCTCCTAACAAATCATAACTTGGATACTGAATCAAAGTTCAGTATGGAGTCAAGACTTAGATACTATGACCTCTGAAAGCCATAACAAGAATATTGTGATCCATATGTTATCCATACATGATTAATACACAAACTTATGTTTAGGCATAACAGAGACTTAATTCCTAAGCTAATTCCCAAGCAAAAAGCCAAAAAATACTCACCAGTCAGGAGCAAAACACTTTCTAGCTCTTCCTCCCTTTGTTTTCTATAATGACCATGTGGATTTGGGAGGTTTTGGGGAGGGAATCCACTGAACAATCTGGCTGCTCCCCCAAACTTAAGATTGCCCTTGTTTCGTAAGTATTCACAATGATTGATTAAACAGCTACCTATATACTACCTATAAACCACTACTTGCATTCTGAAAGTCCTTGGACTCTTCCTTTCGTATCGGAAAAAACATCCCCTGGTTAGGAGGGAGGTACAGGGTTCACCAGCAAGGGAATTTTGGACTTTACAGTATGTCTGTTTGTAACTGGGGAGGAGCTGGTAGGAAAAAAAAAAAGACCTCTTCCCAATGGATCATTGGTTAAAAGATATGAAAAACCAGTTCACAGAGGAAAAAATCCAAACTATTAACAGATGAGGGAAAATCTTCCACATTACTAATAACAACAGAAGTTACATCCCAGCAACCCTGAGGTTCCATGTCACAACAAAATCCACACTTTCATGACCTTCCTCAGGTTTACTGAAATCATCACCATTCTTCCAGTTTGCCAGGCTTCCTATTTGAATATTATGCCCAAATACTTACCCTTCTGGTTGGAAATCTCTCCCTCTGGGCACTGAGCACAGTCAAAGCAGCAGACAGGCTGTCCTTCCTGGGCAATTTTCCTAAATCCAGATCCACAGTTCTCAGCACACACTGCTCGGAGGGTCTAGGAAGTAATGAGGAAATAACATGCATCAGGGCCTGGCTCTACACATGAAGAGTGGAAGTTTTCCAGCTACATGAGAGTTAATGATATTGATTGAGAGTGGGAAAAGATGTTCTTGTAAGGCTTATAGCAAACAGTCACTTTTATTCATTATTTGGTACCTTTATTTGATGACGACGATGCTTTTTTAAGTTATATCCTCAGCATCTAGCACAGGAAAATATACAAAATACTCAATTAACAAACTTTTGTTGAGAAACCAAGATGGCAGAGTACAGAAACAACACAATTGAACATTCCCAACATTTTCCTCCAAACAAGTTTAAAATAATGCCTCAAATCAAATTCCAGAGAAGCATAGTGAACAAAAGATTTGGGTGAGACATTTTGCCAGCCCAAGACAACATATGAAGTCAACAGGACAGGACTGTGGTAGGAGTAGTGGTCAGCCCAGAACCCAGTGCATGCCAGGGCAATACCAGCAGAGGGCCTTGGAGGAAACTGCAACAGTGCCATCAGCAGCTAGAGGAGCTCTTAACCCAGAGACATTGAGGGGGTCAGATAACCAGACAGAAAGAGATAAGAGGACAATCTTATGGGACCCTGGGTACAGTGGTCCCTATGAAGTTCTAGGTCAGAGTTCCAAGACAATGAGGAACAGTAGCACTTGTGGTTTCATGGGGGTAGGGGCCCTTACAACACTTTTAAATGGAGAAGAGTGCTTGTGATCCCTCACAAAAGAAAAGGAACCCAGCACTCTGTTCCAAAGCAGAAAAAAGCACTAGGGTTTGTGACTCCAGGAGAACAAAGGACCTGGTCACAATACCAGGGCCAAGAGAAAAAACTTATATTTGCAGTGAAACAAGGTCACTTACATGGGGAAAAAAAAGATAATAGACCAGAACAGTCATCACACCTCTCATTGGATCATACTACCTTGGAAGCACTAAAAACTTATAGATCCCCAGAAGTAGCTCTGAAAACAGCAGCATGAAAACCGAAAATTTGGGAAAGTTCCCTCTACCCCAAACTCAGAAGAATAACCCATCCTTGACATAAAGTCAAGCAACAGAGTTAGAATAGGAGCCCAAAAAGAAGTGTTACCTGACTATTAAAATATACTATAGTGATAGAGAAGAGTAGACACAAATTTGGAAGGATACAACAATGTTAAAACATCTAGAAGGAAAAACTCAAAGAAACATTTGAGCTGTACAAAATGACACAAAAATTCCTGGAAGAGATCAAAATGTTGGTGAAAAAATCAAATAAGTGAGATAAAGGAAAAATGGGGCGGGGGGAAGGGGAATGAGAGTGATGCAAGAAAACTAAGGAAAGAGAGTCAACAACTTAGTAAAAGAGGTAATAAATTATACTGAAAAGATAAACACCTTACAAAGCCAAAAAGAGAGGAAAAAAATTCACTGATGAGAAGGACCACTTAAAAACCAGATTTGGACAAATGGGCATACAAACATTCAATAAAAATTATTTCTTAAAAATAAAAATTGGGGAAGTAGTAACTAATGACTCTGTGAGACATTAAGAAACAATGGAACAAAGTGAAAAGAATGAAAAAAGAAGAAAATTTTACATATATCATCAGATAAACAACCGACTTGGAATATAGATTAAGGGGAAATAATTTAAGACTATTTATACTACCTGAAAACCATGATTTAAAGAAGAGATTACACATTATATTTCAAGGTATTACCATGGAAAATTTCCTTACAACTAGGAGTAAAATAAAATTGAAAAAGTACATTGATCATGTCCTGAAAGACATCTAAAAAAAAAAAGGAAGCTCTAAGGAATGTTATAGTCAAATTCCATGACTTCCAGATCAAGGAGAAAATATTGTAAGCAATAAGAAAGAAAGAGTTCATATATTGTGGAACCACAGGCAATATCACATAAGAATTACCAGCTTCCACATTAAAGAAAAGGAAGGCTTTGAACATGATATTCCAGAAAGTAAAGGAGTATGTATTACTACCAAGAATCATTTACCCAGCAAAATTAAGTATGATGTTTCAGATGGGAAATTAATATTTAATGAAATAGAGTAAAGGAATTTATCAAGCTTTCCATAAAATGATAAATATCATCCAACTAAAGCCAGCAGCAAGCATCACCAACATTGGAGGTAAGTTAGAAGATAAGATCAAGAGTGAAGCAAAGATAATTTTTATAATCACTCTTATTCAGTACTGCACTAGAAATATTGGCTGTAGTGATAGTAATACAGGATTATTGAGATGTACAAAATGACAAGCAGGATGATTTCAGAAAAACTTGGAAAGGTTTACGTGAACTGATGCATAACGGAGTGAACAGAACCAGGAGATCATTGTACACAGCAACAGCAACACCGTTTGATAAAGTACTGGGAATGACTTAGCTCTTCTCAGCAATGTAATGATCCAAAAGAAGACCAAAGGACTAATGATGAAGCATGCTATCCATCATAACATATATCTGATTGCTTACCACCTCAGGGAAAGGCAAGGGGAGGGAGAGAGACATAAAATTTGGGACCCAAAACTATAAATAAAAAGGTTTTGTAAAAGTTTTTAAATTAGATAAAGCAATAACATAAGAAAAAGACACCAAAGGAATCAGAATGGACAATGAAGAAACAAAATTATGTTTTGAAGATGGTAGGATGATATTTTATCAAATCTTAGAGAATTAACTAAAAAGACACGCTAAATAATTAGCAACTTTAGCAAAATTGCAGAATATATACAAAACCACATGATCCCCAGGAGGAAGATATGGAAAGAGAAATTCCATTTTAAATAGCTATGGAGAGCATAAAATCTACCTGCTGGGGAAATGGTTTTGGATCTCTGAAGAGTAGAACAATGATGTTGAGTGGGAATTTGAAAGTTTAGATAAATAACGAGTTGTTGAAAGAATACCCTCTAACGTTCATGCAGTTAAAGCCACCAGACATACGTGAGCAATATCTTTTTTTTTATTAAATTTTTTTTGAGTTACACATTTTCTCCCCGTCTTTCCCCCGCCC
>CM053582.1:70576622-70595758 GCA_028627135.1 Pseudochirops cupreus
GAGAAAATCTGAAACTCAAGTGATTGTGGAACTGAATCTTGTAAATTAAAAGTAAATGAGTAAATAAAAAAAATTAAAAAAAAAGATGAGCTAAACGTCATTTCGTTTTGATTAATAAAAATTTTTCTATTTGGATTATATTCCATTGGAGAAGGATCATTATTGCTATTTTTAAATTATCATCAAAATATTTTTTATAAAAGAATGATGATAAAAATTTTTTTAATTGAGTCATAACAAACATGAATGAGCCTTCAGATGAAGACTTGGGAAGTGAATGAGATTCTTCTAAAACTTTCTTTCTTAACATTTGTTCATGTTCCTTTTTGGAGAAAAATGAAGTCTATTAATCTCTCCTCAGAACCATATTTCCTGTATTTAATTCATAATGGAAAAAATTCTAAATTATAATTAGAAGTTAATGAAAATAAAGTGTCTATTTTTCCAATTCAAATTCATGAAACTTCTGATAATTATCCAGGGGACCTTTGAGGGGTAGTGTTTAATGGGAGACTCCAGGTTGACAAGCAATGCTCTAAAATAAGGACCCTAATTCTCCAGGTATCCAAAGCTGAAGCTACCATCATTCCTCAAAAAGATGAGTAATTTCTTGGAAGACTGTATTTTATGTCCATCAGGGGTGGGCACTGAGAACAGTTTCCTGAAAAGGTCCCATTCTAAACCACAATAAATGAGGAAAAGGGAGAATTAGCTGAAGAGATTTGAAGTAGTACTTTACAGAGGACAGATTTCATCACATTCCTGCATCTAAAACTTTGGTCACTTTATTACAAGCCAATTTGACATGCGTCATTGGATCCAAAGCATTCTCCTAGGCACTAGTCTTGAAAAAATCTTCACTGTAGTTCTGAGTGGAAGAGTCAGCCCTTGAGGAAGAAAGGGTCCAAAGCAATGCTTTGAAAGTAGATGTAAGTCCTTAGTGTGGTGGAGTATCCATAATGCCATTACTGAACAAAATCTTACAGCATCCAAAGAAACCAAGCGAAGAAAATCACATGAAACAAGGATTGTGCATCTGTGAGCCTGCTATATGTCAAGGAAAAGTAAGAAGAATGACAATGCCAAGGAAAAGTATAGAATCAAGAATGTCCACTTGTGAGCCTGTGGCTACCAATAGACAGTCCTCAGGAACCGGGGACATTACCTGCCATGGATGAAGCGCCAGGTACCCTTCATCTCTCACGGTTTCTATTTCAGATTTGGCATGGAGCATTTCTTGAAGAGCCCAGGCCACAGCATACACAGCATTGTAGAGCAAGTAACTGAGGCTAGACATGGTCATGTCAAAATAGTGCAAAGGCAGCATCTCCAAGGAAGCATTTGGTGAACAGTCCTCTCGCTCTAGTTTGGTTGGCTCATCTGGGCACTCAAATGCTGACACCCAGAAACTCTTAAGGAAAATGTCTCCTGGGTATTTGGTTGGGGTGATTGTCCTGAGAAATGCTTTGAAACCAGGAATCTCTCTTATTTGATGTGAAAATATGAGAGCTCCATAAAAAGGATAACCATAATGACCATAGGGTCTCATGGTGACATCCCAATGTGATGTGATAATCCAAACCTTCCAAATTCCAAAGAAAGGGGGCTGAGAATATCTCAGGATCATCAGAGAATCTGTATCCCCATGGATAATGATCACCTTGGCTGATGATGCCATAATTTTGGGCATAAAATCTACCTGGGATTCAGCATGGCGTCTCTCACTGACAGGGATCTTCTCTGTGAAGGCCACACAGGCTTTGTTCCTTCTCATCTCTTCTCCCATGTCCCAGATGAATTTCTCACCTCTCATGTCATTTGTAACAACCAACCCTACCCAGGTCCAGCCAAAATATAATAGCAGCTGGATAATGCCCAGGTGCAGGGAGGAGTCCTGAGAGGCCATCTGGTAGAGGAAAGGAAACTGGGCCTTGTCACACAAGGCAGGATCAAATGGGCCATAGCTTATCTGGATAGGAAAGAAAGATGGGTCTCACTGGGCTATATGAAAGTGATACTGGGAAATAGCAAGGAATCTCAATGTATTACCCTAGCTTCATCAGAGAAAAAATACAGTGGGCTGCTTGAGGTGATGATACTGGGTGGAATGCTGATCCCCCCAAGATTAGGTCAGCTGATGGACAATGACTGGAAGACAGTATGCTCTGATGCTACTGTTTTTAAATTTTTCACCCCCTTGAACCTCCATTCCTTCTTTTCTAAATAGTTCTGGATTTCTTCTGACTTCCTGTTCTTGTTTGTGACCCCAAGAAAATTTCCTGGGAAAAACTGACCCATTATTTCTATGTATTAGTGCTCTTGGTGGTTAAGAAGTGATTCTTCAAAGTGGAATTTTTCAAAAACAGTGTTACTAAGAGCAAAGTACCTGGTGAATAAATATGTATTCCCATTTTGAGGAAAGTAGGTGTCACAGTTGATAGGATACTAGGCCTAGAGTCAGGAAGATATAAGCTCAAATTGGGTGTCAGACAATTACTAGGCAGGTGTCCTGGGCAAATCAACTAACCACTATCTCCCTCAACTGAAAAATGGGCATTACATAGCTCTCAATTCCCAGGAGTGTTGAATTAATCCAGTAAGACATATCATAATGCATATGGCTTTATTTAACTGCTAGTTATTATTTTTAATAGTAATTGAAATAATTGTTTCACTTCTGTGGCAATACTGATACCTCATTTTGAAATAATATATTTTTTTAAAGAATAGAGACCTCTTTGATCATTTGGGTAAAGAGAGTCCTTCTACCAATGCAGGTCAGCACTTTTTCTGCAACATTTAGATTTAGAATAACCTAGAAATCTGAGCATTTAGGTGATTTACCACTAGTCATGTAATCAGTCCATTGCCCAGGCTCTGGGCTCACTCTTACAGTCCACATTCACACTGTCAGGTGAGCTTCCCGTTCAACAACTGGATACTTCTCATCTCAGGTTTCTAGGATTCACCCAGGTAGTTTGGGTTTGTCTTTCTAATGTTACTGCTTCCTAGTCCCTAACATGAGTCTCCCCATTATGGATTATCAGTTAATATCAGTTAGCAAGAGGGAGTTATTGAGCTTTTAGAAAGAATTCTTTGGTAAGGTTCATATAGAACTGAAGATAGCTGATTCAAGCATTCCATGAAAGAGTTAATGAGAAGCAATAAATAACACAAGCTCTAACCCTGTGAGAGTGGACAGAAGTAATTTATATTCTTGAAACTTGAAGTTTTGTTGTCTTTGACATTAGAAAATCAGGTTGAGTTATTTGAGAGGGCTTTTCCAGGACTAAAAAGTAAATGATTACAATCTGTTCTGTAAAAGGATTATAGTCTTTCCCACATGTCTCATGATGTTATGCTCTGGAGGCAAACCTAAGGGTGTGGAGAACACTCCAATGGAATTCAAATGGAAAGACAAGTCCTGGCATGAAATCTGACTGAATTGGAACAAACGTCAAAAAGTTAGCCACCAGGTGAGGAATTTTCTTGACAATTACTCCTGAGCCCTGGGACAAGACCGGCAGTAGGAATACCTGTCATGCTGATGTCTTCCAAGGCCTTTTGAAGTATGAATTCCATTCTGGCCACACTACCTCAGAGAGAGTGCTTGATTTGGAGTGAGAAAGCTCTCAGTGCAAATTCTGCCTTAACACATAATACCTATGTGATATCTAGCAGGCACAGTAGATAGAGTATAGGATCTGGAGTCAGGAAGATGAGAGTTCAAATCTAGTGTCCATTAGTTACAAGCTATGTTACCCCAGGTAAGTCAATTAACTTCTCCAAAAATATGATATCAGCAGAAGTCAAGAATAAAGACAAGGTCTAGGAAGAAGCCTGACTGAATTAGAACAAATACCATCAGAAACCTGAATACCAGATGAGGAATTTTCTCGGTCATAATAAGTCCTTGGCACTGGTGACACTGTGATCTAGAATAAGGGAAGGTGTGGCATGCTAGAATTCATGCCAATGATATAGAGTTATGAAATCCATTTTGGTTAGCCTGTCTCATAGTGTTGGACTTATAGTAAGAAAGTCCTCACATCAAATCCCACCTGAAAACATAATAACTATGTGGCATCTAGGGGGCATGGTTTAGAGCAGGGGTGGGGAACCTCTGGGCTTGAGGTCACATGTGGCCCTCTAGGAACGCAAGTGAGGCCCTTTCACTGAATCCAAACTTCATGGAACAAATCTTTTTATTAAGGGGATTTATTCTTTGAAGTTAGGATTTAGTCAAAGGGCTGCACTTGAGGACCTAAAGGGACACATGTGACTTCAAGGCAAAGGTTCCCCACAACTGGTCTAAAAAGTGCTGAGTCTGGAGGCAGGAAGACCTGAATTCAAATCTTGCTCCCATCAAGTGTGTGACCCAGGGGAAGTCACTTAACTCTTTTCTGCCTCAATTTCTTTAACATTAAAAAAGTGATTAATAAGAGCTTTTACTTCCTGGGTGGTTGTAAGAGTCCAGTGATGTCATTTGTAAATCCCTTAGCACAATGTATATCACATAGTAGGAACTTTAAAAAAAAACTTCTATCCCTTTGTAAGAGTAAGTAATTTAGCAGGTACTTTGTCCTTAGTAACTAAGGGCTAAATACTTCTGTGAAAGAAGCAGAGAGTGTGAACTCTGTCTCCTGTGCAAAAGAAACTGAAGGTGTGAACTCTTTCTCCTGTGTGAAAGAGACAAAGGGCATGAACTCTGTCTCCTGTTGCTGAAGTGGCAGGAGGGGGTTGGCTGAGACAGGAAGTCAGTGTGTGTGTGTGTGTGTGTGTGTGTGTGTGTGTGTGTGTGTGTGTGTGTGTGTAAGAAGATTTCCAGGGACAGAGAATCAGAATCAAGAATTTTCCTCCTGGCCAGCTCCTGGTGGAGAAAGAATCATGAAGACTGAAGCCTGCTGGGAGAGAGAAACAGAGAGAGAGAGAGAGACAGAGATAGAGAAAGAGAGAGAGAGAAAGAGAGAGAGAGAGAGAGAGAGAGAGAGAGAGAGAGAGAGAGAGAGAGAGAGAGAAAGTTAGTTTCTCTCCTAGCATCTGAAAGCTGACTTCGAACTGAGTTGGAGTTTTCTTGAGACCAGAATCTGGTGAAGGCTGAAGTTGCTGCCTCTTGGAAGGCTAAGATTCCTTCTGGGTCCTAGAGCCAGCCAAACTGCTGGAGGACTGAACAAGCATGACCAGGATACTAACACTTTGTTTGTTTGTGACTTGGTTGATCCTTGAATTCCTGGCAACAGAAGTTGTGAAGGGTTTGAGATGTGCTGGACCCTGTGAACTTCAGTGGGTAACAAGAACTGCCCGAAGGACTGGACAAGAAGCTGAGAGCTGTGTGCCTCTGAATCCAGGTGACTGTCTGGTGCATTCAGGTAGGAGCTGGGACCATGGAAGGGGATCCAGGGAATCTCAGCAATCACACCAAGTCAAGATGAAGAAAAGGCCTCTTATTGGATATTGAGCATGTGATGAAATTGAAGTTTACTAGACATCCAGGTGTGGAGGGTTTGTGTAATTTTCTAATGATTGTATTTAGTGATTAATGATACTTAGCAATTGTGAATCTGGATAAGTGACTGATTAAGTTAACTTATGATTGTCCAATGAGGAGAAGATTAATTATTGTACTGTGAGATGATGAAATGATTAAGTAAGTAGAGTTTCTCCCTTAGGGAAACCAGATGATTATTCTTTTGTTCATTGTTCTCTATACTGTGGCCACTTTGGTGAAAACAATGTGGCCATGCTAATGTTAAGCTGTTGTGAACATTATATTGTGATTTTCTGTGATAAGATGGAATGTTTTAAATATTATATTGTGATTTGTTGTGAATGTTTGCCTTGATTTATAATGGAATAAACGGAGTGTTCACTATACAGTATAATCAGAACCTTAAAAGCCATTCACAGTAGCATTTTTTTAGGAAGCTGCTTGTGCCTGGCGTTACACCCTTCTTCTTTCTATCTTGTATAATGCTAGATGAGTCACTTCACCTCAAAGAAATGGGCAAGAGATAGCAAGTTCAAGACTCCCTACCTGTGGGAATCTGTAGAACTCCAGAAGCGTCCCCATCTGGACAGAAAGAGCAGATGTAGCTCCTCCAATAAGAGCCATAGACTTCTCCTGCTTCTGACAACAGTAGTTGGGGGTGGTGGAGACCTGTCCTGAAAGTCACCTCAGGGAGCTCTCCAAGGTCCTGGCATCACTATGGTAGGTATTGTAGATGTGAAATCCCAGGGTAGTATTAGGGAGCAACCAGGGATCTCTGTTGATCTCCTCCACAGCAAACATCAGGGCCAGGACCTGCTGGTAATTTTTGTGTAGCCACCTGTAGGGAGTGGGGAGAAGATCTGAAGCTAATAATAAATCCTACAGAACCTATAGCCTAGAAGGATCCAAATCAAACCATGCTAAGTCCAGATCACAAGGTCAAGGGCACAGGCAATTTGGTCTGTGGAACATAACATCTCATTTTCACATGACCTGAACCTCTCTTCTCTTGACCTGTATGAAATTTGCAGTGTGGGTGATGCAGGGGAAAATTCTCCAGAATTTCTAAGTGGGATGACTACCTGGAATGTTCTCCCTGCTCACCTGGCCTCTTTGCCTTTTTTCATGATTCAGCTCATATCTCTCCTTCTATAAGAGGCATTGCAAGTCCCCTCATGGTTAGTACCATTCATTTGAGATTTTCTCCCATTACAATGTTTATGATTTTGATTTACATAGATGTTTGACTGTTATCTCCCTCAAACAGAATATCAGCTACTTAAGGTCATGTGACACATTTTACCTTTCTTTGTATCCCCAACACTTAGCATAATGTCTGGTATGTAGTAAACACTTAATAAATGATTGTTGATAGATTCCCTGAATGAAGACACTCAGTCATTTCACTCAACAAGTATGTACTAACATACATACAACCATGTACGTGAAATGCACTGTACAATTTTCTGGCCTCAGGCTGACAATCTCATCTAGAAGATATACACATCAATAACCCCATTCTCAGGTAGACTATGATAAATATAGCATTCCTACTACTGCACATACTAGCAGTTCAAGAAAAAGAAATGTACCCTCTAGTTCAGTGTCTTCTCTCCAGAGGTCACTTTACCCTCTTAAAGGAAATCCTCCCAGGTGAAGGTGAATCATGGCAAATGTATCTCTTCCTAGCTCATAACAACCTGGTTCATTCCACAAAGTGACTTTGGCAGTTTTATCCTTTGAAGGAAATTTGAATGATGATAGGGGCTCAGTGTAGAGGGAGGCAAAGACCCAATAGGAGAGAGCATGCTCACTGAGCCCAGCAAGGTTAGGATGTTTTCTTGGGCTTTTCAGTCTAACTGACTATGGGATTTTGCACTGCACATAGAGGATTGCACTGTATGCATTCGAGTGAACCATAAAAGTAGAGTGAACCATAAATTAATCTATCTGAAGCCTATGTTTCTTGGGTCTGTGCCTAACACATCATCATCTTTCCTTGTTCCTCTTAGAACACATTCCTGAACCAATGGCCATTTTTTTCTTTGTGCAATATATCCTTCCTCTGGCTAGTGTTTGCTCTGGACTTCTATTGGATCTCTAGTGTGAACAGGGTCCTCATTACTCTTACCCTGTCACAAAATGGAGATTACCGTTGACACCAGCCTACCTAGGCCTAGTTGTCTTTACTACAACTGACATAAAGAAAAAACCTTGTTCTCTGGCCATTTAGCTTTCTCTTTATCTCACCCACTCTTCCTGTATTTTAATGCCCAGAAAGAGGCCAGAGAAATGCCGTATTAATTGTTAAATGAAACTAGAAAGAGAAATGCAGGGGGGTACTTTTGTACAGGAGTGAGACCAGGAGTTTCAACGAGCCACTGAGAGAAGAAGCATCAATATTATAAATAGTCATATGCAAGACATTTGATGGCTTTGGTGACATCAATGTGGGAAGGCACCAACTTCATCCCCTCATTTCTATGTTTCACATGGCACTAGAGAGATACAAGGTTTTCTGTATGAGGTATTCCAATCCACAAATCTCTGAACCAAACACGTCAAGCTTTATAGACCCTTGGAAAAAACCAATAACAGGCAATTCATCCTGCTCTTCTGGCAATGTCCTTTCGTTTTTCTATGTGGACAAATGTTCATCACCAATACTCCATCTGGCTCATATTGGATGCCTCAGAGGTTTTCAAGGCTTTGACAACAGCACCTCAGACAGTGCCTCAAGCTCCTTAAGTGCCAAATTGGTCCAAACTTCATCACAGAAAATCATAGTGAATTCATTTTAATTAAGAACTAGTTGTAGCACTAAGAATTCAAATCCAGAAAGGTTCTTTTTTCCAGAAGGTTTTAGAACACTAGGGCATGTCTGTAACTAAAAATATATACTTGGGTCACTCAGTGGAGCACCCTATGGTGCACCTGTTTAGGGCACTTGCCCAGAGCTGACTATCACTTGAAAGACCTTATCTTGGTTCCATCGTCAACACTCAGTCTGGCTCATATTGGATGCCTCAGGGGTTTTCTAGGCTTTCACAACAGCACCTCAACCAGTGCCTTAAGCACCACAAGTGTCAAACCTGTCTAAATTTCATCACAGAAAATCATAATGCATTCATTTTAGTTAAAAACTAGTTGTAGCTCTAAGAATTCAAACCCAGAAAGGTTCTTTTCTTTCAGATGGTTCTAGAACGCTAGGGCATGTCTGTAACTAAAAATACATAATTGGGTCACTCAGTGGAGCACCCTATAATGCACCTGTTTGGGGGACTTGCCTACAGCTATCACTTGGAAGACTTTGTCTTAGTTCCATCATTCATTCCACATCTGAAATGGGGAGTGCATTAAAGAAGACTAGACACTGAGGTAGGAAGAGTGACCTCCTTGGTAGACTACTGTCTTCACTTATATGAAAGAGCAAGCACTGGTACAGACATCTATCAGAGGCCAGAGAACAGGAAATGACAAATTTCAGGACATATCTGGGTCAAGGACTTGAGTTCTAATCACTGTGGGCACCTCTTCCTCTAACACAGTTCATGAACTCCCTCAGACTTCTAGTCTTAAAGAGCTACCTAATGCTTGGAGTGATCCTTAGCGTCCACTGGTATCAAAGGCAGAATTTTTACCTACATCTTCTGTGCTCCATGTCCAGCCTTTTATTGACTATTCACACTGCTTTTCTGCATCTCTTACTCATCTACTGTCTCTAAGCATTAAGGTACACACACTTGTCAATGTAATGCAGATCTTAATATGCATATGGAGCAATAACAAAAAAAATGAGTAAATGGTGGAAAGTTGGACAGAATAAAGACAAAATTTCTCTATAATTAAAAAAATCTGCTAAACATCAGGACCTATAAGAATAAAAAGTTTTTATAGGAAATATGACTTTTGATTGACCACTTTTCATAGTTTAGATATGAATTATTGGGAAAAACTTATTTCTTGATAGGCCACAAAAAAAAAAACACAGGAAGCAAAATGTCAGAAGAAATATGAAAATATTACTTGTTAAAATAAATATAAATGGATGAAATTCTCCTACTAAAACAAATTTTACAGAATGCATAATGAAACAACACATACCAATATGTGACTCCCAGAAAATATTTAATTTTTAAAATAGACTTAAGTTGAGATGCTATTTTAAATAAATCATTCAAGTCTAAGTACTTTGAAACACAAACAGCAATATTCAGAAATTGAGCAGTTTGGATTTGAAAGAGACCTCAATGGGAATTTGATAGACCTTGTATATAAAAGTCTTCTCTGCAACACTCCTGATTACGGATATTCCAATATGTGCTTGAATGCCTCCAGTTTATGGGAAGTCATCATCTCCTTTTACATTCCTAACTCTTATTAAGTTATTCCTTGCCTCAGAACTCAAATTTACCCTGCTTTCTCCTATTGCCCTGTGGAACCAAACAGAACAATCAGATCTGCAATCCATGTGATGGTCTCTCAGAACTTTTGTGAAATGACCTTGAGACTCTTCTCTATCTTGGCTGTCCTCTTCAGAAAAATCTCCACTTAAAAATGTCCTTTTTAAACTATGTCATCCAGACTTGAACATCCCATTTTAAATGCAGTATGACTGTCATAATATATTCAGACCATCACCTCCCTAGTCCTTGACACTATAACTCTCTTAATGTTGTATTACCCTCGTGACTTCCATATCACATTCTGATTTACCACCTTATTCACATCAAATTCAGAAAACAAATAAAAAATATGAATAACAAAGCTTTGATTTGTGGAGCAACAGGTACAAGAGAAAGATTTTCAAACCAATAGAATCTTCTTAGAAAATAATACTATTAATAGGCTCCAAATTAACAAAAATGGCCACACTCTGACCAAAAATCCCGCTGCTTAGAATATACTCAGAAAATACTATCATTAAAAAAACAAAAAGATTATTTTGTTCATAGCAAGATTATTTGTACTTGGAAATTTTAAAAAGACTCTAGAAGCCATCTAAATGTCCAGCAAAAGGTAACAGTTACATAAATTAGAGACACTTTGATAAAACTGAGTCACCGTGGTGTTGTGGAGTTTTATCAAACCATAACAAAATGAGGACACAAAACCATATACAAGGATCCCTGCAGGTTGCATATTGACTGAGAAAACCACATATTGTCAATATTTTGTTTCATTTGCCGTCTGCAAGATTTCCCAAATACGTTTTTGATCTGGTTTGTGCGTCAATCAGAAGGATCTGCTGATCTTTGGGTTTTGAGTTTAACCTCTTTAGTGCAGAAGAAGCTGGCTTCCAAATCAAGATAGCCTGGGCTGAATCCTGCCTGTGATACAAAATGTCTCATTGATTCTGAGTAAATTGGGTAACATGGTCAGCAAACCCAGGAAATTCTCCAAAACTGTAAGCTACAAGACAGTTTTTTATCTATACTGATAGAGGGATTTTTCATACTACAAGATCCTTGTACTATTAAATTTATGAAATATACTGACATATTCTCACATACATACATATATGCATAGATACCCACATATATTTCTGTGTCCTCATGTTTGTGTATAAGTGTGTGTTATATCTGTATATAAAACACATATATATGCATAACAAATATGTGAATATTATAAGAAAAATAAGATGGACAATTTTGAAAAAGGATCAAAAATGCCTAAAAGTAATATAAAGAGAAAAAAAACAGAATGGAAGCATTAAAATCTACATGCAGCAAAATTTTGGACTATTAGAAACTGAAAGGAAAAATAAGGAATGAATCCTGATGGGGAATTAGAGCCACTGACTGAAAATGTCTTTTGACATTTGGAGGAAACATTGACGTTTGGAGATTTAAATATACACAGTTATAAAATACATGTAATTACTGTACTGCCAGTTAATATTAAATTTATCATAAAACATTGTTAGCAATTGAGGAAACTTCAAACAGAATTACATAAAGGTAACCAGGAAGAAATGCATTCAAATCAAGAATTAGAATCAGTTCAATGCATGAAGAGAAAACTATGGAGAGGGTAAAGGAAATGATAGGAAAGCACGTAGCATCTCACAAGGGGAAGCACCAGTTATTTCCTACTAACGTGCAGCACGGCCTTTTCCAGACACACCTGGAGGCAGGAAGCCAGGGTTTGCAGTGAGGAATATCTCTATTTGAGTCCTGCCTTTCAGACATGACCATGTGCAACAGCAGCCTAACTAGCATCTCTCACAGAGGCTAGAGATGCTCTTACTGTATCTTTAAGAGACTACTGAGACACCGTCAGTTTAGGTGTGTGTCTGGAGAAACTATTACCTGTATGGTGGAAGAGAGACTGAATAAATGTAGAGAGAAATAGAGGATGGAGGATTTGAACTCAGGACTTCCTGACCCCAAGTCCAGCATTCTCTCAATTCGCTAGGCCTCCTGCTCTCTGATGAGGAAGCTGAGGGCCAGCAAGGTGAAATGCTTGGCCAAAATCACCCAAGTAATGAGGATCAGAGGCAGAATTTGAACCCAGGTGCTCTGATTTTTGAGTCATTATGCCTCCCCAAGCAGGTGCCCCAGAATAGATTTTGACCATCCATGTTTGATTCTATTCTTTGCTGTGGCTCAAGAAAGAATGTTGGGGAGAAAATTATTTGACAAGCTCATTTAGGGAGCAAAAATTGTAAGAAAACATGTTGCAGTGCCCAGGAACTTGAACTTTCACCTTGGGGACTATTACCTCACAAACGCCAATCTAAGGAACAGCAGACTGCTGAGTGGGGAAGGTGGAAGAACCTCCCTTCCATTCCCCCACCCACTCCTTCCAGAAGCCAGGGCTGGTGGTGCTGATCAGAAGTGATCCTGAGCCATGGCTGTGGCCAAGGAGGAGGGAGCTCAAGTCTGGTGAGTGTGGTACTGCAGGGAGCAAGCACATTTTCTGTAGAGCATGCCTAGGGCCCTAACTGTGACTTAGGGGAGAAGGAGAGGAATCTCTGAGTGTGAGTCCCCAGACAAAATTCAGAAAACAACAGAAAATAGGATCTGAAGCCTAGGGAAACATTGCCTACAGATTATAAGGACTGTGAAAGAATAAGAAAAATACAAGTAGAGTCACAGACAAGAGGGTAGGGAAAGCTCCCAGAAGCTGAGGACTGAATCCTCAAGTTTGCTCCTCTATTTCCTAAATTGTAAGCCCAGGCACATCTCCACTTACTGGTGTGGATTACAGGCCTTGTCTGGATGCTCAGCTCCTGTGAAACTCTTCACTCCCATTAAATAAAGGGGGAAAAAACCACCAATGACCAGGTCTCCATCTCTGTGGACTTGGGGTTTAATTTGCTCAAAGCAGGGGAAATTTTCTTCCCTGAATAAAGAAGAAGGAATGTTGAGGAGCAAGAAGAGAGTCACCAGAAGGAACATTGGGGCCTGTGTCCTGAGAAGTGCCCCAAACTCGGAGCCTTTGAGCAGCCCAGACAGCTGCAGCTGCTGGCTGAGTCACACTTTAGTGGGAAAATCTTTTCTTGTCTGATGGATGCCTTCTTGAGACAGAGGCCCTGACACTGGTCTGTTTCTGTCACTGCAGACAGCACAGCAGAGTTTCAGCTCCTGCCCAGGAGACAAGCTGCAGGAACTAGGTGCCATTTATAATCCTACTAATGGGGGGGGGGGGGGGGAGGGAATGTGGGCCCTAGTTGGTGAAGGTGTATGTGTCAAGAAAGAGCTCTAGGGAGCTTCACTGCCTGGGGTTCTGCACCTGCATCTCAGTGTCCAAGGGAAACCCAAAAGAAAAATAAGAACCTCTTCCTTCTTCTCAGCAAATCCCCATGGTAATCAGGCAGACTGCTGCCTTGAGGCCCCTTGCTAAGCCTTGGAAACTTGTGTGCAGCTGACACAGCAAAACTCTGAGGAC
Organism: Pseudochirops cupreus; assembly: GCA_028627135.1. Lineage (NCBI taxonomy): Eukaryota > Metazoa > Chordata > Mammalia > Diprotodontia > Pseudocheiridae > Pseudochirops > Pseudochirops cupreus. The sequence continues at coordinate 70,590,004 of CM053582.1, forward strand.
CCAGAGAGGGGTATGAGTCAGATCAGGTGTGATCAGCCCCAATTCACCGAGAATGGGGGAGAATGAGCTGATGTCATTGGGGATACCAGGCTCCTGCATCAGGCCCTAACCTTCTATGGGTTGGGCATCACTTGTCTTCCAACCTCAGGGCCTGAAGAAACCCTTCTTCATGGCCTGTACATGAATAGGCTACTCATACTGGGCCCAGGTTTTCCAACGCTGCTGCCTTTAGCACCTCCTGACCTGACTAGGGCTTGTTTGGCTTGGGCTGTACTGATAATTCCTTGGGGTCAATGTCACTTGTCCTGATAGAATGGAAGATCCTTGAGGGCACAGCCTGTCATTTGGGTCTTTTTCAAACCATCACTTAGGCCACTGTGTGGCTACAGTAGACACTTAATCAGTGCTCATTGATTGACCTACTCGAGGCAGCCCTTCCTGGCCCCAATCCCAACTGTCCCACTGCCAAGGTCTTTCTTTTTGAAGTCCCTTTTATCTGCTTCATCTACTCTGTATGGATTTGGTATTCGCCTAGTTGTTCACATGTCTCCGCTATTAGAATGGGAACTCTTTAAAGGAAAGGATTGTGGCTGGGCTTTTCTTTACATGCCTTGGGCTTGGCACTGTAACTCACATTTAACAAACTAGTCCTTGTTGACTCTCATTTCTGCCCCTGTATCCCCAGCACCTAGTCCTTGCCTAGCAGAGTGAATGATTATTAGGTTTGACTCACTGAGTACTGAGTTACATTTTACATCTAAAATCCTGTGATTCTGTGATTTCTTGGAGCCACAATGTAGGAAGGATCGTGATAAGATTTGTAAATTGGTCTGAGCCAGCAGCCAGACACTTCGGTGGATCCTTGCCAAAAAAAAAAAAAGCAAAAAAAAAATAATAATAATCCCCATGGTAAGTATTAGAAGACAGAAAAAGGGAGAAGGAGCTAGAGTGCATCACTACTGACTGGTGGATATTTTTGGTTTTCTGCTGAGTAATGAGCTGGGCATTAAACCATTGCTATGCCAAAACATGAGCTTGTATATTCATCCTGTACCAGTGACGAAGGGGTCACGATATTCTTGGTGTGTCTTTCATAACTCATAGTGCCTAGGTTTTGATTCAGTACTAATATATGATTCAGTTTCTGAATTACAGTTTGTTAAAAGATCACTATGTTTGGGCTTTCACCTTTCACAGAGTTTCAGTTTTTATGGCTTTTCCCCAGTCAGGACTCCACACATGCCCTGGTCTAAAACTTCCTTACTAAAACAAAGCTTTGCCTGACCCTCCTGTTCCTTCAAGCTATTGTTCTACATGTCTCTTCTTGTTCATTCACCAGCTGCTACTTCTAACTTCTGTAATTACATCACGCTTCTGATCCCACTACACAATTTTCTTCCAGGTCAATACTGGCTCCACCAGCTACTTCTAATGGCCTTCTCTCAATTTGGATTGTGCTTGACCTTTCTGCAGCTTTGGACAGGTGACCCCCCCCCCCCCCTCCAATCCCAAACCTACTAGCAAATTATCACCTCCATTGTCCCCTGTGCTTTTCCAACTCTGTTGCTGAGTTTAAGTCAATTCAGCCAGCATTCATTAAGTACTCAAGATATACCAGATCAGCGGTTCTCAACCTGTGAGTAGTGACCCCTTTGGGAGTCAAACAACCCTTTCACAGGGATCACAGGGGTCACCTAAGACCATCGGAAAACACATATTTCCGATGGTCTTGGAACCAAGATGCCGTTCCTCTATCAGTCTCCAGGTGGGTCCGCCCACATGCAGATATGCCCACATACGAGTATTAAAGGGTCACAGCATTAGGAAGGTTGAGAACCACTGTACTAGATAGTGTATTAGGCACTGTGGAAAATAAACACTGGCTTCAAGTGCCTGATGATTTACAATCCATCTCCAATCCCATGAGTATAGGAATCTCTAAAGCTTCTCTTCTGGCTCCTCTCCTTTTCCCATACTCTCTCCCTTGGGACACTTAGCTCCCATAAGATCAAGGACATGGTTGCTATTCTGATGGTTTCCAGATCTCTTTATTCACTCCTAATTACTCCTCTAAACTCTCATTCTGCATTGCCACCTGTCTGTAGGACATCTCTTCCACAATGGCCCTTTGACATCCAAAAGGCAGAATGTACAAAGTGGATCTTATTATTTTTCCCCTAATCTACCACTTGTCCAAACTTCCTTTTTCCTGTTGAGGGCACCACCACCCTCTCAGTCACTGAAGTTCATGGTCTGACGGTTACCATTGACCTCACCCTAACATTTTTTTTAAAAATAAGTTTTTAGCAATTTCTTTTTTTTATTATTATTATCCATTCCCTTTAGTGCTCTCTAATGTTCCCTACTGTGCCTACCAAAACAGTCATTGGATATAACAAAAAGTATTTTTTAAAGATTATATAAAGAAAAAGAAAGCCAAAAACCAGCATAACTGATCAATACATTGACAACGTTTGAACATGTGTGCAGTGTATAAAACTTGTGGACCTCCCACTTTTCTGAATGGGGGAATGGTTATATTGCATCTTTTTTCATGGTGTCTCTCTTCTTATAATTTTACAACACTCACTTTTTAATTTTTTATTGTTGTTTTCATTCATCTTGTTATACTTGGGGTGTATGTTGTTTTCTATACATCGGTTCAGATAGATCATTCCATACTTCTCTCTATTTATAACATTTGCATTCTTTTATTTCCAAATAAGTTTTGTTTGTGTCTTTTCAATATCACCAGAGTTTCTCCCCATATCCCTCTGATTCCCCCTCCAAAAGAGCCATCCATATAATAGTATTTAAGACAAAAAAGAAAGAGTATAAAATACTAAAACGGTCAGAATAACTGATTAATACGTCTAAAAAGTCTGAAGAGTGCAAACTTGTGGACTTCCATTGTCTACCAAAAGAGTTGGAGTAACAATGTCTTTTTATATGGAGATTCTTCTCTTATGATCATCAAAATACAACATGCCCAACCCCAGATCTTGCCTCATTAGACTGTTTCTCTGAGCCCTGATGATGAGAGAGTCCAGAGAGGACACATGCGACATCTCATGTTAGAATATAACCAGTCTCTCCTTGTTAGTCCTTGGATCATAGTTGTGTCTCATTACCTTTTTATTTTTTACTTAATTTTTATGTTAGAATTTCAAAGTTTCTACACAGTCTTTTCATCAAGAATACTTAAAGGTTTCCCATTTCATTAAAGGTCCATTTTGCTCCCTGTAGGAAGATACTCAGTTCTGCAGAGTAAGTTCTTCTTTGCTTTCTGGAATATTGTATTCCAAGTTCTCTGTTCATTTACAGTGGTGGCTGCTAAGAGAGTCAGGGTGCCATGGCAAGAGGAACTCACAGACTCATATCAGGATAACCCTAAATTCCTACTGGAGCTCTGGGCAGGAATAGAGCCAAATAGCAGCTTTGTGCCCAGTTACTGAGTTCTGAGACACAGTTCAAGGGTGGTGGAGAAAAGAGACCCTCCTCCCAAGTGACCTTTCAGTACTTGAATTTTTCTGTCTGGCTCCTTGTAGTTTTTGAGTTGACCCAGAAGCCCTAGACTGCTGCTATGATGTTTGGTGAACTTAACATTTTGGCATTTCTTTCAGAAGATGACCAGTGGCTTCTTTCTGTTGTCACTTTGTCCAGTTGTTTTAAGGGATCAGGGCAGTTTTTATTTAATATTTCTTGAAATATGGAGTTTAGGGTCTTTTGTATGGCCATAGCATTCAGGCACCCTAAGGATTCTTAAATATTTTCTCTTTCACCTGTTCTGTAAATTGGCTACTTCTTCTATGAAATATTTCATATTTTACTCAAATTTTTTTAGTCTTTTGACTTCATTTTAAGATTTATTCTTGCCTCCTGGAATCACTGATTTCCACTTGGTTTATTCTTATTTTCAGAATAGTTGCTGCTAGGACATCATTTTGTACTTCTTGTGCCAATCCTTTCTTTCACAGCTCTCATTTATTTTTCAATTCCCACCCCCACCCCCACCCCCAGCACTCCACTTTCATTGATTAAAACAAAATTGTAACTCTTCAAAAAAAAATTCTTGCTGGAATTCTAGTTAAAATTGTTCCCAACCTCTCCAGCACTGACTCTTTTTATTTCTTATCACAATTTCCAATACAGGGGAGGCAAGGTTTTTCTTAAAGGCTTTGCTTGTTGATATGTTGGAGTCATTCTGTTCTTCTGGGGCTGCGTGTTGTTTTCCTTTAACCGGTTTTGATGGGATTCCTTTTTTCTTGCTTATTCTTCCAGCCTGCCACCTCACTCTGGACTGGCTATTAGGATTGGGTTCTTTACACTTCAAGGGAGGATGTCTAGGATGATCCTGTTACTACTTTCTTGGTATATTAAATATTATGTTATTCTAGATTTGCAAGGAGAGCTCAGCCAGAAGACTTGTAAGCTTTCAGTGCTCCCAAAGGGCATGTATCCAAGGTTAATTGCTGTCCACGTGTTCTGAACTCCAAAAGCCTCTGATCTGGCTTTGAGTCTGAGCAAGAGAAGACTGCAGTTCAATCCAGCCAAAATCAGCCAGTTGGGAATCCTTGCTGCTTCTGAGCCACACAATTACAAGCTCCCTTTTGGTCTGGGGTTCTTGCCCTGGTTATTTCTTGGTGGGCTTCAGACTAGGTTAGAAGGTGTGACCTTGCTATACTCCTGTACCCAGGGTTATGTTGCTGCCAAATTTATTCCTATGAGACTGCGACCAATGGTGTATCCATTCCTTTGGATGCCTTCCCCTGGGTGTATGCTTCCTTTTGTCCCTCACCCTTTAGCTGTGTCTCAGGACTAAGTAATTGGTGACAATGCTACCAGTTGGCACCTATCCCTGAACAGAGCTCCACTAGGAATTTAGGGTTATCCTGCAATGGGTCTGTGAGTTCCTCTTGTGATGGCACCCAGACTCTCCTTGCATGCTGGGGTGCCCCACATTGTGCACTCCTGACAAGATGCCATCCCCAGTGCCTGCTGACCTTCTGTTCCTCATTCTATCCCAGCGTCTGCCAAAAAAAAGACTCTCTGGGACTTTTTCTTGGATTGCTCCTTCAAGATTCAGTCTGTTGCATTTTCTAGATCTGTATGGAGAGTTTGGGGATAGGAATGAGCAGTGCTTCACTGCACTGCTTACATGTTACTTCTCCATCTATCATATTCATCATTTCTCATAGTACTATGTTATTACACTAATGTGCCAAAAAGTAGCTATTTTCCAGTCAATGTACATCTATCTACTTTGTTTCTAATTCTTTGCTGCCACAAACAGATGTTTTAGAAATCTTCCGGTGTATATGAGGACTTTTTATCATTGGCCTCTCTGGGGTATAAGGCTGATAATGGGATCTCTGGATCAGATGGCATGGGCATTTTAGTCACTTTATTTACACAATTCTAAATTGTTTCCAAAATGACAGTACTTACTCACAGTTCTACCAACACTGCACTAGTGTGCCTACCTTCCAACAACTTCTTTAATGCTGACTGTCACTATTCCCTTATTCTATCACTCTTACCAAATTATAGAGCGTTGGGTAAACTTTGGGCTTGTTCCGATTTGCATTTTTCTCATGGTTCATGATTTAGAGCATTCTTTGTTATGGTTATTAATAGTTCCCAACTCTTTTAAGAACTGATTGTTCATATCCTTTGATCATTCATTTGTGAATTTTTTTAACATGTGTTTCTGAGTGTATGAATGTGTGTAAATACATGAATAGACAGACGTATG
>CM053582.1:70603541-70640767 GCA_028627135.1 Pseudochirops cupreus
TGGCATAAATTAGTCCTTCTGCCCTGGTCTGGCGGCCCTCCAGCCCCGGACATTTTCAGGGGTTGGACTGCCCGCTTCTCATGAGATTCTAATAAAGAAACCTTTACCTATTTTCACCTTGAGATGTCTCCAAGTTATTGTTTTAGGGATCTCTGTATCCCACACAGAAGCTTAAGACACAAACTTAGAAAACCACAATGATCTGACTGCTTTTCTTTGTTCTAAGAAGGCCTCTTCCTGTACATCAAAAGGGATGACTGCCAGGTCAGGTCTCATTGACCAAAGATGGGGATGAGGGCCATAAACCCAGAGACCCTGCCTCAAATAATAGGACTTTTGTTATTGATATCCTGGGCTAGAATCTTCAAACTCAGCTTTTGTCAAATCTATCAGCAACTGGGGAGAAACCTTTCTCATGCTATCTGATGCAAATAACTGGGGAGGGAACTAAAAATATTCTGGCTTGGCATTTCCTTTTATAAAGAATAAAGTATATGAGGATGAGGAGGGGGGAATTGAAATGTGGAAATGAAAAGATGTAATCAAGGGGTGGGATTCAGTGAACCCTGAGATGCTAATCAATGGGATTCAAAGGCATGAAATTCAAATCTGGATGAATTATAAAAGGACTGGGTAACTAGCTTAACTTTGTACTCATGCCTTCCACAAGGGTTTGTAAAAGGCCAAGTTGCCTCTCTGAAATGATGTGAAATAAAAATCTCTTTTTTCTAAATTCATTTGCAACCAGGTAAAATTCTTGGTTATTTCTAACAAAAATAGATAAGCAAAGTTGCAAAGAGGCCAAAGTTACCAGAAAGGAAGATAGATTGAGATAGATATCAATTTGGGTGAAGCCAAAACACAAGCTTGAACAAAGTCATTTCATGTTCTGGGTGTGGTAACCCAAAATAAGAATGCTTTGGATGATTCCAGCACCTGGAAGAACCTAAAATACTTCAAATGGATATGTGTGTGTGTGTGTGTGTGTGTGTGTGTGTGTGTGTGTGTGTGCGCGTGCGCGCATCTGTGTACACACAGATGCTAACAAGGAAATAAAGGATACCTGGGGCTTGATTGTGTCCAATTGATGAGATACAGGCTCTGGGAACCCCCTTGAACTCTGATTGAATCTTCCCATTTGATGAGGCATTTGCTTGAGGCCATAAGCCTTTCATTGTGGCTCTGCCCAAACCTTTGTTACTAGCTTGGCCCTCCATTATCCAGCTAGCCCCCACTCTTGATCCTCCCAAAATATCTGTACCCAAATCTTTTATGCCCTTGAACTGGCCTAGCCCACCATTGTCTATGGTCTCCAGGTAGTATCCAGCAACTTCCCACCCTTAATCACTCATTTACTGGAGTATGACCTCATTAACTCCTCCTGAAGACCCTCCCCAAACTCCTTCTCTAGACTATCCCTAGATTCCTCCCACAATCTTTCTGTATAAAAACCCCATCTTGCCTCCATGTGGTGTGAGAGAGCCATAGAATTTTCTAGCACAGACTTGCTCTGTGTCAGATGATTCTGGTCCGCTTGTCCAATGCAAGCATCACAGATACAGAGGCTCCTTAAGAGTCTACCCATTATGGTGAACTTTTAATAAACTGCTTTTCTTTGGCTGAGAGAAGGCTTGAGTTGAATTCATTTGGCAGGACCCAGCCTGTTGGTATTCTGGGGTCTCGAGCACCCCTCACCCTATGCCTCATCATTTTTATGATGACCTTCATTTTTATGGTTCCCTGATATCGGGAAACACTGCTAATCTCAAGCTCTCTTCTCAAGCCCAGACTGGAAAGTACATAAGCCCCTCTCTCTCTCCCTATTCCCTAGCTCTCCGAGGTATTTTTGGGGGGGGGGGGCAGTTTGGTTATGTTGGAGAACATGGATCTGGGCACAGCTTCTGAAGAATGGAGGACAGGGTCAGACACCCCATCCAGAAGTGTAAGCCCGATTCAAAAGAATTCTCTCAGCGCTAGGGAACTAGCAAAACTTCAGTTACTTTTTTGTGGGTTTTTTATCTTGTATTGTTTTGTTTGTTTTTTGGGGCTTACTCTCAGATCTTCCTTTATGGAGGAAGGGACTTCCAGCCCCTACACCTATAATGGGTCAATCCTTTTTAGTTCCCAAAAGTTCGCCTTTGTGTTGTCTTTTACAACATGGGGAAATTTTTAGTTTCTCTAGAGAACTTAAAAAGAAAAAGTTGGTGTTCTTTTGCAGCACTGTTTGGCCTCAGTATCAACTAGAGGACCACGAAGTGTGGCCTGTTTTGGGGACTTTAAAAGATAATACTCTCTTGCAGTCAGAATTATACTGTCACTGAGAGGGAAGATGGATAGAAGTTGCCTACATAATGGCCTTTGTCAAACTCTTTCAGAACACGGTTCTCAGGAAAGACTGTGAGATGCTTGAAGCTAGAGCCCCTCCACAAAAGGGCAACAGGAGCCAATTAAATGACCTCCTTCCTATGGCCCTCAGGGCTTTGACCTCAGCCCCTCCCCCCTCAGCAACTCCTGCTCAGGTCCCAGGCATCAGTCTCACTGTGGCAGCACCCCCAGCCCCTCCTGCTCCCCAATCCTTTTTCCCATGGTTTCCCTTCCCTTTTCCTCTCCCTCGATACCCCTTGTTTCCTGCCCCCTACACCATCCATATCTCCTACTGTGCATCCCCCTCAGGGACCCCTGCTCAGGTCCCAGCCACTGGTTTTGCTGAGGTGCCTCCCTCTGTGGCCCCTCCCCCTGAGGCAACACCCACTCAGGCCTCAGGTCCTACCCCCATGGCAGTCTTTGGGATATCTCCTCTTCTGACCCCTTCCCCTCCTCAGGTGCCAGCTGATCTTCCCCCTTGCGAGCTGGATTCCCTGGTCTTGCAGTCTGATCCAGTTCAGCCAGTACCCTCCAACCCTTCCCTCACAGGAAGTGGGACTTCCTATCTCCCTTCCCAAGACCCCTTCCCCACAGAGCCTTCAGGGCTTTTTCCCCTAAGGGAAGTGATTCTTTCCTCCAGTGAGACAACTAGAGAGTATGTCCCATTCTCCATTTCAGATCTCAATCAAATTAAAGAAAAATGGGGGAAGTTCTCCAAAAATCCAACAAAGCTTACTGAAGGCTTTCAGGACATATCTCTATAATTCGAGCTTTCTTGGGGTGATTTGCACATCTTTTTCTCTACCTGTTGTTCCACTGAGAAGAGGAGAATCTGGGAACAAGCCCAAAAATTTGGGGATCATTTGGCTAGCGATGACCCCAAGAGCAGCTGCTGTTCTCACTAGTGACCCAGGATAGGATTATTATATCTGGGAGGACAGAGAGAAGAGAGACCATATGGTACTTTGCCTGTTAGAAGGCCTAAGAACTGCATTCCAAAAGCAAGTGAATTATCAGAAAGTTAGGGAAATTACTCAGACAGATAAAGAAAATCCTGCCCTTTTCCTAGATAGACTTGTAGAAGCTATTAAAAGGTATACAAATTTAGATCCTGACTCTATAGAAGGGGCAGCAATCCTTAACATGTATTTCATTAGTCAGTTTGCCCCAGATATTAGGAGGAAACTGCAGAAACTGGCAATAGGACCCCAAACACCTCAGGCCCAATTACTGGATACGGCCTTTGGAGTCTTTAATAACAGAGACTTGGTTGCAGCAGAGGACAAAGAAAGGAACAAACCAGAGATAGAGAACATGCTAGATTCTTGGCTGCTGCCATGAGCAGGAAAAGCCCCTCTAGGGCACCCCCTTGGAGTAAATCCAGTCACTTGGGCAGAGGGAAAACCTGCTTTAGATGCCACAAGGAGGGTCATTGGTCCAAGAAGTGCCCCTCCAGGGCACCCCCCCAGAGGGAGCCCCAGGAATCAATGCCTCTAGCACTGTGCCCATCTGACCAGGAGGGACATTGGAGGAGGGATTGTCCCCTAGGTTGGAAAAGTGGCAGAGCCACCTCCCAGTACCTTGTCCTCCAGTCTTCTCAAGACTTGGAGTGACAGGGAAGCATGGGGCTTGGCAGTGCTCCCGCTTTTTCCATTTCTCACTGAACTCTGGGGAAGCATCAAGGCTGAAGGTAAGGTTACCCACTTTATTATGGCTAAGTTCTCTGTTCTAACCAATTGGTTCTACCCTCCCGTTGACCAGTCAGATTAGGGGCATGGAAAGGTAAACTAAGGGATGTCTCCAGACACCCAGGCCCCTGCCCATTTGAGGCTCTGTTGTTTGAACGCTCCTTCCTTATGCTCTCCTCTTATCCAGTCCCCTTGTTGGGAAGGGACCTGTTGGTGAAATTGGGAAGCCAATTTTCTCTAGTTAAGCCTCTCAGATCTTCCCATGTTTCTTCAGAAGGGTGGGAGAAAGTCGAGTCAATTGTTTGAAATCAGGAAATTCCTGGGTCAGCTACTTCTGCCACCTCAGTATTTGTTTTTGACTCTTCGATCCTAAAGTGTCCCCCCATCGTGGTCTATATCCAATTAAACCCAAGGCCTGGGAGGGACTGCAGCCATTAATAGCTACTCAAGGCCCTGACTCATGCTGTCTAGAGTAGGGCCCAGAACAGGTGAAAGCTTTTGAGACTTTGAAAACTTAAGTGACCACTCCAGCTTTACCCAATCTAGGAAAAACTTTTACTCTCTATGATGATGGAAGGAGAGAATAGGCTTTGGGAGTTGTTGCCTGTTTTTGAAAACTATTAGATTCTATGGCTGCTATTGCTTTCCACGTGCTAAATGTTAATGGAGCAATTTGGAAAGGAAAGGGACATCTGATAGCGTTTTGGCCTTGTCATAGTCATCTTTAATTCCTACCAGGGAAATTGTTCTTTTTCTATTTTTTTGTGCCTGTTTTGGTCTTTGCTTCCTTAACCTCCTTGCCAGGCTTGTCTCCCCCAGGGTTCAAGCCATCAGCCTCTAGATGATCACTCAGGCTAGACCAACCTCTTACTGAATCCAAGTTCTCCAGCCCACTGGACCTGGCACCAGGCATGTTCCGGAGTCTGCCCCCTTGGATGTGAAGTCTGACCCCTTTGAACAGGACCCAGAGAGGCAGGGACAGTTCTACACCCCTTGCCAGCAGGAAGCACTTTCAGAAGCTGAGACCTTCACCCTTTACTCCAAAGGAATTTGGGTCCCATTTGTTTGAGGGGGGAATGATGACGTACAGGCTCTGGGAACCCCCTTGAACTCTGATTGAATCTTCCCATTTGATGAAGCATTTGCATGAGGCCATAAGCCTTTCATTGTGGCTCTGCCCAAACCTTTGTTACTAGCTTGGCCCTCCATTATCCAGATAGCCCCCACCCTTGATCCTCCCAAAATATCTGTACCCAAATCTGTTACACCCTAGAACTGGCCTAGCACACCACTGTCTTTCTCTCCAGGCCATCACTCTGGCACTAGGACCGTCTCTCCTCTTTCACCCATCTTCATCTTGGCCAATCAGCCCAAAGTGCTGTCTTCTTTTGTTGAGGCTCTAGTCCCCTTAAATCATCTATTTTGTCCTCCCAAGCCTAAGCCTTGGATGACTTCCACCGGCCTTCGCTGAAGGACAATGGAGACCTCAACTGGGCCTTCATCAACCCTCCCACTCTCTACTTGGGCTCTTTCAAACCTTTTCATCCCTCCTCAAGTCCCACATAGCCCTCCCACCTCCATCCTCCCTACTTCAAACCTTATCTCATATTTTACTGAAAAAATTATGACCATTCACCAAGAGCCCCCTCTTCTCTCTTCCTCATCTCCAATGCCTTTCCCCTACTAGCTTCTGTCTTACACAAAGAGGTAGCCCTGCTTTGCCAACACAAACCCCAATGGCTGCACAAGCAATCTCAATCTATCCTATTTCCTCCAACAGATTGGCCCTTCTGTCATTACTGCTCTCTCACTTGACCTTCAATCTCTCCTTGTCTATGGGCTTCTTCTCTGCCCTTTACACACATGCCCCTGTCTTCCCAATTCTCAGAAGACTCTCACTTGATCCTTCCTTCCCTGCTGTCTGTCATCCTCTGTCATTCTCCTCTGCCCTTTGTGGCTAAAAACCTTGAAAATGCCATCTACAACAGATACCTTCACTTCTCTCATTCTTTTCTTACCCCTCTATACCTCATTATTCTTCTGAAATTATTCTCCCTAAAGTTGCCAATGATATTCTAATCACCAAATCCGTTGGCCTCTCAATCCAGGTTCTTCTTGTCCTCTCTGCAGCCTTTGACACTGTTGCTCAACCTCTTCCCCTTAATGCTTTCTTCTCTCTAAGTTTTTGGGACATCCTTCCTCCTGGTTCTCCTCCTACCTATCTGACTGCTCCTTCTCTCTCTCTCCTTTGCCGGATCCTTAGTCAAGTCACATCCACTTAATGTGGGTGTCACACAGGACTCTGCCCTGGGCCCTACTCTCTTCTGCCTCTGTCCTCCTTCACTTGATTATTTCATCAACTCCCACAGATTTTTTTATTTATTATCTCTATGCTGATGATTCTCAAACCCATCTATCCTGCCCAAACTTCTATGCTGACCTCCAGTCACATATCCAGCTTCCTGTCTGACATCTGCAGTTGGATGTCCAGGTCCACTGGTTTCCCACTAAACCCTCCCCCCTTTCAAACTTTCCTATTTGGTGGGAAGGGTGGTGGTAAAGGATACCACCACCTTCCCAGTCATCCAAGCTCAAAAGCTAGGCATCATCCTTAGCTCCTCACTATTTTTCAACCCACCCCTGTATCTAATCTGTTGCCAAGATCTGTTGATTTCACTTTTGTAAAATGTCTCAAATATATGCCCTTCCTTTCTTACTGCCACTATCCTGGCATAAGCCTGAATTATGTCATTCCTGGGTGACTGCAGTTATCTACTGGTGGGTTTCCCTGCCTCAAGTCTCTCCCCATTCCTATCCATCTTCAATTCGACTACCAAAGTGGTTTTCTTAAAGTGCAGGTCCAACTATGTTACTCCTCTCCCACTCAACCAACCTCTATGACCACCTATCACTTCCATGATCAAATATAAAATCATCTGTTTGATATCCAAAACCCTTCATAACCTCATTCACACACACACACACACACACACACACACACACACACACACACACACACACACACACACACACACACACTTTTCCAGTCTTACACTTTCCACCCTCCATCTCTATGTACTCTTTGATCCAGTAACACTGACCTCCTGTCAGTTCCCTGAACAAAACATTGTATCTCTAGGCCCATCCTCTGACTGTCTCCCTGTCTCTGTGAATGTTCTCCTTTCTAATTTCTATATTCTGGCTTAGACTTTCTCTAAGTACCAACTGGAGTCCCATTTTCTACCTGAAGCCTCTCCCAATCCTTCTTACTTCTAGTGCCTTTCCTCTGCTGATTATTTTTTTATTGATCCTGTATATCATACTTGGAGAAGCCTACAAATTCAACTAAAAAGTTAGTTGAAACAATAATTTTAGCAAAGTAGCAGGATATAAAATAAATCCACATAAATCTAAGCATTTCTATATATTATCAACAAAACCCTACAAGAAGAGATATTTCATTTAAAATAATCATAGACTATGTAAAATACCTTTGAGTATACCTGCCAAGACGAACCCAGGAACTATATGAACATAATTCAAAAACACTTTTTATACAAATAAAGTCATTTAAATAATTGGAGAAATATTTGTTGTTCATGGGTGGGCCAAGCTAATATAATAAAATAATAATTCTACCTAAACTAATCTACTTGTTCAGTGCTATCCCAATTAAACTACCAAAAATTATTTTATTGAGCTAGGAAAAATAATTACAAAATTATAGAACAAAAGGTCAAGAATATCAAAGGAATTAAAGAAAAAAATGTAAAGGAAGGTTGAGCAGTACTAAATCTTAAACTGTACCATAAGCTGGTAATTATCAAAACTACCTGGCTAAGAAATAGAACAGTGGACCAGTGAACTAGAGTAAGTATACAATACAGAGTAGTAAATGATTATAACAACCTTATGTTTAATAAACACAAAGATCCAAGCTTTTGGAAGAAGAGCTCACTATTTGGTAAAAATTGCTGGCAGAAACTAGGTATTGACCAATATCTTACACCATCAACTCTAAAGTGAAAATGGATATATGACCTAGACATAAAGGGAGATATCATAAGTAAATTGGAGGAGCATGAACATATTACCTATCAGATTTAGGGATAAGAGAAGAATTTATGAGTAAACAAGATATAGATAGCATTGGGGGGGTGTAAAATGGTTTATTTTGATTACATTAAATTAAAAAGGGTTTGGACAAGTTAAATCAATGTATCCATGATTAGAAGTGTGAGAAGCGTGCTCACTCTAGAAAGAACAATACTCATTGAAGCGGAAAGCTCTCACTTTATTTTACATTTATTTTACATTTCTTGTGAATGAGTAACTCCCTAAAGGAGCACACTTGCTCAGACAAATGCAAGACTATAAATAAATCCTGTTCCTGATTCAGATTTCCCCCTTGGTTCCCCATTGACTGAATGCAACTCCCTGAACTGCCTCTTTCATGTCCTCCTCCTTGGTATGTTCTGACCTGGCCTAAAGCCAGAGGGCAGCCAGTCTTACCCTCTTTGTCCTCTGGGGTCTTTGGTGCGCCTCCCAGTAATGCAGCCTGCGCATTCCACAAAGTAGAGTCAGGAGCCAGAAGAGTTAGGGATATGCAGACAGCTTTATTGTTCTCTTCATCCATCCATATCCACATCCATCCACACTTTGTTCCCGGGGCTTCTCCTCTTTTATCCCCCTACTGAGCCCCTTGGCAAATAGCCCACCTCCCCTGTAATCACCTCTGACCCCACAAGGGTCGGGTAAACACAAAAAGGAAGGACGGAGCTCACGTCCCCGGAACAGAGCATATCAACAGAACGTCTGGGTCGCGAAATGCAGAATAAAACAGGACACACTGACCCAGAGACACAACTGTCATCATGACCTCTGTCTTTTGGTGTTACTGTCCTTCTGCATTCTCAGCATATTCTGGCGCTCGTGCCCCCGGGCAGAACCACACATCCCCCATCAACGTTCCCCCTCCCTTGTCATGCATTGCATGTGCATTTAAATTAGTTTGCTCCAATATCTACATCCAGAGAAAGATCTAGAAAGTCCAGAGTTTAAATGGAGACTGAAGCAATCTACATGCTATTGTTCTTTTTCATGTTTGGTTTTCTTTCTTTTTTCCCCATGTTCACTACATTGGTTACAACCCTTCTATACAACTAGACTAATGTCCAATGTGAAAGTATTTGCAGATCCTATACATGACTGCATGCTGCCTCGGGGTGGGGGGTGAAGGAGGGGAGAAAATCTGAAACTCAAGGGATTGTGGAACCAATCTTGTAAACCAAAAGTAAATAAACAAGTCAATGAACAATAAATAAATAAATAAGTTGGTTTGCTCCGCCTTGGGGGTGTTGGATAATATTAAACAGCTCCTTAAGTGTGTATACAGGCTTCTGACCTTTTACTTGATCAGAAGCCTGGTTCTGCTAGGTCACGGCTCCAATTAGAACCAGCCACCTCTGACTTACGTCCTATTATCACTCCTTTAAAGCTGGGAGTATCAACCCTGTATAAACAGAATTCCTTCCTTTTGTTTCTCACAGAAGGAAAGCAGAAAACTGGAGGGGAATTTTTATAGCCAATCTCTCAAATAAAGGCCTCATATCTCAAATACATAGAGAACAGAATCGAATTTATAAAAATATGAGTCATTTCCCAATTGGTAAGTGGCAAAAGATATGAACAGGCAGTTTTGGTAAGAAGAAACCAAAGCTATATGTTGTCATATTTTTAAAAATGTTCTAAATCATTATTGATTACTTAGTAAAAAAATTAAATTGATTCTGTATCATTTCATAATTTATTCTGTTCTGTAATTGATTCTATTCCGTATTGTCACTTCATTTTGTATGATTACTCAGGCCACGTTTGTCTCTTTGCCTGTGAGCTAAATTTAAAAGAAACCTTGTTATCCCTCATACCTTCATCTCCTAGAGCAGTACATCTGTTTGCTATATTTGAAAGCCTAACAACCTGACCTGGGGTATTTACACAAGACATATTGTCCACCTTTGCCTATCCTCATACAATTAAGGAGGGTCTTACCTTCCTCCTAGAAGGCAGGGAGTCTACTATCCCTTATTGACTATCAATAACTACAGGTTGAAGATGGGTCCAATAAAGCAACCAAGCATTCTTCTGTGACAGGGAGGGGTGGCTGCTAGTCCCATTCTTGTTAATGTAACCAATCATATCATCCTTACCCCCATGATTAATTACATTGTTTTCTTCACTTAACCAGTTCTAAGCTTACGAAAAACAGCTGCATCTCCTCTTCTGGGTCAGTGGCTGAATTAAGCTAGTCATTTGACCCACTTGTTAATAGGTTCATCCCTTGCTAATAAAATGGAAAAGCACAGAATTCTGTGCCTTAGTTTACCTTTATTAAAATTCTATTGAGACATATAACGCCATGCACAAGCAACTTCCCAAAAGAATGCTACTGTGAACAGCTTTTAAGTTCGGGTTACACAGTATAGTGAACATTCCATTTATTCCATTACAAATCAAGGCCAATATTCACAATTAATCAAGGTACAGTATAATATTCACAACATTACATCTTATCACAGAAAATCACAATATAGTGTTTACAGCAGCTTAACATTAGAATGGCTGCATAGTTTTCACTACAGTGGCCACAATATTTGTAACAAAGAACAAAAGAATAATCATCTGGTTTCTCTAAGGGGATGGGGGGAACCTTCCTTACTTAATCATTCAGTCATTTCACAATACAATAATCAATCTTCCACTCATGGGGCAATCACAGATTAACTTATTAATCAGTCACTTATCTAGCAATCAGTCACTAAGTATCATTAATCACTAAATACAATCATTAGAAAATTACACAAACCCTCCACCCCTCGGTGTCTAGTACACTTCAATTTCATCATGCATCCAAGGCAGCGGTTCTCAACCTGTGGATCGCAACCCCTTTGGGGGTTGAACAACCCTTTCACAGGGGTCACCTAAGACCATCGGAAAACACATATTTTCGATGGTCTTAGGAACAGAAACACCATTCCTCTATCTGTCTCCAGGTGGGTCCACCCACATGCAGATACGCCCACATATGAGTATTAAAGGGTCGAGGCATTAGGAAGGTTGAGAACCACTGATCCAAGGGGAGGCCTTTTCTTCATCTTGACTCAGGGTGGTCTCTCAGATATCCTGGATCCCCTTCAATGGTCTCAGCTCCTACCTGGATCCACCAGTCACCTGGATTCAGAGGCAGACAGCTCCCAGGTCCTTGTCCAGTCCTCTGGGCAGTTGTTTGGTACATACTGAAATTCACACAGTCCAGCACATCTCAAAACCTTCACCACTTCTGTTGCTAGGAATTCAAGGATCAATCAAGCCACAAACAAACAAAATCTTATCCCAGTCATGCTTCTTCAGTCCTCTAGCAGTTCAGCTGGCCCTAGGACCCAGAAATCTCAGCCTTCCAGGTGGCAGCAACTTCAGCCTTCACCAGATTCTAGTCTCATAGAAAACTCCAACTCAGCTCTTAGTCCAGCAACCCAGCTTCCAGATGCTGTGAAAATTCTGCTCCCTCCACCAGGAGCCACCAGGAAGAAAATTCTTGATTCTGGTTCTCTGTCCCTGGAACTCTTCTTACACACACACACACACACACACACACACACACACACACACACACACACACACACACATACTGGCTTCCTATCTCAGTCAACCCCCTCCTGCTATGTCAGCAACAGGAGACAGACTTCACACCCTCTGTTTCTTTCACACAGGAGACAGAGTTCACATCCTCTGTTTCTTTCACAGAAGTACTCAGCCCTTAGTTACTAAGGATTAAGTACCTGCTAAATTAATTACCTTACAAGATATTAGAGAAAATGCAATTGAAAACAACTCTGAAGTACCATTTCATACTATCAAGACTGGCTAAAATGACAAAAGGTGACAAATGCTGGAGAGGATGTAGGAAAATTGGTATACTAATACACTATTGGTAGAATTGTGAACTGATCCAACCATTTTGGAGAGCAATTTGGGATTTATGCCCAAAGAATTATAAAATTGTATATACCCTTGGCCTAGCAATATCACTATTAGGTCTGTTTCTCAAGGTGATCAGGAAAAAAGAAAATAAACCTGTCGGTTCTAAAATATTTATAGCAGCTCTCTATGATGGCAAAGAATTGGAAATTGAGGGGATGCCCATGAATTGAGGAATGGCTAAATAAGCTGTGGTATATGATTATGATGGAACACTACTATGCTATAAGAAATGACCAACAGGGTTTTTTTTTAATATGGAAAGATTTGCATGAAATAATGCAGAGTGAAATAAGCAGAACCAATAGTATGCTATGTAAAGTAATAGCAATATTGTTCAAAAAATAACTGTGGTGGTGGCTAGGTGGTGCAGTGAATAAGAGCACTGGCCCTGGAGTCAAGAGGACCTGAGTTCAAATCTGGCCTCAGACACCTTAACACTTACTAGCCACGTGACCTTGGGCAAGTCACTTAACCCCAATTGCCCTCCAAAAAGCAAAAACAAAAGAAAAACAAAAACAAAAAATAACTGTGAATGACTAAGCTATTCTGAGTAATATGAATATTTAAATCAACTATGAAGGACCTATGAAGGAAAATGCTATCCTTATCCAGAGAACTGATATATGGAAGTATGTATTTTATGGTTCCACATATATATCTGTATCACATGTTTGCTTTTTCTAATGCAGAGTTGGAAGGGAGGGAGAAAGACAACTAAAAATGTAGTTTAAAAAATAAAATAAATTTTAAATGTAAGTTAAAGATGGGTTGCTGGTTATCAGGGTTCCCCATTTTGAGGCATTAGAAACTAGGAGAAGATATAGTTGAATTAACCAAATGAAGATAGAAACAGGAGAGGAAGCTGGGCATGAAGGAAGTTTGGGACAATAAGTAAAGAGAACTGCTTACAGATGTTAAAAGATAATTTCTGGCATAACTTTCTTACTCCATTAAGATAAGCAGATCAAATAACAAGCTGGAGTCTGCAAAATCAAGCTGAGGCATCAACTAGTGTTAAACTGGTTAGTTCCTGACGTGTCTGACTGTAAATTCCAGCTTGAGATATCAGCTATAAGTTTGGTGTTTAGTGGCAAGTTTCCTATTTTACCCAGTTTAGATCTTCCCGTTCTGTCATCTGTTCTTTGATGCATAAATTGCATTGCCCTTCTGCTTTCTATAAAATTCCTTTGTACCCATCCTACCTATGTAACCAAAGCCTTTGCTGAAATTATTCATATACATATATATGTATATATGTGTGTATGTACATGTATGTGTGTGTGTGTGTGTGTGTATATATACATATACATATATATGCTCAGGGTTGTTTTAATTTGCATTTCTCTAATCAAGTGATTTTAATCATTTTATCATGTAACTATAGGTAACTTTGATTTCTTCTGAATACTGCTTGTTCACTTCCCTTGACATTTATCAATTTTGGAATGACTCGTACTCATAAATTTGACTCGGTTCTCTTTATATTTGAGAAATTAGGTTTTTATCAGAGAAACTTCCCATAAAAACTCCCCCTCCCCCCCAGTTTCCTGCTTTCCTTCTATAATCTTGGCTGCATTGGTTTTGTTTGTGGAAAACTTTTTAAATTTAACAGAATCAAAATTATCCATTTTACATTCCATAATGCTCTCCATCTCATTTGGTCATAAACTCTTCCCTCATTCATATATCTGACAGGTAAAGAAAGGATTCCATGCTCCCCTAATTTGGTTATTCAATCACCCTTTATTTCTAAATCCTGTACCCATTCGGACCTTATCTTGGTTTGTGGCACGAGGTGTTGATCTCTACCTAATTTCCGCCAAGCTGCTTTCCAATTTTCTTAGCAATTTTTGTCAAATAGTGAATTCTTTTTCCTTGGTTTCAATATCTTGAAAATCTGCATGAATTTCTTTCCCATCAGATTCAATTGGTATTCTTCTTCTTGAGTGCCACTTTTATTTCCTGACATGATGTATCACAGAGCATTACACTGACACGTTGTCTAAAAATGTGGTGATTGTGGAGGTTTGCACTGTTGCTTCGGATAAAATAGATTACGTTTATGTTCCTATTCACCTGCATTTATGGTGCCATTTGCATTTGCAAATTCTTAGGATGATCTGACTCACATGATGCTCTCTACAAGTTTATATTCTGGTCAACTTTTTGTTGTTTTTTGAGATTGTATTAGTTGTGGCTTGTTCTCTATCCTCACCCCTCTCCCATGCTAATCTTCCACTCCTAACTACTGGTTCTTTCCCTGCTACATTCAAACATGCTCAACTCTCCCTCACCCTTTAAAAACTTTCACTTGACCCAATCATATCCTCAAATGATTATCTTACATCTCAGCTCCTTCTCAAATTCCCGGGAAAACAATCTACATTCATTCTGCCTTTGACATTTTTGACCACCTTCTCTTGGATACTCTCTCCTCTCTAGGTTTTAATGCCACTGCTCTCTCCTGATTCTTCTTCTACCAGTCTGATTGTTCTTTCTCCTTTGCAGGGTCACAATCTATGGCATAAGCCCTAACTTTAGGAGTTACAATGGCTCCACCCTGAGCCTCTTCTTTTCAATCTACATTGGTCCAAGCCCAGCACTCTATCCACTTCCCGACCTAGCTTCCTATATCTATCTCTCACTACCTTTCTTTGTGGTTGAGGCAAAATTTAGTTTACTGGAAATAGTTGAAAAATGAACCATCAGATTATTTCATAGTATCTATGGATAAGACCAGGAGATAAAGTTGGAAAGGGTCAATCTTTACTTAGGATTTCCCTCAGTCTGGGTCTTCTACTCTACCTATAGGGCCAATGACTTTCCTCATTATCTCACTTCTTGTCATCAGCTGTCTCCCCTCTATTCCTATAAAGGGGGCTGGAATGCCATGCTTGCTGTAACCTCCCAATTCCATAACGTTCTCCCTCTGGTTCTGATAACTCCTTTTTATACAAATTCCTTAAGGCATAGCAGTCTCTCTTGATTGACTGAAGTTGATTCAATCAAAAATATTCTCACTTAATTATTAAAGCTAAAATGGGGTGGTTTCAAAACATTGATTTGTAAAGTGAACAGCTGGCTAAGAAAATGTTAATTGAGATTTTTAATTTCTCGACCACAGCTTACAATATAGAGTTTACAGATTCCTAGCCAGTAATGAATGGAGTATATCTAAGAAAGGCTGGCACAAATACATTTGTCACTAATCATGCATATGTAAGTGTAGCGATTGAAATTAAGGTAATTGAAACAGAAATTAAGCGACTAAAATTAAGGCACAAAGTTCTGAGCACATTCATTTTATTGGTAAGGACCAGCACTTACCAAGAAAAAGGGTCTTTTCAGCTCCTCAAAAAGTCAAAAGTCAAAAAGACCACAAGGTGGGACTTGTTAGTCTTCATAGAGTTTGGGGAAGTACAAGAGAACAAGGAACAGGAAATGTCACAGATGGGAAACAATCCTATTGGTAACAAAATCTGAAGGGGCAGCTAAGTGATACAGTAAATAAAGTTGCCAGGCTTGGAGTCAGAAAGATTTGAGTTCAAATCTGACCTCAAATACTTATTAGCTGTGTGACCCTAGGCAAGTCACTTAACACTATCAAAATGGGGACACGCTGGAGAAGGAACTGGCAAAACAGTCATGTATCTCTGCCAAGAAAACCCCACTGGTATGTCCATAGGCTCATTCAGAGTCAGACATGACTGAACAACAAAAAAGTCTGTGTTGTCACAGACAATGGAAAACAACACGATGGGATAAAAGTCAGGAATGCAGGACTATCAACAACCCCTCCTCCCATCTTGTTGCTAGGGAAAGTTGGCCACCCAACTCACTTGCATCTGTTTTTAGAGTTCATAAGTTTAAAATTCATAAAGTGATCATCAAAAAACCTGCCAGAACTGGAACTAATTGGAAAAGATGCATTACTTGGTGAATCACTTGGTTGCAGCAAAAGGAGAGATTCTGATTGCTGTGGATAAATTCACTAACCTTGGCAGTATATTTTCCAAGGTTGTACATATAGATGATGAGGTTGACACCCACATTGCCAGAGCTAGCTCAGTGTTTGGGAGTCTCTGAAAGAAAGTATAAGAGAAAAGAGTTATTAGACTGATCACCAAACTGAAGGTCTACAGGGTCATTGTGCTGACCTCACTGTTGGATGCCTATGAAAACTGGACAGCATACCAGTGCCATGCCAAGAAACTGAATCACTTCTGTTTGAATCATCTTAGGTAGATTCGGAAGATCACCTGGCAGGATAAGGTACAGGACATTGAGGTACTTTCTTGAGCTATACTGCCAAGCATTCAACCTCTACTGCAGAAAGCCCAACTCTGATGGGCTGGCCACACTGTTCCAATGCCAAATGTAAATGTTCTTGTCCCCTTCTAGAACACTCTGCACCACAGATACACAGAGGCAAAGCAGGAGAGTAGTGTCACAAAAACCCAAAAGGAAAATAAGGGTATTCAGGAGGAGTGGGTGGTTAATAGTGTAAAATATAGCAGATAGGTTTAAAAAAATGAGAACTAAGAAAAGGCGATCATATTTAGCAAATAAGAAATCACTGGCAATTCAGAAGTCATTTCAAGCAGAGTGATAAAGCTGAAAGATGGTTTGCACAGGGCTGAGGGGTAAGAAGAGTAGAAAAAAGGAGTGTAAACAACTTTTTCAAGGAGTTTGGCTGAGAAAAGGAAGAGAGATATAGGAATAAAAGCTTGAGGAGATGGCAAGCTCTAGTGAAGGTCTTTATAGTTTTTAATGAAGATGGGAATATCTGAAAGCAACAGGAAAGTAAGTAACTTATTCAAGGAAGAGCATGATTGAGGACATGACCTGCTGGAGTTGAAAAGGAATGGAACCAAGTGAACATATGAAGCAGTTGGACTTGAGAAGATTCACCTCCTTGTCAGACTGGGGGAAAGGAAGAGAGTAGGAGATGATGTCAAGGGGTATTGAGAACCAAAGATGGAGCATATATCAAAAGGCATCAATTTTTTTTCCTACATCTTCTTTTTAGATGTATTTCTTGTAAACAACATACTAAGGGGTTTCAGTTAATCTATTCTGCCATTCTTTTTCACTTTGTGTTGCTTAGACCACTCACTTTTTTAAAAATAAAGTTTTATTGAAGTCTTTTGATTTTTACATTGTCTACAAACCTCCTGCACTTCTCTATCTTACCCCTCCCAAAGACTAATTACTTCTAATTTTTCAAGAATCATACATTATATTCAATATTACAGACTTGTGGAATCCAAACCTCTACAAAACTTAAAGGCTGGTCAAAATAAGGTGCTCAATGGGAGCTTTAAAAATTAGTATTCTCTCATGTTAATTCATAAGGCCTTTACCTTTTCAGAGATCCTTTTTCTCCTGTGGAATCAGCTGTAATTGCTTTTCATATAGTGCACAATTTTTCTTTTGTGAGCTAGTGAGAACTGAAGGAAATATTTGATATCCCATTTTCTTAGTTATATGACCTTGGAAATTTAATTGTTATAACTTGATTCTTACTTAGAAATGAAAACCAAACTTTCCTTCTTGTGGTCAAATGACAATACAAGAATTTGGAAAAAATGTTGAGTGAAATTAGGTAGGGAATAATTCAATCAATGAGCTTTCCTATGAGTTTGAACCTTTTTCAGTGAGTAGTATAAAAGGAAGCTAACGGAGATTGAGTAGCTCAGGTAAGGTGCTTAAGTTCATGATACAGAAGGAATGGTGAAAAAAACTCAAGTGTTAGGCCTGGAAAAGAGAAGGCCCTAAGAGGACACAATGGCTGTCTTCAAGTATTTAAAGGACTGTCTGTACAAGGAATGAGACTTTTCTTGTTTTGTGGACAAAGGAAGAGTAACTGGTTGAAGGGGGAAAGACAAATGGACACTTAATGAAGAAAAAATTCCTCACCCTTAGAGCCATCCCAGACTAGAACAGACCGTCTTTGTCAAGTAGTGCATTTCCCTTCTCACTAGCTATCTTAAAAATAAGACCTAGATGACCATTCCTCAGGGAGGGTATGGACATTATTCTTTTTCATATATAGGTTGAACTAGGGCCCATGGAAGACCCTCCTACCTCTGAAATTCTGTGTTCTTAATGAAATCTTTCTTATGCCCATTACACACATACAACATCTACCTTGTGTGAATACTTTTTTACTAGCTCATATGCTGTAGGCTCCAGTGGAAAGCATCTTCATATTTATCATATGCAACATATTTCTTTTTTTAATTTTACTTCTATTTTGAAGGCAATGACTTTCCTGTTTATCGTTGTATTCCTCAGGGCTTAGTACACTGCCATGTACATCATAGATGCCTAATGAGCATTTTTTGAGCTGAAGAGAGATGATGATATGTAAGACTCTTGAGGTTACTATGCAGTATGAATTTTCTTATGTCGAGTCAGGGATCCTCTCTGGCTGAAGGCTTTGCCACACTGATGACATTCATAGGGTCTCTCTCCAGTATGAATTCTCACATGTCGAGTAAGATCATTCCTGGAGGAGAAGGCCTTCCCACACATAGGACATGCATAAGGTTTCACCCCAGTATGTACTCTCATGTGCAAATAAAGACGATTCCTAGCAGAGAAGGCCTTCCCACATTCTTTACATTTATAAGGTTTCTCTCCAGTGTGAATTCTCACATGTTGCTTCAGACCTGTCCTCCGCAGAAAGGCATTACCACACACATGACATTTAAAAGGTTTCTCCCCAGTGTGCATCTGCACATGTTGAGAAAGATACGACCTCTGAAGGAAGGCCTTCCCACATTCATGACATTCATAAGGTTTTACTCCACTATGTATTTTCTCATGACGGGTAACTCCAACCTTTGAGCAGAAGGTCTTCCCACATTCATGGCATTCATAAGATCTCACTTCACTATGAATTGTTTGATGAACATTAAGGATGACAATTTCACGGAAAGCATTCCCACATTCATTACATTTATAAGGTTTTTCTCCAGTATGAATTCTCACATGTCGAATAAGACTTGCCTTGCTATGGAGGGTCAGCCCACAAATAAGACATTTATTCTTTCCAGAATGAATCCTGTGACAAGAAAGAAGGAACAGGTGGTGATTAGAAGCCTTACTACACAGATTACGTAACTAAGCCTGGGCTCTACTATTCATTTCCTGATGTTTAATAAGCTATATATCCTGGGAGAAGAGCTACCAGAAATAAATATAAATTCATAGGATTTCTTCCCAGTATATATACTTTGAGAGAAATTGATGGGTGACCTGTAGGGAAAGACTTTTACATATTCCTTTCTCTCTAGGTTATGATCCTTAATGTTTAAGGTCAAATTGGGAACTGAAGGATTTCCCACATCCACTATAAACAGAAAACATTTTATTTGATTCAATTCTATCACATTTGCTTCAGTGTCAACACAGATTAAAACTTTTTCTTTAACAAATCACATTTACAAAGCCTCTTTCCTACAAGGAACTCCTATTGTCAAAAAAGCACTGACCTTACAACTCAACTTACAACACTCATGGTCTCTCATTTTACTGTGAGTTTGACTTTCACTGACTATTACTTACCAAGAATACTTCTCTTCAGTGCACTGTTGCCTCTGTAAATTGGCATCACACTCCAGGGCTTTTTTCAAATTCGAGACAAAGAGATGAACCTTTGCACATTCTTCCTGGGACGAAGGTTCAATAGAAATGCCCAGTTTTGGAGATGAATCCTTGGTTTCAGGAATATAGTCCCAATCTGAAAACAAATTTTAAATGCACATAGCCTTGCATATCCACCTACCGTATACTTAGAGCTGATTTCTTTTTCCTCCGAGAAAACTTGGAAGAAACTTGAAGGGAGAAAACAAACAGTTCCACTCCTATGTATCTGTGTAGTGATTTATACTTTTCCATTCAACATGATGACAACTGTGAGAGGCAAGAAGGTCAGTTATGACATTTTTCCAAAGGAGGAAACTTAGGTTGGATTTACTAAAGTCTTACAACTACTTGTATCAGAAATGTAACTCAAAGCTTGCTTCTCCTAATATCCATCCTAATGCTAATGTTGTTGTTTGGTGGGAGCTATCCTACAATGAAATAAATTTGAAAACATTTAAGCAGCAAGAAGACCATCACTTAGAGAAGGCATAAAGACGACTCTTGCACTCAGCTTTAAAAAGGCTGAATTGAAGCCTTTTTAAATGGTTTATTAAGTTGGAGAAGGTAAATGCTACAGGTATATTTCTCCTTAAATTTTACCGAACAGCTAATGAAGGATGTCATGCTCTCCTTGTGAAGATGGAGATGTGGACCAGGTTATAACACAATTTGACGGATTCAGAATCAATCTGACAAACTCAAAAACTAATATGTCAGTGGTTCTTTGTCACAACTGCAAGAGGTCTTGACTGGAGTAGTCCCATCAGTCTATGCTGTGTTAATGCTTTTTCTCAATTACTTGAATGTTTCCTAAATTCACAGGTAAGAGGGAAAGCTCACACACTGACTAACAAGAGTCAAGATCCAAAAGGATCTCAACAAGCTAGAGCATTGAACACAAAACATCTACTGAGCAAGTATAAAATGGGGGAAGTATGGTGGGACAGCAGCTCATCTGAAAGAAACAATCTGGAGGTTCAATGGACTACAGACCTGCTCTGAGAAAGCAACAAGATGTGGCAGCCCAAAAAGTGAATGTTAATTTGGGCTGCATTAGAGAGGAAATGAAAGGGGGATAGAATCAAAGTGCCTATTATGAGCTAAGCACCATGCTAAGCTTTACAGACACCATCTCATTTAATCTTCTCACAACAATCCCATATAGTAAGAGGTGCTATGATTTCCATTTTACAACTGAGGAAACTGAGACAAAGGAGGTTAAGTGACTCTCTCCAGCCATATAGCTAGTAAGTATCTGAAGCCAGATTTTAATCCAGGTCTTCCTGACCCCAAGCTGGGCATTCTATGCACTGTGCCACCAGCTACATCTAGTCAATCACAGGCATTCAGAACCTCTGCTTCCCCATTTCCAACTCCCTCGTCACTACCTTGCAATATGAATTCTGACTGCAGAATCAGTCTAAACTAAACTAGATTCCAACTAAATCTGCCATCCTTGCCTCTTGCCAAGACCAATGTAGTAGTTTAGAAAGCACCGAAAAACAAGAAGCAAAAATGTCCAATTCCCAAGAGGAAATTGAAAACCAAAAGAAACGGGTAAACAGTTATTACCCTTTCTGAGTTCAGGTCCTTGGCATCCTCACATACTAGCAGACCTAGTGGATGATCAAGAGGAACAACAGATTGGAGTGGCTTTGGAGGACAAATTCTGCATGTCCAAAAAGACAAAGAGAACGGCGTGGGCAAACTCTAGGCCAATGAGTTTGGGGTCAACCTTTAGAATGGTATTAATGAAATAGCTAGGGAGTGTCTAAACAAGGGAGCTGGGACTAAGTAATGTTAATGGTAATTTGAAGATTTTCCCTGCCCCCTAATAGGCTGAATGTAATCACAAGGAGTCTGTGATGGGACGAATTTGCTGAAAGGTGGAACAGAGTCCAAAGGAAGCTGAGAGTCGGAGCAGTCAGAGCTGGAGGGAGGAGAGGATGCACCCTGGGAGACACCTAGGCTTGTGAGTGTTGGTTTGTGGGAAGGCTAAAGGATGGTGTGGCTCTCTGCTGTGCTATGGTATATTAATTTGATGGGGGATGTGTAGTTCTGCCCGGGGAACATGAGCACCAGAATATTCTGAGAATGCAGAAGAACAGTAACACCAAAAGACAGAAGTCATGACGACAATTATATCTCTGGGTCAGTGTGTCCTGTTTTATTCTGCATTTCGCGACCCAGAGGTTCTGTTGATATGCTCTGTTCCGTCCTTCCTTTCCATGTTTACCCAACCCTTGTGGCGTCAGAGGTGATTACAGGGAAGGTGGGCTATTTGCCAAGGGCTCAGTAGGGGGATAAAAGAAGAGAAGCCCCGGGAATAAAATATGGATGGATATGGATATGGATGGATGAAGAGAACAATAAAGCTGTCTGCATATCCCTAACTCTTCTGGCTTCTGACTCTACTTTGTGGAATGCGCAGGCCGCATCCGGGAAGCACGCCCCAAAGACCCAGGGAAAAAAGGGTAAGACTGGCTGCCCTCTGGCATTAGGGCAGGTCATTAACTTCTATGTTGCTATGATGGATTCAGTTTCCTGCTCTTGGGATTTAGTTTTCTGGTGTCTGAATGTTTTGCTTTTGTCTTAGATAGAGAGAGTCTGTTATATTTTGCAATGCTGGCATAGTTATAGTTGCCGTTGGTGCTGTGAATATTGTGCTGGCACTACATTTGGTGGCAAGGGTGGGATAACGAAACATTGGACCTCTATTTGGAGGCAGAAGGGATTTAGAAGAAGAAATGGATATTCCAGGATAGAAGGATTTACCTTATTCCTCCCTAGCAGGGGAGTGAACTAAAAGTACAGGGCTCTGTGAAAACTGGGAACTGAGGTTACAGAAGACAGAACCTAGAGATTTAGAAACATGTTTGCAAGAATACCAATAAAACCAGGGAGAGAACTAGAAGGGGTGTGTAGAAGAAGCTGGGTTTTACTAATAGGTTACCATATTACACGTAAAAGCAGAGACAGGCTGCTGGAGGAGAAAACTAAGATGCAGAGAAAGTTAAGTGATTTGTATGAGAAATTTTCTGAATTACAGCATTCAGGTTTTCCTTTAGAAGAGGAAGCCGAAGGGTCTCAGGTGGTAGAAGAGAATGTTGTTGTGTGTTTGGCTCAGAAAAAGAAGCAGAAAAGTAACAGGAGGAAAGTTCATACAGCTTTGGCATAGACTGAGCCTAGCTGCCATGGCAACCACTGCCTGAAGAGTACATGGGTGCAAAATAATACAAAGTTACATGAGGAGGCTTTTATGATGACAGAAATTGGCCCCATACTAAGAAAAAAAACAAGAGAACTACAGGGGCCAAACAGAGTTCAGGGAGATAATTGAGGATTTCACTCAGCAAGAAGTTAGTTATATATTAAGCTGATTCACTCAAAGGATGGGAGAATGGTTAGTGTCTTGGATGGTGGAAATCAGTGATGAAGGGGCTAAAGGAATATGGGTAGATAGCGCGGATTGCTTGAAATTTACAGGGTATTAGTCAGAATTCTTTTGTCCAGCAAGCTTTTAGACATTACTATATGGTAGAAGTAACAATATGACCAATATGTTAGCTTCTGCTACCAGTGGATGCAATAAAGTTTATCCCACTGATTCTATGTGGCCTAGTGGAGAGAGACCCTGGTATTCACTTAGGGGCTGTATGAAAAAGTTAAAGGAGGAGGTAATGAAAACTGCTGTCATGGCTAGAGATGTAAATATGTATCACAGTATCTCCTTAACAGTTTCTCATAGAAATATCATAGTGAAGACAGCTCCTCCTGCTTATAAGCACCTGATTCTGACTCTACTAGCTGGTGAAATAGGGAACCCTCTTTCAGAGGTGCTAGATAAGAGTTCACAGCTAAGTGACTTAGAGGAATGGGAAAAAGATAAATGTCCTTGAGAAGAACAATTAGTCAGCAGATTCAAAGTCAAAATAGACTGACAAGAAAAGAACTGTTTACTGCTCTACTGAGAGCAGGGGTAGATTCTGGAAGAACTGATGGTATTCCAACTAATGAACTATACAAAATGCATCAAGAACAGGGGCTTGATGTTAGACGGAATAGAGAAGTGAGAACTGCCCCTACAGATCTTCCTGAACCATTGGTATGACTGTGAGTTCATGGACTCCAGAGGAACAGCTGACCCGATATTTACTTCTTTTTGGCTTTTTGTCTGTCAAATTTGTTTGGGAGATTTGTTTCCTTCAGATCAGGTACCTGCAGATGCCTGATCACTTAAGCCAGATGTCATCCCCTGTCCACAACTGTGATGGACCTGGTGTTGATCAAGCTCCAGATACCAGCTAAAGAACTGACCTCTCAAATGGGATCTCTTGGGACAGGGACAGTTCTACATCCAATTCCAGCAGGAAGTAGCCATGGAGGAAGACCTTCACCGCTTACCCCAAGATTTTGATCCCTATTCATTCAAGGGGGGAATGATGGGTTACTTGTGCTCAAGTCCCCACTCTAAGATACTGTTTTATGTGCTTATTTTATGTTATCCCTTTTATAGTATTGTAAAGTTCTGTTGACACCAGTTACCCTTAAATTCCCATTAACCTATGTAATCAAACATATTGTTAATATATGTTTGCTATGTAAGGGGACAGTAATGGTAATGGTAATTTGAAGATCTTTCCTACCCCTTAATAAGCCTAAGGGAATTTGGAGACCTTCCCTGATTTGAAGATTTTCCCTGCCCCCTAATATGCTGAATGTAATCACCTTAAGTCTGCAGTGAGAGGAGTTTGCTGAAGGGTGGAGCAGAGCCCACAGGAAGCTGGGAGTCAGAGCAGTTAGAGCTGGAGGTAGGAGAGGATGCACCCTGGGAGACAGCTAGGCTTGTGAGTGTTGGTTTGTGGGAAGGCTAAAGGATGGTGTGGCTCCCTGCTGTGCTATGATGTATTAGCTTCTATGTTGCTATGATGGATTCAGTTTCCTGCTGTTGGGATTTGGTTTTCTGGTGTCTGAATAAATGTTTTGTTTCTGTCTTCTATATGGAAAGTCTGTTATATTTTGCAACTGAGAACTACATCAGCATATTTACAGTTGCCATCAGCGCTGTGAATATTGCTTTGGTGCTACAGACTACCAACACCCAGTATCACTTCCTCAAGAACAAGCCACCCAAGAAAGTTTTTTTCCTTACTGGACACACACGCAAGAATTCTCTAAACACAAAAACAAATTGGTATTAAGAGTAATAATGGAAGATCTTTTATTATTGGACAGATGTTCATGGACAATCCATGTGAACAGAGTGAAATGATGATACTATGTAAAAGAATCCAGTGACCTGGGGGTATACCAACCACATCACCTTAGTCATACTTTGCAGAAGGAAAAAAAAAACCTTCACTTGGAAGAAAGAGTCAGCAATTTGAAAGGAAAAAATTAAATGTTTAGAATGAACGGAGGCTTGGCATCTTATACCGTAAAATAGTAATTACAAAAGTTCTATTTGGGATCACTTACCAAAATTATGAAAGAAGGTCAGTAATCTAACTAGAGTACTACAAAGGAACCAAGACCACTAACTACTGGGAGAAGGACCATTTAACAAGGAAAAAAACATCTTGGCACAAAAGAAGCTTCAGGCAACATTTCATCCTAGATACTCCCAATATATGTCAGTAAATGTTGGTGTCCAAAAGCTGAGGAATCTAGGAATGGAGAGATGTCAAGAAAACAGACTGGCTGAGTAGCAGATAAAGCTTCATCAGAAGGAACCATACCAGAGCTCCTCACCTCTTCTTCTAAAACCAAAGAAGGCCAGAGGCTGGCTCTTTGTCCCCATTAACACTTCGACCCCCAAATGGATAACCTGAGCTGTCAGCTGGATAGTCTCTCACTCACCTGAAAAACTGGTACTTGTAACTTGACTTTCTGGCCTGCAAGGAGGTTCCCCACGTTCCAAGTGGCAGATCACATCTGGCTTGGCAACAGTGAGTCCTGTTCATAAGAAAGCAAAGAGTTGGTAAAGAGTCACCTCAGCTTTCAATCCTGAATCCTCTCTTTTTGTGGAAAAGTGGTAAGGCTAAGGCATGTCCACAGACCAAAGTATAAATGATCCCTCAAGGATGTTCCATGTTCTGTTGGCAATAAAGGAGGACTCTGTCCAAGACTAGATTTGAATTCATTAAAAATTTCATTCATTGCACCCATTGCAAGGGGAGGAGGTAGAAATTTTTCGTGCATTCAGGTATCATCATTTGAACTTTTGGGGCTAATCTTAGACCTATGAGAACAGAGAGTCAGGAAGGTACCAACCACCGGGCTGACAAAATTAGGTGACAGTTTCTAGTTTTATAAAGCAAACTTCTAAGAAATTTCAACTCCCTGAAGGCAGGTTTTGTTTTGTCTGTCTTCTCCTAAGACAATGCCTGACAGTAAAATTATCATAAGGTCTTTCACTCAGGAACAGATAACACAAGTACAAAATCTCCCGGATGCAAAAGGATTAGCAGTCTCAGGCCTCTATATGTCAAACAATAACTGTTCAACTTCCAAGGACACCACACATTTCCTGAGGGAAGTCACAAAGTCCCTCTCATAGGCAGGTTCTGACCCACCCAGGGAAGCTGTTCTTACCCAGATGGACCAGGTGTCTGTAATTCTCCAGCATTACATCCCTGTACAGCTCCTTCTCAGAAGAGTCCAGGTATCCCCATTCCTCTTGGGTAAAGTCCACAGCCACATCCCTGAATGTCACGGATTCCTACAACACCAAACGCATTTACACTAACACAGGGACTGCCTCTCACAGGAGCCTCAGAGATAAAACTAGTCTGTACAATAGGTAGCCTTCAGAGCACACCACGAAAAATATCTCTGGATCATCAACTATGGCTCAATCTCTAACAGTTTCTGATCCATCACAAAAACTGGACATCCTTGTTAGGGAAGGCTTGGGCTGTAGCTCAAGGAACACTGGGGCCTAAAGACCAGAGATAAAATTCTGGCTCTGCTATTAATTACCAGCGACTTAAAGAGCTAAGTCTCACTTTCCACATTAGCACAATGGAAGTACAGATTAGGTGAACTGTAAGGTCCTAGCCGGTTCTAAATCAAAGACCCTACAGTCCTTATGATCCTCATTGGGTTGAGAGGTTTATAAAATTCTTTCCTCATGAGAGCTGTGAGGCAGGTGGTAAAGGGAATTACTATCAGCCCCATTTCATAGATGAGGAAAGAGAGTTAAGGAAAGACTAAAGACTCCCTTATGGGCAGGGGGTCTGTGTCAGAAAGGATTGCTGACTTGGAAGCCTTGGCTCAGCCACTGCCTTTCTCTCTGGCTCCTGCTCATGGCCACATCTCCTGTTTTAAAGTGAGCACCCTTGGTTCACCGTTCCACATCAATCATCCCGTAGTTATCACCTACTTTGGTGGGTTTGCTATTCTAGTAATCTACCATTCCACATTCAGCCTTGGATATTCTCCATCACAACCTCGGACTCCTGGAAAATGCAGCTTACAATACCCTCCTTCAAGAGACCCTCCGGGCTGTGCTCAGCTGTCAACGGCCTGCCATCGGCAATGAGGTATGCTGGAAAAATGTGCATTTATCTGTACAAGCACACCATAAGCACCTGCAGACTGACGGAGTCTTTCTTCCCTTTGCATTTTGAAGGGAAATGCTCAGGACCTCCAGGATTCGGCTCCTGCAAGGCCATGTCCACTCGCTGGTCCCTGGGCAGCAGTGTCACGGACAGAGCCATGACCCCCTGGAGTATACACGAAGGTAAGCACACAGAGCCAAACTGGGGGGTTCTGGGCCCCCCTCGGCCCCTTCCCAGCCGCTGTTACCAAGGCAGGACTCGCCTAGCGGGGGGCCACTCACCTGGAAGGGGCTCACCGTCAGGAGCACGGGAAACATGCTTCCCTCGGCACAGCTCCCTTTGAGGGGAGGACAAAGGCCTAGGAAGAGAAAGGGAGACGTGAGAGGGCCCACGCTGGGCCCTCGGACGCCGTCTACTTCCGGCGCCCTGCCTAAGGAGGCGTTGGCATGAGCGGGATCAAAAGCGCGTCTTCCCCCCATTCCTGTTACTGTTGTTATAATCGTGAAAAGCTCTGAGGGCTCTGACATTAAAGGGGAATCCCATGCAGGTACAGGAGAGGCAGAGGCCGGGCAAATGCTCGGAGGCTGGAGACGGACCATGGACTTCAGCCCAAAGCCCACAGCACAGCTGGGGTGAGGGGGTGTCTGCGGCGTGGGGAGGTGAAGGGCAGCACCCCTCCCTCGGGCCCGCGACCACCAGAAAACCCTGGTGCTGGGCCAGGTGCCCCACCCCCTCCTCCCTGCACCCTCCTGCGGCGCTCCCTCGGGCTTGGGCCCCGCCCCACTGAGGCCCCGCCCCCGGGGCCAACCGGGGGCAACGAGGCGATGGCCTGGAAGGACAGGCTGCGACTGGGCTGGGGGGGGCGAAAGGGGGACCAGCACGCCCCTTTGTGCTCACCCCCGGCAGTCAGCACGCACTCAGGGAGGCTGCCGGGGGTCGACTCAGCCACCCACGTGGAGACAGACACCGGAACAGGAAGCAGCCACGAGCAGACGCTTTCCAGACCAGGCAGAGGACCTGGCGGTCATTGCGCATGCTCAGAAGCGCCCACGCGTGAAAGGGAGAGGAACCGTGCATCTCTGTAGCCAATGGC
This sequence comes from Pseudochirops cupreus, assembly GCA_028627135.1. NCBI lineage: Eukaryota > Metazoa > Chordata > Mammalia > Diprotodontia > Pseudocheiridae > Pseudochirops > Pseudochirops cupreus. The sequence continues at coordinate 70,631,942 of CM053582.1, forward strand.
CAAGCACTTCTCGCGCTACGCCTTCTGGGAATTGTAGTACTGAGACCCGAGAGCGTGAGGCCATCCTGGGTGGCTTTTTTCAGGGGCCAGGCTGACCTCAAGGCTCCCGTGGCCTGTCTAGTGGCTGGCCTGAGTGGTCCCCGCCCTGCCCCCTCAGCCCGAAGCCTCCTCGCCTCTGGACTGCTCCCACGGCGAGCCTTGGGCTCCTGGGAGGAGCGAAGCAGCCCCTTTCACAGAGAAGGAAACTGAGACCTTCCCGGTGGACTCCGGGACCTCTCGCTGCGCCGGTTACTCGGCGCGCGCGCTTTCCTTGAGTTATCCCTTGTAAGTGTGTTGTGGCAGCACGGGGTTCTCGCATCTGCATCAGTTCTGGGAAATTCAGCGGAACAACCTGGTTAAGAAGAGAAACGGAGTAAATAGGAGCCCGTGGCCGTCCTGCCGAAGATTGTCCATCATTGTAATCCTGTACTAATCCAGCCACCAAAGAAACGCTCCACCGAACTTTGAAGGGTTCACTTGGAGAGGAAAAAAATCTAGAATATCAAAGGAAATGAGGAAGCAGGGAGGAAAGGGGGATGGCACTAGCAGACCTCCAGCTACATCATAAAGCTGTTCTTGTTCTGTCCTTCAGCGGTGTCGGACTCCTGCTGACCCCGCGGACTCAGCAAGCAGTCTACCCTTCTACCCTCCACTGTCCCATGAAGTCTGACCAAGCTCATGTCCCAGTTCCATGACCCTACCCGTTTCATCCCGTGCCATCCTCTTTTCCTTTTGCCTTCAATCTTTCCCTACAGCAACATATTTTCAATGAGTCCTGTCTTCTCATTATGTGGCCAAAGTTAAGTATTGCCTGATTTGATCTTGCTGTCCAAGGGACTCTCCAAAATTTTCTCCGGTGCCACAATTCCAAACTGTCAGTTCTGTGGCACTCAGCTTTCCTTATACTTCAACTCTCCCAGCCATTTGTTGCTACTAGAAAAACCATAGCTTTGACTATATAGACCTTTGTCAGCAAGGTGATGTCTCTGCTTTTTAGTGTGCTGCTCAGATTGGCCATAGCTTTTCTTCCAAGGAGCAAGTGTCTTTTCATTTCATGGCTGCAGTTGCTGAGTTCACTGACCTTTGAGTCCAAGAATATAAAATCTGACGCTGCTTCCATTTCTCCTCCCCCCTTTATCAGAAAATGATGAAACCAGTTGCCAAGATCTTAGAGTTTATTTGGGGTTTTTTTATGTTAAATTTCAAACCAGCTTTTACACTCTCCTCTTTCGCTTTCATCAAAAGGCTTCTTAATTCCTCTATTTTCTGACATCAAAGTGGTACTGTCTCCATATCTGAGATTGTTGATATATCTCCTGGCAACCTTAATTCTGGTTTTTTATTCATCTAGTCTGGCATTTCACATGATCTGCATATAAGTTAAATAAATTAGGTGACAATATAAGGCCTTGTTGTATTCCTTTTCTAATTTTAATCAGTTGTTCCATATTTGGTTCTAACTGTTGCTTCTTGACCCACATACAAGCTGCTCAGGAGACAAGATAATATGGTATTCCCGTCTCTTTGAGGACTTGCCACATTTTATCATAATCCACACAGTCAAAGGCTTTAGTGCAGTCAATGAAACAGAAATAAATGTTTTTCTGGAACTCCCTTGTTTTCTCCATAATCCAGCAAATGTTGCCAATTTGGTCTCTAGTTCCTCTGCCTATTTGAAAACCAGATTCCTCTTCTGATAATTCTCACTTCTCACATTGCTGAAGCCTAGTTTGCAGATTCTTAAGCATAACCTTGCTGGTGTGTAAGATGAGCACAACTGTTCAGTAATTTAACGTTCCTTGGCATTGCTTTTTTTTTTAGGATTGGGACATAAACTGATCTTTTCCAATCCAATGCCCACTGTTGAGTTTTCCAAATTTGTTGGCGTATTGAGTGCAACACTTTAACAGCATCATCTTTTAGGGTTTTAGGTAGCTCAGCTGGAATTCCATCACCTTCACTACCCCTATTGGTAGCAATGCTTCCTAAGGTCCATGTGACTTCAACTTTGTGGTTATCTGTATGTAAAGTCAATCATGAGCAGCTCTCATGAAGGCTGTTGCTGTGAATAACTTTCAGTGTCTAATAGAATAGTATAATGAATTCTCTGTTTATTCAGCAGTAAACTAAAGCATAACATTCAAGAAACTAAAGCATGACATGCACAACAACATAACATAACAACTTATTACTAAGGGAGCCACATAGTCTTAAACAAAACATAGCATTCAGTACATCTTATAGTCATCTTTAAGGGATAGCAGAAAATACAAGCACCATTTACCCCTAGGTCACAGTAAGTTACAATATCCTCAGTCAACACAGAGTATCCAAGTAAAGTCTTCTTTTATCTTGACTTGAGGCTGACTTCCAAACCCTATAGTTCTTCCTCCTCCATGGCCTGACCACTCCCAACTCTTGCCTGGATTCACATGTAAGCAGCTCTCCCAGCTCTCTGCTCTTGTTCCATATCTCACCTCACAAGGATTACTCCACTCCAAGTTCTTCTCAGTTTCTGTGTCTAGGAAAACAGTTTAACAGGGCTACAACAATATTTACAGACATTACCAGCACTATCATTTTACTTTCTGTCTGAGAAAACCAATACAGAACAACAGACAGGGCTTCTGTCTGAAAAAGAAACACAGATCAACAGAGCACCAACATTGCAAACATTCTCTCTCTCTCAGTTCTACCTGCTCCCAGCTTTGCTCCTGCTCTTAGCTGTTCCTTCCTGTTCCACCCTTTTTGCAAGCTCCTCCCACCATGGGCCCCCATGTGATTACATTTGGCCTATTAAGGGGCAGGGGACATCTTCAAATTACCTTAGGCCTATGAAGGGCAATACAGTGTATACTGTGTCCAATCAAAGATGAGGCTCCAAGGCAGTGGATTAGCTAAAACTCAATCCAGAAAAACAATGGGAAAATCCGATTTTGCTTGCCATTACACTGTAAGGTTAATATCTTTCTTTTATATCTCTATGTATTCTTGCCACTTCTTAATATCTTCTATCATTTTTGTCTATTATCACATACATTTTTGCATGAATCTTTCCCTTGCTGTCTCTCATTTTCGTGAAGAGATCTCTTGTCTTCCATTCTCTTGTTTTCTCCTATTTCTTTGCATTGCTCATTTAAGAAAATCCTATCTCTCCTTGCTAGGCTCTGGAATTCTGCATTCAGTTGGATGTATCTTTGCCTTTCTCCTTGACCTTTCTCTTTCTTTCCTCAGCTATTTGTAAAGCCTCATCAGACAGCCTTTTTGCTTTCTTGCTCTTCTTTTTCTTTGGTATATTTTTTGGTTGCTGCCTCCTTTACAATATTGCAAACCTCTGTCCATAGTTCTTTAGGCACTCTATTTACCAGATCTGATTTCTTAAATCTATTGATCACCTCTATTTCATATTCATAAAGGGTGTTATTTAGGTCACATCTATATGGTCTTATGGTTGTCCCTACTTTCTTCAGTTTAAGTCTGAATTTTATAATAAGCTCATGATGTGAGCCACAGTCAGCTCCAGGTCAGCTGGAGGTGGGGGTGGGGGTGGGGGATGAGAGACATTTAACTTGTTAGAATATCTTTTTTTTTTCTTGTGAGAGGTAACATGGTATAGGAGATAGAGGGTCATCCTAAGAAGAAGAATAAAGAAAAGAAATACTCTTCCAGATGATTAAACTAAATTTCTACTAATAATTTACTCCAGAACAGCAAAAAACTTGGTGTAATGGGATCTTCTGAGTCAATAGCTGCCTTTCTGCCCTTGACACAGCATGCTGTGTCAATTGACCTAATATTCTCATACAAATGTCTCTAGTATTAGTAGACCATGTTCAATAAAGCCCCAAAAATTATTTAGGAAAGAACTCCATATTTGACTTTTAAAATATTGTTGGGTTAGGTGGAAGGTACCCTGTCAGAAAATAAGCTTAGACCAACACATCTTCCAAATTATTCCAACATATATTCGAAAATCCACATTAAAACATGCATGAATGTCTTTAATGTTAAAGATCCAGCCTTTTAAAAATGGGAAGAAAAGCCAAATATGTAACTTTCACAGGTATGAGTAGATAAATTTCTAATCAATCAAGGAAGAGACATTTGCAAAATGTTAAATATTACATATAAAGCATACAAGTTGTTTGTAATAAAGATTTACAGTTCCATATACCATACTCCTTTTGTCGTGTGGCATTTAAAAAGGTTTGAGAGACATAATTTCTGAGTAATTTAGTCATTTTATTATAAGGCCAGCATGTATATTAATAAAAGAATGGTCATTTGGCTATCTCTCCTAAACCAAAAGCCCCTCATGGTGGCGAGCTCACAGTTTTTATGCTCTTGGAAAAGTAGATGTTCCTGAGGGTGGCAATCAATTCTGATCGGTAAACAATGAGAAAAATGAATTTTACAATGAGAGGGTGAGCTATATTACAGTGAGGGTCTCAGATCACCCAAATCTTAGTCAGAGACTTGTCAATTTCCATATCACCTGCCTGACAAAAGAGAAAACTAACATTTCCCAGACCTGGCTGAGCAAACACAATGAGCAGGAATGCACCCATTAGCCCAAACTTGGACTTTCTTTTACTGTCTTTGATTAGATCTCAGCCATCCTGGCTGGGTAAGCATTTTTAGAAAGATTTCCCACACTGGTTTATTTCTAGATCAAGAAGTAGAGAAGAGGAAAAACCTGGGTTCTGGTTTAATAATTAGTTATTAATACAAGAGAGAGAATGAGGGGTAAAATTAATTTTGTAATCTTGTAATAGAAATTCTCATATTCCCTGGTGGGGTTTTTGAGTAATTAATACCAATTAACACTTCGTTTTTACAACAACAACAACAAAAAATTATCCATGAAATGGACAGGGACAGATTGCTGTGAATGATGAGCCCCTTGAAGTGATCAAATCCTCTAATTTTACAAAGTTTTAGTTATTTGTAAAATTTGTAATTTTAGATGTTTGTAAAATATCCTAATTGGTTCCAACTGAAAGATAATATGCAATAAAAAATTTTAAACTTTTATTTGTTTATTACTTTAGTCTAAGGAAAATGAAAATGTATTTCTAGCTGGTTTTCAGTTCAAAGTGATATAGTGGTTAGAGAGGGCAAAGTTTTAAAACTCCGAAGTTTCTTAAACAGTGTACCTAAAAATTAGCCTGCAATGAGGATCTCATAAAAATATCATTAATGTCTTTTAAAATATTTGAGTGATATAGACTGACCTATCTTCTCTTTCTATACATCTTCCTTCATGAACCAGTAGGTACAGAGATTTATCTTCATCCCAACAAATGTGAATAATTGAACCCAGTGGAACTGGATACCATGGAGCATTTTCTAAAATCAGTAATAAGACCCTAAAGGTGATATTGTTGGCCTTGTAACATTTTTCAAGAGCTGGGCTAAAATAATTTGCAAACCAGATTAGCATTAGCCATCCATGTGCTTTCTTACTTGGCTGTCAAAGAAATGGAAGCAATTGGAAAATGGTTGTCACCTCTCAGCATAAGTATTTGGAGACTGATAAATGAACATTGGTTTTAATTTAAAATCCCTTTCCTCATTATATTCCAGTAAAATCTTAGGAGATCAAGGACATTTTAAATTCCCTTTAATTTTATTTATTCCTAGAAATGTTGAGGTCTGCAAGACATCTTTTCCAGAATAAGCCTGTTTCATCTACAATAAAAATGTTTTGATCCGGGTATCAGCCTTCAATTATTTTCTTCAATAAATCATGTTACTTATCTGCTACATCCTCATTTGCACTGGTCATCTGACAGTAATTTTAACATGCAATTGAGCTTGATTTTTAAGGTGATTGAACCAAGCACCAGTGGCAGTAAAGGTTTCTTCACTATCCATCCATTTCATTTCCATTTACTTTCTGTGCCTTAAATAATCTTGGAACTTCCCATCTGTATTCACTGCTCCACTAAGAGGAATGCAATTTTTATTGCAGTCATCAATCCATACAACTAAAAGATGCTCCATTCCTATCACCGTGACACTTCTGTTTCTTTTCTTTGTTTGGAAAACAAAAAAATGAGACAACTTTGCCTTCTTTTATCTTACCTGCATGTTGTATATTTTGTACCATTGAAAATGTCCAAATTAATTTTACCTCTAGTTCTTTCCATATTGATTTCTACTGTGTTGATCATATAGTGTAACATTTTATGCTGTATTAATTTTACAATTGAGTCAGCATCTGCCTAAAGCCACCTTTCTATGTACTCAAGTTAAGCTTAAAAACTTAGATTTCCTTCCCCAGTTGCTTTAAAGGCATAATTAAAAGAGAAGTTGTTATCTCACATACCGGTAGCCACTGGAACATAAGGTACTGTCCCCAAAAGATACGCCATCTCTCCTTGCCAGTCTGTGAAATTAGGGGAGGTTTTATCTCTGCCAAGGAGACAGCAAGTCTGGTAGTTTGGATCCCCTAGCAAAGACCATAAGAGGCAGAGGGGTTCCGTAACTAATGCCAGCCCACTTTTCTTGGTACATCCACTTGTAATATTCCAAGGCTACCAAGACCTTCTTTTTTCTTGTGTGTCAATAAAAAGGGGTCCCCACCTTCTCATTGGAGTCATTGACTTTACTGAGGTGGCCAGTCTGACCTGCTTTGTTAACCGTTACACACACCACTCTTAAACTGATTTTGCTCAGAGTACGCACCTCAGTTTATCTTTATTCAATTTACTTGAGACAGCATATTCAGGAACTTACACATTTTGTCATATTTTTGAGTTACTATGATGATACTGATGCCATTGAATTACATCAAATATGCATTCTAATGTAAAACAAGTCTTTGTCTGACTCAGTTTCCCTAACTGTAAAATGAAGATAATAATAGCATCTACTTCCCAGGGTTGTTGTAGAAATTAAATTAAAAGTGGTTTAGAAATGTTAGAGCACTAAAAAAAAAGTTCAACTATCATTTGTGATCATCGTCATCATCATTATTATACCGAAATACTCATAGTGGCCATGGGCTGGAAAATTAAGTGGCAAGTGTCTAAAGAACTATGGGCTCTGGATGACCTTGAATGTTATTGGGTAGTAAATGATGAACACGAGAAATACACAGAAAAATCCGTTAAATTGCTGCATTCCAGTGTTAATTTCATGATATTTGATAACGTCTCCTCTCCACTTGATACACTTGATAGCATTTTCCACTTCAAATAGATTCACAAAGTTACAATCAAAGATAAATTCTTTCATTTGGTAAAGGCCCTCCCACATTCATCATCTCCCATACCAATCCTCTGATATTCTCTAAGTCTGGAGGACTTTATGAAAGTTTTCGCACACTGATTACATTTGTAAGGTTTCTCTGCAGTATGAACGGTTTTATGTATTGTAAGAGATGAGCTCCAGCTCTATGCCTCCCTGTACTGCTTACATTGGTAAGACTTCTTTCCAGTATGAATCCTTTGATATCTAATAAGATGTGACTTCTGTCTGAAGACCTTCCCACATTCACCGCATTTAAAGGGTTTCTCTCCAGCATGAATCCTCTGATGTGCTGCACACTGGTCAAGCTTTGTGAACACTTCTCCGCAATGATGACATTTGTAAGGTTTCTCTCCAATATGAATACTCTAATCTACTTCATATTGGTAGGATTTCATAAAAGTTTTAAAACATTGATTGCAGCTGTAAAGTTTCTCTCTAGAATGAATCCTCTGATAGGACATAAGAGATGAGCTCTGGCAGAAAGTATTCTGAAATTATTTCATTAGAAGGCTTTTCTGGCCTGCGAATTTTCTGATATCTAATGTGGTCCTGGTTGTGAAAACTGTGCTTCTCACATTGATTACATCTATACATTTTCTCTCTAACATGACCTCTCTTATGTAAATTGAGAGGTGTTTGCTGGGCAAAGCCTGGACCACACTTGTTATCTTAAAAAAAGATTTTTCCAGTATGACCTTTATTTGGACTAAGCAGGGGAGGGATCATACTGAAAGCTATCTTGTAATGATTACCTCGAAAACCTTCTCAGAACTCCGGTATGGTTCCCCACATGCTGAATAAGCTCTCTCTGCTCATTAAAGCAATCTCTGTATTGACTGTTTGGGGAATACCCATTCCAAGAAAGACTGACCCTTGAGTAGAAGTCTCAAAATTTATTGTGAACAAGTGAATTTGTAAATGAGTATAGGAACTGCCCTGACTCTCTTGACCTCCCCAATTACACAGGTAACAGAGAAGAGCTATATGAAGACTGCCTGTATTAACTAAGACACAGAGTGACTTGACATGCCAACAATCCTTTGCAATGATGAGAGTAATCACAACTCAACATGTGGAAAATCAGCTCCTCTAAAGCTGATTAAACTCATTAGCCTTGAAGCAAACCTGAGCCATTTGGTGGTTTATGGACCTTTAAGAGATATCTTATCTTCAGGGCTTCCTCTGACTGTTATTCATGGGGCTCTCAGGCATATCGTGGTTTTTGGAGACATCCCCTTATCTTATTGTTTATGCTCAAACACTGAACTGTCAGATTTCTTATCATCAAGAATATCCTCTGAGCTATTGAGCATTAGGCTAACTGATCCCATGCTCATGTCTTATTTCCTTGCTTAATAAAAATCTTCTTTAATTTCACAGGTATCATCTTCCCATTAGGGAAAGAGGATTTAGATCTCAAGAACTGGCCTTTGTGTTCTGGGGGGATCTTCCCCCTTTGGGGAAAAAGAGAGATATGGATTCCAGGGAGAGAGAGAGAGAGAGAGAGAGAGAGAGAGAGAGAGAGAGAGG
>CM053582.1:70641267-70684248 GCA_028627135.1 Pseudochirops cupreus
GGGAGAGAGGGAGAGAGAGAAGGAGAGAGAGAGAGAGAGAAGGAAGGAAGGAAGGAGGGAGAGAGAGAGAGGGAGGGAGGGAGGGAGGGAGGGAGAGGATATAATGGTGAGAGCAATCTACAGGGAAAAAAACCACAGTTAGATGGGATGTCTCATGTAGAGAGGACTGTCTGGACAATAGGAAGAACTACCACTTCCTCAGAAACTATAATGAAGCCCAAGATAATGGAGAATGAGATATAGGGGTGTGAGATGAACAGAGAAAGAGAGAGATCGTGGCAAATGACCTCCATTTTTATAATGAGTCAAGGTTCTTACCTGAACAGGTGACAAGAGGGGATGCCATGGAAAGCCTGAAGAGAGAACCAAAGGCATGAAGACCCCCATGGTGAGGGGGCTAGAGGATCAAGATTAGAGAGGAGGGAGAAAAAGTGACTAGCCAAAGGTAGGGCCCAGTGGAGATGAGATAAAGTATAGTTACAATCAACCCAATGGCACTTTATTTCCTGCAGCTCCGTTCTGTACCCAGAAGCAGATAATGGAGAATCTACAGAAAAGAGGAAACAGAGGAAGGGAATCTAAAGTCAAAAAGCTTTCCTTGAGAACCTACTAAGTACGTGGCAAAGTGATAAGCACTGAGGAGAGGAAGAAAGGGAAACATTCCCTGCCCTCAAAGAAGTCATAGCCTAATGTGGGAAACCATACGCAAACAACGAACAATGTATGTGCTGGGTAAGTTCCGGATAATCCCTGTAGGGAGGTACGAGCGCTGAGTGGGAAGGGGAAAGGCTTCTTGCAGACTGAAGAATTTTAGCTGGGACTTGCAGAAAGCCAGGAGACTTGGATGAAAAAGGAGAAAATTGTAGACGTGGGGAACAGTCAGTGAAAAAGCCTGGAGCCGGGGCATGGAATTGTCTTGTAAGAGAAAAAGAAAAAGGCCAGTGTGAACGCAAGAGAATATGAGAAAGGAAATGAGGTTTAAGAAGACTGGAGATGTACCAAGGGGCCAAATTGAGAAGGCTTTAAAAGGCAAACAAAAGAGTGTGTGTTGGATCCTGGAGACAGTAGGAAGCACAGGAACTTATTCAAGAGGGAGTGCTGTGGTCAGACCTATATTTTAGGAAGATCAGTTCAAAAGCTGAATGGAGAATAGAGGAGAGTAGGGAGGAAGACCCACCAGCAGACTGTAAGGTTCAGAATTTCCCTGGCTGGGGAGCCCTGGGCCTTCCTCATAACCATGCAGTGTCCTTTTGATACCAAAGGAAGAGACCAAGGATGGCCACATTAATCCTAGATAGTAGTTTAATCAATATTATGAAGACTTACAATCTGCAGTCTGGGGTGGCAGGCAGACAGTTGAGTGGATCCCCGTTAAAGAACCCCCAAAGTCCCTGCTGTAATTACAGAAAATAGGCAAAGAAAGGGGGAGCTAGAGTGCATCACTACTGATTGGTGGATATTTTTGGTTTTCTGCTTAGGAATGAGCTTGGGTGTTAAACCAAAGTTATGCCTCCAAAATAAGTTTGTGTATTTGATGAGGTGCAGGCTCTGGGAAACTCCTTGAAGTCTGATTAAATCTTCCCACTTGATGAGGCATTTGCAGAGGCCATAAGTATTTCATTGTGGCTGGGCCCAAACCTGTTACTAGCCTAGCCCTCCATTGTCCATCTACTTCCCACCCTTGAGCCTATCAAAATATCAATCCACTCTTGCATTCACCTCATTAACTCCTCCTGAAGACCCTCCCCAAACTCACTACTGGAGTCTGACCTCATTGACTCCTCCTGAAGACCCTCCCCAAACTCCTCCTCTTGATCATCCCTAGATTCCTCTATACATAAGACCCCATCTTCCCTCCATGTGGTGTGAGAGCGCCATAGAATGACCTAGCACAGACTTGTTCTGTGACAGACCTTCTGGCTCGCTTGCCCAATACAAGCCTTACAGATACCTAGGCTCCTTAAGAGTCTACCCCATATGACAAACTTTTAAGAAACTTTACTTTTCTTTGGCTGAGAAGACTTGAGTCAAATTCATTTGGCAGGACCCGGCGTGTTGGTATTTTGGGGTCTCAAGAGCAACCCTAGCCCTCTTTATGGGTAACCTCTTCATATTGATCATGTACCAGTCCTGATATTCTTTTATGGCTTTCATAGGCCATAGTATCTGAATTTCAACTCAATACTACCCTGTGGTTCAGAATCAAAGTTATGATTTGTTAAAAGATCACTGTGTTCAGACTTCAACCTTTCACAGAGTTTAAGATTTTATGACTATTCACTTATTACTGTATTTTATGGCTTTTCCTCAATCGCAACCCCACACAGACCTTGGTCCAGACACGAAGTAATGAGGGCTTGAACCAGGGTGATATCCATGGCAGACGAATAGGGGGCTTTGTACAAAAGATGTTACTAAAGTAGAAACTACTGTACTTAGCAAGTCATTGGATATGGAGGGTGAGATTAGGGGGTCAAGGGTGAAACCCAGGTTGTAAACCTGAGTGACTCTGGGGACAAGGGTATCCTTGATAGTAACAGGGAAGTTAGGAAGGAAAAAGAGTTTGGGGAACAGATAATGAGTTCAGTTTTGGTCATGTTGAATTTCATGTGTTTACAGGATATCTTCAGTTGAAGATGCTCAACAGGAAGTTGGAGGAAGCTGGAGGCCTGGGGGTTAGGGCTGGACAAGTAGATCTGAGAGTTGTCTGCAAAGAGATGTTAACTGAATCCATAAAAGCTGATGAGATTGCCAAATGGAATGTCATCATTGTTCATTCTTTATTTTTGAAGAAGGACCAATGACGTCTTAACTTACTTGTGAATTGGATTTCAGTGAGGCAGAGTTACACAAAGTTGTCAGCCTCTCTCTCTTCCAGAGACACTGAAGTCCAGTGGCAGGACAAAAGTCAGGATGACTGGAGATGGCCTGCCATGCAACGAAGACCTTGGAGACTTCAACAGCTAACCAAGCTCTAAGCTGTCCAAAGCACCTGCCTTCTTCATGGCCATTGGAATAAATTGCACTCATCTGCCCATTCTGCTGGGGGAAGGCTTCACATGCTTGTGGTAGACATTCCCCTAACTCACTAATGGGTTTGAGGCCCTTTGATTGCCCTCAGCCTGGTTAACCCATCTGCTGGGACGATTTTATTAGTGTCTAGCCACTGTACATGCTACAGCTTCTTGGAGTCACAAGTGAGAGTTAAGTGACAGGTGCACACCAAAGGTAGATGAGCAGCCCTGAAAAGGGTTCAGCAAGCCCTCACCCCAGAAGGTCTAGAACAGATATTTGAGGGTTACCCCTTGCTAGTGAGTGAGACCTGGTTAAAATTCTAGTCAAGAAGACAAAGGAGCCATCAGACAGGTATCTTTCCTCCAATTAGAAATCAGATTAACTAATTTTGTATCCCGTTGTTTCCTTTTAATTAATTGGTCTTATTTGATAAATTGTTTTTAATGTATAAAAGGCTGTCTCCCCCTATATTCAGGGTCCAGTCCTAAACTGAGCACAGGGCCTGGTCCTAATTTATTGGGCAATTAGTGTGCATTGCTTAATAAATGAATATGCTGAAAAGATGGAATACTTCTTTCCTCACTCATCTCACACCCACTACTTCATCTTTTACCCACTGCAGTTTTTGGTGAGCCCTGCTACATCAAATCAGGACTCCAACCCGAAAGATAACAGCCTTTCAGAAAAATCCTGCTTAATTTTTCACCAAGGGACTTTTTCTCAGAAGTCAGCCTCTGGAGGTCAGACTCCTGCTCTTGATCCCTATTTCTGCCAAACTCAAGGAAGGTTTAGTATTAAGTTTGCCCCAGGAAATGAGGTGGTTTAGGATTAGCATTAAGCCTTAGTTTTCTTTTTAAATCGCCAAACTGCCCCCCCAAGATGTGATATAGCAAAATGGTTTCCATTAGTAGCAAGATACCTGTTGGTTCTCCCTTGGATAGATTTTTGACAGCATAGGGCCCAGGGACGCTCCCCATAGTTATGACAATGACTAAACACGTGATATCTGACATAAATCTACAAGAGATTCAACAGGCTACTTGTCCTCCCCTCCCCCCAACAATTCAGCACTTTTCATTATTGCAAATTGGAAAAGAAATTAAGGCTAGCAGGTATGTGTTTGTCTTATTTTGCCTACGTTTTTGTTTCTTTTAAAATGTAGGAAAATCTTTGTCCTGTGTCATGTTTAGTGTTATTTTTAGATTCTGTTACGTTGAAAGATTCATAAAGGGGAAATGCAGCCAGCCAGAAAAATCTGCTAAAAAGCTGCAGTCAAAGAATTTAGTATGTTGGAAAAAATTAATGAAGTTTCATACTTGAAACATTTCTCCCAACAAGCAGGAATAACTTTGTCTTTAGACTTTCAGCCAGAGATTAGGTTTCAACAAAAAAAAACCTGCTAAAAACATCTTAATAGATTTGGAGATAAATTATTTTGAGTTTTCAGGGGAAACCTCCTGGGTCTTTGGAATTCCAGGAACTCATTTCCTTCTGAAATATCTTAGTGAGTTTGGGTTGTTTCTCTGTAGAATTTGTTTTAAGGAAAAATAAGAATTAATTTCTGTAAAAGTTTCAGGGGGTAAACAGAATTTAAGATTATTTTTTCCTCTGAAGATGAATAGAGCAATTATATTAGTATAATGAAGGGAAGCAGCTAGGTTGAAAGTAATCCCATGAATGAAGAAAAAATTGATATTCTGTTTGCAATTTAAATTTACCTGGAACTTAACTCTTACTTGACCATGAAAAGAGAAGAGATTGTTTAACTCAGGGAGCAACTTTAAAACAAGTCAAATGTAATTAAGGAATGGAAAAGGTGATTTAAACTGAAAAGGGAAGGACCCCCTTTAAACCCTCTCCAACCCAGCTCAGAGATTCCCTCTTCTGATCCCTACCTAAGCTCAGAGATTATATATTTTTATTTTGTATTTAAGTGTAAATTTTTTTTAAAGTTTACCAAAAAACAATTTTACGGTATGATTTTTAGCATTAAGGACACATATCCATTAAGACTGTCAAATATGGTGAAACTCCAGGTTAGAGTTTGGTTTCTGTCAGACCGATTTTCAGTTTCCCAACTCTCCATATCAAACAGAGCTCTCTCTAAGTAAGTTATGTTTTCCGGTTTATTTAATACTCCCTTATCAGTAACAAGTGATAATGAAAAAAAAAAATCCCTCTCCTCCCAGAAAAGGAGAGCCTGCCAGGGAAGAGTGCTAGATACACTGTCAAGTGAAGTCACAGTGTTGGGTATATTAGCTAGGTTATTTTTCTTTGAAACAAGAGAGGATTCAGTCTGTGGAGTGAGTACATTCAGTGAAGATTGGGTACCATTGCAAAAGCCTGGAGGGGAGAGATGGAGTCCTGTATATGAGAAACCACAAATAATGAGGAGGAGGAGGAGGAGGAGGAGGAGGAGGAGGAGGAGGAAGGCGAGGGGGAGGAGGAGGAGGAGGAGGGGGAGGAGGAGAAGGAGGAGGAGGAGGAGGAGGAGGAGGAGGAGGAGGGTGGTCCCTGGGCAACAGAGAAAGAGTCTGATGGATTTAAGGAGTGACAAGTAGCCTGTGTGGTCCAGGTGCAATGAACTTTCCCACACATTTCAGCAACCCAGTCCCTGGCATTTAGCCTGAGCCAGTCTACCTAAATACTCAATAATCCTTTTAACTGCCCTTTCACTGTGGCACTCTGACCACTTAGCTCCTTTCATTGTCTGCACCTGGCTCATCCCAGGCTATTTAATCCCATTCAAATCTCCTCACAGTCTTTTTTGTATATAAGTTATCAATCCCATCCTTATCAAAATCTTAGATTTATTAGTAATCTTCCCCACCATACCAGTATTACAATGAAACTTTACTACTCTGACTGAAAGAAGGCTTGAGTGGTTGAATTCTTTCAAGGCAGATTCCCTGTACCCTCACATTTTGGAGTTCCCAGCACCCCAAACCATATCAGAAAGGCACTTTCTTGGATGAGCTCTCCAAAGTCGTCACATATGGAATTCATCAATGGCTGTTGAGTGGTATGATCTGAGTAGGGTAAGCTCCTTCCTGGCTCCAAGCATGGAATCAACTTCAGTCTGACCCAGCACTCCCTTATCCTGCTCTACCATTTGCCATTGCCTCAGCAGTAAGGTGCCTAATATTGAAAGAAGTGTAAGATATTGAAAAGCACTACCTTACTTTTGGGCTTGTACTATATCATCAGCCATCTGTTCTCCTTGCTAGTCATCTAGAGACCATTGTGTAAGGAATAGGAGTTCAGCAGAATAATGTTTACTCATGCATTTGGCATGCTATCTGATAAAGGCTCCAAGCTCTCAGTCATTCTTCTACCGCATTGTAGTCCAGCTCTTTGGGTATCACAGATTGCTCTCCCTCTTTTTCCTGGCATCACCACAACTGCAGTGTTTCCTGACATTCTGGACAAAGCATTTACATCCACATTAGTGGATTATTAGGCTTGTAGTGCATACTAAAAGCATAACTGGCCAGTATTGAGACCCATCTCTGATAAGCAGCAAACAACCTGTCCTGCTCACTAAAATATGCCAATGCATTGATATGAGTTCATGCTTGGAATTTTGCACCCTCTCTGTAGTGTCTGAACTTCTCAGTGGAAGTCTACTTTAAAGACAAAATTTAAGGCTTGTAGATAGGGTAACAGGATCTACCATCAGCCAATTCTCTGTTGGGCAGTACAACTGACTTTTGGTGACCCTCAGTTTCTTGGTACACAACAGCTCCTAACCCTTTCCTTTGTGTGATAAACAGAAAGTTTGCTTAATTCTAAATCAGTAATACTGTTATTGGGTAGGCTATTGATGAAGGCTTTTTCCCCATTTGCCCACTATCACCAAAAGGCTTTACAGGATTTGAGACAATTTTACTTTTCTTTGCCTTTTTGATTCTGGGTCTCTTCAATCACATGTACATGTATGGAATCCTTCAATGGTTTAGTAAGAGTAGTGTAGTTCCTTTTTTAATATAGTATTTTTCCCAGTTATATGTAAAGGTAATTTTTAATTTTCATTTTTTTTAATTTGGAGTTTCAAATTTTCTCCCTCCCTCCTGCATCTCCCCCTCCTTGAGATGGTAAGCAATTTGATATGGGTTATATATGTGCAGTCATTAAAAACATATTTCCATAATAGTCATGTTGTGAAAGAAGAAAGACACCAAAAGAAAAAAAAGTGAAAGATAGTATGCTTTGATCTACTTTGAGACTCCATCAATTCTTTCTCTGGAGGTGGATAGCATTTTTCATCATGAATCTTTGAAATCATCATCTTTGGAATTGTCTTGGATCATTGTATTGCTGAGGAGAGCTAAATCATTCATAGTTGATCATCCTACAATATTGTCATTACTATGTAAATGTTCTCCTGGTTCTGCTCACTTCACTTTGCATCAGTTCATGTAAATCCAGATTTTTCTGAAATCTGTCTGAAGCAGTATAGTTCTTTGAAAAAAAATTGCTTACAATGGCCACCAAACCCAAGGAAATTTATTAAACCAATAAGGTTTTGTGGGCATGGCCACATGAGAAGTGCTTCCACCTTCTCTGGGTAATGCTTGCCTTGTTGAGACACAATGTGGTCTCCATACTTATCATAATATCTGCAAAATTGACACTTGTTAATTGACTGCTTCAGATCAACTCCTTCTGGCTGCTCTAACACTTCCATTAGTCTCTCCATGTGTTCCTCCAATGCCTTCCCCCAAACAATGATGTCATCAGGTAGTTTACGTCCCCCACTACTTTCTCCATCAGCCCTTGGAAAATGGCTGGTGCTCTGAAGACGCTTTGGGCATACATTCAAACTGGTAAGATCCCAATGTACACAAATAGCAGCTTTTTATTTGTCTTCCTTAGACATAGTAATCTGCTAGTATCAACTATGCCACTCTAAGACTGAAAACCACTGGTTTCCTAGAAAATGATCCAAGGCATCTTTTGCCCATGGCATCCTATACTCATGCAATGGATAAAGTGGTAGACCTGGAGTCAGGATGACCTGACTTCAAATGTGGCCTCTGATTCTTACTTAGCTGTATGACCTGGGCAAGTCACTTAACTTCTATTTGCCTCCATGTTTTAATCTGTAAAATTAGGATAATAAAAGCATCTACTTCCCAGAGCTGTCATGGAGATTAAATAAGATGAGTATAAATTACTTATTATAGTACCCAGCACATACTAGGCATTATTCAAATATTTGTTAGTTAATGGTAGTGGTGGTGGTGATAGTGTTCTTGTTTAAAGGCCATTAATCTACCCACAGTCCATTGTTCTTAGGCACTATCAAAATGGGCAAGGCATAAGGGCTGCTGCCTTCTGTGATGATGCCAGGATCTAGCACTTCTTTGAGATGATTTCTAAGGCTTTTTTATGAGGGGAAGCCTCTGAGGTCTTTCTAGGAATGGTTGGCAATGAATGAGGTGGAGTCTATGGGTTGTACATCCCCCCTTCCACTCATTCACTGAGAACATTTATCTCCTCCTATTGGATTTCAGCCTCAACTTCTACTCTCCTGGGACTGGGGAGTTCCCAAACACAAATAGGTTAGGATCCAGTTACAATGTGGAACAGTCAGGGCTCCTGTGTTCACCGGTATTTCTTGATTCTATCCGCTTGTAAGCTTCTGCATTTTCCGAATAGGTGGTCCAAGTGTACATGGTGAATTCTACCTTTTTGTTTCCAGTATCCTGCTAGAATTTTGAAAAGGCCAGAATTAGTTCCCATCAGTGCTGGAATTCTAATGAGCTGCAGTGATGATGCCAGCAACCTCCTTAATGAAACTTAAGCTCCTCTTGACATACCTTACATACAGAAAATCTTTGTCACTGAAACAATTCTCCATTCCTATCTTGCCAATTGAGGCATTTAAAAATAACATCTTATCAGTTTAGGGATTTTTCTATTCGTGGAACTATTAATTCATTTGATTTACAATTTTCTAGAAGAAGGGTGTGTTTGTGAGGAAAGATGAGTTCCTTTTGGAATGTGTTGAGATGGAGATGTCTCTGGGACATCTAGTTGGAAATATCTAGCTGCAAGTTAGTGACATGATACTTAAGTTCAAGAGAGAAACCAGGGATGGATGTATAGGTATGAGTCATCTGCATAGAAATGATCATCAAGCCCTCTGGAACTGATGAAGTCACTAATAGCTTAGCAGTAGTAATGGTGACGATAGTAGTAGTGGTAGTAGGAGGAGTAATAGTAGAAGAAACAGTAGTAGTGATGGTGGTGGTGGTGGTGGTGGTAATAGCAAAAATAGGCCCCAGAACAGTACCTTGGGGTATCACTCATGTGCAGAGGGTATGATATGATGAGCCAGCAAAGCTGCTGAAAAAAGAGCAGTCACAAAGGTAAGAGCAGGAGAGAAAACTGTCTTAGAATCCCCAGATGGAAATGGTATCCAGGAAAGGGTGGTTAAGGTGTCGAATGTATTGGAAGTCAAGAAGGATGCAGACCAAAAAAGAATAACGTCAGATTTTGTAATTAAGAGAGGTTGATAACCTTGGAGAGACCAGTTTTTGCTGAGTGTTAAGGTTGGAAGCCAGATTACAAAGTTTTGGAAGATCAACCGCTTATGTCCATCACTTAGCTGTCCAGCAGGAAGCTAATTGCTTAACAAATGTGCTTCTTTTGATAGATTACAGACCAGTTAAGCGGCAGTGTAAAGTGCTGGACTTGGAGTCAGTTGTTGTACAATTGTTTCAATTGTGTCAGACTCTTAATGATCCCATTTGGCATTTCTTGGCAAACATATTGGAGTGGCTTGCCATTTCCTTCTCCAACTCATTTTTGCAGTGGGGTTAAGTGACTTGTCCAGAATCATAAAACTAGTACACGAGTGAATCAGGAGTCGGGAAGACTTGGCTTCAAACCCAGCCTCAGAAACTTCTTATCTGTATAACTCTAGGCAAGTCACTTACCCTCTGTCAGTCTGTTTCCCTATTTATAGAATGGGAATAATAACAATATCTGCCTCCTAGGGTTATTTTGAGAATAAAATAAAATGAGATGATACGTATAAAATGCTTTGCAAACCTTAAAGCACCATACACATCCTAACTATTATAATTTCAAAGAGATTCAGCTCATAGGAAAGATAAGACAATAACTTGAGGGAATGATATATACTTGTAAAAAAAATTTAAAAAAATAAAGAGGAAGAAACTTGGTTATGTTTGAAGGCAGTAAGAGGGAACCAGTAGAGGTGGTTAGATGGAAGGATCAGGAAGTAGAGGGAGGGCATGACACTCTGTGGGGTTGTGGGATGCTGAAGATGTAATTTGACAGAGATGGATGCAATGTTAGATATAACAGACCAACTTGGGTGTGCGTTGAACTGAACAGATTCATAAACAATGAAGGTTGGAGAGTTCAAGGCGGCATCCATAACTGTATAGCCCAACACATACATGAAAATCATCGGTTGAGAGCAATGATTTGGCTTTGTTGATTTAAGAATTCATTTATGTTCACAAATCTGTGACGCTACAAGGCTTTGAAAAATATTCTAAGCAGAAGCATTCTATCTACCTCCAGAGAAAGAATTGATATTGTTTGAAAAACAGAGGGAAGCAGACTATCTTTCACTTTCTTTCTTTCTTTCATTTTTTTTCCTTTTTATTGTAGTCTTCTTGTACAAAATGACTAATATGGAAATGTTTTACATAATTGCACACGTATAACCTAGATCTGACTGCTTACTGTCTCAGTGAGGGGGAAAGGGACGGAGGGGTAGAATTTGGAACTCAAAACTTTAAATAAAAACAAACATTTAAAACTCATGGTCAGGAAGCGATTTTAGTGAAATTGGGGGTTCCAAGAGTAAAAGGTAGAAGCAACACTGGGAGTGTTAGATCTTCTATCTGAGATAAATACTTGATTGGTTCCTTAACTAATGCAGTATGATAGGATGTTTGACTGTCTTTAACTAACACAGATGATGGAAAAACAGGCTTTTCTTCTTCTCATCTTTCCATATGAGGCCTTTGGAGATCTTCATTACCTCTCACCTGGTTTCTTCAAAGAGCCTTCTAACTCTCCAGTCTTTCCCCACTGCAAACCATCCTCCCACAATTCCCATATGGATTTTCCTAAGGACAAATCAGAACAGGTCACTTCCCAATGCAAAGTCCAGTGGCTTCCTGTCACCTCAAGATCAAATAGAAACACCTATGTTAGGAGCTCGGGTTGGGTTTGGGGCTGTCATTGCTCTCATGACCCAGTCAGTTCTTCAGCCTTCATTCATTGGGACTTAACAAGGAAGGCGTTACCTTTTGCTGCTGTCTCTCAGAATTCCACGTTTCCTTCCAGACTCACCTCATTTCAGCTTCTATAGGGGACCTTTCTTGATGCCCCCATATGGTCGTGCCTTTCTCTCCTCACATTTACTGTTTTAATGTTTCACTGTTGCATTGTTTTTGTATGAGCCATTAGTGGAACAAAGAAACCCTCCCTCTCTGCAAATTCAATTCTAGGCAGCTAGGCAGCACAGTGGGGCAGCAAGGGGGTACAGTGGATAGAGTGGAGCATAGAGTTTGGAAGACTCATCTTCATGAGTTCAAATCTGGCCTCAGATATTTACTAGCTGTGTGACCCTGAGCAAGTCACTTAACTCTGTTTGCCTCAGTTTCCTCATCTGTAAAATGAGTTGGAGAAGGAAATGGCAAACCACTTTAATATTATCCAAGAAGGAAGGAAGGAAGGAGATACTTTTCGCCATTTCTTGTGTGACCTTCACTGGTTTCTCAGTTACTTGGACTTCATGCTGCTGTTAACAATCTTCCAGTTTACACTGTGGTCATCGCTGTATGAGGTTTGAGGATTTCTGCTTACTTTGCTCCACATTGATTCATAGTGAATTCGGGGAACAGACAAGGCCAGCAAGAATAAACAGGCAAAACCAGGAGCCAAGTGTTTGCTAAACTCAAGAATAAAAATGCCAGGAGGGAAGGACTCCCTTTCTGAACAAGTTCTGCTAAGAAACTGGAAAATAATGTAATGTGAATTAGGCTTAGACTCACATCTTATATCACAATAAACTGAAGATGGATTTCTGTGCTGACTACCAGTCATTGGAAGTTTGTCCATCATTGCGGCTCATGGAGAATTTTTGTTTATGGCAGGATGATTGAGGAAAGGGTTTAATGATATTGATCCAAATTTTTTCAGAGTGATAATGATGTGGTTTGGGGAGACGGGGGTGAATACACAGAACAAACTTAAGTTTCAGAGGGGAACAAAGATAAGTTGGAGAGCTTTGGAGTCAATGTACTGAGCAATTATACACTGTGCAAAATAAATAAATGAAAAATACAGCATGTAACGGAGTTGCGCCATTTCATATACAAACCTGTGTATGGAAAGTCTTCTATTTGCTGGTGTTTCTAAAGTTCAAGCTAACAAAACTTGAAACATTTTTTATTTAATGTACAAATGGATTATACAAGAGCAGTCACAACTCTCCACACCCTTTGGCCAGCCAACTCTACTACTAGGTTTATACCCCCCAAAAGTCAACGACAGGTGGAAAGGTCCACTACACATTAAAATATTCACAGCAGCACTTTTTGCGGCAGCAAAGGACTGCAAACAAAGAGGATGCTAATAACTGAAGAACGAGAGAAGGAAGTATAATCTATTAATGCCCTGGAATATTATTGGGCAATAAGAAACGACAGACATAAGGCATTCACAGAAAAATCCATTGCATTTCTATGGCTTTACCTACAGTTCTCCAATACTCTAGAAGGTCTGTGCTCCAGCTAAAGAAGATCTTTCTTCCCATATTAATTAGATTCATTCCAATGAAGCTTCAGTAATACCCAGGAAGGTATGACTGCAGATGAAGGCCTTCCTTCATCCATTACATTTATAGGGCTTCTCTCCAGGATGAATTCTCTGATGTGCAGCAAAGTGAAAGTTCTGTCTGAAAGCCTTTCCGCGTTGATTACTTTTAGAAGTTTTCTCTCCAGTATGAACCTTCTGGTGTAAAATAAGGGATGATTTCAGGATAAAGGCCTTCCCACATTCATTGCATTTATAAGGCTTTTCTCCAGTGTGAATCCTCTGATGTACTCTAAGATTCGAGCTTCGGCTAAAGGCCTTGCCACATTCATTACATTTATAGGGCCTCTCCCCAGCATGGATACTCTGATGTGTAAGAAGGGATGTGCTCTGGCTGAAGGACTTGTCACATTCGTTACATTTATAAGGCTTCCCTCGAGTATGAATGTTCTGATGTCTAAGAAGGTCTCTACTCTGGCTGAAGGCCTTGTCACATTCATTACATTTATAGGGCTTCTCTCCAGTGTGAATGTTCTGATGTCTAAGGAGGTCTCTACTCTGGCTAAAAGCCTTTCCACATTCATTGCACTTATAGGGCTTTTCCCCAGTATGAATCCTTTGATGGACAGCAAGGTTGGAGTGATTTCGGAAAGCCTTTCCACATTGATTGCATTCATAAGGTTTTTCTCCAGAATGAATTCTCTGATGTGCAATGAGGGATGAACTATAACTGAAGGCCTTCCCACATTCATTACATTTATAGGGCTTTTCTCCAGTATGAATCCTCTGATGTCTATGAAGGTCTCTACTCTGGCTAAAAGCCTTCCCACATTCACTACATTTATAAGCCTTTACTATGCTGTGAATTTTCTGATGTTGACTAAGATCTGTGTTCCGAAAAAAGGTCTTCCCACATTGATTACATTCATAAGATTTCTTTCCCGCAGGAACTCTCTGATGTAGACCAAGAGATGAGTTATGGGTGAAAGCTGTGCCGTGCTCGTTACATTTATAAGGCGTTTCTGCAGTATGACTCTCTGGGCTCAAGCTCAGGGATGTCTCACGGGGATCACCTGGAAAACCTTTGACCCCATGATGCTGAATCAGATCTCTCTCCTCATTAAAGCACTCCCCACATTCACTACATTTGGAATAGCCATTCCCTGAGGTGATTTCCTTACATTCAAATAAGCTTACGTATTGCTGTGGACTCCTTCCACCTTCAGCATATTCATGATGAATCTCTGACCCCTGATTAGAATTTCTCTCCAAGTTATTCCATTCATCACCTTTCCCTTCGCTGGGAGATTTCCTGAGAATCATTTCTAGTTGTTTTGAATGACTCTCCCAGCTGCCTTGTTTCTTCCCTGACCTGATATCAGAATCCCAGATTTCTCTCAATTTTAAATCACAGGAAATGCTCAGCTTTTGTGTAGTTTCCTTGGTTTTAGGCTTGGTCTCCCCATCTAAAGGAAACAAAAAGAGAAAAATATATTGCCTTATTTCTACTGGCAGAAAGGAAACTGGTTTACAGTTAGTATCACTTCAGTCACCTCCTTTCTCCTTTCCCTCTGGCCTCCCCTGAATACCCAGAGAACATCTAGGCGAGCCACACATGGACCTATTACAGAGCGCCCTCCTCCTTTTCCCTCCCCTCATTCCTTCCCTTGGCCACCTGGAAACCATCAGAGCTTCTTGGCTGCTAACGTGGCTTGAAGAAGATAGGAGTAACCAGCTCCATGCCTTTCCAAGGCATGGAGGACCATGGAGGACCATGAAGTCTTATCATCTGCTTTGCCGCTGACTCCTGAGGTCCCCCTACCTCAATGTCCTCCAAATTGCCTGGAACTGTTAGCCAACCTACTATAGGTGCTGTAACCAAAGGATCCAGGATCTTGCTATTCACCTGGATTTAGGACTTCTGGGCCTTTCTAACTGCACTGAAGCTGAACATTCTGCTGTCTGTTATCTTCTGCAACTAGAGTATAAGCTCCTAAAGAAGAAGGACTCTGACTTTTTCTACATGAATTCCCAAGCAGAACCTTCAAAGTTGAATGAAAGAATCAAGAATAACAAAATACTGTTAGCTCCCATTTGGAGAAGGATTTTCTTTACAAAGAGTTTCCCATGGTTTCACACTAGATTCTCTCAACAAATACATGACATGGGTAGAACAGGCATTCTTTACCCTTTACAACTCAGGAAATGAATTCAGTGAGAGGACCAAAGCCCCATCACTTATAAGGGGAGTGATCCAACTCCAATTCTATAATGGCTGGTCCTGAGTTCTTTCTACATCCCTATACTAACTTTCTCTACTTGAGCATGATCCTTTTTTCCAAAATGATTATTAATTACAATTTTTATTTTGTTCCATTCAAAAATGATCTGTTTTATATTTCTGCTTTTCTATGCTTACTTGGAAGGTTTTTAGGCCCCAGCACATGATCACTTTCTGCAAAGTTGTTATCCAAAGCTGATAAATGGGCATGCTCCATTCAGTTCTGAAAAGACCAAAGTTCCTACTATATTTATTCTACAATGTAACTGATTTTACACTGTGTTAATTTTGTAAGTGAGTCTGTATCTGCCTAAAGCCACCTTTCTGTGCCCTTGAGTTAAATTTGGGAATTTAGCTTTCCCTCTGTTAGTTTGAAGGCATAAAAATAAAAGTTATCTACCATGCTTTCAGCTCCAGCAGACATTGATTTGTTACCTTTAAGCCCCACAAGTTAATATGGCACTATACCCAAAAGAGATGTTATCTGTCCTTGCCAGTCCTTGTGAAATTAAGGGAGATTTTGTCCCTTCTAAGGAGACAGCAAGTCTGGAAGTTTTGATTAGCTGAGACTACAAGTTGCAGATGGGTCTCATAAAAAAATTAGCATTCCTTAATTGTCAGAGAGGAGTTAGCTTCACTTGAATGCCAGCCCACTTTTCTTGGTATAGCCAAAAGTAATGTTTCACAGCTACCAAGACCCTTTCTTTCTTGGGGATCAATAGAGGGTCCCCTCCTTAGTGGGGTCACTGGCTTTACTGAGGTGGTCAGTCTGGCCAGTTTCAATAATAAATATATCCATAACTGTTAATAAATATATCTTGCTCAGAGTATGTGCCTTAGTCTACCTTTATTAAATTACTTGAGACAATTCCCTTCAAGTACTTTCCAGTGATTTGTGTAGACTTCAGCCTGGAAAGCAGCCCCTAGAGAGATGCAAATTGCAAAGTATTTCTATAAGGGCTGCATCCCTGTCTCCTCAGCAGGAGACCCACAAAAGAAAGATCTCACTATCAAAATCCTTGGCTTTGTCATATAGTTCCATATCAGACATGGATAGGATTTTATTAGTGTAAATGACATAAAGGAGACTATACATTGCCTCTGCACAAGGGCAATGAGACCTTTCTATTGGACTTGAAGCTAAAAGCTATGTGTTTTGTTTCCCTGCTAGAAAATGAGCTCTTTGAGAGCAAGGGCTACCTTGCTTTTTAATTTCTAATTCCACTCTAGTTGCTTAGCAAATGCTCTTTCATTTATTGATACAATACTTTACCTTTTACACTTCGGTGGCTCTGCCCTCACCTCAATGGGGGTGTTTCCTCCCCTGGGTTAAGGAGAGCCCACTCAAACCTGCCAACCTTCTATTTTTCTTGTCCAAATATATCGATATCCTCATAAAATGCAGTGCCCAGAAATGGACATTCCAGTGAGATCACAACAGATCCCAGTACAATGGCTTATCAGGTCCCTCATTAGGGACACTATGTTTCTATCCCTGCAGCCTAAGTTTCAGGACAGTTTTCTGAACTGCCCTTCTCATTTTTTACACCACTGGCTTTTTTGCCTAAACTACAGTCTAGACCAGGGGTGGAGAATCTGTGACCTCGAGGCAATATGTGGACCTCTAGGTCCTCAAGTGTGACCCTTTGACTCAATCCAAACTTGACAGAACAAATCCCCTTAATAAAAGGATTTGTTCTGTAAAACTTAGACTAAGTTAAAGGGCCACACTTGAGGACCTAGAGGGCCATGGGTGGCCTTGAGGCCACAGGTTCCCCACTCCTAGCCTAGACACATATCCTCAGCCTGGAACCATGCAAGTGATTTGCTGAATCCATGTATTTAAAGGAAACTGCATCTCGTCGAAGTTGGTGCCCTGTTTATTGACCTTCTGTCTGCTTCTAAAGTACTTCTGAAGACTGCCATCAATGTGACCCATTCATAGAAAGAGGCAGACTTTATTCTACAGCTATATATATCAGTCTGCTAAGGTGATTCAAAATCCTGGGGGCCAGGGAACAAGTCCTCTATTTCATGCCCCTCTTGGGGCTTGAGAAATTGCTTTAACCTATTAGGAAGTGAAATACTTTTCACTCAAAGACCAATGAGCGGAAGTGACTCAGAAGAAAGACTTCTGGGACAAACGAGACCCCCAAGTGTAGAGAAAGAAAAAGCTTCATGTCATATGGAGAACCATGTTTTTCCCCCAAGAATGCAAAGATCCCACAAAAGAAATGAGGAAAATAACTCAGGTTGATGAAAAGGGCTTATGAAAATGCTCTAAGTAAGAAGCCTCAGCCTTTCCCAAATGACCTTGGGGGATTTGAGGAATGTGCCCTGTCCATGTTTTTAAGTGTACTCAACATTTCCAGATGAAGACTTCCCGAGACAAGGGCCAGAAACTCTTGGTTTCCTTCACTCACCTAGACCAGAGTTCTTTGTGTCTACTTGCTTCAGTATCCATGGTGTTTCTCCTTGGTCCACCTGGGAGATCAGATCGGCTTTGGGGACTGGAAGCCCTGCTCATGGTAAATAAGGAAGGCCTGAGCACACAGAGAACCTCAGAATTCGGTGCTCTTCAGGGAAAGGGGACATTCAGGGAAGGGCTGGAGGGTGGTGCCAAGAACCCCTTAGGTATGCTGCTGGGAGCTACAGGAGAGGAGGGGGAAAAGTTCATTAAACCCATTTGGAATCTGAAAACTGGTTCTTTGCCCAGTCCCCTTCTAAAAGCATGAGAAATTTCCATAACTTTTAATATCTGCAATAGAATTTAAGGGAAATATATATGTCTAGAAAGAATGACAGACTTTCTCTGCTAAGTCTCTGAGGATAGGATTAGGAGCAGAAGATTACAAACGTGGGCCCCATATCAGGAAGGGCATCCTAATGATGAGGAATCCAAAAAGGAAGGGGCTGCCTCAAGAACTAGGGAGTTTCCTTCATAGGAGGTCTTCAAGCAAAAGTTGTTTGATTCTTAATTAGGGAGGACACAGAGGAAATGTAGGAAATTAAAGATTTAATAATCTCTTAGGTCACTTCCAAATCTGAGATTCCTCCATTCTCCTTTCGTCTTTGACCTGAAACTCCCTAGAAACATTAAGAGGCATCCTAAAAAGCAACCAATCAAACTCCCAGCTTCCTATTAGACAATGCAAATACTTTTACATAAGAAAAGGGAGCATCATGGACCCTGACTCTTGGATAGAAAGGACTGAGAATCCTCTGATTTTTAATGATGGATAAAAGCTTGATATACTGTGCAATGGGTAGCAGGGGAGAGAGCAGAGGTATTCCCTACAATGCCAGATTCCAAATGGTTGGAGCACAAGTGGGATCAGAGGGTGAGCTGTTCTTACCCAAAGAAAGTAAGCTCTGAGAGATCTCCAGCATGACTTCCTTGTACAGTTCCTTCTGAGAAGGGTCAAGAAGGCACCACTCCTCCTGGCTGAAGTCCACAGCCACATCCTTGAATGTCACAGAGTTCTAAAATAACAAAAACCATAGGAAATAGATTTGAAAAGACTTTAGAGATCATCTAATTCAACATTCTCAATTTACAGAGAAATTAAGGTTCAAAGAAGGTGGCAGACCTGTCCAAAGGCTATACTGTTCATAAGTCAACATTTGAAACCATCCTTTTAGGAGCCAAATGGAATGTCGAGGAGAGCAATTTGAAAGGCAGTTGAAAAATGTCTTATTGTGAAGATGGAGATGGAGAGAAATGTCTTTCATTTGTGATTTTTAAGGTTTTATGAGGATATGCAGAGGAGACAGGAGAAGACAAGGTAATAGGAACCTCATTCCTCATCAAAATTGTACTAAGTGATATTTTATAAAGAAACTTTGTAAAGCAAATTCTATTAATAGTTTGTGAGAATCCGGAAAGAAAAATCTATCCTGCAAAAAATATTTCCTGTGGTTAATGAACAGAGAACTAACAAAAAAGTGCAAAATACTTTGTTTCCTAAAAAAGAGATCTGACTCCTACCCATAGGGGAAATATGAAGAAAATCCTTTTTTAAAAATAAATTTTATTGGTACCTTTTGTTTTATATTTCCTGGATTTCCCCCCCATGTCGCTGCCTGCCCCACATCCTGGAAAGTCATCCTTTTTAACAAAGTTGTTTTTTTTTTTAAGAGAAATAGTTTAATTGTCTGGGAATGTTTGTTCTTTCCATTTACATCGTCGTAGTTGTACACAGTGTTTTCTCGGATCCAGTTACTTTACTCTGCATCAGTTAAACAAGTCTTCTCTATATTTATCACATTCACTGTTTCTTACAGCACAGTGATGTTCCATCACATGCATGTACCACAATTTCCTTAGTCACTCCCTAGTCAACAGGCATCTCCTTCGTTTCTGTTGTTACCACCAAGTTTGCACCCAAACATTTGGGTAAATATGAGCCTTGCATTTTGAAACTGACCTCCCTGCGATATATGCCTAGCTCTGGCTCAAAGGGGAGGGCATTTTAGCCATTTTATTTGCATAATTCCACAATACTTTGCAGAATGGCAACCCTACCAATAATTAATTCTTGTACCTGTCTTTCTCCAGTGCCTCCAATACTGACTAATCTCATTTTTGGTCATTGTCTTTCTCTTCCTACTGGTGAGTCAGAGCATTTTTGTTCATTATTTATTTTATTGTTAATTATTGTTTTTTGTAATTGTTAGGTTGCTTATTGTTAATTAATTATTAGGTTGTTTAAGTTTTTAAGAATTAGGTTATTAATAGTTGACAATTCTTTTAAAAAATATTTGCTCACACACTTTGATCAAAAATATATTGAAAAATGGTTTTTGGTCTTCAACATTACTATTAGTTTTCAACATCTCTTGGAATCCAAACCTTGATCTGAGAAACTTCATTGAAAGATTTCAGCTTCCCTTCTCATCTGACATATTTACTTTTTGCAAAAGCATCTTTTGTAATTGTCCCTCACTTTTCTGATTACTAATTCACCTCCTAACCATAGCTGCAAAAATTATGATCTTAAGCTCTTCTAAATTTTTATAGCCTAATCTTTAATATTCAGGTCATGTGTTCATTTTCAATCTATCATGGAACATGCCATCAACTTTTAGTCTGACACACAATTACAAAATGTTACAAAGTGGCTTCCAAAGTATGAGATGGTTAGTGACTGGAAGAGGCTAGGCCGAGCCAATATAATTATCATGACTGTGTTACCCACGTTTATAGGGTTAACATTGTAGAAAACTACCAAAGACATACTTTACAAAACTACATGAAAATAGCTACAAAATTCATTTGGAGGAGCATGGCTATGCACAGAAATAGAGAGGAGAACAGGGCAAGAATGAAAAAGGAAGCCTCAAGCTACAGATGGCTCAGCAGTCGTTAAAATCACTTGGAGCTCCTGGTTTAAAAAAAAAGCAGAAGTGGATCAATGGGACACAGGAGGCCAGAGATTCAAATGTGGCTGTTTCTGTTGAGGCAACTGCTGTACTTTCTGCATCGGAGGTTCATAATTTCAGCATTTTCCTGGACTCCTTAATCTCTTATACCCACATATCCAACCTTCACAACATCGATTGTTCCTGAGCCCTCCTCTCCACTCACAAGGCTATACAGCCTTAGTTCAGGCCCTTCTCACCTCTCACCAGCACTACACCAAGAGCTTCTTAAATGTTCGTCCCTACCCTAAGTTCCTTGGCACACAGCTACCAAAGTGATTTTCATTAAGCATGGAACTGACCACAGACTAGGCGACCATCTCTAGTGGCTTCCTATTGCCACTAGGATAAATGGAAACTCCTTTGTTGTTGCTCAGTCCAATTTTTGTGACCCTGTTTAGGGTTTTCTTGGCAAAGACACTGGAGTGGTTTGCCATTTCCTTCTCCAGCTCATTTTACAGATGAGGAAACTGAGGCAAACAGGGTTAAGTCACTTGCCTCTATTTTGTCACACAGCCAGTAAGTCTCTAAAGCCAGATTTGAACACAGGAAGATAAGCCTTCCTGCCCTTTACTTAAAGCAGGCCTGTACAATCCTGGGCCCATGGGCAGCTTATGGCTCTCAAGCTGCTCGCTACATACCAAAGGATTTTGGGCAGCCAGTGAAGAATGTAGAGGCAAACAACCTCTGTATGTAGAAGAAATCCTTTGATCAGCTGCAGGTTGTGCAGGCCTGACTTCAAGGAATCTGCTTTGCTTTAAAGGAAATTCCTTTACTTAGCTGTTAAAAACCTGGGCCCAACCTACCTTTTCAGTCTCATCAGACATAACTCCTGTCCTGTACTCTGTAAAACAGTCCCCAGCCTCTCTGTTCCTCACAGAATTTCCCATGTCAAGGCCTTTGCATCCCCCATCACCTGGGCCTGCCACATGCATCCTTAGATCCAACTCAGAAAGTCCCTTTCTTCCTTTAAAAGGCAGCTCAGGCATCTGCACGAAGCCTCTCTGGATCCCTGTCTCCTCCTACCTTCCCTTCCCTGTATCTTGTACTTAACTATTTTGCTTATATTTAGATGTATGTGGATATGGATATATACTTTGTATACAGACATATTCATATACTATAAGCATCTTGTGTATTCTCTTGTTAGAATGTAGGCTCATACCAAGTAGAGACTGTTTCTTGTCCATTTACCCTCAGCATTTAGCATAGTTTTGGCTCCCAGGAGGCACTAAATCCTTATTGATTAATTCCACATCTGCAGTTTTCAGCCCCAAATCAACCATTTGCTTTTTCATCATCCCTACTGGCCTTGGAACAATGCTTCACCAAGTATATAAAAATAGTTTACTCGGGGCGGCAAGGTGGCACAGTGAATAGAGCACCGGCCCTGGAGTCAGGAGGACCTGAGTTCAAATCTGGCCCCAGACACTTAACACTTACTAGCTGTGTGACCTTGGGCAAGTCACTTAACCCCTGCAAAAAACAAAACAAAAAATAGTTTACTCACCACCATTTTTAATTTAATTTTTTAAAATATATTTTATGAGCCTGTTTCTTCCATAATTTCATTTTATTCTATCATTTGTCTTCTGAAACATGAAGATTCTAGTTTCGTTATTTTGAAGGGTTCTTGAGAATTTACGGGGCTGAACTTGCTTATAGGCAGGCTATACCCCAGAGACACAGCGATTCCAGGTGGAGCCACAGGATAGTACGTTGTCTCACCCTTCTTTCCTCAAAGGGCAGCTAGGTAACATAGTGGATAGAGTGCCAGGCCTGGAGTCTTGAGCTCAAATCTGGCCTCAGACTCTAACTACCAGTGTGATCCTGTGTCATTTAACCCAGTTTGCCTGAGTTTCCTCATCTGTAAAATGAGCCAGAGAAGGAAATTAGCAAATTACTCATCCATCTCTGCCAAGAAAACCCCAAAAGGGTCACAAAGTGTTGGACATGACTGAATAACAACAAACTGAGAAGACGGAAGCAAGAAGAGGAATCAGAGGTTGAAAATAAGAGCATGGAATTGTCCTGTGTATTTCATGTTAGAAATGCTAAACCCAGAATGTTCTTGAAGCTATCTGTTGGATTGAGGACAAGCTCGCAAGGTCTGGGGTCTTCAGCTGCTTCTCTCAAGCAGGCCTGATAATTTTCCTACATGAGTCTAACTAGAAAACTCTGGATGTGTATAACAAGGCCACTCTCAGAAAAGGTAAGAGGGAGCTGTTGGCAACTTGAGCCAGACGACTTAGTGCCCTATGGCGCCCCCTGTGATCCTGTGACCCTATGGCCCTGGGCTGGAGCCCACCTAGAAGCAAGCTCAGCTCCGTCTGTCCCAGGTCTGATCTGTTCTTACCCTCTCCTTCTCCTGTGCCCCCTTGGCTTTCCACACTCATTACATGTTACTCCCCCTCATGTTTTCTAAATCCTAGTGTCACCAGCATCCTTACCAATGGCATTCTGTCCCGTCTCCCTGTCCTTTACACAGGCTGTCCCCAAGTCTGACGTGCTCTGACCTTCTTCCCCTCTCTTTAGAGTCTCCTCTTGGAATTCCTGGTTTTCTTCAAGTGCTCCCTACTTTGACAGGCCTTTCCCCAAGTTGTCAGCACCCCCTCTCCCAATCACTGTGTTTTCCTTGGGGGAGAGCCAAGGGATCTACCCTCTATGCACCTACATGTGCCCACATGTAGTCCTTCTGGGCTGTATATAAGCTTCTTGGCATAGTTTGGCTGTTATATTGGTATCCCTCGTGCCTGGCACCCAGTGGGTGCTGATTGAAAGCTTGCTCATTAATTGAAGTCAAATTTAAGAGGGATGAAAGAAGAATTAAACACTTGGGTTCAAAAAATATCTATTTCACAAGTACAAGATAGAAGCATGGCTGGACAGCAGCTCAACTGATACAGATCTAGGGTTCTGAGTAGACTGCAAACTCAACACAAGTCAGCAGTGTAGTGTGGTTTGCCCAAAAAGCTAAAGCCATCTTAGGCTTCACTATGGTCTGAAGTGGCCCTTCTGAAGTCTTGTTCTGGGTTCTGTCTTTTAGGAAGGTCAGTGGGAAGGGACAGAGCATCCCCAGAAGGGTCAGAGCATCCCCAGAAGGGTGAGCAGGATGTTAAAGGGCCATGAGATTGGGCCATTGGGAAGTGCTGGAAGGAAGTCTGAAGCTTTTATCTGGAGAAGATTTCTGTGGGACATGAATGGTAGCTGAATTTGAGTATCTCAAGCATAGTCACCAAGAAGAGACTTTGGACTTGTTCTCCTTGGTAGAGACATAGAATCAGGAGCCTAGGGAGGAGGTATAAAGACACAAATTTAAGCTCAATTGAAAGAAAAACCTCCTACCCAACAGAGTTGTTGAAAAATAGAATGGGCTACCTCTCGGGAAGGAATGGGCTCCCCTCACTGGATACCTTGAAGGAAGGGGAGATGGGATGGCATTCTCATTCAGGCATGGGTTACAGAGCTGACCACTGAGGTCCCCACCACCACTGAGATGCTGGGATTCTAGAAAGCAGTCATCCCTGAAAGGACGTTAACGAGCATTTGTTCACTGGAGGAGCTCAAAGCAGACAGAAAGGGCTCCTAGGTTCTGACATATTCATGGCAGCAGAAAAAAGAAAATGACTATTAATATTAATTGTTAGAATTTATACAGCATTTAAGGTTAGCAAAGCACTTCATAAATATTGTTTGTTATTTATCTTGAGTGAGACAATACTTGTGAAGGACTTAGAGAGTGCCGGGCACACAGCAGGTGCCTCTATCTTCACAGTGACCCAGGGCGGCCAGTGTTATCATTATCCCTGCTTTACAAAGGAAGAAACTTAAGCTGAGGTTATGTGACCTATCCAGGGTCTCATGGCTAATTAGATTTACTTGTTAAAAAAGAAACAATCCTTAAATAATGGTTTTGTATTGAATCACATTCTGCTGTTCTCTTTCTGTGAAAATGTTCATGGTTTCTGTTTGTCAAGTCTGTGGACTGCGTGCACTTACCACAGATGGAATTCTCTGGGTCCCAGGGGCCATCCCCTCTGGCTCCAGGCTCCCCTTTTGGGCCAGGCCTGGATCCTCCACAGGTTGAGCTAGGGATGCAAAAGGATCCCAGAAAGGGAGGGCTCTCGTCCTTCCTCTCCCAGACTGGAGGCTGGCCATCTCCACAAGCACCTAGAGAGAGAGAAGTCCCAAGGAGGGTGAGGGCCCCAGGCCTTGTCCAAGCACATATACTATCTAATGCCAAGAGCTCTTAGCCTTTTGAGTTATGGGCTCCTATGATAGTCTGGTGAGGTCTGTGAACAGGACCCCTTTTCAGAATGATATTCTTAAATGCATAAAATAAAATAAAGGATTATAAAGGAAATCAGTTATATTCAAATATAGTTATCAATTTTTTAAAATTCACCCCAGGATAAGAACTCTTTGTCTAAACACCCAGTTTTTTGTTTTTTGTTTTTTTATCCCAGAGGGAAGGCCCTGGAATTGGCAGGCTTGGCAGAGTAAAGGGTAAAGCCAGGGTTTGGACCCAAGGTTTCTTCCAGGAGTGAAGTGGCCAGAAGCTGAGTCTGGGGCGAGGAGTCCAGGGTTAGAATAGGATCTAGGGTGAGAGGGAAGCTGGGAGAGAAACCCTGAGTGCCCTGGAGTGAGGGCTGTAAAAGTGGGGCAGGAAGCCTGAATAGAAAAGGGCTCAGTGGAGAAAGAGCTGGACCTGTGCCAGGAGGACTTGAGTTCAAATGCGGTCTTAGACACTTACTAGCTGTGTGACCCTGGTCAAGTCAATTAACCTGTTTGCCTTAATCCACTGGAGAAGGAAACGACAAACCACTCCAGCATCTTTGCCAAGAAAACTCCATGGGCAGTAGAGTCCACGGGGTCATGAAGAGTCAGGCACGAATGAACAACAAGTGGGAGCCAGGACACTGTAAGAGCCCAGAGAACAGAGGGCAAGGACACCGGGGTTCTGGGAGGGGAGCTCGGGTTTGCACCAGTGTCCTGAAAGGGTGGACAGGCTGCAGGCAGAAGCTCTGGCTCCAGGGAGTGGGAGAGGATATTGGAAGCCAAACAGGGGGGGCCCAAGTGAAGGGTGGAGAGGCGCTCAAGGAGGAATGCCTCGCAGGAGCTTGGAGGGTAAACTGAAGGAGGGAAGCCTGAGGGGTGCTTGGATGGAGGGCTGCATCTGAGTGTAGGTCGTATGGATTTGGGGGTGGCTGGGCTGAGGGCAAGTATCTTGGGGGTCTGGGGAGGTGGTAAGTATCTGGGGAACGGAAGGTAAGACAGGAAGGAGGCTGATGTCTATATCAAAGAGGGGCTGAATTTGGGATGTCACCCGCCGAAGGAAGGAATCTTAGGGGTGGGGGAAGGACAATACAAGGGAGATCAACGGAGGGACCCTGGGGGCGGGGTGGGGGGAGGCCAAAAGAGGGAAGTCGGGGTGCCAGGGAGCCTGCAGGTGAGCACGGGGTGGGGGTGGGGGGCGGGCAGAGGGCGGGATAGAGAGGAGGCTGGAGGCGGGGCGCCTGGAGGGATAATGGAGCAGAGGGAGGGACGGAGGGGAGGAGGCTGGAGGCGGGACCAAAGGGGGGAGAATGGGCAGAAGACAGGAATGGTGGGGGGGGGGAAGAGCTGGAGGCAGGGTGCCTTCCAGGAGGAGAAAGCAGGAAGGGAGGTGGCTGCCTGGGGTGGAGGGGGGACTGGAGCCAGGCTGAAGAACAGATGCCAGGGTCCCATCGGGGAAGCCAGCGACACTTACCGGGAGGTCCGACGGGAGGAGGAGGCAGCAGAAAAGGGCAGCAGAGGCGGGGCGGAGCCTGAGGCCGGAGCAAGGGCCCAGGTCCAGGCTCTGTACGCCGGGGCCCCCTTGCCCAGCCCGGGGTTCCCAGCAGGCTGCGAGCCGGCGATCTCAGGCCCGAAGGCTTCCTGGAGGAGGAGTCCAGGGCTGAGCTTGCCAAGGCGGGGCCGCGTGGGAAGGGGAAGAGGAGAAAGAAGGGGGGCCTCCGTGGGCTGGCACTCTCTGGGCTCCGGGCTCTGGGCCCTCCCCGGCCTAGCCGCCCCGCCCCTGAGGCCTCGGGATTGGGTCTGAAATGGAGCGTACCTCCCTCTGACCCTCACTAACTCCATCTTGGTTGAAGCTGGCCTGCCATCCTAGGCTGGCAAAGCAGAAAGTGTTCCTGTGCTCGCTGGCCTGCGAAGCATTGCCTGGGCCTCAAGGCCCTGCTCCCTGCACCCTGGGCTGTGCACCCTGGGCCCTGCTCTCTGGGCTCTGAGCTCTAAACCCTAAGACCTGCTCCCTGGGCCCTGCGCCCTGCTTCCTGGGCTCTGAACCTGCGCCGTGTACCCTGGGCCCTGCTCCCTGAGATGGGCACCCTGGGCTGTGCTCCCTGGACCCTGCTCCCTGAGCTCTGAGCCCTAAACCCTAAGCCCTGCTCCCTGGGCTGTGCTCCCTGGACTCAGGGCCAGCGCCCTGCTCCTGGGCTAGACAGGTTTATGACCTGGAGCTTCGGGGGCACTAGACACAGTCTCCTGCGGGAAGCCTTGGACCTTGGCTCGCTCCCTTTGGGCTTGTTAGAGCAGAAGTTTCATTACGAGAATGATTTTACTCCCAAACATTTCTGTAACTGGGTAGCAAAACACTTTGTTAGAGTCAGATGCCATGTGAAGGGAGCCAATCAGAATTCAAAAAGTATTTCCTGTCAAGGCAACACCCATTTATTAAGCACCTACCTGCGCCAGGCTGCGGCCTATGTGCTGGGGCTATAAAGACAGACAGAAACAGTCCGCTCAAGGTGCTCAGAGTCTAAAGGGACGCGCAACCAACCGTTTCCAAACAGGATCTGTGCAACGGGGATAGTCCACGGAAGCGAGACCCAAGCATTCAGGGGCTCAGAGAAAGCTCTTAGCAGACAGAACGTTAGCTGGGGCTTGAAGGCAGCAGACGGCAGCTGCGGAGGGAGAGAGCGGGGCAGACTGCAATGTCTTGGTTTCAGAGTGCAGGAGGAAGGTGTAAGAAGAGAGGAAAGAAAACAGAAAGGGACTTTCAAAGGCGAATGGGGCTTTCATATTTAGTCCTGGGTGGCATAGGGAGCCACTTGAGTCTATCCAATAGTAACATGGTCATACCTGAACTTGAAGATGACTTTGGCGGCAGAGAGGAGGAGGGACTGGAGTGGGGGCAGACTTTAGGCAGGGAGACCAACCAGCAGCTATAACAATAGTCCAAGCCTGAGCTGATGAAGACTTGCGCTGGGTAGCTTCAGGGTCAGAAGAGAGAAGGGGATAGGGATGTTGGAAAGGTCAAAACAAGGCGAAATAGACGGGACTTGGCAGCTGATTGGGTATGGCTGGAAGGGAGAGGATGCCCCCTAGGGCATCTGGGTCTGACCTAGGTGACTGGAAGGATGGTGGTACCCTGGACAGTAACAGGGAAGTTGGGAAAAGGTGGCTATTGGGAATAGTGTCTATTTGATAGCATTTCCATAACTGTCGAGGAAACGGGAGAAGACTAGGGCATGAAGATGGCAGAGGGCAGCAGGAAGTTGGGCTGGGCTGGGCTGGGCTAGTTAAGAACTCTCCCAATCAGGAGAGCAGGAGCCCTGGTTGGGAGTTAGAGAGCTGGATCTGAGGCAGGAAGTTGGTAGGAAGGTGGCCATAGAGACCACTTCTTGCTATGAGCAAGTTAGTCTATTAGAGTTGGGGGGCATCCCCCCTCCCAATCTCTCTCTCTCTCCCCCCCCTCTCTCTCCCTCTCTCTCTCATTCTCTCCCTCTTTCTCTCTCTGTCTCTCTCCCTCTCTCTCTGTCTCTCTCCCTCTTTCTCTCTCCCTCTCTCTCTCTCTCTCTCTCTCTCTCACACACACACACACACACACACACACACACACACACACACACCATACATATCTTTATTTCTTCTGGCCAACCTTATTCATGACAATATTTGCAGGTGACAAATTGACTGCTCCCAAATCTGTGGTGACCCATTACTGAAATTACTTGACTTCTTGGCATGAAGTAGTCACCCCTTTGGGATGCCTTGCTTATCTCCCACCATGACAGCAGCATGAGTAGCCACTGCTTTGGGGTCTTTTGTTCATCTCACAATAACAACAGCATGACCAGGTTGCTCGATGGTAGAGTGAATAGAGTCCTGGGCCTGGAGGCAGGAAAACCTGAGTTCAAATTCAGCCTCAGACATTTACTAGCTGTGTCACCTTGGACAAGTCCCTTAACCTCTGTTGGCCTTAGTTTTCTCAACTATAACATGGAGATAATCATTGCCTATCTCCAAAGCTGTTGTGAGCATCGAATGAGGTAATGTTTGTAAAGTATTTAGCACAGTTCCTAGAATACAGTAGGTGCTTAGTAAAGGTGGGTTTTCTTCTTTCCTATTCACTATGTCATCTATCTGCTATTTAGGGGGAAACATCTATGCAAAAATCTGACTAGATTGGAAATGGTGGGAAAGGGAGCTATATCCAATGTGACTGGACAGAGGTTGGTTAGGTCAGGGTTGTACAGGGCTCTTAAAAGTCAAGCAGAAAACTTAATTTTTTATTGTAGAGGCAATAGGACACTGTGGGAATTTATTGAGTGGGGCACTGACATGACGGGATCTCTGTTAAAGTTTGTTGGTGGTTTGCAGGATGCTTTTGAGTGGTGACAAATGTGTGGGAGGTCTCCTAATGAGCAAGGGGAGACATGAGGAGGGTCAGAGCCTCGGTGGTGGCTGACTGAGTAGAGAAGAGGAGTAAGATGCAGATAGTGTGGAAATGTAAACTGAAAGTTCTGACAATTGATCGGATAAGTAGACTGAGGAAGTAAGGAGAAGGGGAAGGTTTCAGATTCAGGATACTGGAAGAACAGTAGAGCCTTTGGCAAAAAGAGGGAAATTCCTAATTGTGGTTTCAGAGAAAAGATCATGATTTTCATTTTGGACATTTTGGCTTTCCGATATCCCTGGGGCATTCCATTGGAAATATCCAATAGGCAGCTGGTCATGTAGAACTAAAGCTCAGAGCAGAGAGAGGGCTGGAGATGGAGATCTGGGAGTCAGCTGCTTAAAGATAACTGAGGAGGTCACCAAGAGAGAAAGTATAACAGAAGAGGACCTAAGAGAAGCCTTGGGGAACATCCATAGGAATGTAGATGGGAATGATGAACCAGCAAAGGAGACCAAGAAGGTACAATCACACAGGCAGAAGAATGGGGAATAAGAAGTGTTGTAACAACCCAGATAAGAGAGAGTGTGGTCAACAATGGCAGATGCAGTGGCCGGTTGAGAAGGATGAGGCTTGAAAAGAGACCAAGAGATTAAGCAATTACACGATCTTTGAGTCCAGGAGCAGCAGTCTCATATCTCAGAGACCCTCAAAGCCTGACCAGGAACCCCATTCAAGCTTGGGTTCTCTCCAGGTCCAAGATGAGAACTGTCAGCTGATTGTGAATGTCATAAAGGAAGACCAGATTCCGCATAATGAGATCACTGTTGTGATCAGCCAGTGCAGCTGGCATGGCACGGTGTCGTCAGTATCTTAAATAAAGGATTTGACTAATGAATCAAACCTTGTCCATGTCATAGAAGACAAACTAAAGGGAGAGACACACATGGCAGCCTTTTCTTCGGAACACCAAAGATTTTCTTGAGCACAGACTACAATGTGACTACAAGCTCAGCACTGGTTGTTGTTATGGCTGGGACATGTCAGCTAGAGAGAGAGGAAGTCATTTTAATTTGGTCCAGCACAGGGCCAGCTAGGTGGCTCAGGGAATAGAGCTCTGGCCCTGGAATCAGGAGGACCTGGCTTCAAATCCAGCCTTAGACACTTAATACTTACTAGACATGTGGACAAGTCAACCCCAATTGCTCTGCCTTCCACCCTCCTAAGAGCAAAAGAAAAAAAATTTGGTCCAGCATAAGGTGAACATCTTTAAATTCAACATTCCTAATATTGTAAAATATAGTACTAATTGCAAGCTGCTTATTCTATTGGAACCTAGTGGATGTTTTGACATACGTGGTCCATAAATGAAGTGGTCTTCCCCAAAACTGTGCAATCAGAAGTGACTATAGTCCCGATTCTGCCCATTTCCATTAGCTACTGGGGGAGAAACTCAGTGTCCACTCTTTAAGTTATTATGGATAGTCCTTGAGAACACGGAAACTCAAGCTTTCCTGTGTGGAATGGTGTGAACATTGTGGGAACTCTGAAGAATCACCATCCTGATTTAGGAACTGGTGCTGAGTAAGAACACTAGGAAAATCTTAATAAAGAGGAGGTTTAAAATACTTATGAGACAATCAGGCTGAAGGGCAACCGCTTCCTGGGCCATTGGATTGTCCCGGTAGATCTGGCAGAAAGTATAATGAAGAATCTTAGGGTGAGGCATCCAGTTTCTACCATGTTTAATAGCGTGGGATTAAGACTGCCATCTTCCACAGTGCCCCATATGTCTTGGGGCAGCATGGCACTTCAGAGTGATGAAGTTAAACTTGACTCCTGAGGAGGAAGCCCATTTAAAGAACAGTGTAGATACACCTCGGGGGATCTACAGGGAGTTGCAGTTTGAAAAGCCTTTTAATACACTGCCACTTTACTGACTAGAAAACATGCCAGTAGGTAAGAGAGTGTGTGTGTGATGAACATTTCAAGTAGGCTGACCCTTTACCTGATTAGGGATTCGACACCAACATAGAGCAGAAATATGAAACCTAGGGACACAATCTGATCTCCTCCTAAAGTTAGAAAGGGGTAAGAATGAGGTGAATCCATCTGTTTGTTGGACCCTGTTGTTTGCAAAGTGATGTCGGATATGACTCGTACAATCACTACGTCATTGCAAGAAGAACCAGCACTACATAAACATAAATGTATGTGTGTAGATAGAGAGACAGAAAGATATAAAACCACTGCCTACTTTGTAGGTGCTACTGGTGCCCTTAGGCCTAGAATAATAGATCAGTAAACATTTATTAAAAAACTGCTATGTGTCAGGCACCGTGCTAGGCACTGGACAATGTCTTGTTCCTTGACATAAAACATCATATGGTAGAAACTCTTTGCTGATAGATTGCATTTGTGTCCCCCCTTCATTGGGGGTTCACAGTGTGGCCCCATGCATAACCTCCCCAGAAGACTCTTGTGATATGTATGTATGTATATACATATAAATACACACATGTATGTACATGTATATAGTGTATGTATTGATTATATTGTACAGGTAGGTCTTTTATATAATATGGAAATTTATAACTATTTATATATACATACATATATCAGTAGTCACTTGAGGTTTCCTTGGCAGAGATACTGGAGTGGTTTGCCATTTCCTTGTCCAGATCATTTTACAGATAAGGAAACTGAGGCAAACAGGGTTAAATGACATGCCCAGGTCACACAGCTGGTAAGTGTCTGAGGCTGGATTTGAACCCATGAAGATGAGTCTTCCTGATTCTAAGCCCAGTGCTCTAGGCACTATGGCGCCACCTAGCAGCCCAAGAAGACACTTTGGAAGGCACCTAAGACTCTAAAGAACTGCCCATCAATTGAGTAAACAGATTGTGATATGAGATCACAATGAAATCTTATTACATCATAGAAAATGACAAGAGCGGTGATGACAAAGAATCCTGGAAGGCTGCAGGGCAACATGAGCAGTGGAAGGAAGGCCACCAGTGCTGTAAAGAAGAACCGCTCCCAAAGACTTAAGAACTCAGGACCAAGCATGCCTCAGAGGACCGGTGAGGAGGTATGGCACCCACCACCCAACAGAGGACTGATGGACACAAGGCACAGAATGAGACGTGAGCATTTGGACATGGCCTCTGTGGGGATTTCTTTTCTTGGACAGTGCTCATTTGTTACAAGGTTTTTGTTTTCCTTTTCCTGTTTTTAATGGAAAGAGATACTCAAAGAAAAAGGGAATTTAGCGATGGCGATGACTCCTCCCCCCCAAAAGAGGACCATTGAAGTAAGTTTATTTTTGTTATATTTTTTGCTTGTTGGAGGGGGCAATTGGGGTTAAGTGACTTGCCCAAGGTCACATAGCTAGTTTTTGTGTGTGTGTGTTAAGTGTCTGAGGCCCGGATTTGAACTCAGGTTCTCCTGACTCCAGGGGGTGCTCTCCATTCACTGCACCACCTAGCCGCCCCTGATGTAGTTTTTAATGCAAAGGGGAGCATGTTTTCTAGCATCAGCACCATGTCACACTTGTTAGAGGAGTTAGAAACTGGGGATGTGGTGAGGGGAGATGGAGAAGATCAAGGTCTCTGAGGTTGCTGTTTGCCCAGCTCCAGTAGAGGGAGTGTGCAGAGATGCCTTGCCTGGGTGGTAGGAGCTCCAGCAAGAAACCATCCTTCCTGGAGCCTGGTCTTGGACCACACTCTGATAATTACAGGGGAAAGGTTCACTGAGGAGATGCCTTGAGGTATGAAATGAGTAACAGCTGCTCCTGAGTCTTAAGAAAACCTTTTGTGTTTGTGCACATGAGCGGCTGGCTGAAAAATAGCTGGCTGCTATTTAAGGCCTTTCCATTACCAGTCCCTGCAGCCAAACTCCAACAGGAATGATTGGAAGCCTCTAGATCAGTGGTTCTCAACCTTCCTAATGCCGCAACCCTTTAATACAGTTCCTCATGTTGTGGTGACTCCCAACCATAAAATTATTTTCGTTGCTACTTCATAACTGTAATTTTGCTACTGTTATGAATCGTAATGTAAATATCTGATATGCAGGATGTATTTAAATTGAACATAACCCACAGGTTGAGAACCACTGCTCTAGATAGAGGAGGGATAAAGGTGTGGATACAGATATAACAAATGACTTCTTTCAAGAATATTTGTCAAGTATTTTATACCTTCACACACACACACACACACACACACACACACACACACACACACACATCATTCCACTCCCCACAAAATTCCCCATCTCTCCTATTTCAGGTATGATTATTTCTACACCTGTAATACACACCATCTGTCTTCATTTAAATATATTTTAGCAAAAAAAAATTTTCCTTTACAAGAAAAACATCATTTTCTTTTAAACATTTTTTTTACCAAGGCTAAATGTTTGTATATTCCAGCACAAATTCTTTTTCCCTCTAAAAGATAAAAATATTTTATTTTTAACATTCAACAGGGGAATGAGAGACCAATCTTGTGATACTAAATTGCTTCACTCAGATATGTCATCTTAGTGTATTCTTTAGCTTCTTTCAAGGTTACTGTATTGTATTTGGGGAAAATATTTAAAGTATGAGTAAGAAAACATCAGAAAGTGAATGTAACAGAAAACTATCAAGGCTTAAAAAGAAACAAAAATTCTTCAACAT
Organism: Pseudochirops cupreus; assembly: GCA_028627135.1. Taxonomy (NCBI): domain Eukaryota; kingdom Metazoa; phylum Chordata; class Mammalia; order Diprotodontia; family Pseudocheiridae; genus Pseudochirops; species Pseudochirops cupreus. Next base: position 70,675,129 of record CM053582.1, read on the forward strand.
CTATCAGGTTTTGAACTTTAATGGCGGGTCTTTACTTATATACAGGATGCTTTAAAAGGGACACTTTTATCCTGTTGCATTTTGTTTATTTTGCAATTTTTTGATAATAATGTTTTAGAAACAAAACCACAATTTTTCCCTAAAAAGTGCATAGAAAATAACAGAAGAAGGTTCAAAAGGACATACAAATAGGACAGTTTTGAAAGTGATATGTGGAAATATTCTCTACTTTAAAAAAAAAAAGCAGATGGTATGACACTTTTTCTGTTCTGCTGTCTATGTGAAAGTGTTTTTTTTTTCTTTTGGAAGTTAAGGATAAAAAATAAATATATTTCCTACCCATAGGTATGTCACATTAAGAACTTTTAAAAATTTTTTATAGCCTGATCTTTAATATTCAGCTCACATAGCCATTTTGAATTTATTATGGAATATAATCTGTAAATTATTGATCACGCTACCAAAGCACATTCAATATTTGTATAGATTCAATTACAGAAGGTTCTTTAAAGAAATAAAGGACAATTTAAATAGCTGGAGGAATATTCAGTGTTCCTGGATAGGCTGGGCCAATAAAAGGAAAATGAGAGTAACACCAAAATTAATTTACAGATTGAATACTGTGCCAATTAAACTAATAAATCAAGTCTACCAAATCCTAATGTCAATTAAATCTGCCAAAGACAAACTTTACACACCTGGATGTTTTAGAAAAAAATGCTCCTGAAAGAACAAAAGATCTAGAATAATAAGAAAAAGAATGTAGGAAGGAAGGGATGACAACATTTCCAGACCTCAAACTATGTTATAAAAGCAGCAGCCATCAAAACCGTTTTATATTGGTCAAAAAAACAAAGAAGTAGGTCAACGGAACAGACTAGACAAGGGAAAATCAGAACCAACGGAACCCACTGTTTGGTAAATCGTAAAACATAAATTACTTAGGAAAGAATACTCTATTTGATAAGAAGTCCTGGAAGACTGTAAAACAATAAGGAGGAAATTAGGCTTAGACCAGCATTTTACACCATGTGCCACAATAACTTCAAAAGGGATATGTGAGCTGAATATTAGAGCAAATGCATCAAGACATTAGAAAAAGCAGATCATACACAGAAATGTATTTCATAGCTATGGACTGGAGATGTATTATTAACCTAAAAGAGATAGAAACAGTTACAAAAAACAAAATAGATAATTCTACAGATATGAAATTTAAAAAATTTTACACTAATGTAATGAACGCATCAATTGGATTCTTAACAGATTTTAATCAGTACCTGGACTAAATTGAATGATGTGAGATGATGTTTACTTATAAGACACAACATCTTGAGAGCTTGAGATGACTCAGACTGTGACATCTGTCATAACAAAAATATTGCACGTAGTTACATGTGTCTTTGCTTTCTCATTGCTTTCACTTGTTAATAAATTTAATATATTCAAGAATTTCAATATTTATTTTGTAATAAAAAATTAGGCATGATTACTAATGGAAAAGGTGGTTTCTCCAATTTATTAAATAGTTAATATTTAATGAAATTAGGTTGGGGCTTGAGCTAAATAATATCATTTTCAACATTAATAATAAATTATCTAAATATGCTTCTGTCTCACTCTAGAGCTGGGCAGTGGAGTGGATAAAAAGAAGTTAAAAACTGAGTCCAGTGGCAGAGAGATGACATATAGCTGATGTTGGCCAGATACAACTCCTGAGGGGTTTTCCATTTTTTTTTCCCAACCTACTGCCCATGGAATCCATGTGGTCTGCCAATGCTCTGGTCATTTGCCTCTTTTCTATTTACTTTTCTTCCACTTCTACGGTTTTTATACCCAAATCTGTCCCTGGTTTTTTTTTGTTGTTGTTGTTTTATGCTGTCTCTGGTTTGGAAGCGATTCTCTGTCACGTGTACATAACGATTTCTCTTTCAGCTCTTTGATTTTTTTTTGTGTTTTAATGATCGTTTCTGCTCCATTCTGTGTCCATGTTTCTTCTATAATTTCACGTTGATCTGTGTTTCTCTTAATTGTTCTATTTGGAAGCATATCAAACGAGATAACATATGATGCTATTATCATTACTATTCAGTTCTAGACCACCGGAATAAAGCATATGTTGCAATAAAGCAAATCACATGAATTTTTTGTTTTCCTAGTACATATAAAATTTATGTTTACACTATACTACAGCCTATTGTGTGCAGTAGAAATACGTCTTTAAAAAAAAAACCAGTGCATATACCTTAATTAAGAAAATACTTTATTGCTAAAACATGCTATCACCTAAGCCTTCAGAGTCTAATTTTTTTTCTAGGTGGTACAGTGGATAGAGTGCTGTGACTGGAGCCAGGAAGACCTGAATTCAAATCTAGCTTCAGCTACTTACTACCTATGTGACTCTGGCCAGGTCACTTAGCCTTTGGTTGCCTCAGTTTCCTCAACTGGAACATGAGGATAACGATAGCACCTACATAACAAGCTTGTTGTGCAGATCAAATGAGAACATAATTATAAAGTGTTTGGTACATAGTGCTATGTAAAATTTGTTTAAAAGCTAGTTAGAAGATCTGGGGATCTGACATTTGTAGGTCACCCCAAACTCAACCTGCCATTTGATTCATTATTATAAATTTAATTTTATCCTTCCAAGTTCTGTATCAATCTAGGGGTACATTTGTGACAATTTATTTCTCATTAATGAACATGTAATCACTTTTCATTAATTAATTAATTCACTTAATTAAAATTCATTCATAGTTTATTAAATACTTTTCATTTAATGAACTTGAGTGTCAATTCTTAAAGTGTGGTCCACAGTCCCCTTGGGGTCTCCAAGACCCTTTCAGGAAATCCTTGATGTCAAAACTATTTGTATTTTTTTAATTAAAATTTTGTTATTGATTTGTTTATTTACTTTTCGTTTACAAGATTCTGTTCCATAATCCCTTGAGTTTCAAATTTTCTCCCCTCCTTCCCCACCCCCCTGCCCATGGCAGCATGCAGTCAAGTATAGGATCGCAAATACTTTCCCATTAGACCAAAACTATTTTTATAATAACAATAAAATGTCATTTGCTTTTCTTCACTCCAATTCTCTCTCTCGTGAATGTACACAGGAGTTTCTCAGAGGCTATATGATTGGTGAATTAAAGATTCAGCTGCAAACGTGAATAGAGTTAATATCTCATCTGCAGAATTGTGCATTTGCCTTCCAAATGGATGCATCTATAGACGGCTAGACTTGCTGTTTGCTTGTCTTCTTCAAGTGTCAACACCAACGAAACATGAAAGATCTTGTGAATTCTTAGCAAGAATTATACATGGTACAGAAATGCCAGTGTTGAATAATCTCATTGTTTGTGCTAGAACAACTGTCTTGACATTTGAACTGATGGTCAAAAGCGTAGGTGGATAAAATTGTTGTCACTTTTGGGTGAATCAAGACAGTGTATCCAATTATTGCAGACTTTTATCACCAGACATTTGCAGGGGAAAAAAGAACCAATTTCGCTTAAGAATGTCCTTGATGAAGCAATAAAAATGATTAACTTTGTTAAATCTCAACCATTGAGTATAAGTCTTTTAATACACTGCATGACAAAATCCGAAGTACACAGAAAGTGCTGCCGCTGAATACCAGCATAAGACAGTTGGTTGTCTAGCAAAGCTCAGAACCCACAAGCAGCTACAGCAAAACTCTGGAGTACAGCCTGAGCTAGACAAAAATGGAATTGTGAAATGTTTAACAAAAATACAGCTTAGATAATGTCCATTGGTGGTTGTCTAAGTCCATCGGCAGTGACAGGTATCCAGAAGAAAAGCATTTGTAGGATTTGTTTCAGTGTCTAGCTGAACTAGACCCTTTTTTTCATTCAATAACATTTTTCTTTCAAAGAACGAGTAATAAACTATGGTTATTCAAACTTGGGTATTTGATAAGCATTTTCTTGGAAAAGAATGAAGTGAGCACGTCTCTTCAAGAGAAAGGACTACCGGCGTTTATTGCCAACGCAAAAAAAAATTAGAGGAACATTTTGTAACTGTATTCATGAAGGTATTCACTGTGTTTTGTGAGGATGACAATCACGTATTTTGTGCATTTTTATTACTGTATCTTTGACATTATTAAAATGACATTGATTTTTATGCATTAATTTTATAGCCTGAAAGTGAGTGAAGCTCTTCATTATCTCATCAGTTTCTTTGCTGATTTCCCATGATTGTCTAAAAGCTCATCATATTCTCAGCAAATGGGGATAGTTTTTGTCTCCCATCTTTATCCTCTGTTATATATTTAATTTCTTTCTCATGTTTCACTGAAATTGCTAAAATTTGCCAGAAATTCTAGATTTAGATCATATTATAGTTTGAAGAGTGGGCACTCTTGCTTTATTCTTGTATTTACTGGAGTAATCTCATGTTTTTCCATTGCATAAAATGCCAGCTTTAGGTTTCTGATACACATTTTTTTTTATCATATTAAAAAAAGATCCTTTTAGGCCTATACTTTGTAAGTTTGTTAGCATAAATGAGTGTTGTACCCTGACAAATCATTGTTGTGATTTTATTGAGAAAATCATGTTGTTTGGACATTTTTTATATAATTATATTATTTGTTTTCCTCTTGTTGAGCCATTCTTGCCTATATGGTATAAATTCAAATTAATCATATATAATTTTATGTATAAATCTTTTGCCAGTATTTATTTAAAAGTTTTTAGTTAATATTCATTAATGATATTGGCCTAAGGTTCTCTCTTGTTGGTTTATTCTTCCTTGGTTTAGGTATTAGGTCTATATTTCCCTCCAAAAATAGGAATTTGGCATCTTAATACTGTTTTTCCTAATTTTGATAATAATTTGTGTGGTGTTGATATTGATGTGTGTTCATTTTTCAGCTATGTCTGACTCTTTAGGACCCCATTTGGGGTTTCTTGGCAAAGATACTGGAATGGTTTGTCATTTCCTTCCCCCGCTCATTTTGCAGATGAGGAAACTAAGACCAATAGGGTTAAGTGACTTTCCCAGGGTCACACAGCTAGGAAGTGTCTGAGGTCACATTTGAACTAAGAAAGATGAGTCTTCTTGACTCTATGCCCAGAATTCTGTCCACTGCACCACCACCACAACAGCATTGGGGTAAAAAGTTTAAAAGATTCTTGCAAAGAATCTTCCTGTAAATCCATCTGAAACAGGAGCATTTTTCTTTGGTACTTAATCTATTGCAATTTAATTTTTCTTGAGACAGGATTTATAAGGTGTCTATTGATATTCTCTTACCTTGGATATTGTAATTTTTTGTAGATGACTCTTTATGTCTTTTTAATAAATATATAACTACATAGTAAGCTCTGATCATTCATTTTGTTTCTTCTGGCTTTGTTGTCATTCCACCTACTAACTAACCATTTTGTTGACTTGATTTTTTTCTTCCTCTTCTTTTTAATCAAAATAGCTAAATGTTTGTCAATTTTATTGGTCATATCAAAGAACAACTTTTAGTTTTATCAGTTCTATGGTGGGGTTTTTTTCTGGTTTCCAGTTTATCTGCTTTTTAGTTTTCTAAATTTCCTCTTTTTTGCTTTACACTTGAGTGTTTTTTGGATTGCTACCTTTTTAATGCACTCCAATTTTCATTCATTTCATTTCATTAATGCACTTTTTCTATTTCAGTGTTCTTTAAGGGGATGTTATTTTTCCTCTATGGATTGCTTTAAAAGCTGCATTCCAAAAATCTTGGTATGTGGTCTCATTATTAGTGTGGTCATTCATTAAGTTGTTAATAGCTTCTAGAGTTTTCTAAGATCCCTTATATTTAGGATTTTATTATCAAGTCCACATTTAGGTATGTGTCCTTTGTGTGTCCTGAGTTGTGTTCTGTAAAGGATTTGCTTAGAATTTCTGCTTTTTTTAGAAGCATTTATTTGCAGTTTCTCTGCATTCTAATACATGGTACAAGTGTTACATGATGCTGAGCATACGTACATTCTTTCATAGTCCCTTTCAGAAGGTGTCATAATTTTTTTAGCTCCAAATTTTAATAGTTTGAATATTCTATATTTTTCCTTTTGTTTATCTTCCTCTTAAATTCTGAGTCAGTAAACTGGTATTTATTAAGCCTCTACTATATACCAGGCATTGTGCTAAATTTTGGGGATATAAACAAGTGTAAAAAAGAATCCATGAAAGCAGCAGTCATCAAAACTACTTGGTACTGGCTGAAGAATAGAGTAGTGGATCAATGGAATAGATCGGGTACAAATGACTCAGTAGTCAACAATTATAGTAATATACTGTTTGATAAGCCCAAAGACCCCAGTTTTGGGGATAAGAACTCACTATTTGACAAAAACTGCTGGGAAAACTGGAATATAGTATGGCAGAAACTGGGCATAGACCATCACCTAACACCGTACACCAAAATCAAGTCCAAATGGGTACGTGACCTAAATATAAAGGCCAATACTGTAAATAATCTGGGGAAGCAAGGAATAGTCTATCTGTAAGATTTATGGAGTAGGGAAGACTTCATGACCAAAGAAGAATTGGAGAGCATTATAAAATGTAAAACGGATAATCTTGATTACATTAAATTGAAATGTTTCTGTACAAACAAAGCCAATGTAACCAAGATTAAGAGGAAAGTTGGAAACTGGGAAAGAAGTTTTACAACCAGTGTCTCTGATAAAGGCCCCATTTCTAAAATATACAAGGAATTATGTAAAATCTATAAGAATACAAGTCATTCTCTAATTGATAAATGATCAAAGGATAAGAACAGGCAATTCTCAGAGGTAGAAATTTAAAATATCTATAAGCATATGAAAAAATGCTCTAAATCACTCTTGATTCAAGAAATGAAAATCAAAACAACTTTGAGGTACCACATCTCACCAGTCAGATTGACTAAGATGACAAAACTGGAAAATGTTAAATGCTGGAGAGGATTGGAAAAATTGGAACACTAATGCATTGTTGGTGGAGCTGTGAACTGATACAACCATTCTGGCGAGCAATCTGGAACTATGCCCAAAGGGCTATAAATAATTGCATACCCTTTGATCCAGTAACACTACTTCTGCGGTTGTATCCCAAAGAGATCATAGAAGCGGGAGGAAAACCCATATGTACAAAAATATTTATTGCAGCTCTCTTTGTGGTGGGAAAAAACTGGAAATATAGGGGATGCCCATCAATTGGGGAATGGCTAAACAAGTTGTGGTATATGAATGTAATGGAATACTATTGTGCTATAAGAAATGGGGAGCAGACGGACTTCATATGTACCTGGAGAGGCTTATACAAACTGATGCTAAGTGAGAAGAGCAGAACCAAGAGAAATGTGTACACAATCACAGACACAATGAATGTGTGATGACCAACTTTGATAAACTGGACTCTTCTCAGCAATGCACAGCTATAAGACAACTCTACAAGTCTCAGGATGGAAGGAGATGTCTACATTCAGAGAAAGATCTAGAAAGAACAGTTTAAATAGAGACTGAAGCAATCTACATGCTATCGTTCTTTTCTATGTTTGGTTTTGTTTCCTTTTTTCCCATTGTTCACTCCAATGGTTACAACCCTTCTTTACAACCAGACTGATGTCCAATGTGAAAGTATTTGCAGATTCTATACATGATTGCATGCCACCATGGGGCAGGGAGGGAGGGGAGAAAACATGAAACTCAAGGGACTCTGGAACTGAATCTTGTAAACTAAAAGTAAATAAATAAATCAATTGAAAAAATAAAAAAGAATCCATGCTCACAGCCTAATAAAGAGAAAACATGCAAACAACTACATACAAACAAGACGTTTACAGGATAATTTGAGGTACTTTCAGAGGAAAGGCACTAAGATTAAGGAAACCTGGGAGAGGCTTGTTGCAGAAGGTGGGACTTTAGCTAAGACCTGATAGAAGTTAGGAAAGTCAGGAGGCACAGTGAGGAAGGAGACTATAGTGGAAGACCAGTGAAAAAACCTGGAGTTGAGAGATGTGAGTGAAGAACAGTACTGAGATTAGTGTCATTGGATCACAGAGTATGTGGAAAGGACTAAGGTATAAGAAGACTGAAAAGTTAGGAAAGGCTTTCTTCCTCTTCTTTTTAATTAAGATAGCTAAATGTCAATTTTATTGGTCATATCAAAGACCTTTAAAACTTTAGTTTTATCAGTTCTATGGTGGGTCTCTGCTTTTTGCAGAGACAAACATTAACATCTCCTACTATTATTGTAGTACTACTTAACAAGATTCTTGTGAGGATCAGTTAACATCTTGGCATATTATAAGTCAGCACCTGTGGGGATCAGTTAACATATCAGTTAGTATACTTTGCAAATAATACAGTGCTACACAAATTCTAGCTATTATGATATATGTCATTTTGCATTTCAGCTAGCTTTTGTTTTATGCATTTAAATGCTATACCCTTTAGTGAATGTAAGTTTAATGTTACTACTGATTTATTGTCAGTGATTTTAAGTGAGATGAAAAACCCCATCCAAAATTTAATCAACACCTCCGCGTTGTAGCTTCCCGCCCACGGCCTGCAGACAACAGGGGGACTTAGCGATTGTTCTCAGGCCAGTGCTCTCACGTTGAGTGGCCTGGATCCGGATCACCGTCTTGGGCCTCCATCTTGCAGTCTTCATTATCCAGTCAGCTGGAAGTAATTAGGAAGACTCCCAGCATCTTCCTAAGAGATACGGCAGCTGGGAGGACCCCAACGATTTGGGACAGAGCTTTCCCTTCTGGAAGCAGAGCCCCACAGAGATTTTTAAAAAAAAATCACAGTCTGAACAACCATGAGTAAGAATAAGCATAAGAAGCAAAGTAAGAACAGCTCCCAAACCCTTGATTCCTTCTTTGGGGAAAAGAAAGATCATGGGAGAGAGAGGGAGGAGGAGAGCGCAGCCAGAGCACCCCCACCAGGGGCCTCCAATAAACATGAAGAATGCCTTAAAGCTAGAGAGGAGCTAAAGAAGGATTTTCAAAACCAAATAAGGGAAGTGGAAGAAAAATTGGGAAGAGAAATAAGAATGTTGCAGGGAAATCATGAAAAGAGAGTCAGCAGTATGACTGAAGAAATCAACACCCTAAAAAATAGATTAACT
>CM053582.1:70693805-70722270 GCA_028627135.1 Pseudochirops cupreus
GTTTTCCTGTCTTCCATGGTACCACTCCCCAGGGCTTCCAAGGTCCCCACTGGAGGGCTTTCTGAAATCTCTGGGTCTTCCTTGGGGCTCCTCCACTTGTGGTGCCTTTCAATATAAGTTATGGAGGGTTACATGTGTCTCTGGCCCTGTGCTGGTCTTGGTAGGGGTCTGGACTTACCTGTATAGGTTTTGGCTTTTATGGTGGTCCTCTTTCCTACTGTCTGGGGGCTTCTTGCTACTTTTTGTGCAGTTCTGGGTTGAAGTAAGTCAACAACGGATGTTTCTCAGTGGATATCTTGATCATTATTTGGTTTGGCAGGAATTTTAGGTTTTTATTGGAGTTGGTATGTGGGAGCAAAGTGGTCTGCCTCCCATTCAGGCAGTTACCATAGCCAGAAGTCTCTCTTAATTGGTCTTCCAGCCTCAAGTTTCTCCTTGTCCAGTCCATCCTCTACAAGAATGCCAAAGTGATTTTCTTGAAACACAGATCTGACTATCTCACTCACCACTCAATGAAATCCAGTGCCTCCATTGGAGGATCTCCTATAAACTCCTCTGTTTAGAGGTGAACAGTCCTCACAGCCTGGCCCCAAGCCGTCTTTCCACCCTGATCCAGCCAGACAGGACCCCACACCCGCCCTCTGCAATCCAACCAAACTGGCTTTCTCTGTCTCTCACACAGGAAACTCCATCTCCCATCTTTGTGCTTTGCACGAGCCGTCCCCTATGCCTGAAACACCTTCCTTCTCGCTTCCGCCTTGCAGAATTCCTCTCTTCAAGACACACGCAGCGCAAACCCCACCTTCTATGCAAAGTCTCTCTTAATCTCCGTAGCTGCGAGGGCCCTGCCCAAAGCACTTGGCTATTTTGTAATTGTTTTTATTTATTCTCTATATATTCTGATATGTCTATAAATCACATGCTTCTACATATACTTCTCTTCCCTGTCAGAAGATAACTTCCTTCAGACAAAGGATGTTTTTTACTCATTGCATTTGTAACCCCAAAACTTAGCACAGAACCTGGCACATGGTAAGTATTTAATACATTCTTGTTGATTGATCTGCATGAATTTCTCCAGTTCAGAGACCAGCGACATTGCCCATTAGTTACTCTCTACAAGGAAAGTTAACTACTATGGTTAACGATCACCCCCCTAAGTTATTCTGACCAAGTGTAATGGTGATGGAATTTGAAGATCCTCTTGTATGGGCAAGCTAACAGGTACTTAGCATTTGGTTTCAGATTAAGTGTTAAGACCCAGAGCTTGTGAATCCCACAGTGGGATGGACTTGTTGATGTGAGAGAGGGGGCTGAACAGGTCAGAGCTGGTGCCATGTATAGGGAAAAGCCCAAGCTGAGAGAGGCCAGAAGAACTTCTAGGAGCAGCATCGTGGAGGCAGACAGAGAGAGAGAGAGAGAGAGAGAGAGAGGGAGGGAGAGGGAGGGAGGGAAGGAGAAAGACAGAGAGAGAGAGAGAGAGAGAGAGAGAGAGAGAGAGAGAGAGAGAGAGAGCTTTTGGCTGGATAGGAAATCAAGTTATCCTGACTCAAGGCCCAGCATTCCATTCCCTACATCACCCAACTGCCTCTGTCATTGAGGTTTACAACCTAGGGTGTCATCCCCAATTTCTCATTCCCTCTGACCCCACGTAACCAAATCTGTTGCCAAGTCTTGTTTCTTCATTCAAAATATCTCATTTTCTTTTCTCCTGGGATACTGCCACCTCCCTAGGGCATGCCCTCATCTCCTCATGCCTGGACTGGTGCAACAGCTGCTGGTTAGTCTACCCTGCCTCCAATCCCTTGACCCTACTCCATTCCATACCCAGCAAAGCTGCCAAAGGGCTCTTCCTAAAGCACAGGTCTGACCATGTTGCTCCAGTACTCAGTAAACTCCAGCGGCTCAGTATTACCTCCAGGATCAAATATAAAATCTTTTGATAAGTTTTTGAAGTCTGTCACAACCTGACCCTTCCTACCAACCAGCCTTCTTGCACTTGACTCTCTTCTGTGTAGCTTATGACCCAACAGCTCTGACTTCCTTGCTGTCCCTCAGCCATGACTCTCCATTTCTTGACTCCTGGCCTTTCCCAGGCAGTCCCCCATTCCTGGGAGGCCCTCCCTCCATACCTCTGCCTCCTGGCTTCCTTCAAAACTCAGCTCAGCTCTCAGCCTCTGTGGGAGGCCTTGCCCCTCACTGCTTGTGCCTTCTCTACCCTCCATCTGATTCATACAATCTTGGGCTGAAACGGCAGTTTGCATGTTGCCCGGGTTTTTACTTTCTCTCTTATGAGCCTTACACGTAACAAGTGTTTAATAGATGCTTGTTGACTAGTAAAACTAAACAAAATTAATAAATATGGACACAGAATGAGAATGGAAACTGGAGTTCTTAAAAAAGAACAAACTGCTGAGAAAGAGAATGGGCAAATTTGTACATATGACTTTGGAAGATAGGGTACTGGAAGAGGGAGTAAGGCTTAGGACTACACGGCACTGCCTCATTTAAATTCAGTTCACACTCAAGTCTGCTTTTTTTTTATCCTTCCCCTCCTTCCCTCAATAATGAAAGGAAATATTCTTTACAGAATACTCAGGACCTTAAAAGTATTGATAGAGTTGTCATTAAACTTTAAAAAATCCTGTATCACTTACAGAGGAATGTTTCATATCACCTTCTCTCTCTCTCTCTCTCTCTCTCTCTCTCTCCTCTCTCTCTCTCTTTCTGTCTCTCCGTCTGTCTCTCTGTCTGTCTCTCTGTCTCTGTTTCTCTCCTCTCTATCTCTGTCTCTGTTTCTCTCTGTCTCTCTCTCTGTCTCTGTCTCTGTGTCTCTCTCTGTCTCTCTCTGTCTCTGCATCTCTCTCCGTCTGTCTCTCCTCTCTCTCTCTGTCTCTCTGTCTCTCTCTCTCTCCCCCTCCCTCTGTCTCTGTCTCTGTCTCTGTTTCTCTCCGTCTCTCTGTCTCTCTCTCTCTCTCCTCTCTGTCTCTCTGTCTCTCTCTCTCTGTCTCTGTTCTCCATGGATCATTATGGATATTCATACTTCTGGGGACAAATACTTCATAGTAAAAGATATTTGAACCGTCTTCCAACTGCTCCCACAAATTACTTTTCTCAACATTCCAGCTGTCTTTTAAAGTGATCATCTCCAATGATGGTTCAGACATTTACTAGCAGAGCTTCCTTTGGATAAGTCACTTAACTTGTGGAGGCATCTGTTTCCTCTCCTATATGTCAAAAGTGGAAGAGTAGATGACCTCTAAGATATTGGCCCTTACAGCTCTAAATAGAATGATCTTTGGTGCTTCAGGAAGCAGTAGTATTCAAGGACATGGCTGAGGTCATGCCTGACAACTCCTGGAACCTGGTCTTCCTGGTTAAGAACTGTTTACCCTGTGATCTAACCCCTGCCCTGGTCACCCAGAAGCAGTCATTGAAGGGAGGGTCTTGACTCACTTACATACTGCTACTTAGCAGACAGTGTTTCGAGCTTTTATTCATCAATGGAGAACAGAGTTTTTTCTGTCTGAAAGACAGGAGCCTCCTGTTCCCTGTTCTTATATAAAAATAATTTTTTTTGGTCTAGTAGGAATCTGGAAGCTCCATGTATTGTTCTTCAGGATGTCTTTTTCTTATTTCAGGGAACTTCAGGTCAAAAATTATATCAGAATTAAAGAATCTCAGACTTGGAGTTGACCTCAGAGGTTGTCTGGCCTAACCCATCCATGGACAAGAATTCCCTAAGGTTTTCTTTGAAGATATACATGGAAGAGAGCTTCCTAATTCCAGAGGAAGCCCCTTTCTCACGGGGATAGTTCCAATCTTTACAATGGTCTTCCTGACCTGAAGACTAAGTCTGTCACCTATTCCTGCTCTTGGGGTCTAACAGAGACAATCTGTCTTTATGTCAGTTTTTAGAGTACCTGCAACATGACTTGTTTCCATGTTAGATTCAAAGGTATTTCATCTAGGAGATCTCCTTAGAACTTTCTAGGTTCTAAACCACTGGTAGAGTTGTTTTAGGTAATTTATGCTTAAATTTGCTAATGATGAGGCTTAGTATAATTTAACAGGGCCTGACAAAATCTAATTGCCTTGGCCTTCTAATAATTAGTTCATTTGATGAAAGCCAGTGCAAACCCAATGGAGTCAACTTTACAAACATCAGAGCTATAGGAAGATCATCAAATTAAGCTCTCTGTAAGTTATCTGAAAGTTTGGAGAATTTTAGTCTTCATGTATCAATTGTTCTTTCTATCTTAATCTGATCCCTATATGTGGAATGGATAATCAATAGACTAGAATCTTATAAAGAGATCCTTGAGGACCAGACTTTGTAAAACTAGATCCTTCTGTCTCCTCCCGGGGAGACTTCAAACTGGAAAAATGTTTTAAATGTTTCTTGATAACTAATCAAAGCAATTCTGCATGTGAAAACCTCACTCCAACTTGAGATTTTAGAGGCCATTAGTAAAATATGTCCAAAGCCTGTGCATTTAGGCATTTGTATGGATGGGCATCTGTGGATTTTCAAAGGCAGCTGAAGGAAGTTCAGTAGTTCCCTGTTACATCTGAGATAAAATAATCATTAATGACCATCATCTTCACTTGCCCTTTTCCTTTATTTTTCACCAGCACAGCAGGAGTAGTTCTAGGGTCATTAATACAATTACAGCCATCACGAGTCCTTTAAAATATATTCTTTTACCCAATGGAAAACATTGGAAAGCTAATCATATTACTACTAGCTCTCAAGTGGAAGCCATCTAATATTGCTGATTTTCCCAAGGTATAATTTACTAACCTATTATAAATGAAAACCTTAACATCTTTATCATGCCTCATTTTTGTTGTATCCCCCTTCTTTGAAGATATGTTATCATCATACCATTAAGAAAGAATATGACGGGGCACGCCGTGTTATGTCATTACATAATGATACAATCTTATAGATGGATATATCACTACTAAACCAATGAACAGGGAGATGGCAAGTCTAAGAACTGATTTTTTTCTAGTCCCTTAGATTAGGAAGTTAAAACAGATAACAGTCCTAAATTCAGAACACTAATAATCAAAGCAATAAGGTCCTTCCTATCTGCATCCCATCATACTAGCTTAAAGATGCTTGAGGGCTATAACAATGGGATTCATTATAAAACACTGAAATATCTCCTGCCAGGAACAGAGATTTTTTTCTATGAAAGGAAGAAGAACATGGTTATAACAATATCCAGACTGATCCCTCAGGCTTAAACCTGAAGTCACAGACTGATGAGAAAACTCCCTTAGCTCTATTTGATTTCAGGTAAGTCAGAGGTAACTTTTGGAATTATAGTGATTATGCAACCGAGCTCATTCATAGGGTAATATAGCCAAGCTCATGATCTGGGAAATATTTCTGCTCAGAAAGGAAATAGTACAGGGTGGGAATGGGGAGGAGGGAAATGAATGGGAAGGGAATAGCCACAAGGAACACAAACTTCCTGATCCTGAAAGGAGAATTAAAATGTAAAAGAAGCAAATAACTAGAATCTAAGAGGAAATGCCCCTCAATCAATCTGAACAAATTGTGGCATATGAATTAATGGAATATTACTGCATTGTAATGAAAAAAGAGATGGTTTCAGAAATTCCTGGATAGTACAAAACTAATGCAGAATGAAGTGAGCATATCTAGGAAAACCATTTCTATGTGAACAAAATTGTAAAGAAAAATCTTAAGATTTAAGAATCCCTTTCATTGTAACGACCAGCCATGTATCTGGAGGACTGAGGATGAAATATTACATACCTCCTGTTAGGGGATGAGGGTCTCAAGGTGAAGAAAGAGACATATTCTTGGACCTGGTCACTGCGTGGATTTGTTCTGCTCCACTCTGCCTATTTGTGACAAGAGAGTTCCCTTTCTCTCCGTTTTCAATGGGTAGAAAAGGTCAGATTTAGCAATGGTCGTGTCAAAAATAAAATGGCCGTTAAACTATTTCTTTTTTTAAAAAATGCACAGAAAAGACCCGAAGGCAGCACAGTAAAAGGACAAGTTTTGAAAGCAACATGTAGAATTTTATTATATACCTTTTAAAAAAGGAAATTGTGTAAAATGGAGATTAATGTTTTTCATTTTTGTTGTTCACTTGTTTCATCGCGTCTGACTCTTTACGACCCCATTTGAGGTTTTCTTGGCAAAGATATTGGAGGGATTTGCCATTTCCTTCTCCGACTGATTTCACAGAGAATCTAATTTGTGCTTGGCTACATATATAGAAATGCAATTTTGTGCTGTTTTTGATCAGAATAGAAAATTACAAAAAAGCAACAAAATGGTGCCTGAAAAGGCCTCAGGCACCCCCAGGGACCCACAGACCACACTTTGAAAGCCACCGGCCTAGGGCTCTTTCCAGTTTGAACACTTCCACATCAAGCAAGTTTGGAGGGCTTTCTAAAAGCATTTTCACATTTATTACATTTGTAAGGTTTCTTTCCAGTATGGGCATTCTGATGCCTAAGAAGATCTCTACTCTGGCTGAAGGCCTTCCCACAATCATTACATTTATAAGGCTTCTCACCAGTATGAATCCTCTGATGTACAGCAATGTTAGAGGGCTTTCTGAAAGCCTTTCCACATTGATGACATTTGTAAGGTTTCTCTCCAGAATGAATCCTCTGATGTGCAATAAGGGAGGACCTCTGGCTGAAGGCCTTCTCACACTCATTACATTTGTAGGGCTTCTCCCCAGTATGAATCCTCTGGTGTACACTGAGGTTGGCACTCTGGCTGAAGGCCTTCCCACATTTACTACAAGGATAGGGCTTCTCTCCAGTATGAATCCTCTGGTGTCGAATCAGGTCCCTACTCTGGCTGAAGGCCTTCCCACATTTACTACAAGGATAGGGCTTCTCTCCAGTATGAATCCTCTGGTGTCGAAGAAGGTCCCTACTGTGGGTAAAGGACTTCTCACATTGATTACATTTGTAAGGCTTCTCCCCAGTATGAATCTTCTGATGTACATCAAGGTTGGAAGGCTTCCTGAAAGCTTTTCCACACTGACTACATTTATAAGGTTTCTCTCCAGAATGAATTCTCTGATGTGCACTAAGAGATGAACTCCGGTTGAAGGCCCTTCCACATACATTACATTTATAGGGCTTCTCTTCAATATGAATATTCTGATGACTAAGAAGGTGCCTACTCTGGCTGAAGGCCTTCCCACATTCGTTACATTTATAGGGCTTTTCTCCGGTATGAATCCTCTGATGTACAGCAAGGTTGGATGGTTTTCTGAAAGCCTTTCCACACTGATCACATTTGTAAGGTTTTTCTCCAGAATGAATCCTCTGATGTGCAATAAGGGATGACTTCTGGCTGAAGGCCCTCCCACACTCATTACATTTATGGTGCTTTTCTCCGGTGTGAATTCTCTGGTGTACACTCAGGTTCGCACTCTGACTGAAAGCCTTCCCACATTTATTACATTTATAGGGTTTTTCTCCAGTATGAATCCTCAGGTGTTGAAAAAGGTCCCTACTCTGATTGAAGGCCTTCTCACATTCATTACATTTATAAGGCTTTTCTCCAGTATGAATCCTTTGGTGTCGAACAAGGTCTCTACTCTGGCTGAAGGCCTTCCCACACTTACTACAAGGATACGGCTTCTCTCCAGTATGAATCCTCTGATGTACAGCAAGATTGGAGAGCTTCCTGAAAGCCTTTCCACACTGACTACATTTGTAAGGTTTCTCTCCAGAATGAATCCTCTGATGTGCAATGAGGGACGAGCTCTGACTGAGAACTTTCCCACATTCGTTACATTTATAGGACTTTTCTCCAGTATGAATATTCTCATGTCTATGAAGGTGTCTGCTCTGGCTGAAGGCCTTCCCACATTCACAACATTTGTAGGGCTTCTCCCCAGTATGAATTCTCTGATGTACAGCAAGGTTGGAGCGGTTTCTGAAAGCCTTCTCACACTGATTGCATATGTAAGGTTTCTCTCCAGAATGAATCCTCTGATGGGCAATGAGGGATGAGCTCTGGATAAAGGCCTTTCCACAGTCAGTACATTTATAGGGCTTTTCTCCAAAATGAATCCTTTGATGTACATCAAGGTTGGAGAGCTTCCCAAAAGTCTTTCCACACTGATTACATTTGTAGAGTTTCTCTCCCAAATGAATCCTCTTATGTACAGTAAGGTTTGCACTCTTGCTAAAGGCTTTCTCACATATATTACATTTAAAAGACTTCTCTCCACTGTGCATATTCTGATGACTATTAAGGTCAGTACTTCTGATAAGGGGCTTCCCACATTCTTTGTATGTATGGGGTTCCTCTCCAGTAGGAATGTTCTGATCTCCAACAACATCTCCATTTTTGCTGAAGGCTTTCCTATGCTCATTACATTTAAGAGGCCTTTTTACACTATGAGTTTTCTGACATTTAATAAGATCTTCACTCTGAAAAATGGCCTTCCCATATTTATAAGATTCATTCCATTTTTCTGTAATTTGAACCCTCTGATGTACTGTAATAGAGGAGAGATGGGAGAAGGCTGTTCCAATTTCATTGTATTTACAAGGCATTTCTCCACTATGACTCTTCGGATGCCCCAACAGGTCTGGGATCAAGGTCAAGGCTGTCTTATGGTGATTACCTTGAAAACCTTTCACTCTAGTGTGTTTTCCATAACCATAAGGAAGTTCTAATGTCTGATTAAGGAATTCTCCATATGTACTATATTTGAAATAGCCATTTCCTGAGGTTATTTTCTTACACCAAATTAGATCTGAATTTTGTCTGACGCTCTTTCCACTTTGGTCATATTCACAGTGAATATTTTCTATAGGAAATCTTTGTTGGTCGGAAATTTTTGACCCCAGGCTAGATTCTCTATCATCTCTCCCTTCACTGGGAGTTTTCCTGAATATCAGTTTTAAGTGTCTAGAACCACTCTCCCAGTTGCCTTGACTTTTCTCTAACTTGATATTGTAATCGCAGAGTTCTTTCAAATCGAAGTCATGGGAAATGCTCAGCTTTGGTGTAGATTCCTTGGTTTTCAGCCTGGCTTCCCCACCTAAAGGAAACAAGTAATATAAATATGTCATCCTACTTCTATTGATAGAAAGAAGACTGACTCACATTTAGCATTATTTCGATCTTTTCTCTTTGGACTCTAGCCTTCTTTTCTTTCCACTTTATCTCTGAAATTCAGACTATATCTGGGCTGGCCACACATTTGACCAACTGGGGGCACCCTCCCACTCTTCTTTTCCCTTGTCCCCATCAATTCTGCATGACTACTCACATGGCACAGATGACTGGGGAATTATCAGCACTGTTCCTTCCCATGAGATAGAGGACCATCCAGCCTTACCATTTTCCCTGCCACTGTGTCCTAAGGTCCTCCAGGAACTAGATCATGCTATACTGCAAGTCTCATCTTCCTATGTTCAAATCTGGCCTCAGAAACTTATTAGCTGTGTGACTCTGGGCAAGTCATTTAACCCTGTCTCCATTTCTTCATCTGTAAAAATGAACTGCAGAAGGAAATGGAAAACCTCTCCAGTATTTGCACCAAGAAAACTCCAAATGGTATCACAAAGAGCTAGACATGACTTAAAACAAGTGAACAACAACAAATAAATGCCTATTGATTGACTGACTCACAAGCAGCCTTCAACATAAGCAGCTCAGGAAATGGGATCATAATGATTAGATGACATGACCAAAGTTATACTACTTAGAAAGGAAGAGGTGGAACTTTCACTCCTTTCTTGTTACAACTGGTTCAGAAGTCTTTCTATAGTCCTACATTGCCTCTTTCCATTTCTAGATGAATTCTTTCTTCAAAAGCCTTTTGTTGGTAACTAATTTTAATTGTGTTCTGTTCCACAACTTATATATTTAATGTTTCTGGTTTTCTCTATTTGTTTTGTTCAGTTAGGCTCTAGAATTAAGTCCAATTTTATTAAAGGTGCGTGCTAGGTTGAGTAATAGGTATATACCATTTGATCACCATTAAGTAAATGCCATAAATCTATGCAGCCATAAACCTGAGAAGAAACCCCTGTGGAAATGCAACCAGTCAATAGTTTTCTTGTATGTTGGAAGCTTTCTATCTCAGCAATCCTAGCTACTGAAAACAACCAAAAGAATGTTCTCACCACCAAAGTCCTTGGTATGATTAAATGGCTCAATATCAGAAAAATACAATTTTATCACACAGAAAAGGCATAAAGAATATGCATTACTATTTGCTTTGCCTTTACACCACAGAGATCTTGGGATTTTTCAATCTGACTCCCAAAAAACCTTTATAAGTTGTCTACTCCATCAGGATGCGAGTTCCTTAAAAGCAGGGGATCTTGCTAATTATTTCGCCTCCCTATTAGCACAGTGCTTTGCACATAATAATCAGTCAATATGTAGCTTATCATTCATCCAAAACTTCACCACTGACACAAAAATGGCTCTGTCATCATATTCCTGGGGGGTGAGAGAGTTTCTCAGATAGGCTGATCAGAGTCCACCCACTCCTGACCATTCAGTATTATTTTTGCACAGGTTTATCAACATCTTCCATAAAATGTAGTGCCAAGTCCTGAATATACTACTTACTAAAGGTGATCCTGGAATAAGTCACCATACAATGGGCTCATCAGCTCACTTGGTATGGACACTATGCTTCCATCCATCTAATCTCAATCTATGTCTGTTTCTCTTGGCTTACTATTCACTCCTATTGAATTTTCTGTCCCCTGACACATTTAGGTCTTTTTATGCATCAATTGTGCATCAATCAAGACCTTTCTCCCCTACATACAACTATGTGGTTGATTTGTTGAACTTTCATGTAAGATTTCATATGCATCCCAACTAAATTTGAATTTATCGAATGTCATCCATTGTTCTCCTGACATTTTATCTGCTTCTAAAGGACTTGCTGAGATTACCATCAATGTGAACCAGAAATAGAATTGGACAAGCATTGCTTCAGAGCTATATTTCGTTCTTCTAACAAGACTCTAAAACCTTGAAGGCAGCGAACTTATCTCTCTTGCATCACTCTCAGGGCTTAGAGAATTGTCTTAGCTTTTATGGGAAATAGAACATTAGTCCAACCATTGAACAGCCATGGGGAAATGACTCAAAAGCCTTATCTCTGAGGCAGGTAGGTAGTACTGTGGATAGAGCACTGGACCTGGAGTCAGGAAGACTTGAATGAAAATCTGGGCTCAGATACTCACTAGCTGTGTGACTCTGGGCTATTCAGCCAACTTCTGTTGGCCTCCATTTCCTCAACTGTAAACTGAGTATAATACAGTACCTACCTCCTAGGGCTATTGTGAGGATCAAATGAGATAATATTTGTAAGGCACTTAAGACAGTGCCTGGAACACCATGGGTGCTATATAAATCCTTATTCCATTTCCCTTTTCTGGGACAAAGGAAATCCCTAAGAATGGGGAAGGAGAAGGGTCTGTGTCATGCCAAGGATCACTTTCTCCAAAAACACAGGCAAACATCAGGCAAGAGATATCAGGAAAGTAACTTTTTTTTGATAAGTACAGTCTACAAAAGAGCTCACTCAGACTTAGTCATTTTCAACTGACCTCAAGAGCTTTGAGGAGTTCCCTATATTTCTAAGTGTGCCCTACATTTCCAAATATTGACTTCTTGAGGTAACAGCCTTGGATCTTCTTGATCTGTCTCACTCACCTGAACAGGAGTTTATTGAATTGTCACTCTCCAACATCCATGGCACTTCTCCTTGGTCCAAGTGGGAGATCAGATGTTCTTTGGGAACTGGAAGCCCTGCTCATGGTAAATAGGGAAGGGCTGAGGACAGAGAGCACTTCAGAATTTAGTTCTCTTCAGTTTTCAGAGAAAGGGGATAAGCTATAAAGGGCCAGAAGATGGTGCCAAGCATCCTTTTGGATGTTCTATATGATTTTACTGGGAACTATTGGAGGCAGGAGGGAAAAGATTGTGAAACCATTTGGAATTACAAAATTCATTATTTGCCTGTCTCTCTCCATGAGAAGTGTAAACATTCTATATCTCCCATTATTTTTACTGCAATTTGAGAGGAATATTAAGGAAGAATAAGGACAAACTTGTTAAGCCCAAGAAATAAGACTTAGTTTAAATGAGTTGCAAATTTAGGTTTATATCATGTAGAATATCATAAACATTAGACAATTCCAAAGGTGAAGGGCTTGCCTCAAAAAGTAGGGGTTCCCTTCACAGGAAGTCATCAAGTAAAAGTTGGTTGACCACCTTTCAGGGAGGAAATTTTGGTTCACGTGGGAGTTAGACCAGATAACCTGTGGGGTCAGTCTCAGTCCAAGTCTGATATTCTGTAAAGATGATTTATTTAATCTTTGACCTGAAGCTCCCTGAAATCTGAAAGAAACAGCTTAAGGAGCAACAAATAAAGCTCTTAGTTTTCTATTAGATAAAATGTAGACTTTTTATGTAAGAATAGAGAACAAGGACACCCTATCTCTTGGACAAAGGGGAACTAGAAATCTCTGTTCTCCAATAATAGATAGAAGCTTGAAACATTGTACATTTGGTAGCTGGGGTTTGGGGAGTGTAGCGCCAATGCAATATTTACAGCACCCACAATCATGATAAAGACCATGACTGATGGTGGAGTAAAGACATTCCCTTCAATGGCAGAATTGAAATAGCTGGGGTAGGGGGTGGTGTAGAAAGGCAGGTTGACCCTTACCCAGGGAAAGCATGTTCCAGGAGTTCTCCAGCATGACATCCTTATACAGCTCCTTCTGACAACTGTCCAGGAGGCACCACTCCTCCTGGCTAAAGGCCACAACCACATCCTTGAATGTCACTGACTCCTGAAACACCAAAGGCTATAGAATTTAGATCTGGAAGTATCTTTAGAATTTACCTAATCTAACCTACTCAACTTAAAGAGAGGGAAACTGAGACCTAGAGAATTCAACATAACTCTGACAAAGGTCAGACTGCTCATGTCAGCCAACATTTAAAACCATAATCTTTAAGAGCCAAATGGAATGTTGAGGAGGGCAGTTTGTTCTGGCAGCTGGAAAACAGTTCAGAGATGTTTTACTATGAGGTTCTTGATTATATGGAGCCATCAATCAAATATCTGTTTCTCTGTGATCTATGAAAAACTATGGAGAAGTCAAGAGAGAAGGTAATGTGAAATTACTTTCTCATCAAAATGGTCCTAAATGATAAAACACAAAGCAACTTTATAAAGAAAATTCTATGAAGAGTTTGTGAGCAAAATAAGCCCATAAAGAGGGAAAACATGAAAAAGAGAAGAGAAAGTATAACAGAATTAAGATGGAGGGAAATACACAGTTAGTGATTATAACTGTGAATATGAATAGGATGAACTCACCCGTAAAATAAAATTGGATAACAGAATGGATTAGAAATCCAAAAATATATTCTTTACAAGAAAAACCATTGAAACAGAAAGATATACACAGTTAAAATAAAGGGCTGGAGTAAAATCTATTATACTTCCCATGAAGTAAAAAAAAAAAAAAAAGATCTCAGAAAAATGTAAAGCAAAAATAGACCTAATTAAAAGAAACAGGAAAACTATATTTTGCTGAAAGGTATCATAGACAATGAATTAATATAAATGCTAAACATATGTGCACAATATTACATAGCATATACATTCTAAAAAAAAGTTAAATCTGTTACAAGAAGAAATATACAGTAAAACTATAGTGGTGTGGCATCTCAATTTATCTGTATCAAACCTAAATAAATCAAACCAAAAAATTGACAAAAAAGAATTTAAGAAGCTGAATAGAATTTTAGAAGTTAGATATGCTAGACTTCTTGAAAATATTAAATGAGAATAAAAGAGAATATCCCTAAATTTAAAAAATGAAAAGGGAATATCCCTATTTCTCAGCTGTGCATGGCACATTCACAGAAATTCACAGAAATGTATTTGCTCATAAAATCTCAAAAACAAGACCACAAATGTAGAAATGTCAAATCCATCTTTTACTGGCCATAATTCAATAAAAATTTTCATTCAATAAAAATTAAAAATTAATTATAAACTAAATAACTTAATTCTAGAGAATGAATGGGTCAAAGAACAAATTATATAAACAAAAAAAGTTTCACCAAAGATAATAACAATTAGACAACATTTGAGGAATATGGGCAAAGCAATATTTAGGGGAAAGTTTATATCTCTAAACTCTTTCATCAATAAAAGAAAGAATAATCAGATAAATAAATTAGATGTGCAACTAAAAACCTAGAAAACTAAAAAATTAAAATATAATTTGAAAACAAAATAGAAATCTTGAAAATAAAAAGAAAGATTAACAAAGCAAAGTAAAAAATTTCCATTGAATTAGTAAACAAAGTAGGAGATGGTTTTAACAAATAAAATAGATGTCACTAGCTAATTTGATGTTTAAAACAAGGAAAAAACCAAATTACCAGCATCAAAAAATTAAAAGGTTGAATTCACAACCAATGAAGAAGAAATAAAAGCAATTATTAGCAGTTATTTGGTTCAACTATATGCCAATAAAACTGAAAATCTAAATGAAATGAATGAATATTTACAAAAACATAACTTGCCCAGATGCAAACTAGAAATAGAATATTTAGTAACCTCTTCTTAGAAAAATAAATTGACCACACCACAAGTGAACTTCCAGAGTAAAAACCTTCAGGACTTGATGTATTTACAAGTAAATTCTACCAAACATTTAAAGAACAATTAATTGTAATACTACATAAATTGTTTGGAAAAAATAGGTAAAGAAGGAGTCCTACTAAATATTTTCTCTGACACAAATATGGCCTTGATATCTAAACCAGAGTGGATTGAAGCAAACAAAGAAAAATAGATCAATTTCCCTAATGGATATTGATTTAAAAAAATTTAAATAAAACATTAAGAAAGAGACTATAGGAGTACATCACAAAGATTATATACTATGCCTGGTTGGACTTTTACAAAAATACAAGGCTGGTTCAATATTAGGAAAACTAGAAGCATAATTGACCTTATCAATAACAAAAACAACAAAAATCACAGGGTTATTTTTAGAGATGCACAAAGAGCTTTTGAGAAAATACAATACCTATTCCAATTAACATTACTAGAAAGTATAGGAATAAGTGGAGCTTTCCTTAAAATGATAAGTAGTACGTATCTGAATTCAGTATCTGTAATGGGAATAATCTGGAAGCGTTTCCTGTTCAGGGGTGAAGCAAGGATGGCCATCCTCACTCACAGTTCAATATTGTACTGGAAATGCTAACTACAGCAATAGAATAGGATCAGTAAATCAAAAGAATAAGCACAGGAAAAGAGGAAAATAATAACACTTTATGCAGTGGATATGATAGTTTACTTAGAGAACTCTAGAGAATCAACTAAAAAGGCTAATTAAAATTGATGTTGGGTAGCACAGTGAGTGGAGCACTGGCCCTGGCGTCAGGAGGACTCAGTTCGGATCTGGCCTCAGACGCTTAACACGTTTACAAGCCTTGGGACTTTTGGCAAGTCAACCCCAATTACGCTCCAAAAAGCAAAAAAATAAAATTAACACTTCAGGAAAGTTGCAGGATATAAAACAAACTCATAGAAATCACCAGCTTTTCAGTATATTACAAATAAATGCAGCAGGAAGAGACAGAGAATTCCCATTTAAAATAGCTACTTACAGTATAAAATCCCTGGTAGTCTACCTGCCAACACAACACACACACACACACACACACACACACACACACACACACACGGATTATATGAACACAGTTAAAAAAAGCACAAATGAATTCCCAAAAAAAAAAAAACCAGGACTAGATGGATTTACAAGCGAATTCTACTAAACATTCAAAGAACAATTAATTCCAATACTACCTAAAGTACATGAAAAAATAGGTTTAAAAAGTGTATTTATTCACATAAATAAACTAAATAATTGGAGAAATATTAATGGCTCATGGGTAGGCTGAGCCAATATAATAAAAATGAGAATACTACATAAAAGTTACAAAACTACACAAATCAATTTACTCATTCAGTGTAACACCAATCAAACTACCAAAGAATTATTTTATAGAGCTAGAAAAATAATAACAAAATTTATCAGGAGGAACAAAAGGTCAAAAACGTCAGGAGAATGAATGAAAAGAGTCACCTGGTAGCACAGTGGATACAGCTCTAGCCCAGGAATCAGGGAGACTTAAGATCAAATATCATTTAGAATAAACCCACCTCTCATTATAATATTCATTTTTTAATTACTCAAAACCCAACAAAGTTGATTTCTACCCTAGGGAACACCCACTCTTCCAAGGGCATATGAACATTATGTGGGTTCCAAAAATATTTAAAGCAGCTCTTTTTGTGGTGGCAAAGAACTGGAAATTGAGGGGATGCCCATCAATTGGGGAATGGCTGAACAAGTTCTGGTATATGAATGTAATGGAATACTATTGTCCTATAAAAAATTATGAGCAGGCAGACTTCAGAAAAACCTGGAAAAACTTGTATGAACTGATGCTGAGTGAAGTGAGCAGAATCAGTAAAACATTGTATACAGTAACAGCAACATTGTGCAAAGACCAATCTTGATAGACAGCTCTTTGCAGCAATGCAAGGATCCAAGACAATTCCAAAAGACTCATGATGGGAAATGCTATCCATATCTATAGAGTTTTTCCGCTTTTGTTCTGATACTTCTTTCACAACATGACTAATATGGGAATATACTTAATATAATTATACATGTATAACCTGTGTCAGATTGCTTGTTCTTTTGGGCAGGAAGCAGAGAATTGGAGGGAGAAAAAGCCTGAAACTCAAAATCTTATGAAAGTAAATATTGAAACCTATCATTAATGTGTAATTGGAAAAAAACAAAATACTATTGAGGGGGGAAAGGCAAGGTGGGATGTGTGGCAGTGGGGATTCTAGGATCATGCATGGGTCACAGAGTTAACTGCTTAGGTCCCTGTCACCACTGAAATGCTGTGATTCTAAAAATTCAATCATCCCTAATAGGAGTTTAATAAGTATTTGTTGACAATAAGAGATCAAAAACAGAAGAGACGGACCCATAGGTACAGAAGTAGTCACAGCTGCTCTCCATTAGTTGGAGAATGGCTGAATAAGATATAGCCTATGAAATGGAATAGCATTGTGCCTGAAGAAATGGGGACCGAGAGGTGACTAAAGAGACATGGGAAGACTTGGATGAAGTGAGCATCATGAAGTGAGAAGAACCAGGGGACAGTTATACACTGTCTATGATACTGTAAAGGAAAACAGCTGGGAAAGATTTCAGAGTTGGGTCACTTTCAGGTCAAGGCATTTGCAGACTAATGTGTGAAGGTGATTTGCTTGACTGTTCATATGTGTCACATGACACAGCTTTGAAAAAACCAAGCAGGGCAGGAAGCTGGATGGGGCTGGTACCAGTGATGCACAAGAAAAAAGAACAGAAAATGTTAATAAACAAGAGAAAACACAGAAAAGAGAGGAGGAAGTTCCTATGGGGGCAATTTGCTGTTCCTTTATGACTATTGAAATGTTTGTATTTGCTGATATTTGTAAAGTCTGTAGACAGACTCCACTGATCTGAGATGGGAGTCCTATGGGTACTAGGGGCCATTCCTTATGGCTCCAAACTCCCTTGTTGGGAAAGGACTGGATCCTGTGCAGATTGGGCTAGGGAGAGAGAAGAATCACTGAAAGGAAGGAATCTTGCCTTTCCCTTCCCAGGTCAGAAACTGACCATCAGTACAAGAACCTACAAAGGGCTAGCTACAAAGTGAGGGTGAAAGCACCTCTGTTGTCAGAGGAAAGGCTCAAAGCAAAATAGAAGGGGTAGTAGTTAGGCTCAGCCTTGGCAACTAACAAGATTCCCTCTAGCCCTTCTTCCCTTCCCCCCCAAAATTCTTGCCAAGATGACCCAAGTGAAAGAAATTATTATTTTGCTATTATATTAAGTACCAATTATTAAATTAGGATCCAGGCTTTTTCTCCTTTATTCCCTCATGTAGGGCCCAGCCCCTGAAGAAAGTCAGTCAGTCTCTGAAGGATGTGGCTTGGCTGATGAGATTACTTTTAACCCTCAGGAACATGCTCCTCGATCTTGGGCTGGACCTCACCCAAGCAGGGTAGGGGGGAGCATGAACAGAATGCAGTCATGGTGAGTTCTAACCCCAAGGAGAACAGCCCTGTCCTTCTGCCCCTCCATTAGAATTTAGGGTGACTGTAACAGCAAGTCTCCTAGCATGCCCAGGGTGGCTGCTAGCACAGGTTCTTAGATCTGCTTTTCTAAAGCAAAATAACTCAACAAGGGCTAGCAATTTTACTTTAATCAAACATATATATCATTCACTTAGTTCAGGGGGGAAAGTCAGCATCCTGAACTTCAGATAATACAAACAGAAATTACAAGCAGACAAAAAATACAGAGAAAATAACACTATTCAACAGACCAACAGACAGAGCTTCTAGCTGTCTGACCATTACATACATAGTTA
Source organism: Pseudochirops cupreus (assembly GCA_028627135.1). Taxonomy (NCBI): domain Eukaryota; kingdom Metazoa; phylum Chordata; class Mammalia; order Diprotodontia; family Pseudocheiridae; genus Pseudochirops; species Pseudochirops cupreus. Next base: position 70,712,344 of record CM053582.1, read on the forward strand.
GTTACCAGAGAGAGAAGCACCAACATCTGGGTTTTCAAAGCCAGGGGATTCAACAGCTACCCATAGTCTTATCTGGTCAGATCACACAATTTTTCCAATAAGTGAGCCCCAAAGCCTTCTCCAGGGTCAGAGGACTTCACAACCTTCATGATCCACTGCCTAATTAGAAAGTAACAAAAGGTGTAGGCCTTCCTGAAAACCAAGCTTCTCTTGTTGGGCTCCAAGTGAGGTCCATTAAGGGGCAGGGAAGATCTTCAAACTCCCTAGGCCTATTAAGGGGCAAGGAAGATCTTAAAATTCCCTTACCATTAGAGTCACCTAGCTCATGAATAACAAAACCAGCCAGAATGGTCTTGGTGGAGATGGATTCCCCATGCCAGATTGCTGGAGGGGGCTGAGTTCTCAGCAGTCAGAACTGAAGACTTCTAACCCACCTCCTCATTAAAAGTCCACTCATCACGGTTGAGTTCTCTTGTCAGAGAATTCAACGTCTCCATTGGGGATCTTTGGTTTTCCAAGAGAAACTAATGATAAGGCATTGATTATTAGCTAGCATGATTAATAAAATGATTAATTGCCCAGAAACTTTGTCTCTTGGGTTTTTTATTTGTCATACAAGAACACAAAACCAGGTGCAAGGGGAAGGGAAAGATTGGAAAGAAGAAAATTTAGGCTTGATTAGAAGAAAAATTTCCTACAAAGAGAGCTGTCCAAAATCCAAATGAGCTGCCACAGGACAAGGAGGACTCCCCTCCTTAGATACCTTTTAAGACTGCTGGGGTGTCTGACAGAGGAGAGTTGACCGCTGAAGCTCCTGATACCTTCAGATGCTGTGGCTTGGAACTCATCCAATTTAATAGGGGATGAATAAATGTTTGCTACCCCAATAAGATTGGAAAGGGGGAAAGTACCTACACATGCCCAAATATCCATAGCAGCTCTTTTGGTTATATCAAAAACTGGAAACCAAATCAAAAGGTGAATAGGGGAAAGAAGAGAGAAGGAAGATAAGAAACATTAATATAGCATGAATTGTATGCCAGGCATTGTGCCAAGCACTTTACAAATATTATCTAATTTGATTCCCTCCAAATGTGGGCAGGAGGTTCTGTTATTATTCCCATTTTTATGGTTAAGGAAATTGAGGCAAACAGAGGTTAAGTAACTTGCCCAGAGTCACACAGCTAGAATGTAAATGAGTCTTCCTGACTCCAGGTCCAGCACTCTATCCACTGGGTCACCTACCTTCCTCTAATAACTAATAAAATATGCTCAGTGAATAAAATGGAATATTATTGTACCATTAAAAAAAAAACTTAGAAGGGATTCAGAGAGACCTGAAAAGATTCATATGACTTGAGGAAGAGTGAAGTGGGCAGAACCAAGAGGACAGTTCCTAGTGATTGCAACGACTGGGACTTCAGCACTCTGGTCAGAGCATTTCCAGACAAGATTAATGTGTGAAGTTGTGTTTGATTGTAATTAATTTCTAGAATACAGCTTTAAAAAGTGGAAAAAGGCAAGAAATTTTAGGGGTAGTGCTAGAGATGTAAAAAATAAAATAAGGAATATCAATCAATTAAAACATAGAGAAGGGATTAAATACAAGTTTAGAAGGGGCAATGTTGTTAGGACATAATATAAATTTAATGTATTTTTAAAAGAAATCATTTCTATATGTTGATGGATTGACTGATGGATTTGGATAAAAATGTCTTTTGCTGTTCTATGTCAATAGAAATATTCATGTTTACAGATGCTTGTCAAATCAGTGACTTGATTACACTTACCTGGGATGGCTTGCTCCAGGTTGCTGGGGCCATTCCCTCTTGCTCCATGCTCCACTCTTGGGTCAGGCCTGAATACTCAGCAGGATGAGCTGAGAAAGGAGAATAATCCTTGAGGAGAAAGGGTCTTTCCTTTCCCCTGCAAGAAAGGAGGCATCCCCACTAGGACCTATACAGGGGGGGAGGGTGAGAGCCCCTGATCCTGCCTTCCTCAGTAGAGAGACTCAAGCCAAAAGAGAAGAGCATAGTTAGGCTCAGGTTTGGCAACTAATAAATTCTGAAAATAAACAATACTCTACATTCTGTTCTCCTTTCCACCCAAATGCCTTGCTTGAAGACCCAAGGGCCAGAAGGGTGTCCCTGTTGAATGGATCGCAGACAGTTCCTTGAGTTCTGAATCAGACTTCTCCCTGCACTCCCTCCTCCATTCTTCACCCCCATACTATGTTTAGACACCTGATTGCTTGAGCTGGCAGGGATCGAGGCTAGTTGCTGGATAGAGAGAACGGGCATTGGCCAGGGGAAGGCTGGAGCTGAGAGAGAGAATCCCTATAAGGATAAGGCAACCTGAGGGGTGGGCGAGCTCAGGGTCCTAAGTCTGGTGGATGAAGGGAGCCTCAGGAGGGCCCAGAATTAGGAGGGGGTCCAAGATGAGTGACACGCTAGGAGAGAATGCCTAAATTCTGGCCGGGCAGTTGGGAATTGGGGGAAAAAAAATTGGAGACAGGGAGGGGCCAGGGTCTGGGTAAGGCAGGATTTGGGGAACAAGACCCCCTCCTCCAGCTCTGAGCCCCAGCTGAGGGGATGGAGCTGGAATCCTGGAATCCCGGAATTCTGGAGGGGAGTAAAGATGCCCGGTCCTGGGGCCCGGCGTCGAGAGTGGGGAAGGGGAGGGGGGGATGTCTCTTTTTCTGATTCCCATATATATGAAGTGCCCCGGAATGGTGATGAGCGGAGCCTCCAAGCCCACCTCCCTTCCCTGGGGGTGTCGGCTGGAGCTATTGCCCCCGAGACCTTTGCCCTGCTCCGACCAGGCAGGACCAGGACGCACCGCTGCGGGTCTCTCTCCCTAGGCTGGGAGGCACTGCCCAGTGCCTCCGCAGCCGCGGCTCCAGACCCCCGCTGTTGCCGCCGCCACCGCCGCCGCCGCCGCCACCGCTGCTGCCCGGGCCGCCACCCGCGCCTGGAGAGCTCGGGGAGGACCCTTCTGGGCGGAGAGGACGCGGTGACGTCACCCGGCGTGAGGCTCAGCAGGGGTCGGGGTAGGCCCCGAGAGGAGTGGCAGGAAGGCTGCCCAGGCTTTCGGGCCGGGGGCGGAGGCGGAGGCGGCCGCCGAGCGCTGGCACCGGTGCCTTCGGCTGCTGTGCGGAGCCTTGACGCCAGGGGAGAGCAGGGAGCTCCGAGATCGGCCCAAGGCACGCCCGGGGGTGCCCAAAGCCTCCCTGACCAGGCTGGCCTGTGCCGGGACCGAGGGTCCAGAAGGACTCCTGAACGTCCCTGAGCCGTGTCTAGACCGCACTCTGTAGCCCCACACTTCTAGACCCCAGCATAAAGACGAGTAGTGGCCGGGTCATGCCCACTCCGCGCCCGCAGCTCCACCGCGGAAGATGCTGCCAGCTGACCAGCGCACCCCTCGAGAGCCACGCCCGCCTCTGGACTTGGGTTTGGGCGCCCCAAAAGAAGGGGGCGGCGCGACCACTCCCGCTCCGTGCGTGATGTGAGATGCGCCCAACTCACCCCAACTTATACAACTTCGGAAGATCTGGGACCGAATCTAGAGATGTGATGATGCTCGCCACCTCCGGACCCTTCGAGGAGAAGGAGGTTTTGTTAAGAAACTTCGGCATTGTGGGGACTCCAGTTGGCGACTGATGGAAGGCTGACCTTTACCAAGTAGCTGAGAGGTTGGACAGCTTGTCTGGTTACTAAATAGCTCCAGAGAATGGAGGGGACCCTTTCAGCACCAGGCACTTCGATCACTTTCCGTCGGTAGGAGAGCTAGACTTTCTATAGTGCAGCCACCAAAAAACAATGACCTTTGACTTACTTCAGTAAAGTCTGAGAAAAAGAGACCATCCACCCGTAGTACTGGCCCCGAAATGGGCACTGAAAGTGATGCCTCCAGTGAGAGAGTGTGTATTATTACCGAGCTCAGATAGGGAGTTCTTTCCTAGGTAAGTTATATTGGAATCTAATGAAAACTGGGCTGTGGAATTCAGTGATTTTGAATTCTTCCTTGTCTAGTCCGTTCCACTGAGCTAATTTTCTTTGTTTTTGACCAATACAGAATGGTTTCAGTGCTGCTTTATATTTCTAAATTAACTCGGTCAAATTTTTATCTTTTATTATAATTGGCATGATCCGGCTATGATCACAAAATTGTTCCCCAGCTCAGATGATTGGTTGGTTGGTGGTTGTTTTTTCAGCAATATTTTCTAATTAACCCCCAGATAGTTTAGGTATTGTGTAGTTCTAAAATCTCTAAGAGTTGCACACTTTCCCTTTTATCTTTCTCTTAGATTCTGAATGAGGAACATTCTGGGCTCTTACTTGTAGCACCGACCTTACTGGGCTGTTGTGAAATCCCTTGATGTAATGGTTCTTCACTTAATAATTGTGAGCTCCTTGAGGGTAGGGATTGTCTTTGGCCTCTTTTTGTATCCCAACTGCTTAGCACAGTGCCTGGCCTATTATAGGTTCTGATTGACTGACTGATAATGTGTGTAAAGAACTTTGGAAACCTTCTAGTGCTGTACAAATGCTATTGCTGTTTTTTTCAATTCATTTAACTTTTTATGAATTTATATGCTCTACTATTTGGTACATACAAGTTTAATCTAGGTGTTAAGGAGTGTTGTCTGTAGTTCCTTCAAGTTTAATACACTTTCCTTCTTTATTTCTATAATAAATGTGAAATTTCAATTTTTCGCTATGTCTGATAGCATAATTGCAACTCTTGCTTTGGGGTATTCACCTTGATGTAAGTTTGTGCCAGCCTCTCATTGTTATTCAACGTATGACTTTGATTTTTAGATGTGTTCCTACTAAGATACATTTTTTTGTTCTTGTTTTCTCTTCCACTAGTCCATTTACATCAAAAGTTATGAGAGTTTGGTTTTTCTTTTCATGCATTCATCTCTCCAGTATTATTTATCCATTTTGAGCAAGGGTCCAGGTCAGCCATCCTTAATTCCCTGGACTTTGCCAGTGCCCAGGACTAGGTACATTTCCCCTCCTTATCCCACCTTTGGGTTCCCTTCATCTGTTAGCATATAAGTGTCTTTAGAACACAGACTTTGTTTTAGTATCCCCAGTGTTGATCAAGGTGCCTGGCACAAACTAAATGCTTGTTGGGGGAAAAAATGCTTTTTGACTTGTTTCCTTAACTTTTTTTCTGTTTTGAGGAGTTTCTTCCCCCTCTTTATGAACAGTAATTTGCTCAAATGACTTTTATGCAATGCTGTTCTCCCAGCTCAGCTTCCCTCCCCACTTCATCATGACTGTTAATCTTTTCTCTAGTTCCAGGGGTTTTTTTAACCTAGATTATTGATTTTCTTTTATTTACTTCATTATCTCTTTCCCCACTTTTTTCTATTCTTCCTCCTCAGTTAAAGGGTTAGTTTAAAACCCTCCCCTTCTCTGATCCTCAGCTATTTCTTTTCTCAGTCTTTTTATATCCTCAGCATTTTTCTAAGAATTTTGCTTGATTATCAACTCATCATCTTCCCTTCCTGTCTATCCTGAATTTTTATTCTCTGATTCTTGACCTAGATCCTCACCTGTTCCTTCCTTAATCTCGCTCAATTCCTCCTAGGTTAAAGCTTCTCTGCTTGGAAATATGAGCTCCCTCTTCTAAGGAATTTCTATGTTAATTGTCTTTACAGATCTTGACTCATCTTCCCTTCCTACTGTTGTGCCATACTCCCGGAAGTATCAGTTCATGAGGACCGTAATGGTGACAGAAGTAGTGTCCATTGGTAGAAATTACCCAGTGTCCCCAATCATGTTATCTTATTCTTGTCCTTCCCATGATATTTCTCCTTCCCATGACTCTCCTTTCTCTACTTCTGGGGGCCTACTTGCATTAACCTCCTTCTGATGGAGGATGTTATGCAAGCAGACAATACTCTCCCCCCTCTATTGAACCAATTCCCCTCAAATTAAACCAATCCTAATGTCCCTGTCTTCCAGCAAAGGCATCCACTTCGTCTCCAAGAAGTGTTCTTCGGTGGCACGCCTTCCCAATTGTGCTGAGGCCTCTGTTTCATTCTTCCAGTATCAATCTCTCCCTTGTCTCCTTTCCCATTTGTAGGCACTCTTCATGATGAGCTATCAATCAATGTCATATGTGGTCCAGAAGTTACCGATCTTTCGCTCTTCACCCATGGGTTGATCATCTTCTCTCTTCATTTGTGCACCCTCTTAACCTGTGATTTTGCACTGCAAAATATACTGATTCGCAAGATGAAGGAATTGAAGTGTTTACTCCATGTCTTGTGTTCTGCACATTGCTCCAAATTTTCTTCTCCCAGTTCTTTAAATTCTACTTTCTTTCTTGTCAAAATTTTGTTTTCTCTTAATGAACATGTTTAATTTTTTTAACCCAGATAAGATTTTCCTTTCTCTTTCTAAAAAACAATAACATTGATATTGGATAATTTATTATTTTTTTCCCCTGGAAATTGAACTTATCTCTGTTGTGTATTTTATTTATGGGTTTTTTTTTCACTAGAGCAATATTAGAAATTTTGATTTGCTGACAAGTTTTTACTGATACAGATGATGGAGGAAGAATAATCTTTTCCTAGTCTCTTTCTCTTTTCTCCATCCCTCCTTTCCTTCTTTCTCTCTATCTCTCCTCTTCTTTTTCTCTTTCCCTTTTCTCTTTTTTCACTCCCTCTCTCTTTTTCTCTTTCTTTCTTCTCCTTCCTTCTCTCCTTTCTCCACCTCTCCCTTCTCTCCCTTTCTCTCTCTTCTCCCCCTCTTTCTCTCCTCTCTCCCTCCCTTCTTCCTCTACTCTTACCTCCCTTTGTCTATTCTCTCTCCCTCCCACCTCCCTACTTTTTAGTCCAGTTCAGGCCCATTCACTCTAGATTTTTGCACTAAACTTACTTCCCCTCTTTGTATCTAGTCTCTCCCCACTCCATACTATCCCCACACAACTGCCAAATTGATTTTCCTAAAGCATAAAACAGACCGTGTTAAGCCCTGACTCCTTAAACTACAGTGGTTTCCTGTTCTCTTCAGGATCAAATAAAAACTTTTCTGTGTGATTCTTATACTCTGGCCCCAACCTACCATTCTAGCCATTTTCCCTCTCCATCAATACTGTGGTCCTACCAAAGTCACTTTGGTCCTGTTAATAACATGTTCATTCTCCGGTCTCCTATGTCTCCTAGCTGCCATTTCTCAGAATCCCTCATTTCATTCAAGGCTAAGTACAAGAACTACCTTTTATATGAAGCCTTTTCTTATTCCCCCAGTTACCTGTGCCTTGCCCAAAATCACTGTATAGCTCTTTTTTATCTATCTTTTGAGACCCATGTTATCTCCTTTGGCTACACTTTCAACTCCTTGAAGTCAGAAACTGTTTTCCTGTTGCCTTTTTAAAAATTTATTTTATTTTTAATTTATTTCCTATTGTCTTTCTAGCCTTGGGAGCTAGCATAATGCCTGACACCTTTGTGAGACCTAATAAATGCTTTTTGATAGCTTAACGTTCTATACATTTTTTGATAAATATGATTTGAAGAGTCATTGGTTCTAGATTGTGAACCAGAAACATTTTATATACATATATAACACATACATATATATATATAGGTTATTTGGGAATATTGATTGTTGAGAGATGTTATGGTATTGAGGAAATTATTGGAACTGAAAGGTACCATAATGGCTGTTTCTAGTTTTCATGTTACCATCTGGAGCTAACTGGTGCTTGTATAGATTTGGACTGGCATTCTTGCAATGCAATGCAGAGTAATCATTCCTTTTGACTTGAACTTGAAATATGGGAACTTCGCAAGTATGTCACTTGGCCGCATTCCTTGGGGTTGGACTCCATAATGCTCCCCCAACAGCCTCATAGTTGGGAAGCTCATTGTTCTCTGAGATGTACCACTCTTTGAACTCCAGCCTCATCAGGACTCTCCAATTTTTTAGCTTCTTTTTCTGTATTGTTTTCCCTGAAATTCTGTAAGCTTCTTGAAGGCAGGGACCATCTTTGTTTTCCATATTTCTTCCCCAGGGCTTGGCATGGTGCCTGGTATATGGTAGGCACTTAATGTTTTTGATGGGCTGCAGATGACAACACCAGGAGATCGTTGTGGGAGGACCAGGACTCCCCACTTCCTTGAAGTATGAATTAGTTTTCCTTAAAAGGGTCAGAGCTGTCCCTGGGACTTGATTGACCACTGCCTCTTTTAAAGCAGCTTCCTAATCACCCTAAGGGCATAAAAATTCCCATCCTCATGGAATTGGGCATGTCCAACTTGGGGCATTTCTGTAGGTAGGGACTCTAGAAAGTGTCGTCTACAGAGAGAGATGTGTGTTGGCAAATGACATTAGTGCCAAGAGAAGATCACTATGGGTGAGGCTACTCCAAAAAAAAATCCAGATAAACTGAGGAAAAGGTTTTGATCAGTGAGAAAATGGATATAAATGGATGTTCAAACCTTAAAGCACTACAGAGAGGTGAGCTATTATTTTCATTACAGGGTAAGTTTTTTTTTTTGGAGGGGGGAAGGCAAGGTAATTGGGGTTAAGCGACTTGCCCAAGGTCATACAGCTAGTTAAGTGTCAACTGTCTGAGACTGGATTTGAATTCAGGTCCTCCTGACTCCAGGGCTGGTGTTCTATTCACTGTGCCACCTAGCTGCCCCTACAGGGTAATTTTAGAATAGCTATGGCCATAATCTATTTGAATAATCAGATTTAGATTATTGTTAATACTAAAGGTTTTATTTCTTATTAAATTGATGTGATATGCTAGGGGGAAAAAAAACCATTAGGGCTTCTTCCTACAGAATGCCAATGATTTGGAAAGGCTTTTTTGGTGTTAATTTTTCTTTGGCTTCTAATATTGTGCATCTAGCTAGCAGTGGTGTATAACTTTCAGATCATGAATAGTTTTCTTTGATTTTCAGTCGTGGCCAACTCTTCATGTCCTCATTTGGGGTTTTCTTGGCATAGATACAGGAGTGGTTTGCCATTTCCTTCTCCAGCTCATTTTACAGATTAGGAAACTGAGGCAAATCGGGTAAAGTGACTTGCCAAGGGTCACACAGCTCGTAAAGTCTGAGGCTAGATTTGAATTCGCAAATATTAGTCTTCCTGACTCTGGCCCCAGCACTCTGTCCACTGCACCACCCAACAGCCCAATGGCAGTCACCCCACACTTGGAGCATTCATATAATACTCCCCAAGGGTTACTCAGTTCTGCTCTCCCTATGTTCGAAAGGGGAGACAGGTTCTAGAGTGAGAAACATCACTTCCTTCTGAATTCCCTTAACATACTTCCAACTTGAACATGAGGTTAGGGGCAGAATACTGCTGGGCTTGACCAAATTCTCAGAAACAAGTTGAATGAAACACCCAAGGGTTCTACTGACCCTTCACCAACCTTCACCTTCTCTTCAACTGCTTTTATCTGGGAACCTCCCTATTACTCCACCTGGACTCCCCTGATCATTGGTGTGTCCCATCCTCTTCTCTTGTCTTCCTTCTTGTGAAGCTGAACCCTAGCTGTGTAAAACAAGCCCCTTTGCCAAAATTGGTTGTATGCTCCCTCATTGCCATCCCTTCACCCTACCTCCCCAGATATCCACTCCCTTCCACTGGGCTTTCTGGACTTTCTGATCCAAAATAAACAGACTTCCTTTCATCTGAAATCTCTTCCTTTCACACTGCTTTCCTTTTTCTAACACTTACTGAGACCAGGTTCCTTTCTACTGTTGTTTCTTTTCCTACTTCTTACATTAATAACTATACTTTCGGGGGGGCGGAGCCAAGATGGCGGCGTAGAAGCAGCAACACATCGCAGCTCTCACATAGCCACCCCAAAATACCCATAAAATAGGACTCTAAACCAATCCTGGAACTCCAAAACGCACACAAAGATACTTCCCACTAAAGTCAG
>CM053582.1:70722770-70748329 GCA_028627135.1 Pseudochirops cupreus
GCAGCCACTGCCTCTGCCGCCGCTTCCAGTCAGCACCGCACAGCGACTAGCTTGGTTCCGGCGTTCTCTTGCTCCACCCCTTCCTGCTACATCAGCAAGCTCAAGGGGCGTGGAAGATCTTCAAATCCCAGTATCGTTACAGAGGCAGGGCCTGGGCACCTTGTTGTGTCTAAGCCAGATCTAGATGGCTGGGCAGAAGAGGCAGGGCCTCCAAACCTGGCAGGTCTTAGATACAAGGGACCTTCAGAGAGACAGGAATCGGAAGATCTAATTCCAGGCCTTAATGGGCAGAGTGGGGGACCTGGGACTGGAAGGGCTGAGACAAAAGTTGGATGGTTCCCTGGGGCTCCCCCCTTACCTTTGTTTCCCCTTTCCATGTGGCCCAGCCTTTGCAAGGTCAATACTGGACTTTTCCTCCAATAAGCCAGATCCTCTTCCCTGTCACCTCACCTCAGTTCATACAAATCTTCCCTTGTCTCTCTGAATCCCTCCAGCCCCCATCCATCATTTCTTGGAGCACAGCACTATCTCATTTTATTTATAGACTACATGTTATTTAATCATTCCCCTGATGATGGGCTCCCTTCCCCCTTTGCTACAATAACCCAAAGAGCTTCTATGAATAACTCTATGAATAACTATGAATAGCTTGGTACATATGGACTCTTTCCTTCCATTTTTGATCTCTTTGGGGTAGCAAGCATTCATTCAGCCCCTTTCAATTGACTGAATTTTAGAATTAGTCTCTCAAAGGTGGCAAAGACCTCAGCAGCCAACTTCCTAACAAGTGTCTGAACAAGAATCCTCTCTTACAATACTGGAAGGGCCTGCTTTTTTTTTTGGAGGGGGGAAGACTGGGCAGTTGGGGTTAAGTGACTTGCCCAAGGTCACACAGATAGTAAGTGCTAAGTGTCTGAGGCCAGATTTGAACTCAGGTCCTCCTGACTCCGGGGCTGGTGCTCTATTCACTGTGCCACCTCGCTGCCCCTGGAAGGGCGTTCTTTAACACCCCACCTCTCCCTCTTCATTGGTCACAGTGAAGGAATAAAAATCATGACTTTCCTAGACCTATTCTTCAGACTCACACCAATCCCTCTACTCCTCAGGAGTTCCAGAGCCATCACCTCCCTTCGCAGTCTTGACCCCTTGGTGATTCACTTCAACTTTATTCTCTCCTCTTAAATGGCTCCCAACAAATCAAATCTTGTATAGCTCCAACCTTGGATGACCGCCACCATTTGCTCCTCTGACCCTCCTCCCGTGCTACTGCATGGAGCTGGGGGAATCACAAAGCCAAGTTGACTAGTTCCCCTTAAATGTATCCTTTATTCTTGAGTGGGTCCTCACCTCAGCCAGGCAATCTTCCTCCATCTAGTCTTCCTCCTTCTAGTCCTTCCTCCTTCTAGTCCTCTCCCCCTAATGTTCCTTCCAAATATGCCATTCTCTCTTCAAGCTTCCCATGGGCCCCTCCAATTACTACTCAGATGAGGCCCTCATCTCATACTTGGCCCCCAATATGGAGACCGTTTTACTTTGGTTCCCTCTTTTCTTTTCCTCATCTCGCTCAAACTGTAAATCATCCCCAATGGGCTCCTGCTTCCCTTCAGTCTCTGAGGAAGACATGGACTGCCCTCTTGCCAAGAACAACATCTTTGCATGGGAAGGGAGGGGAGCAACCATTTCTATGGTACCTTCTGTGTGCCAGCCACTGTGTTAAGCACCTTACAAATCTTATCTCATTTGATCCCCAAAACCCTTCAGGATAAGTGCTGTTATTTCCCCCCTTGCAGAGTTGAAGAAACTGAGGTAAACAGAAGTAAATTGACTTTCCCAGGGTCATCACAGAACTAGTAAATGAAGCCAGATTAGAACTCGAGTCTTCCTGACTCTAGGCCCAATACTCTATCCATTTCTCTACTTCACCAGGGTTCATCCCTCCTTCCCCACACAATCTTCAGTCTCTTCCTCTCTACTGGTTTCTTTCTTTCCTGTGGCCTACAATGGCACTTAATGCTGTTTTTCATTGGATTTCTTGGTAATTATTTGGTCTGTTGGGAATTTCAGGCTTCTGTTGCAGTCAGTATACAGGAGTTGGCCTGGCTGCCTTTCTTTAGGCAGATATCTTGGAAGCAAGTCCCTAGGAGATGGATTCTTAATCAACCAAGTGACACAATTAAAAAAGATAATTTCATTTATGGGAAATTTAGAAGTTTTTGCACATGGCAAATTAAAGCACCAAGGATATGAAGGTAGGTAGTTGCTAGTAGCTAAAGTTTGTTATACAAGATAAATAATTAACAGAAATATATAAAATCAAAAGTCACTCTTTAATAAACAAGGGGGAAAGGTAGATGACAAAATAGTTCTCATTAGAATTGTGAATTGTTAACAGTGTCTGAGGCTGGATTTGACCTCCAGGCCCAAGCACTCCAGCCACCTGCCACTCAGCTGCCCACTTAGTTTGTACAAAGGAGTATTTTTTTTCAAAGGTATGATGAAAACATACAAACTTTTTCACAGTAGGGGTCAACTGCCCCCTAGTTGATCTCAGCCTTGGGATAATAGGTACAAAACTTAGCTCAGTTTCAATAAAGCATTGGTCCCCACCAAACTCACATATAGATATGTCATGACTGTTGGAAGAATCCTTCTACTAGGCTGGAGTCTTTGAGTTGGCTGCTAAAGAATGCTCCTTGCTTCTTTGGACATTGATGGTGGGTTGGATATGACACCTGGCCTGGATTCCAGTTCCTGTATTTCTTGCTCTCCTGTGGTCAAATACTCCCCTCCAGGCTTCTAAAAGGGAAAAATGAATGGAGAAGCCAAGGAGGCCCCTCTTCCCATAGGCCATACAGTTTCAGAAGGGAAAGGCTTTTTGGCCCCTTCTTTTCCAGCATGATTCCTCCAACAATTGCTGTCATACCATCAGACTGTTATTGAACACAGTGAGGAAATGAAAGGCCTCCAAGATGTTTTAGGCCTTTCTAAAGCTGCTGAAAGTTCTGGCTGTACACCCAACTGAAAAAGGCTCCTCCTACCCACGTTTTGAGCTAAACTGAAGCAGTTACAGCATGGCTGTGCACGTTCCACAATTATTCCAATGCTTACATATGCACAATGACCACAATGGTGGAAATGGAAAGAATGACAATGGAAAAAATTAAGATTTCAGTTCACCAAAATAATAAACACACAGCAGAGGTTTTACATCTGCATTTACAGCTTAAGAAGTGCTCGTTGACTGACAGCACTCTCTCAGAAGAGGTGGTCTCTTTATACAACATCTCTGGCCGGATTAAAGACATTTTATGTAAGGCAGGTGTTTACCTCTCCACCTCCATCCATTGAAGTGCTCTTTAGCGATTTCCTTTCCCAGCATCATTCTGAGAGACCTCCGTAGTTTCAATCCCTGCCTTCTGCCCCCTCTTCTATTAAACTGTGCACAGGGTTTTTTTGCAGAGACACTGAGGCAGGAGTTAGAATCTTAGAAGACAGCAGAGCCATCTGCATACAACAGACCTGGGCTAAAGCCTAGTTCAAGCCCAACTGAGAACTAGGTGCTCTTTGTTGAGGGGTCATCACCCACCATCCCATACCCTAAAAGCTCACAACCCTCTTCCATCCAGAGAAAGGAACAAACCTAGTTTGGCTCAACTCTCTGCAGCATTCTTTAGTGATTATTAACTTCTCTCCTAATTTGCCACCCACTATTACTCATATGGCTTTTCATCATTTTCTCTCTATCCTTCTAACAATTAACCAATAGCCATTTGGGAGAAAAATGAACCCTTCCCCTTCATGTTCTCTCATCCTTATCCCCCTCAATCCAATGCCACCAATGTCTGAAGCCAACTGCCTGTCCATTCCCTTCTGGATTCTAGAATTTCTATTTCATTAATAACAAACTCCCTTTTTATCTTTTAACCCTTACAAGGATTGGGCTACCTTCTACAATACTGGCTTGACCTTCTCTAACTTTTTCTATATCTTTAAATTCCATAGGCATCTTTAAATACTTTCCTATTTTTTGTTTTTCTCTTAATGAATCTTAATTTTTTTTTCAATTAACAAGGATTTATTTTCCCACCTTTGAACTTGTCCATCCATTGAGGGGAGAAAGAAACCAAAGATGTAATGAAGATGCATAGTCAAGCAAAGCAAATTTCCACAGTGGCCATTTCCCAAAATGTATTTACTATTATGCATCTTGAATTCATCTATGTGGGTGACTGATGCTTTATCCTCTGGAATAGTGGTTGAACACTGCATTCTGCAGAGTTCTGAAGTCTTTCAAAGTCTCTTACTCCTTTCAGCATACAGTCCAGGGCAAGGCACAGGACGTCTTAGTTATCCTGGATCTGTGAACTCTCATGGAGTAATGAACAATAGAGATGCCAGACTACACCTGTTCCTGCACCCTACGCAGGTTTACAGCTCTGGGGTCTGAGAGCCCTTCTTGTCCAAGTACCCAGACTCTGCTGGTTCTGGAGTGCTCCATAGAATATGCTCCTGGTCAGATTCCATTCTCAGTATCTACAGAGCCCTTTGTTTTCTTATGCTGACCTGGGCTGGCAAAATTATTGCAACCTTTTCTTGGATTTCTCCATTCAAATGCAATCTGGTGTATTTTCTAGATCTCTTTGGAGGATTTTGGAGGAGGAGCTCACTGTACTTCTTCCACTCCACCATCTTGGATCTAACCGCATATAACTTTTCTCCTGTACCACAAGGTTGTAGCTTTGGATGAAACCCCTCCCAAATGCACTAAACATACAGGGCTAGTGAATTGTCTATTAAACAGCAAATTTAAGAGTTTTGGAAAGCCTTCCAACATTGATGACACTCTTGACACATCTCTTTAGTAGAAATTATCTGATAACTCATAAGGGCTGAGTTCTGGCTGAAAGTCTTCTCATATTATATTACAGTGTATTTCTTCACTATGAAGTCTCTGATATGCAAAAAGGGTGAAAGTCTTTCAACATCATTCACATTTATAAGATTTTTATTCAGCCTGAGAACTAGCTTGTACTATAATGCATTCTCTCATTCATTATTGTGAATCCCTTGATGTGGTTGGTAGTTGGCCTTCATTCTCCAAGAGGACCAAAATGACATCACTATGTTGGAATCAAGGTACAGTGTATCTGACTATGACTCATCAGACCATACCTACTCCTCCACGAGTCAGGCATGAATAGTTCACATGAACGTTTTGAGAGGAGATGGCTCTAAATTTGTGAAACTCATGCTTCTTCTGAGCTACTGCAATTCTGCTTCACTCATGAGTACTGCACCTCCTTTGGTACAGGCAGTCCTTTGCCAGTGACACAATTAATTCCACAGGTCTTCAGAGAGATATCCCTTGACATACTCTTAGTTTGGAGAACCCTTTGAAAGCCTTGCCATACCGATCACATTTATAAGACTTCTCTCCAATGTGAGTCGTTTGATGACTTTAAGTTGACCAGGGACAGCTAGGTGGTGCAATGGATAGAGTGCTGGGCCCAGAACTATGAACACTCCTCTTCCTAAATTCAAATCTGGCCTCAGACACTTACTAGCTGTGCGACCCTGGAAAAGTCAGGTACAATGAGTAGTCATCTTTTTCCCTTTGTTTCATGTAATGTAAAAATACTGCTAGCTGAATGGTGAATGACATATTCTCCATCCTTGGGATATGCCTCACATGAAGTGTAATAAAACATGTACTTTGATTTATTCTGACTTAATTGACATTAGCTGATTAAACTGATAGGAAAAATTATGCAATGAATTTGGGAACCCTAGCTGGGATCTGCCATAGGAGCCTAGGGAGATTTTTTTTTTTAGTAGCTGTAGCAAACTTTATTATGCTTTGACTGAATTTCAAAAAAATTATATATTTTTAGTTTTCAACATTAATTTCCAAAAGATTTTGAGTTACAATTTATTCTCTTTCCCATTCTTTCTCCTACCCCACCCCAAAATAGCAAGCCTACTGAATACTCCTTCCCCCATTCTATTCTCTCTTATATCCTCCCCCTTTACCCCCCTAACTTTCTAGTAGGGCAAGATGGGTTTCTATACCCCAGTACCTGTATATTTTATTTCCCAGTTGCATGTAAAAAAAACAATTTTTAAACATTTGTTTTTAAAACTTTGAGTTCCAGATTTTTTTCCCCTTCTTCCCTCCTCATCCACCCCCACTGGGAAGATAAGCAATTCAATATAGATTGTACATGTGTAGTTACTCAAATCATTTCCATAGTAATTATATTGTAGAAGACTAACTATATTTCCCTCCATCCTATCCCGCCCCCCCCACTTATTCTATTTTCTCCTTTGACCCTATCCCTTTTCAAAAATGTTTGTTTCTAACTACCCTCTCCCCCAATCTGCCCTCCCTTCTATCCTCCCCCCCCCCTTGTCCCCTTCCTCTCTATTTTCTTGTAGGGTAAAATACCCAATTGAGTGTGTATGTTATTCCCTCTTAGGCCAAATGCAATGAGAATCCAGTTGTCCCATTCCCTTTTACCTTCCTGCTCTTCCCCTCCATTGTAACAGTTTTCTCTTGCCTGTTTTATATGAGATAATTTACCCTAACCTATCCCTCCCTTTCTTCTCCCAATAAATTCCTCTCTCACCTCTTAATTCTATTTTTTAGAGATCATCCCTTCATATTCAACTCATCCTGTGCTCTCTGTCTATATATACATGAACATACAAATATCTACACTCACATATATATTTATATACATATACATCCTCCTACACATACATACATAAGCACATACATATGTACATATACATACATACACACATATACATATATATGTATGTGTACTCCCTTCAGCTATCCTCATACTGAGAAAAGTCTCATGAGTTACAATTATCGTTTTTCCATGTAGGAATGTAAATAGTTCAACTTTAGTAAGTTCCTTATGATTTCTTTTTCCTGTTTACCTTCTCATGCTCCTCTTGCTTCTCGTATTTGAAAGTCAAATTTTCTGTTCAGCTCAGGTTTTTTCATCAAGAATGATTTCATTGAATGACATGTTTTTCCCTGTAGCATTGTACTCTGTTTTGTTGGGTAGGTGATCCTTGGTTTTCGTCCTAGCTCCTTTGACCTCCAGAATATCATATTCCAAGCCCTTTGATCCCTTAATGTAGAAGCTGCTAGGTCTTGTGTTATCCTGATTGTGTTTCCATAATACTCAAATTGTTTCTTCCTGACTGCTTGCAGTATTTTCTCCTTGATCTGGGAACTCTGGAATTTGGCTGTGATATTCCTAGGAGTTTCCTTTTTGGGATCTTTTCCAAGAGGCTAGCAGTAAATTCTTTCAATTTCTATTTGCCCTCTGGTTCTAGAATATCAGGGCAATTTTGCTTGAGAATTTCTTGAAAGATGGTGTCTAGACTCCTTTTTTGATCCTGGCTTTCATGTAGAACAATAGTTTTTAAATTATCTCTCCTGGATCTATTTTCCAGGTCAGTGGTTTTTCCAGTGAGATATTTCACATTGCCTTCTATTTTTTCATTTGTTTGGATATGATTTATAGTATCTTGATTTCTCATAAAGTCATTAGCTTCCAGTTGCTCCAGTCTAATTTTGAAGGAGTTATTCTCTTCAGCGAGTTTTTGAAATTCCTTTTCCATCTGGCAAATTCAGCTTTTAAAGCATTCTTCTCCTCATTGGCTTTTTAGTCCTCTTTTGCCATTTGAGTTAGTCTATTTTTTAAGGTGTTATTTTCTTCAGTATTTTTTGGGTCTCCTTTAGCAGGCTGTTGACTTGCTTTTCCTGATTTTCTTGCATCATTATCATTTCTCTTCCCAATTTTTCCTCTACTTCTCTTATTTGATTTTCAAAATCTTTCTTGAGCTCCTCCATGGTCTGTAACCAATTCATATTTTTCTTGGCGGCTCTTGATGCAGGAGTTCTGAGTCCAATGTCTTCCTCCTGCTCCATACCTTGATCCTTGTTGTCCTCCCAAAATAATCGGTTTGTGCTTCTGTTGCTTGCTCATATTGGCAGCCAATTACTTGACTTTTGAGATCTTTGCCATGATAGAACACTGCTTCCAAAATGGAGAGAGCTATGTCTCAAATTGCTGGGGTTTTCACAGCTGCTGGAGCTATTAGATGGGTGCCCTCTCTGGCTCTGGTCACACACATGATCTGGCTCACTGGTCACACACCCTAAGACCACCACCCAAGACCATGATTTGGATCCAAGCAGGTCAAACCAAGAGTGATTATCCTCTGAATGGTCACTTGGTCCCCCTACAATCTGCAGGCCAGGAGCTCTGGAAGCAGCCATGCGGCAGTGGCTGCAGCCACCATGCCTCATCTGCGTCTCACTCCAGGGGCAGCAGCTGGACTGCACTCCCTGTTTGAACAAAGTTCCACACTGACCTTTTGCTTTGTCTTTGGCATTTATGGATTGAGAAGTCTGGAAACCACCACAGCTGCTGGTGATTTGCTCTTGTGAAGTCTGCTCCAGATGCTGCTGGTTGGGGCTGCCCTGGGCCTAAAACCAAGGCTCCTGCTGGACCGTGCTTGGCTCCCAGTGTGCTGAGATGGACCCTTCCTGCCAGCCTGCTGGGCCTTCTTCAGGGAGAGATTTGTTTCTCTCTGTCACTTTGTGGATTCTGTAGCTCAAAAGTTTGATTTTTTACATGTGTTGGAGGAAGTAGAAGCCAGAGCCACATGGAAGTCCTGTTTCTGCTCCACTATCTTGGCCTCACCCCAGGAGATTTCTTTACCTTTAAAGTTCTGAGCTCTGTTTGGAGAAGTGTCTCCTCCTTAGTCAATTAAAATTAATTTTGATATCATGTTCTTTAAGCTTTATTTCACCAATTTTGGTATTCTTATTGATGCATAAATGTAGCTAGAAACATGAAGCAAAAAAATAAAATCAAAGAATTTAAGATTTGGATTTATTTTGGGTTTTGATAAATCAGTCAGGGAAAATTTCTGTTTATAGCATGATTGATCTGTGTTTTGAGTGGTCACGACTGAAGCCATTTTTATAAGCATAAGAACAATTAAATTCAATTTCTTTGAAAGTAGGTAGTGTGAAATGCCAAGATGTATAGAGAGATGAAATGTTTTTCTATGTAAAGGAATTTTAAAAATCTATGTAAGGGAATTTAAAAAAATTGATGTCATTTGGTTAAATATAAGTGTTATTTCATGTTTTAAGTTCATAAAATTGTTATACATTGTTATGTTCTGAATTTTTTATATTGTGATTTTGGGAAATAATCAGAGAAGAAATACTGTTAATTTGAAAAATGATACTGAATGCACTGCATTCTGTATTATTAGGAGATTACTTTCTCTTATTGCCTAAATGCTGTGAAATTATGAATTGGAACTATCAATTATTAGATATTTTTGTTATGGTTTAAAAACTTCAAGTATTTGCTTGGGTATATTTTTGCTTTAAAATGATTAATAATGATAATTACTTAGTTTGGCAAAAATTCAAAAGACCTTATAAATTCTCATTATCTGTGAAGGTCATCAAGGATTTGTCAGGGTCCTTGGGATCTTCTACTTGGGCAAGGTTATAAAATCTTACCACTCTAAGAAAGGAGTTATAAGAATGTATGTGATTAATGAAAGCCTTGTAAATGCTAAAATTGTAAATTGGATTACTAATTAGGAAATTTGTGAAAAACAAACTAAAAAATTATACTCTGAATACTATGCATTGAAGATACATCTTTGAGCCAACTTAGTATAAGTAGATCCCAGTTTAGAATATTTTCCTTTTTGCATTAGAAGTTAATCTTTGATATCTTAAGATATCTAGCCTAATAGAAGCTACTAAAGAATTGAATGAATTGGCATACATTCATTTCTCTATAAAACCCACGTGTGTGTGTGTTTGTGTGTGTGTGTATGTAATTTTTTTTCTTTTCAGGGAGACTTTTTATGTACTTGAAGAGTACTGAGGATAATTTTTTAAAAATTAGCTATTGTTTATTTTAATTTAATGTTATCAACACAAGAAAAACCAATATTCGCTACCCTGAGCTCTGATTAGTAAAACTTGCTGGGTGAGATAAAATCTCTTGAGATTATAATTTGATTTGCTCTGAGTTTTGAATTTAGGTATAATTGTTTGAATGATGAAGCCAGTAACCCATCATTCAAGAGAAATGCCATGAACTGCTCAAAGAGTGTAATCTGAGAAATGCTGCAAATGGATATGTGGGAAAAGTACCTGGGAAGGTTGAGAGGACAGCCTTAAGAAGGAAATGTCAATACCCTCTTGATTTAGTTTCCCCACTGTACTATTTTCTTTCTGAACAAGAGAGTTCCTACTTGGTTAATTCTGAGCCAGGCTATGATACCTTATGAATAATGTGGAGCTATTATGTGACTTAGTTTTGTAGCTTTCTTTAAGTATATTCTATTGCTTTTACAGGAAGCTTTTCCCAAGCCCTCTTAATTCTAGTGCCTTACCTCTGTTATTTTCTATTTACTTTGTATGTAGCTTGCCTTGTATATATTTGTCTGAGTATTGTCTTCTTCATTAGATTATAAGCTTCTAAAGGGTGAAGACTGCCTCTTGACTTTTTTTTTTGCATCCCCCATTCTTAACATATTACCTGGCACAAAGCAAGTGCTTAATAAATGAGCGATGGTTGCTGTTCCCAAAAGGTCCATGTGTATAAAAATGTCTATAGCAGATCTTTTTGTGGTAACAAAAAAAAATATTGAAAACTGAGGAGATTGCCATCAACTGGGGAATGGCTAAATCAGTTACAGTATGAGAATGTGATGGAATACTATTATGCTATAAGAAATGATGAAGGGAATGGTTTCAGAAAAACCTAGGGAGACTTGTATGACTTGATACAAAGTGAAGTGAGCAGAATTAGAACAATTTATACAGTAACAGCAATATTGTAAAGATAATTAACTTTGAAAGGCTTAGTAACTCTGATCAACACAATGACCAAGCACAATTCTAAAAGACTCAAGATGAAACACACTACCCAGCTCCAGAAAGTGAACTCATGGACTCAGAGTGCAGAATTAAGCATATTTTCTTTTCCTTCCTTCCTTCCTTCCTTCCTTCCTTTCTTTCTCTCTCTCTCTCTTTCCCTCTTTCTCTCTCTCCCTCTTTCTCTGTCTCTCTCTCTCCCCTGCCCCCTCTATCTATCTATCTATCTATCTATCTATCTATATTTAGAAAAGCTGATTAGCAATTTGGTGGAACCTTAGTTTAGACTTCCACCTTGCACACTTTTCTTCTTGTTGTTATTGTTCACACATTTTTTAGTAGTCTCCAATTATTTGTGATCATGTTTGGGGCTTTCTTGGCTAGTTTGCTAGTTCCTTCTCCAGTTCATTTTACAAATGAAGAAACTTAGGCAAAGAGGGTAAAGTGACTTGTTCAGGGTCACACAGCTAGTAAATATCTGAGGCCAGATTTGAACTCAGGAAAATGAGTCTCCCTGATTTCAGGTATAGCACTTTATTCACTGCACAACCTAGCTGCCCTACCTTACATCTTACCTTAAATTTGAACATTTTAACCTGACTACAATGGGCCATATTATTCAAAATTAGAAGAAAAGGAAATCTAGTACTTTGTACAATTGTAGGAAGTCGGAGAATTTTTTATGGGGAAGAGGAAGGATTTGATGATGATGAAACTTTTTAAGCAAATGAGTATCCATGAAGTTTCTTTTAAAAAGTTCAAAACTGAACAGAAGGTTCAGGAGAAAACAAAGAGAAACAAAGAACCACCTTAGAGAAATATTTTATATACATTCTTATATTTCTTTTTAAAAATAAATTTTATTGCTTTTTTTTACAACACCATAATTTTTCCCTTTATTTCTCCCCCTTCTTCCAAGAGTCACCTGACATAACACATTTTTAAAGGAAAAAAGGAAAAAGGTAGGAAATAGGAAAACTGATAAACAAATTTTAAAATTCTGAAAATATATGCAATATACTCCACCCATGGACCTTCCATTACTGAACAGCATTAAAAAAATAAACTTAATAGATGGAGAAAATACTCAGTGCTAATGGCTGGGTCGTGCTAATATGATAAAAACAACATTAACAAAGTTAATTTACAGATTTAATCTCATACCAATTAAACTATCAAAGAGGTACTTTAAAAAACTTGAGAAAATAACCAAATTCATTTGCAGAAACAAAGGATCTAAAATAGGAAGGAAAACAATGAGAAAAAGATAGAGATGGAGAGGGAAAAACATATCCAGACTTCAAATTATACCATAAATCATTAATCTTCAAAATTATTTGGTGTTGATTTTAAAAGACAACAAAAGAGAAGTAGATCAGTAGAACAGCCAAGACATGGAAGAATCAGAAATAAACAGAACCCAGTGTTAAATAAATCTGAAAACATAAATTACTACCTATTTCATTAAAAACTGCTGGGAAAACTAGAAAGAAGGCTGAGACCAAATTATTATACCATATTCAACAATAAGTTCTCAGTGGATACATACTCATAGTATTACAATCATAGCATTAAAAAATTAGAGAAGATCATATAATTTTCACAGCTATGGCAAAGAGATGTATTCTTAACCAAACAAGGGATAGAGGTCATTATAAAGAGAAAACAATATATTTCTTTTAAAACCACAAAAAGTTGTATATAATGGGAACTTGTATTTCCATGTATAATCCTTTTTGTCCTTTTTTAATGAAAACACTCATTTGCTGGCATTTTTTCAAGCATATAATAACAAAAAACCTAATTTTATTTTAAAAAACCCAAATGAATTGTCCAGGAAAAATAATTAAAATATTCATAGTTTTAAGTTCACAGTCTAAGATTAAAAGATCCACTATACATTAAATTATTAATAGCAACAATTTTTGTTGTAGCCAGAACTGCAGATAAAAAGGTTGCCAATCAATTGTGGAATGGCTAAAGAGTTATGAGTTATATATACAATATTATTGTATAGTAAATTGTATAGTTATGTATACAATATTATTATGTAGTAAAAATTGATGAAAATGATAATTTTCATTTAATTATTTACATTTTATAACTTCAGGAACAATGTGAATTTTCTGGTATCTTTTAAGATCTTCTCTCCAGGTAAAAGTATTTCCACTTCACATGGACTCACAAGGTTTCAGTCCAGTATGAATTCTCTCATGCACAGTAAGAAAAGACTTCCGAGTAAAGGTCTTCCCACATTCATGACATTTATAGGGCTTCTCTCCAGTGTGAATCCTCTGATGTGCAACAAGATTGGCACTCCAGCTGAAGGATTTCCCACATTCACTACATGTATAGGGATTTTCTCCAGAATGAATCCTGTAATGTGCCATAAGGGATGATTTCTGGCTGAAGGCCTTCTCACATTCATTACATTTAAAGGGTTTCTCTCCAGAATGAATCCTGTGATGTGCCATAAGGGATGATCTCTGTCTGAAGGCTTTCCCACATTCATTACATGTATAGGGCTTCTCTCCAGAATGAATCCTGTGATGTGCCATAAGGGATGAGCTCTGTCTGAAGGTCTTTCCACATTCAGTGCATGTATAAGGCTTTTCTCCAGTATGAATCATCTGATGTACAGCAAGATGGGAGGACTGCCTGAAAGCCTTTCCACAATGATTACATTTGTAAGGTTTCTCTCTAGTATGAATCCTCTCATGTACAACAAGCTTTGCTCTTTGAATGAAGGCTTTCCCACATTCATTACATTTATATGGCTTCTCTCCAGTATGAATTTTCAGATGTTCAGCAAGGTTGCATGGCTTTTGGAAAACATTTCCACATTGATTACATATGTAAGGTTTCTTTCCAGTGTGGATCCTCTCATGTATGATAAAGTTTGCCCTCCATCTGAAGTCCTTCCCACATTCATTACATTTATAGGGCTTCTCTCCAGTGTGAATCCTCTGATGGACAGCAAGTTGGGAAGGCTTTCTGAAAACCTTTGTACAATGATTACATTTGTAAGGTTTCTCTCCAGAATGAATCCTCTGAGGCAAAATAAGGGGTAATCCCTGGGGGAAAGCCTTCCTAAATTTGTTGCATTTACAAGGCTTTTCTGGTCTGTGAATTTTCTGAGTTTTTATCAGATCTGTCCTTTGAAAATAGGTATTCCCACACTGATTACATTCATGCAATTTCTCTCTAACATGAGTTTTCTGATGTATACTAAGAGACAAGTGATGGATGAAGCCTATACCATCTTCATTACATTTAGAAGGTATTTCTCCAGGATGACTCTTATGATGACTAATAAAGTCTGGGATCAAACTGAAAGCCGTCTCATGGTGATTACCCTGAAAATCGTTCACTCCCACATGCTTCTCCTGACGCTGAAGGAGTTCTATCTTCTCTTTAAAACAGCCCCTGTATTCACTATATTTGGAACGTCCATTCCCTGAGGTGAATTTCTTACATTGAATCAGGTCTGAACACTGCCTGAAGCTCCTTTGACTTTTGTCATATTCATGGTGAACCTTTCCTTTGGGGACTCTTGGTTGGACAGAGAGGCTTGACCCTTGAGTAAAATTCCTCTTCAATTGATTATATTCATCCTCCCTCTCTTCACCTGGAGTTTTCCTGAGGATCATTTTTAATTGTCTGGAATGACTCCCCCAGTTACGTTGCCTCTTCTCTAATCTGATATCACAATGCCAGGGATCTTTCAAATTGAAGTCATGGGAAATGCTCAGCTTTGGAGGTTCCTTGGTCTCAGGTGGGGTTTTGCCATCTGAAGGAAAGAAATGACAGAAAGCCTCTTACTCATAAGAACAGAAAGAAAGCTGATTTAGACTTTCATGTCACTTCAATCTCCTCTCTTTTCTCTTGCCTTTCTTCTTTCACCCCACCCAGAAATTTAAATACATTCAGGCTGACCAGGCTGGTGATGCCCTTCCCTGTATCTTCTCCCCAGGATACCTACAATCTTCAAGGCTGAATAGCTACATGAGAGTTACCAGCTCTATTCCTTCCCAAGAGATGGAGGACCATTAGGCCTTACTATCTCCAGTCCTTGCCCTCTGTCTTGACTCTGTGACCACTGTCATTTGACCTACTGCTATATCCAGGTCTTTGCCACCATCTCTGATGGGCTTTCCACTCAAGCTTACTGAAAAACCTTCTGGTGTTATTTCCCTCAACTATAGTGTGAGAACCTTAAAACTAGGCAATGATTAGCTTCTTCCATTTGGATCCCCAGTCCTTAATATAGTTCTTGGCACATTATAAGCACAGGAAAAAAAATGACATTTCATTCATTCATTCAGGCAAAAAAACAACCTTCAAACATGAAAGACAGGAATCAAGAATGATAAAATGTCATTATATCACACCAGAAAAGCAATTCTTTTCCAAAGAGCTTCCCACAGAATAATACCAGGTCCTTTCCCAAGTCAGTGACTTGGGCAAGGCAGACATTTTTACTGCACTGTACAGCTGAGAAAAGATGACCAGAATGCTTCAGTGACAGCACCAAAATCATACTGGGTATAAGGGAAGGGATGGAATCAGAGGTCCCATTTTGTGCCATCTTGTCCAGAGGTCTACCATAGTACTGCATGGACTCTTGGCAACTGAGCATGAAGCCTTTCTCTAAATTCCCATCACTGATTAGAATTTTTATTGTGACAAATTTTTATTGTGTTATTGTGGCTGGTGAAGGATAGAATTAATATCTTTGCATGTGTTTATGAGGTTCTTTTAAGTCACCATCATGGTTAATTTTTGTAAAGGCACTATGCTAACTTTATATGTGGATACATTTGCTTCAACTTCCACTAAGAAACTGTCAGAGATCTTTGCAGGCAGTATCTTTAGAAGCTACCCTTACGGAGAAGCAACCCAGAAACTTTTTGTGCAGATGCTGTACCCTTGCCTTAGCAGTAGCTGTAAAAACTAAAGACCCTGAAATTCCTTGGCATTCTCAAATGGTATTTTAGAGTAAACATGGCATTAAAGAACATGATTTACCATAAAGTTGAATGCCACACACCAAAGAAATTTCCATATGATGCATACCTGGGATTTTTGTCACTTGTCTTCCCTATTAGAATGTGGGCCTCATGGTATTAGAGACTCTCTTGTTTTTCTATTGGGATCCCTAGAAACTAGCACAATATTTTCCATAATATGAAGTGCTCAATGAGTAGGTTTAATTCGTTCATTGTTAGTCATTCATTTGCTCACACCATACTTTAGCAGTTATACCTCAATTACTCTGTCATCACATCAAAAGGGTGGGGTTCTTCCAATAGGCTAATCAGAGTCCACTCTCCTGCCCATCCTGTATAACCCTGTTCTGGGTTTGTCAATATCTTTCATAATGTAAATGCCTCAAACTGAACACATTGCTAGGGGTGTGGTCTGGGTTCTTTAGAGTACAATGGATCTATCCGTTCCCTAGTATGGTAATTTTGCTTATGGTACCATATGCCATAGACTATAACATGGGTATAGTAACTTCTAGCCATGAACCCAAGTTCACCTTAGTTTCCTTGGCTGCCATGCCTCATTCTAGACTCCACTGGCTTCTTCTACATAAATTGTGGTCTAGACACATCTCTCCATGCCTGTAGTTGTGCAGGTGATTTGTCACACCTAAATGTTATATCACATGTAGCCTAAATTAGTTCTGTCTTATCAGATCGGCTCCACCATTCTATTAGTCTTCTCTCTGTTCTTGAAGCATTTCCTCATTGGGCCAGAGAGATGACCCAGTCACAGAAGGCAGCATGCATTATTTCACATCTACAATCATACTTTCAATGTGTTTTGCAAACCCCATAGGGCCATGAATATCTACTCTGTCCCTTGAGTTCATCTTAGGGCTTTGGGCAGTGTCTTAGACCTATAAGGCAGTGTATTATTTGTGGAAACAACGAACAATAAGAGGATGCAAGCAAAGACCACCAAGCACGGAAAAAGAGAAAGCTATGTCATACTGTGGACCCCTCTTTCTTCAAGAATGCAAGCAAACATTAAAGAAGAGAGATCAAGAATATGACTTTTGTTTATGCAGGAAGAGCTCAGAGGAGACAGCGTCAGTCCCTTCTGAATGATCTTGGGGGCTCTGAAGAGAGTTCTCTGCACAATATTTCCAGGTGCTAACTTTCTGAGACAACAGTGCTTACTTTCACTCACTCACCTAGACAGTATTTCCTTTGATATTCTTGTTCCAACATCCATGGTGCTTCCCCTTGGTCCAATTGGGAGATCAGATCTGCTTTGGGAACTGGAAACCCTAATCATGGCAAATAATGAAAGGGTAAGTACACTGAGAACCTTAGAATTTAGTCTTCTTCAGATAACGGGGCATGCTTGGAAGGGTCAGAGGGTGGTACCTAGATCCCTTAGGGATGGTGCAGATATTGATGTTGGGAGCTCTGGGAGGGAAGGAAGAAAATGTCATAGATACCAGTTTGGAATCAGAAAATTGGCACTTTGTCTGTCTCCCTCCTAGAAGGATGTGGACTTTTCATATTTTCTACCACCTGCATTGGAATTTTGTGGAAGTATCAAGATAGAAAGAAAAAAAACATGGGCTGGGTCTCCAAGAGTAGGACTAGTAGCAGTGAGATGCAAACTTAAACATGGCATCAGGAAGAATCTCGTAAGGTCAAGATACATTTCAAAAGTGCCTCACGAGTTAAGAGGTTCTTCTCATTGGACATCTTCAAAAAAAAGCTGCATGACCATGTTTAGTGAATGTAATTCTGATTTTGTATTTCACTTGAAAAATCCCTAGAATTAGGAGGAGACAGCTTAAGGAATAACAAATAAAATCCCTAGTTTCCTATTTTTAGACAAAGCAAGGACTTTTAATGTGAGAACAGGGAGGATGATAACCCCGTCTCATGGACAGGAAAGGATTAGGAGTTTTTTGTCTCTATTAATGGTTAAATGTGATAATTCAAGCAATGGATAATAGGTCAAAAGGGAGAGAGCAATTGCATTGGCCAATTCAGAATCACTGTGAAAGGGTTTGGGTAAAAGTGCAAGCTATTCTTACCGAGAGAGAGCAAGTGCTGGAATGTCTCCAGCATAACATTCTTGTAGAGAGCCTTCTGAGAAGGGTCCAGGAGGCACCACTCCTCTTGAGTGAAGTTCACAGCCACATCCTTGAATGTCACTGATTCCTGAAATGACAAAAGTCATAGAATTTAGAAGGGGAAGACACTTTACAAGTATCTTTCTAAAAAGGGATAATGAGGCTCAAAGAAGGTGACAGAGTTTCCCAAAGGTCACACTCCTAGTAAGTGTCAGAGCCAACATGTGAAACCCTAAACCTCAAGGGCCAAATGGAATGTTAGGAAAAATAGTATACATTGGCAACTGGTAGGCAAGTGAGAAACGTCTTACTGAAAATTGTGAAATGTTTGTCCATATGGAGCCAGGAAGAATAAGTGTTTTATTTGTAGAGAAGACAGAGGGAATGAAGGCAGTATGAAAACTCTTTCTCAATCAAACTCTCCTAAGTGATGTGTTATAATGAAATCTTATAAATAGAATTGGGTGATGAATTTATGAGGACTTGGCAGCATACTTTATTCTGTAAACAAAACAAAACAAAACAAAACAACTCCAGTGTAGTACAAAGATTTATTCAGTACAGACTGACATCAGAACCTGCATTTCACAGTCATTTTGAACAATCTTGCTAACACTTTGAAATTCTGTGACCAGTTTCCTTTATCATTTGACTGTGTAACTTTTGAGGCATGCTATTTGGTCTTATATATTTCTGTTAGCTGTTTCTTTATTTTGCATCCTAATCCTTTATCCAAGAAATCTGATGCAAAGATTCATTTCCGTCAATTGCTTCCCTTCTAATCCTAGATGCTTAAGTTTTGTCCATGAAAAACTTTTCCATTTCCATTTCTTATCTTTTGTATTTAATCTTTTGTAATTAATTCTATTCCTCATTTGATTAAGATTTCATCTTGTGGAGACATCCAGACAAGATGGCGGTTCAAAGAGAGGCTGAACATCCAGCTCCCAAATACATACTCTAGCAAAAACCTGAAATTCAAAACAGACCAAACGATGATCCAGAAATTGAATGGAAGATGATGGTAAGTCTCTTTTAGACAGGAGGAAAGAAACTAGTAGAGAGGAAGACTGACTATAGTGAGGTAAAGTATAGTAAGACTGGAAAAAGTAGGAAGGGGGTAGGTTATGGGGGGATTGCAAAGTCAAACAAAGTATTTTATATTTAATTTTGGATATAATAAAATTAGTCACTAAACATTTATGAAGTGCCTCTTATGTGCCTGACATGGTACTAAATGCTGGATACAAAAAAGGGCAAAAGGTAGTCTTTGGCCTCAAGGAACTTACAGTCCTATGGCTGGGGTGGTGAGAGTTTCAAGGTTTATTTCATCTTGCAGAATGATGAGTTTCTGGAGATGATGAAACCCAGGAAGGCAACTAGGTAGGAAATGATAAGAAGAATTCCCTGGGTACTCTCCTTAAATGGTGGAGGATCAGTAATGAACTCCAGAGGTCCACCCTGGCACTCTCCAAGCAGGAGGAGGGAAGGGCATCAGGGACGGGTGTTGCTGAGGAGTAGTTTGTTGAATAGGGCTATGAAATAGTCAGACATACACTTTTGGAAGATCAGCTGAGCAGAGTGACTGACTGGAGTGGGTAGGCTTGAAATGGGAAAACCAATGAGAAGGCTGTTTCAGTGGTCTAGATGTAAGGTAATGAGAGTCTACACCAAGGAGACATATACAAGAGATGTAACAAAGATAGAACACATAAGCCTTGGCAACTGACTGGATATGGAGGATTTGGGTGTTAAGAGAAAGGAAGGAGTCAAGAATGACCCCCAGGTTTCAAGCCTGGGTATCTGGGAGGATGGTGACATCCTTGACAATGATAGGGAAGTTTGGATGAGGGGAAAACTTGGAGAGAAAGTAATGGGTTCAGTTTTGGACATGTTGAGTTTCCCATGTCTGTGGGACATCCTGTTCAAGATGCCCAACAAGCAGCTGGAGAGGCGAGGCTGGAATAATACACGGCTAGAGTTTTCTAAAGTTTGACTGGTGGGAAGACAAGGGAACAAGAGTTCTGAAAGAGGAGGAGAGTGTATAGTTGAACTGGTTTAGCAAGAGATCAATCCTGGGAAAGGAGTCAAGTATAGTCAAAGCAGGGGTGATGGTCTGGGAAAATGGTGAGGAGGGGGAGGACTGAAGCTCATTCATGGTGAGTATGAAAAACAGCATTAGGAATAGTAAGGCATAGGAGAGAAAAAGGGAATGGGAAAAGATGAAGAGTGTTTACAGGAATTACAAAGTTCCTGAAGATGGAGGTCAGGGAAGGCTGGATCAAAGGAACAATCATCCTTTCTGGTGAGGCAAGGGACATGAACAGGACTACAAGGACATCAACAACAGTGCTGCTGTTGTTCATCCCTCATACTCCAAGAGGACCAGTGACATGTTATTGGGATCAAGGTACAGTGTGCTTGACTGTGGCTGAGCATGGAAGGCTCTACCACAGGGTGGGCATAAATAGTCCACTGGAAATTTGGGATTGTGATATTTCTAGATTAGAGCACTGTTGTGCCCAAACCCAAATCACACTACTTTGAGGCCCACCATATTTTGGCCCTTCATATTTTTGTCTTTGTCTCTGTCCTAAAACCTTGTGCTAGCAAGGTTATTTTGAAACAGCTTAAGGCATAGTCCTGGGTAAATTGCCTAAGACGTGGTCCCCTGATCCCCCTTCTACCTGAATCAGCATTCTGTACAAGGATCAGTCCTGGGGTTATGGTGCAAGTCTATCTTATGTAGAGACCATCCTGTTCTGGGAAGCTGATCAAGCAGGGTCTCCACACCTTCCACCCAGAACATGACCTCAGTCTGTTCTGGGAAACTGACTGTTCTCTACCCACCTTTGCCCAACGATCCTCCATCCTGTACCCTCCACCCTGTTCTAGGAGGGACCCCCATGTCTCAGGAAGGTTGCACCCTTGTACCTTTGCACCATATTCCCAAATTAGCCCTGAGCTATAGATCTAACCAATGGCTGTTTTTGGCTTCTGTACATCATTGCTTCTGCTAGCTCCCCTCCCTGATTGTGGTTTTTGTGGTTTTAGCCTTTTTAAACACTGTTTGTACCTTCAGCCAGGACTACCTGCTTTGAGTTTATACTCCAGGTAGTCGTGCTCTTGATCAACAAATCCACACCTAAATTTACCTTGAACCCAGGTCTTGGCTCACTCTTATTCTCTGCACAACAGCATCTTATGTTTCCTTTGCGCTACTGTGATTCTGCTTTGCTCACGGAACACAGTTACTACACTGTAAAGGAAAACACCTGGGAAAGACTTCAGCTCAAGACTAATGTAATGGGTGAAGCCATTTTGCTCAACTGTAATTAGTTTCTAAAAGAGAAGGCCTTAAAGAAAAAAAAGGGAAGTTAAGGATATGGAGGTTAGTACTAGAAATGGGCTAAAAAACCCACCCATATTTCTGTGTAATAGAGTCGGCTTTCTCTTTGATGGTTTCACGTACAATTCTTTTTTGGTGTTCTGTGTTCAAAGAAATGTTCGGGTTTCCTAATGTTTTTCAAGTGTTGGCACTTACCTGGGTTGGGGTATTCTGGCTGGCAGGCTTCACTGCTTGTGGCTCCATGCTCACCTCTAGGGCCAGGCCTGGATCCTCAGTGGGCTGAGCTGTGGAGAGAGAAGGATCCCTGAGGGGGAGGAGTCTTGCCTTTCCCCTCCAAAGCAGGAGGCTGGTCATCCCCAGAAGGGCCAACAGAGGGTCAGGTGGCCAGGAGGGTAAGAACTATCTCCAGGACTGAGGCAAACTACATGCTCTTGTTCTTTTCCATGTTTGGTTTTGTTTCTTTCCCATTGTTCACTCCGATGGTTGCAACCCTTCTTTACAACCAGACTGATGTCCAATGTGAAAGTATTTGCAGATCCTATACTTGATTGCATGCCACCATGGGGGGGAGGAGAGGGAGGGGAGAAAATTTGAAACTCAAGGGATTGTGGAACTGAATCTTGCAAACTAAAAGTATATAAACAAATCAATTAATACATAAAAAAAGAACTATCTCCAGGGAAGAGACTCAAACTAAAAGAGATATTGAGAAGTTAGGGTCAGGCTTTAAAATTAGAAAGTCTTAAGAGAATCAACACTTTACTTCCTCTGCTCCTCCCCCCTACACCCCTTTGATAATCTAGAGGCAGGAAGGGCCTTGGTGTCCCTGATGGGCTGAGACCAGCCACACCTTTGTAGAATCCTTGGTATCAGGCCTCTTTCCAATGTATGCCCTTCCCTTTCTCCCTCACAAGATGGGTCTCTAGGCTTCAGAATTCTGGATCTAGGAGGTAAGGAGGCTAGAGAAGGCTGAAGATGGAGGCCTGGGAATAGCCATGGCAAGGATGCACCTGGGAGTGAGGGGGAATTCACACTACCAGGTCTGGAACAGTAATGGTATCTGGGGAACACCCAGGATTATGAGAGGGTCTAAAGCAGTGGTTCTCAACCTGTGGGTTGTGACCCCTTTGGGGGTCGAACAACCCTTTCACAAGGGTCACCTAAGACCATCGGAAAGCACATATTTCTCATGGTCTTAAGAACCAAGACAGACTGCTCTATCCATCTCCAGTCAAGTCCGCTCGCATGCAGATATGCCCAGATACACCCAGATACTCCCACATATGAGTATTAAAGGGTCGTGGCATTAGGAAGGTTGAGAACCACTGGTCTAAAGTAAAGGACAGGCTGGAAAAGAAACCCTGAGTTCTGGCAGATGGTGGATGATGAAGAAGGGTTTGAGGACTATTAAAGAAGTAGGGGGACAGGGGAGCAGGAAGCCTTGGGTAAGGGGAGCACAGGGAGTGTCTGGGAGGCCAGGTCACCCATGATGCTGAAAAAGACTTATGGGGGTAGGGCAAGGAAATTTGGGCACTTGTAGCCAAAGTGGGAGTTGAGGAAGAAGGATGCCTGGGTCCCTGTATTGGAGGTGAGGGCAAGAATGGATAAGAAGGGGGCACGGTGGGCTGGGCAAGCAAAACCAACTCCAGTGGCTTTCTCTTGTCTCCTGGATTAAATAGAAATTCCCCTCTTTAGCTTTTAAAGTCCTTTAAGACTTAGTTCTGGGGGTGGCTAAGTGGTGCAATGAATAGAGCACCAGCCCTGAAGTCAGGAGGACCTGAGTTCAAATCCAGCCTCAGACACTTAACACTTATTAGCCATGTGACCTTGGGCAAGTCATTTAACCCCAAATGCCCTGCCTTCTCCCCTCCAAAAAGTTAAAAACAAAAGACTTAGTCTAACTTGACTTTCCAGCCTTGTTGTACATTGCTTTCATTCTCATACTTTCATCAAGCCAATCTGTCCTCTGCTTCTCACACATGATACTACATCTCCCATCTCCATGCCTTTCTGCTGTCTATTCCACATATCTGTAATGCTGTCTCTCATTTCCAGAAGTCTGGAAAAATAGGAGATGAGTAGGTTGTGATGGATTTTAAGAAGCAAACAGGGGGGCAGAGCTAAGATGGCAGAAAGGAAACAGTAAGTTTTCTAAGCTCCTCCAAGAATTCTGTTGTTAAAAGCTAAAAAGTGAATTTGAATGGATTTAAGAGTGACAGAACCCATTGGGAGATGGAGTATGGCAGACTCCCAGCTCAGGAAAGTGCCTACTCAGGTCTGGGCAGGGAGAACATGGAGCATACAGGAGCTGCACCAGTGCAGATCTGAGAGCAGAGTACAGCACACTGAGAAGAAGCCCCAGCCAGCCAGCAGACTCACCCACCCCAAGGGTGATTTGCAGCCATCTCACCACAGGACAGAAGATTGTTGGAACTGGGTAAGAGAAAATGCAGGGCCTGCAGCAGGGACAGCAGCTTCTTCTGGGGCTACCAGCCCGCAGCCTGGATGTTTAAAAATTACGTACCCGAACTTCCAGAAATCAAGATGGAGGAATAAGATCTAGTTGCTCTGATCCCCCTCCCTGACCCAGAAAAGTCTGGAGATAATTGCCTCACCCAGAGTAAAATCCTGAATTAGTGGAAACAGCCTCAGGCTTGGGGGTCACAACCAGACTGATGTCCAATGTGAAAGTATTTGCAGATCCTATACTTGATTGCATGCTGCCATGGGGCGGGGAGAGGGAGGGGAGAAAATTTGAAACTCAAGGGATTGTGGAACTGAATCTTGTAAACTAAAAGTAAATAAACAAATCAATTTTTTAAAAAACTAAAAAACTGAAAAAAAAAAGAAGCAAACAGAAGATTTTTATGTTTCATGGTCCTGGACGGTATAGGGAGCCATTGGAAGTGTGTGTGTGTGTGTGTGTGTGTGTGTGTGTGTGTGTGGTGTACTATGAACAGCCCTGTACTTTAGGAAGGCCATTTGGACAGCTGAATAGAGGAAGGATGGGTGTGGGGATAAAAATGAACTAGGGATTACAATAATCCAGGCAGGTGTAAAGAGGAGTTGTATTAAGGTGATGGCCATGTGAGTATAGAGGAGACATTTAGGAGAGATGTTATGAAGGCAGAAATGACAAGATATGAGGCAAATGGCTGCTAAGGTGATGGAGATGGGTAACTTGGAATATGGTGGTGCCCTCTAATAAAAAAAGTTATGGAGAGTTTTGGGGGAAAGATAATGGGTTATATTTTGGAAATATTAAATTTGAGATGTCTACCAGACATCTAATTTGAAATGTTGAAGAGGCAGATGGAGAGGTGAGACTGGAGCTCAGGAGAAAGACTTAGAGCTGGATATATATGCAATGGGGGAGGGGGTATTCTATTGCCTGCACAGGTTAGCTACACTGCTTGTTTCTGGAAAGGTTGTGATGATGTGGAATGTAAGGAAGTGACTTTAGAGTTCACATCCTATGGAGGATGTGAACATGTTCTGTAATTGATTCTGGTCAACTCAAGAATCAAGGGTATGCCCATGGCTATGTGTAACTGAAATGGAGTGGAAGAAGTCATTGGGCACTGAACTCATTAAGGAAAGAAGAAAGTCTTGAGGGTTGATAGGATCTTAACTGGGTGAGGTCGGTGAGTAATCACAGTCAGATTCATCACAAAACAAATGAACGTGCATGTAGAACCCAAAGCAAGTACAAAGAGTTCACCATCCAAATGGAAGCTTGCCTATTTATGAAATAACAACAAAGAGGAGAAATGGAAATCTCTGCCTAAATGGGAGTAGTGGGGGCAGGGGGAAATAATGAATAATTAAGATGGCAAAAGCAGCATTTTTTTCCCTTGGTAACTGCTGGGCTCTGAAGATATGATGATCTGCTTATCTACAAAGGTCCCAGCCACACAAGTAGTTTCCCAGTCTAGTGTACACTGATTGGCATCCGTCTTGATTCCCAAGGACACACAGGCAGCTTGGGGTGCAAATGACAAATTATGTCAGCTCAGGGAAAGATGGATAGCATGAACCTCAGAAGAGGAGAGGTTGCTGAATGATAGAAATAGAAGGAGAGTTGGGAAATGGCAATGGGTTATGAGAATCCCAGCTCCTTCATCACAGAATTGGGATATAAGTGAAAGTATAGTTATTTTTTTTTT
>CM053582.1:70748829-70767267 GCA_028627135.1 Pseudochirops cupreus
AATTGCATATATATATACATATATATATATATATATATATATATATTTTTAACATTTGATTATAGTACTTTAGATTCTAGATTCTTTCTCTTCCTCCCTCGTCACCCACCCCCACTGGAAGGACAAGCAATCAAATACAGGCTGTTGTTTCCTATTCTTAATTCATTCAATTTCTCTTTCTTGTCTTTTTGCTATGGCTAGCATTTCTGGGATAAAATTGAATATAAATGGTGATATTGGCCATGCTTGCTTCACCTCTGATCTTACTTGGAGGGCTTCTATTTTATTCCAATTACAGATAATATTTGCTCTTGGTTTTAGCTAGATACTACTTAACATTTTAAGAAAAGCTCTGTTTATTCTTGTGTTTTCTAGGATTTTTCATTGAAATGAATGTTATATTTGGTCAAAAGCTTTTTCTGCTTCTACTGATACAATCATATGATTTGTTGTTTTCGTTATTGATATGGTCAGTTATACTTACAGTTTTCCTACATTGAACCAGGCCTGCATTCCTGGTATGAATCCCACCTGGTCATAGTGTGTGCTCTTTGTAATACAGTGCTGTACTTTCCCTTGCTAGTATTTTTTTTTTAATTTTTGCACCAATATTCATTAGGGAAATTGGACTATAGTTTTCTTTCTCTGTTTTTGCCCTCCCTGGTTTAGTAATCAAAACTGTATTTTGTGTAATAACCAGAATTTGGTAGGACTCCTTCTTTACCTATTTTTCCAAATAGTTTATGTAGTATTAGAATTAAATGTTCCTTAAATGTTGGTTGAACTCACTTGTTCATCCATCTGGGCCCGGAGAGTTTTTCTTAGGGAGCTCGTTTATGACTCGCTCAATTTCTTTTTCTAAAATACGTTCTTTAAGTATTCTTTTTCTCTTCTGTCAATCTGGGAAATTTATGTTTTTTCAATATCCATTGATTTTGCTTAGCTTATCAGTTTTATTAGCATGTAACTGGGCAGAATCACTCCCATAACTGCTTTTTTTCCATCTTTGTTGGTGAGCATCATCACTTGGTTTATTTTTGGTGCGGTAATTTGGTTTTCTTTCTTTTTAATCAGATCAAAGAGTCAGACACAACTGGCCCCCCAAAATTATTATAGTAATTGTGGTTTCTGCCTCTTTCTTTTATCTCTGAGTAATAAGCCTAGTAGTAATACTGAAAGGTCAGAGGATACGTCTAAGTTTGATGCCTTTTTAGGTTTGGTTCCAGAGTGTTTCCCACAATGGCCGGACCATTTCACAGCTCCACCAGTAAGTGGGACCTAAGGCATAAATGTGCCGGTTTTTCCTCAGTCTCTCCAACAAGGTCATTTCCTTCTGTCCCCTCGGTCCGTCTGGCAGATGGAAGGTAGACCCTGGTGTCTAGCAGCAGTGCTACAACCTTCCTGCGGCACCCTGGGCCTCTCCCTTGCCCGAGCCTCTCCCTTGCCCAGACCTCTCCCATGGCTTCCAGGTGCCTCCAGGTTACTGCACAAACTCATGGGTCTGGCCGCCAGTGCCCTCTGCAGCATTGCGGGCACGCTCCTTGGCTTATTTCATACCATTTGCCCTCGTAGCCCAGACACCCGCCAGACGGGGTTCCTGGCTAATCCTAGCACTCAGCTATCCACCTCTCAGAGCCCCTGTTTCCCTTTCTTGCGGTGTTCTCCCTCATATGCCTCAGATGTTATGAATCTTCCTTGAAGGTAAGCCTCCTTAGGGCAGGAAATGCTTTTGTGTATGGCCTGATGAATGGTTACTGAATTGAAGTGATTTTGGTTTGGCTCCCAGACTCCAGTTCTGCAGGAAACTAAAGACAGAACTCTGAGAAAGGACATTCAGCCCTTGTCCTGAGGCCTTTCCTCTGACCATCAGAGCCAGGAGAGAGCAGATCTTGGAGCTGCCTGTGTGGGAGTGGTCCCTGATTATCCCGCCCCTGGGGAAAGCGAGAGCATTGAGAAGATGTTGGGAGTCAAGACGCACAAGGAGAAAGGTGAGACTACCAGGCCTCATCTCCATCTCCCCAGGGTTGGAGAGAGAACAGAGAAACCTCAGGAGGAGTGAGGCCATCCCGGGCCAGGGAGGCTCCTTCCCTCACCAGCTTGGTCAGGGCCTTTGAGCTGGCCAGTCTTCTTCCTGAAAAGTGGTACAGAACGAGCATCAGTAGCAGGGTGGTGCCTTCCCTTCTGGGCCCTATGCACCCTTCCTGTGAGGAGCTTTGGCTGCCAGGTCTCATGGTATAAAGTATTCTGCTTACTACCCTCTGTATCAGTTCATACAAGTCTTCCTGGGTTTCTCCAAAAGCATTCTCTTCTTCATTTCTTAGAGGACAGTACTATTCCATGACACTTATATACATAACTTGTTTAGCCATTCCCAAATTGATGGGCACTCCCTCAGTTTTTAGTTCCTGGCCACTAACAAAAGAGCTGCTTTAACTATTTTTTGTCCATATGGGTCCCTTTCCCTCTGCCTTTGATCTCTTTGGAGCACAGAAGAAAATTTGTTAATGTTTCACACATGCTTGAGGAGAGAAGGAGGCAGTGTCCAGTATGTCAGTGGCTACATTTTGTCATGCTGGACACCTGATACCAGCTTGTGGTAGCAGCTTGGCCTTTTCTGGCCTTTCTGAAGGATCTCATTCTGCATACATGAGCTTCGTTCCTACTGCCTGAGTTACCTTTTAATTCTATAGGGTCTGCCTTTAACTCCATTTACCTATTCCCCATAATCAAAAGGTCCAGGGGGAATCTTTCATGTAATATGGCACCAGAATTTTCTGCTACCTCCTATCCCAGACCCGCCTCAGCCTCTACTCTGTGGGTATACATTAGGGGATGGAAGATCCCCCTAACTCACAAAATGAATGTGAATGCTGGGTAGCTTTGATGGTGCTTCTATATATACCAGCCCAACTCAGTTTCCTCCCAACTCTGCTCTATATAAAAACCTGGAAGAAGCATAGCACCATCACCATTAATTGTCAGGTTTCTACTTAGAAACCTTTCCCTCCAAAACCCTTCTGTGATCTTGTTCTAAAATCATCTGAATGGTACAATTGGCTTGTGACTTGAGAATGGCTGGCGTGCATTATAAGGTGACAGTTATCAAAACTGTCTGGTACTGGCTAAGAAACAGAATGGTGGACCAGTGAAATGGATGAGCTATCCATAGTAGTAAATGACTACAGTGACCTCATGATTGATAAGCATAAAGATCTAAGCTTCGGGTTAAAAACTCACTATTTGGTAAAAATTACTGGGAAAACTGGAAAGTCATCTAGTAGAAATTAGGTATAGACCAGTATTTACACCATTTATTATGTGAGATACAGTCAGAATGGGTACATGACATAGATAAAGGGAGATGTCATAAGTAAATTGGAGAAGCATGAAATGTAGTCAGATTAATGGATAGGAAAAGAATTTATGAATAAATAAGAGATAAAGATCATTGGGGAATATAAAATGGATAATTTTGATCACGTTCAAAGTTTTTGTATGAATAAAACCAATGTAGTAAAGATTAAATGAAAACAAAATTGGGAGGAAAATTTTATAACCAGTTTTCTTAGTTAAAAGCCTCATATCTCAAATATGTAGAGAACTGAGTCAAATTCATAAGAATACGAGCCATTCCTTAGCAGTCCTCAGCCATACAGTGATCTAAGACAATCCCAAAGGACTCATGATGAAAAATGCTGTCCATCTCCAGAGAAGTAACTGATGGAGTCTGAATGCAGATGGAATGCACACTATTTTTCACTTTCCTTCTCTCCCTCTCTCTCCTCTCCCTCCCTCTCTCTCTCTCTCTCTCTCTCTCTCTCTCTCTCTCTCTCTTGTTTTTTTCTACAAAATGACTAACATGGGAATGTGCTACATGATTACACATATATAACCTATATTAGATTGTAAACTGTCTCAGGGAGGAGGAGGGATAGAATTTGGAACTCAAAACTTAACAAATGTTAAAAATTGTTTTTACATGTAATTGGGGGAAAATAAGATATTAAAGAGAGAATATGCATCATTCCCCAATTGATAAATGGTCAAAAGATATAGACGGGCAATTTTTGGAAAAAGAAATCAAAGCTGTATATAGCCATATGAAAAATGCTCGGTATCCTTGTTGATTGGGGAGAAATGCAAATTTAAATAGCATTGAAATACCTTCATACATTTATCAGATTGGCTGAAATGATAGAAGGGGAAAATGACAAATGCAGGAGGGAATGTGGAAAAGTTGAGACACTAATACACTGTTGTTGGAATTGTGAACTGATCCAACCATTTTAGAGAGCAATTTGGAATTATGCCAAAAGAGTTACAAAACATTGTATATACCCTTTGATACAGCAACACCACTATTAAGTCTGTTTCCCAAGATGATCAGGGAAAAAGGAAAAGAACCTGTGGGTTCTTAAATATTTGTAGTAGCTCTTTGTGTGATGGCAAAAAGTTGGAAGTTGTGGGGAAGCCTGTCAGTTGGGGAATGGCTGAAAAAATTGTGATGCATGATTGTGATGGAATACTACTCTACTGTAAAAAAATGATGAGCAGGTTGGTCTTAGAAAAACATGGAAATACTTAATATGAAATAACGCAGGGCAAAATGAGCAGAACCCAGAGAACATTGTATACAACAGCAGCAGTATTGTCCAAAGAGTAACAATGAATGACTAAGCTATTCTGAGTAATATGAACATTCACATTAACTATGAGGGACTTAAGGAAAATGCCATCCAGCTCCAGAGAAAGAATTGATCTATAGGAGTATGTATTGTATGGTTTCACTTATATATCTATGTCAAATATTGACCTTCTCTAACGTTGGAAGGGAGGGAGACAGCTCAAAACTCAAAGCATAGCAAACAAATAAATACGACTAATGGGAAGAGAATGTGCCTACCTGTGCTGGTAGAAGGAGTTGCTTACCCTGGAACTCCCAGTGCCAGTGAAATACCAGGTCCAGGCCCTATCCCTCAGGATTCTCTAAGGGAATCACACCCAGTCACTGTGTAAGGATCTGTGACCTGGTGAGTCCGCCGGTTGCCAGAAAGAATTGTTCCCTCATGATTCCTTTTTCTGTTCCAGCTGCACCTTCTGGAGACCAGAACATGAAGGAGGATCATAAGAGAAGAAGTCGTAAGAGAAGGGCAAGTATTGCCATCCACTTGGCCAGAATTCAGGTGAGGGGGGGTTCATTTTCTCCCCTGATATTCCAAGGCATCATTCAGGGAATGGGCTTCTTGCTTTCCTTTGTCTTTGCTCTAGGCAAGTTCTAGCCAGAACCCTAAGCTACCATTGTTCTCATCCAAGAGACTTGGCTTGTTCTGGTAAATGGCGCCAGATTCTCAGGGTTTCTTGAACACTGAAGCTGGACGGGGCATTTAGTCTTCTAGGCCAGCCATTTTGTGTTCGTTCTGTCTCTGTCTCATATTTACTTATAGCCAGCATGGTCTGTGCCCATGTCCCTCCCAACTCCCCTTGCCGGCAGAATTTGAGTGCATTGAGCACAAGTGCTATATCACTTGTGTACCTGTATCTTCAGTGCCTGACATGTATCAGGCACTCCATAGATGTCTGATGGATGGCTTGTTGGTGAGAATCAGAACCAAGAGAGCCACTACCTTCATCATTGGTCCCTTCCCCTTTCGAAGGATGGCATTATGATGAAAGCAAGTGAAGAGGTGGTCAGCTGGCCCCCATTGGCCAAGGCGGAGCTTCTTTCTGGCAGGTATCCAGGTGGCTCACGTGTCTTCTAGAAGAACCCCATCTGTGTCAACCCGTGGGGTTCTTCCCCTTGGCCACGCATTCTTTCTCTTTCCCACCTCCCTCCTTATCTAGGGATTCCCCTCTGCCTCTTCAGCATCCTTCTCTTCTTTGTTTGGCATTGAAGCTGTGCTCCCATCTCACAAAAAAAGACGTCATCCTCTCTATAATCCTCGTACTCCAGACTATGAAGAGGCATTGGGGTGCCTGACTCTTTCTTCTGGGAGAGAGACCATGGTGCCCAAGAAGGGCAGGCAGTCATTCAGCCGTGACAGCTTGAACACAAGCAATGCCCACTCCGTACCGGTCCCTGTCATGTTCTCCCTGCACTCCTTGCTTGCTGGCATTAGATTTTCAGTCCTTTTCTCCTTTGTGCTGGTAGCGCCCATAGAGAATGACCATGGAAGATTACATGTGGGGACCTGCCCCTCCAGAACTGTTACTGCCTTGCTCAGCTTGCTCAGGGCGTTATCTGCTTTCAAGTAACTGCCCAAAACAAGATTGGCATAATCTAACAAGTTTACTACAGATCATTGCATTTTCAGCCTGAGCATCTGCACCTCAGAAATCCCTAGGCTCTACAAACCAAGACATGATTTTGTTTGATTGTCTAACTTTGAGAAAAGTCTTAGTAATGCAGATTAAATTTAAAAGTGTGTGCATATTTTTTTCCCTTGGAGGGACTGGTTGTTAAACATTTACCACCACACCCCAATTTTGCTCTACAAAATTGCTCAGGAGTCCAGTAGAAGGGAGTAAGATCATCACCAGATTGAAGGCCTGTTGTCTGTGTCCTGCTGCTGAAGATGATGATGATGGTGGTGGTGATGAAGATGATGAAGATGATGGCAGCCAGAGTTTATATAGCACCCATAAGGTTTACAGAAAGGATTCACATCCATTATCTCATTTAAACCTTACAACACTCCTGGCAAGAATAATGAGTGTTATTTTAATTAAAGCTAATAAACAATTAATATTTGGTATTGAGTAGTATTGTTAGTCTTGCTTTGTTACAAGCTATATCTTGTCTATGTTAATTATATACTTGAGAGGTTTCAGTAAAGTACATATTGCCCTTGGGCATATTCTGGGAGATGAATAGTAAGGTTGAGCTTACTCAGAAAATAAAGCTCTTGACATGCAGGCCTAAGTGGGGCCCCCTTGTCCATATGTTCTCAATGGCTCTTTGACCTCAATAACTCACTCCTTGTGGGATGACTGTTTTCTGTCCCTCCTGCCAACTTTGTCTCCTCTGTGGCTCCTGTGAATGAGCACTTCCCAAGTGATCAGAAATGTGCCTGATGTTTCAGGGATTGGTGACCTTTGAAGATGTGTCTGTGGACTTCTCCCGGTCTGAGTGGAAACAGCTGAAACCTGCCCAGAGGGACCTGTACAGGGATGTGATGCTGGAGAACTATAAGAACCTGGTCTCCTTGGGTATGGAGCACTTTCTTCTGGGACTCAGAATCTGTCTGCCCATTGGGATGGGTGTCTTTATCTTCTTGTTTCATAAGAGCTGAGGATGAGGACTGAGGGAGGGGGAGAAAGCCTGAGTCTTAGCTTGATGTGCAGGGGGAGTCTAGAATCCATGTAATAATGGAGAGAGATGCCTACATACCTCAGAGCCCAAACCCAAGATGTCTCTGATCTCTCTTCACAAGAGAAACATCTCTGCCTTGCACAACTGGGAGCCAGCATCTTTGCTGTGCTGGGGCTATACCTTCAGCTCAAAATATCTCCCCTAAAGTTTCAGGGCAGCTCCCTGAAAACATTAAAAGCACCCTCCATCCCCACGAAGAAGGAGTGAGTTAAAATGAACTACTTTTTCTTCACCCCAGTGAACTCTTGTGGCCCATCCCCTTCCTCTCAGACCATACTTCCTGGGGAAAAGATCTGGAATATTCTCCAGACTGGGCCTTTTTTGTCACCCTCTGAGTGTCCCAGTGTGCCCTCATTGTACTATAGAAAAGAAGGCAGCTTTGGGTGCCGAGATGGCTCTCTTTCTCCATAACCTTTCCATTTATTTCCTTACAAACAGGTCTTCAATCTTTCAAACCAGATGTGATCTCCCGCCTGGAGCAAGGGGAAGTACCATGGATTCCAACGGGCCATGTCCCAAAAGGTGGGTGAGTGAGTGAGCCAAGACTGGACAAACACTGTGCCCACCCTTTGACTCAGCAATATCACTCCTAGGTCTGTACCCAAAGAGATCAAAGAAAAAGGGAAAGTACAAAAAATATTTTTAGCATCTCCTTTAGTGGTGGCAAAGAATTAGAAATTGAGAGACTACTCATCAGTTGGGGAGTGGCTGAACAAGTTGTGGTATGTGGGTGTGATGGAATATTACTGTGCTATAAGAAATGACAAGGGGGATGGTTTCAGAAAAACCTGGGAAGATTTACATGAACCAGTGCAAAGGGAAGTGAGCCAAAGTAGGGGAACATTGTACACAGTATCAGCAAGATTGGAACCATGATCAGTTTTTAAAGACTTGGCTACTTTAATCAATACAACAATCCTTGACAGTTCTGAAGGACTTAGGATAAAAAATGCTCTCCACCTCCGGAGAGAAAACTGATTAACTTTGAATGCAAATAAGTATCATTTTCTCACTTTCTGCATTTTTCTTGTTTGTGTCATAACTTATGTGGAAATATGTTTTGCCTGATTTAACATGTGTAATATATTGCTTGCCTTCTATAGAGAGAGGAAGACAATTTGGAGCTCAAAATTGAAAAAAAAAATTAAAAGGAATGGTGAAAAAAAATAAATAATAAATTAGCGGGGAGAATAGGCCTGGGCAAACACAAGTTCTTGCAAGCAGCAGCCCAGCCAGGTGTCAGCACCTGGAGGTAACCACTCAGGAAGTGTTCCTCAGCATGCAAGGGCTCTGGAGAAAGCCAAAGGCTTTTGGAGAACCTTCAACAAATCACTCTCCTGATCTCTCTCACCTCCGGTTTACCTCCAGGCTCCAAGAAAGGGGAGGAGTTTTGTTCTTTTTCTCACACTTGTCATTCCAGCTATACTCTGTACATTCCTTCCTGTTGCCTAGAGGCAGCTAGGTGGTGTAGTGGATGGAACTCTAGGCCTGGAGTCAGGAAAACCTGAGTTCAAGTCTAGCCTCAGACACTCACTAGCTCTGTGACCCTGAGCAAGCCACATAACCTATGTTACCTCAGTTTCCTCAACTGTAAAGTGGAGAGAGTAATAGCACTCACCTCCCAGGGTTGTTGTGAGGATCAAATGAGACAATATTTATAAAAAAAAAAACTTAGCACAGTTTCTAGCACATAGTAGG
Organism: Pseudochirops cupreus; assembly: GCA_028627135.1. Lineage (NCBI taxonomy): Eukaryota > Metazoa > Chordata > Mammalia > Diprotodontia > Pseudocheiridae > Pseudochirops > Pseudochirops cupreus. The sequence goes on from CM053582.1 coordinate 70,757,897, forward strand.
CTGTATAATGACTTGTATATGTATAATGACAAGTATAATGACTTGTTTCCTTCACTTTCCTTGCCTTTTTCCTTTTTTACTGGTCAGCCATCCCAGTCATGTGACCCAGTCATGTGACCTTTCTTGGCAAAGGTACTGGAATGGTTTGCCATCTCCTTCTCCAACTTATTTTACAGATGAAGAAACTGAAGAAAACAGGGTTAAGTGACTTGTCCAAGGTCACATAGCTAGGAGCTGTCTGAGGCTGGATTCAAATTCAGGTCTTCCTGACTCCAGGACCAACATTCTGTCCCCTGTACCACCTAGCTGCCCTTTTTCCTCTCCTCGTCCCCAATTGTCATCTCAGAATTTGGGTTGGAAAGGAAATATGGCATCTTCAAGCCTCTTAAGTCATCCAGCATTGGCTTGAAGACCCTCCAGGGAAAGGGAACTCACTCTCTTCTCAGACAGTTCATTCTACTTTACACTGGGCAAGGCACTACAAATTTATGTTACACGACCTCAACTGGGCCCTCACTGCTGCCAGGCAATCCATCTACATTTCCTTTATTAACTCACTATCCCATTATCCACAGCAGCTCGTCCAAACCTTTTCTTCCTACCTTTAACCTCTCAGTAGCTCCTTTCCCTCTACCCTCAGCTGAGAACCTTCCTCATTTTCCAGAAAAAATCAGGTGGTTCTCCATAGGATCCCTCTCCTCCCCTCATCATCTCCTACCACTCAGATGCCTTCTGCTCCTCTCCTCCTTCAACCTTATCTTATATGATGGAGTGTCCTTACTACTTACCAAGGCCAATCTATTTAAGTGGTCTCATTCCATCCCATTTCCCCTAAAAGACTGCTCCCTCTCTCTGTCATCCCTACTCTTTTCACTTATTTTTAATCTCTCCCTCTCTACTGGCTCATTCCCTACTGCCTAGAAACAGAATGGAAAGCCCTTTTAGTTTGTGCAATATCCAGATTGTGCATCATTCTCCTTGGTGAAAGACACAGACTCTGTAATATGCTAAAGCATTTCCCTTTCTCCCACCATACCAAACAGTAAATATTCACGTTTTTGGTTTGTTTTTTTTCAGATTCCCTTCATCAAAAGACTAACTGTGAGAACAAGAAGTCAGCTCCAAAGCAGGATCTCTGTATAAGAGAATCCTCTAAGAAAAGATTCACAAAAGAGGATTCACAGGATTCAAAGCTTAGAAAAGTTTCAGGAGGCAATAGCAAGCCAGAGATACAGAAGGGAAAGCTGGAAAAACAATCCAAAAAGGAAGCACTCAATCACAGCAAAACTTCAAATGAGTCAAGGGCCCATAACTGCAATACATCTGAGAAAAAATGTAGCCCAGTATCAATACCTACTGCACAACAGTCGGCTCCAATGGAAAGAAGTGTCCATAAATGTGATATATCTAGAGAGAGCTTCTTCAGACAGCTTTCAGAACTAATTAAGCATAGCAAAATCTCCTTTGGGAAGAATATTTGTAAATATAATAATGATAAGCAAACTTTCAATAACCACACAGATTCTGCTCAAAACCATGAAGAACGTAATGGAGAAAAACTCGGCAAAGATAACAAATGTGAGAAGGAGGACTTGCCCAGGAAACCCCATACCGAGCATCAGAGAAGCCGTAGTAAAGAAAAACGCAACAGGTGTAACGAATGTGGGAAAACCTTCACACGAAGCACAGGGCTTTCCGAACATAAGAAGATTCACAATGGAGACAAACCCTTTGAGTGTGATGAATGTGGGAGGGCCTTCACAGCAAAGGGAAGACTTAATGAGCACCAGAAAGTTCATACAGGAAAGAAGCCTTATAAATGTCATGAATGTGGGAAAGGCTTCACTGGAAGAGGACGGCTTAATGAGCACCAGAAAGTTCATACGGGAGACAAGCCGTATGAATGTCATGAATGCGGAAAGGCCTTCATACAGAAGGGGACACTTCTTGAACATCAGAATGTTCATACTGGAGAGAAACCCTACGAATGTAAACAATGTGGGAAAGCCTTCAGACAGAGGGGACAACTTCGTGAACATCAAAAAATTCATACTGGAGAGAAACCTTATAAATGCCATGAATGTGGGAAAGCCTTCTCAGGAAAGGGACGACTTACTGATCATAAGAAAATTCATTCAGCAGATAAACCCCACAAATGTAGTGAATGTGGAAAAGGTTTCATCCAAAAGTCACACCTTACTGATCATCAAAAAGTTCATACAGGAGAGAAACCTTATAAATGTAATCAGTGCGGAAAAGCTTTTATAAAGAAGGCGCTACTTAATGGGCATCAGAAAATTCATACTGGAGTGAAGCCCTATGAATGTGATCATTGTGGAAAGGCCTTCACCCTGAAAGGACGACTTAATGAGCATCTGAAAATTCATACTGGAGAGAGACCCTATGAATGTGAGCAGTGTGGGAAAGGCTTCATAGTGAAGGCACGGCTTACTGAGCATCTGAAGATTCATACTGGTGAGAAACCTCATAAATGTGCTGAATGTGGGAAATCCTTTACACAAAGTGGACAGCTTACTGAACATCTGAGAATTCATTCTGGTTTAAAACCTTTCAAATGTAGTCACTGTGGGAAAGCCTTCACACATAAGGGACGACTTGGTGAACATCAGAAAATTCATACTGGAGAGAAACCCTATGAATGTAGTCAGTGTGGCAAAGCCTTCACACAAAGTGGACAGCTTAATGAACATATGAAAATTCATACTGGAGAGAAACCATATGAATGCAAGCAGTGTGGAAAAGCCTTTACAAGGAAGGAAAGACTTAGTGAACATCAGAGAATTCATACTGGAGTAATACCCTATGAGTGTAGTGAATGTGGGAAAGCCTTTACACGGAAGGAAAGACTTAGTGAACATCAGAGAATTCATACTGGAGCAAAACCCTTTGAATGTAGTGAATGTGGAAAAACCTTCAGTCGTAGGACATCCTTTTTTTATCATCAGAAGACTCATACTACATAAAAACCTTATGAATGTAATGAATGTGGGAAAAGTCTTTGGTCATAGAATACCCTATGTCATCAGAGAAATCTTATAAAAAACTGTTATGTGTAATGAATGTGGGAAATCCTACAGCAACAACTCAAATCTTAAAAAAAAAAGTATAAAATAATTTATATCAGAGAATCTCTGTAAATGAAAGTATACAAAATATAATTTTATTATCAAGTTGTTCACACTGGAGAGAAACCATATAATGTAGTGCATGTGATAAAGCACTCAGCAGCAAACCTTAAGAGCCATCAAAAAACCTGTAGTGAAAGGAAGTCTATAAATACAGTGAGTCATCAGCAGCAACTTGAGTGCTATAAATAATTTGTGAACTCATATATTCTTACAAAAGATGACTATAATGAATATATGAAACCCTTCAAACAGATCAGATGGCTTATTAAATATAAAAAAATTCATGCTGGAGAAAAACCCTATAGATGTAATGGTTTCCAAGTCTTGTTCTTGCATCCCTGGTGTAAATCCAACTAGAACATAATAAGTAGTTTGGGGAGATATAGCTGTAATCTGTTAAATGTTATTTGAATATTTTGCATCAATATATTAATCTTTACTTTTTTTCCTGCCTTATCCTTTCCTGGTTTGGGTATCAGGACCATTTTTGTCTCATAAAATGAGATTGGTAGAGTGCCTTCTTTATTATTGAGGAAAGTTTTAAAATTGCTCCTTAAATATGTTTTTAAGAGTTCACTTGCTATCCAGTTAGACCAGGAGTTTTTGTTTGGTAGCTCAATTATGGCTCAGTCATCATCAGTATATAAGACTGGGCTGTCTGGCACCTCTTTTTTGTTGTTGTTGTTTTGGTAATATGATTAATTTCTATTTTTGTAAATGATCCATTTTCTTTAAAATTTCAGTCTTTCTAGCCTCTTCATTGGGTATAGTAGTTTCTGATAATATTTTGTCTGTTCATTATAAATTCATGTTGATTATTTTCATTTTGGCCATTTGATCTCTCTCTCTCTCTCTCTCTCTCTCTCTCTCTCTCTCTCTCTCTCTCTCAATTTAGCTAATGGCTTAACCACTAATATTTGTCCTCACCTGTGTGGGAAACTCCTGATATGAAAATTCTTTCCACTACTGCACATTAGCAAATATTCTATAGCTTACAATCTTAGAGTGGCTTAGGGTCCTGGAGAGGTTGAGTTGTCCATGGTCATATAACCAATAAGTGTCAGAGACAAGACTTGAATCCAGGTCTTCCTGACTTAAAGTCTAGCCTTTTATTTTAGCTGCATTCCTGGTTTTGCTATTCTTCCTTCCGTGGGAAACATCTCTAACTCAGTGCATCCTCAGGTTGTATAAAATTGAGGCCATTAACATCTTTGTTGCCTTCCTCTAGAGCAGTGGTTCTCAACCTTCCTAATGCCACGACCCTTTAATACTCACATGTGGGCAGACCTGCCTGGAGATGGATAGAGGAGCAGTGTCTCGGTTCCTAAGACCATCAGAAATATGTGTTTTCCAATGGTCTTAGGCGACCCCTGTGACCCCTGTGAAAGGGTTGTTCGACCCCCAAAGGGGTCACAACCCACAGGTTGAGAACCGCTGCTCTAGAGTCTATCTAGAGTCTAGATACTTTGTAATTTCTTCCTCCTTGCCCAATTATTTGCTTTTTAGCATCACTAGACACCTCTCATACTATTCTCTTTTTATTTCATCATACATAGCTGTTGCTTTTTGTAGTTTCTAGTTTAAAAGTCTAGGTACTTTTCTTACTCTCCCACTTTCTCCATTTTTGAGCAAACTCCTTGGTATCAAATGAAGATTTCCCCAGAAATATGTTCTTTATGGTCCTGGCATTCGTCCTTACTGGATCCGCTGCACCCATCATTCCTGGATCTTAAGTCATTGCCAAAAGCCAGACCCCGTTGTCTGTCGCCGTGTTAGTCAGCTAGTCATCATCCCTGTCCTCCCTTATCATTTCAGTCTTCGTTTGGAGCTAGTGAAGCAAACCTTCCTGTAGTACATTTCAACAAATAATTAGGGTCACCATACATTTATTATGGGCCTATAAAATTCAAGGCATTATTTTAGGGGCTGATGATACAAAGATAAATATACGAAACAGGTTCTGCATTCAAAGAGGCTACGCTCCAATGGGGAAAGGACAGGTATACCAATAACTATGATAAAAGGACAAATTGCATGTAAAAATGAAAGGTCTAGGCAAAATACTGAGAGATTGGAGGAGAAATATCACTTTCACCTGGATGACAAGGGAAAATGTAAGTTTTCTTTAGGGGCAGCTAGGTAGGGCAATGGATATAGTGCTGAACCTGAAGTCAGAAAGATCTAAATTGAAATCTTGCTTTAAAAGCTATCTGTGTGACCCTAGACAAGTCACTCAACTTGTCTGCCTCAGTTTCCTTAACTGTGAAGTGGGGATCATAACAGTACCTACCTCACAGGGTTGTTGTGAGGATCAGATGAGATTATATTAGTAAAGTGCTTTGCAAACATTATAATACTATATAAATGCTAGCTTTTATTATGCTGCATAGAGAAGGCCATGTCTGAATTCAGCTTGAGGTAGTACATATAAGGTGGCCATAGTGGGGGACAAGGAAGAAGTTCATTCCATGGATGAGAATTGTGGGGGTCAAGTCAAAGAGATGCAAAAATACAAAACAAGAATTGGGTCTGAAACTTAATTCTGTTTGGTGGGGATATGGGATGCGAACAGGGGGACGGGATAAAACCAGACTGGACAAACTGGTTGGAACACCATGGAAAGTGACTTCAAATGCCAGAATCGATGATTCAGCAACTAGTGGGAAATCACTGAATACTTTTGAGTAGAAGATAGATGAGCTCTGTTCATTATATGTGCAGCGTGGCAGACGATTATTTGGAAAGGAGATAGCCAAGGATCAGGACAACCAGTTAGGAAGTCATTACCGTTATCTAAACGAGAAGAGCAGATCAACACAGCCTGGGCTGTGCCAGGTTATTGGTACAGTGGAAGGAAAATGGTTTTAGTGGTCCACATGTAGCTGTTTATCAAAGAGGCTGGAGAATAGGATCTGAACAGCTTAGGCTTGTTGCTGCTCAACAGTCACAAAAGCAGACTGTAGAATTCAAAGAAGAGTATGGTACTCTAACGAAGGAATTGAGTTGCTATGGTAAGGTCACTTGGGCAGAACTCGCAGAAGCTGCGTCATAGGGTATGATTAATGAGGTGGTTGTTGACATAACCACAACTGGTTTGTTTTTAAATTTTCTTATAAATTTAAATATTATCAAAATATTTCAGTAGTTAAAGATAATTGTATATGAAACTATGAGTTCCTACTACATATCCTTTGCTTGTCATTGGCTTTGTAGAATTTCTGAGAATGAAAAAAAGAAATGAAAAAAAATTAGGAAAGCATTCAGATGTTTAGTAAGGAAAAGAAGGTCTAACTGGTACAGCAAAACTTTATCTTGTGATGCCAAATCTTGAAAAGAAGTCAATAGTGTGATGAAAGCATCAGAGAGACAAATTTGGAGCATGTTGGTTAAGTAAAACATGAAGAATTTCTACAAACCATGGCTGCAAAATGAAGACATTGTAGAAAATGTGTTCAATTTTTTGTACAGAATTGTTTATTTGTCTTTTTTCTGTGAGTTAACTGTAAAAGGTTACCCCTCCACCCAAATTCAAAATTATGTGTGTATGTAGTAATTAAGACTTTGTTCCTCTTGTGGTCTCTTCCATTCATGTTACCGTCATTGTCCTGATATCTTACTTTGAAAAATTGATAGAGTAAATGTTGCTTTTGTCTTACTCTGCCTCTGTCAAAGCCCTTCTGTACATCCAAACTTAGATGGAGCTAGTCAAATGAGGGAACATCAAAGTTATACCTTTATTTCCTTTTTTAACATAGTCAGGAAGCTTTTATTATGGACTTACTATGTGGCAGGCACTGGGATAAACACTGTGTTAAAAATAGTTTTATTTAGGAGATGTCAGTGTGTTGGAGAGTGGAGTCATTACGGCATAAAACATGGACGACCAATAATATGAATCTATGCTGCACCATTACACAATGGGTAACTGAAAGCTGTGTTTGAGCCACTCTTATTGTAGTGAAAGAGATGTTCTTCTGTTCTTACTTGCTTGAACTTTGTCTTAGCACATTTTAAAAAATCTGCCTGTGGTACCATTTACTTAAAATTCATTGAGAGTAGTTTATTTGTTCTATTTTTTTTTAATACATTTTGCTCTTAAGAGAACATGGTACCTGGAGTCAAAGAACCAGAATTTAAATCCTGGCTCCACCATTGACCAACCATCCATCAAAAGGGGAGATGATCCCAACAGGAAGTTTGATAATATATAATACAGTAGACATTGATTAAATTCCTACTATTGTGCTAAGTGCTTGGGATATAAATAAGGGGGGGGGGGGAGGGGCAGTTAGCTGGCTGAGTGGATAGAGCACCAGCTCTGGAGTCAGAAGGACCCAAGTTCAAATCAAAACCTCAGACACCTACTAGGTGTGTGAACCTGGGCAAGTCATTTAACCCTGACTGCCTCAAAAATAGGAAGAAAGAAAAGGAAAGACAATCTCTGCCTGTAGGAGTTTCCAGTTGGGGAAGACAATGCACAAAATTAAGGTTAAGAGCCTGGAAATATGATTATGGCAGAATGAAATCCAAAGAGTGTAGCTATTAGAAGCTTTGAGAATCGTGTTTTGCTTCACTTTTCAATCAGAGGGTACCAATGAGGTGTGAGATTTGGGTACCAAAGCTGAAGCAAACTATATGATGATGAATTTCCTGGTAATGAGCTTTTGAGGGGTGGGAGGAATGCTGAGGAGGGAGAGGCATAATGGTGGAATGGAATCCAAAGAATGCAACTAATGGGAAATGGTTCTGGTTCTCACTAATAGAGCTACTGATTGCTGGGGTAGAAGTGATGGCAGCTCTGAGAGAAAGTAGCAACTTTCTCCTAGAGTTTGTGATGAGTGGAGGAAAACCCATCATATGTTATTGTGCCACACTGGATATGGGAGAGCAGATTTCATTTGGGTTCAAAGGAAGGCAGCCAGGTGGCACAATGGAGAGCACACTAGACCTGGAGTCAGGAAGGTCTGAGTTCACATCCAGAGTCAGACACTTTCTAGCAGGGTGACCCTGGGCAAGTCACTCCCCTCTCTGCTTCATTTTTCTCATTTGTAAAATGTGGTTGATCCCAATAGCCCTGAAATCTCAGGAGCAAATGAGATATTTGTAAAGTGCCTTGGAAACCTTAAAGCAGTATATAACTGCTAGCTTTCTTTACCAGCTATTATTAGGATAGATAGGAACCAAAAGAAACTCCAGAAGAAAATTTTTAGAAGACACAAGAAGACAATTCTGATGAGAAGGAAGGTTAGTCCTTTGAAGAGATTGATGTAGACACAGAATGAACTCACAAACCAGCTTTCTTTGTTTTTAAGGAGATCGATGCAAGGTCAAATGACAGATGAATGCAAAAACATGGCGCAGTACTATAAAGACTATGAAAGAGAAATTAAAACCAAGAATGAGCTAAACTGGCTAAGAACTCTAAGGCCAGAAAAAGGTGATAGGCTTGTTTATGCTTTATTGGGGAAAAAGAGGATCACTGAAGCTCCAGGACCACTTCTTGAGGGGAAAACATTAATAATTGGCAACACGGAGGATAAAGGTCTGCTAAATACTCATTTCATGTCTCTTTTCTCTGCCAAGGAGCATAATCTGCTGGAAAAGAGAAAATTAAAATGAGTAGGAGAGGTTGCTATTTATTAAAATAAACAAAAAGGTAGTAAGACCTCCCCTTAATGAGTTCTCTGTAGGTAACAAGCTTGTTTTCATTTTAAGTGCTCCTTTTCTACTTCTTCCATATTCTTGATGAATTCTCACTGAAACCTGGCTTTCTTTTGTTTACATAGCTTCCCAAACCACCCTTTCCAGCTCTGGCTGTACATTCATGTATACTACCTTCCTATCCCCCACCCTCCAAATACCCGCCCTGGTCCATGGTAGGTAGTTGGAATAGATCTTGCTCCCCATTACCACTTCTAGGCTCTCTCTGTCTCTCTGCCTTCATCACTCAGTAACCTCTCCAACTTTGAGGTTTACTCAATCCATGTTGGCCACCTAGTCAAGATTCTGCTAGCTGCTGTATACTAACTTCCAACACATTCACCAGGTTGTGATAGGCTTTAAAAACCAAATGGAAGTTCTGCAGCCCTCTCACAGCCGAGGTGAGGGCCAACGGAACTGGGTAGGAGGGAACGCAGGGCGCATAGCGGGGTCAGCGGTTTTTCCTGGGGCTGGCAACCCGCGGCCGGGTTTCTTGAAGCTACCAGCCCAGACTTTCAGAGG
>CM053582.1:70767767-70797297 GCA_028627135.1 Pseudochirops cupreus
CGGTAGGCTCAACTCTAGAGCAGCTGTCTAGTGCCTCCTGTATTGCTGAAGGATTGGCCCATTGGTTGAGGTGGGGGAGATTGGACTTTGAAGGAGCCTTGGCCAATTAAGATGGCCTTCCTCAGTCTTTCTGCTGCTCTCTTCTGCATGCACCTTCCTGCTGTGTGCAGAGAGTGAAAATCCCAGTTCATCCACACTGTGGGTGCCATGAACTGAACCAGTGAGAAGGAAAAGATGTCCTTCCATTTACCCTAGCCCCGAGAAATAGACCTAAGCTTTCTGTTCTGTGCATGTCATCAATTCCGGGTGCCATGGTGATCCCCTCTAGACTGGGAGGTGTAGCCACGGCAACCTTGGAGCCAGATTCCTGGAGGGATGCTGCAGCCAACCAGCCTAGCAGGGAAGCCATGCTAGAAGAAACCATAGCAACTCCCCTTCCCACCCAAGGGGCTTTGGCACTTGGAACTGGGACTGGGTACTCTATAGGAACTTAACTAAACTATGAACCTGATCCCTTTCCCCTTCCCAGAGACCAACATGGTACAAGGGGAGGGGTATCGTGCTTCCCATAGGTTGGAGGAGTGTTTTTCTATGCTTGTTATGCCCTTTGAAGCAAATATTCCTTTGTAACTGGGGGGGGGGGGAGGAGGAGAGAAGATAGACTTTGTCCCCAGTCTTATTTCTTGTCTTACCTGACCCCCAAACATTCCACGACCAGTCTGGAAACAAAGTCCAAACTGTCAGGCAAAATGTGGGCTGTTTCCCCCAAATTGGTAGAAGCAGCAACTCTTATCCTGGGCCCCAGCGTTAAGATGATCAAGTCTTTGAGACTGTGCCTGGAGAATAGAGGCTCAGAATAGTTTTGGGGATGATAGGGGGCAGGGGCAAGCATTGTATCCTGGTCTACCTTCCCTAAAGCAGCAAAGCAGAGAGGATTCCACTTTCATGCTAGAGAGCCTTTTACAAGTAGGGCCTCCAACTAGGCTTGGGGCTAGGGATCTGAGACAACCTGGAGGCTTTTTGTGTTCTATTTATTCCTAGCACTTTCAGGACGCGAGTGAGGACAATTTGAAATTCGTATCAATTTGTAGTGGCTCCAGCTGGCCCACTTGTATGACTTGCTTCTGCTACATTCAGCAGCAGGTGAGTTTGAAGTACAGGTCAGCAAAATGGTACCATTAACCCAGGCTTGAGGTTTGGCGAGGCATTGGTGGCTATTGTACAAGAGATTCAATCGTAAAATAAAATGCGGAGTTTGACAGTTTACAGGAGCAAGACCACGACAGAAGTGAGGAAGCGGAGAGCAAGGAGAGCTAAAGAAACTGGAAATGGAAATGAGAACTAAGACTAAGTTCTGGTACAATGAGGCCAAGGGAGAAGTAGAATGATAGTAAGCTGTGACCTGGACCACGAAGGCAGGGCAGTTCCATGTGTGAGGATAAAATCAAGGCTATGACTTTGATATGAGGGCCTGAGGTGGAATGAAACCATATAACCAGAGTCAAGGAGTCTGAGTAAGAAGAAGGTCAGGCCCCAGGCCATTATTACCTCTCACTTGGACCATTGCAAGAGCTTTTAATGGGCCTCAAGCTTCCCTCTACCCTACTCCATCTTTCACTCAACTACCAAAGTGATTTACCTAGAATGAGTATCTGACCCTGTCACTGCCCCACCCCTGCTCAGTAAACTCCAGGGGCTCCTTGTTATCTCTGAGATCAGCAGCAAATGCCTCCCATTGGCATTTAAAGCTCTTCAGAAAACACCCACCTTCACTTCACGGCAGATATGGAGGCCTCATGAGTATACTTTGGGTATCAAACTTTTGCAGTATGTTGGCTAAGTTTGCTAGCTGTTTAACAATTCCTCTTCCTGTTCTTTATTATTAGGGATCGCTCTCCAGGAAGGGAAGGGGAAAGAAATATCAGCCAATGATGGTGGTATAAAAACAAAAGGAATGAATAAAAATTAACTTTAAAGTATAACTGTTCTTTACACCCTTTACACCCCTGGCTTTTGCCTATCTTCCCAATCTTCTTACACAGTGCTCTCTACTACGAACTTTACAATCCTCCTGTTCCTCCCATACGATGTTCCATCTGCCTTCTCTGTTGGCAATGGTTATCCCTCATACCCAGAAAGCTCTCCTTCCTCCTTCTGCCTCTTAGAAACCCTGCCTCCCTTCCAGACGTAGCTCAGTCTTCTTGCCACCCACTGCAGCAGCTGTCCACCACAGCTCTTAGTATCTTTCCCCCAAAATTTAGGGGGGGAAATCTTTCCTCTATCCATATGTGTCCTGTACATTCCTTTTAACGTACATGTTGTCTCTCTGATTTGAATGCAAGCTCCTTGAAGGTAGATGTTTTTTGCTTTTTTATGCTTAATAAATGTGTTTGATGATGATGTTGCAAAATTGGGAATTATGGGGACTTCTGATTAAGATTGCAATGTCAGAGATTGCACAAGAGCTGGGCTCTCTCACATATACTTTAGGGTGGATTAAAAAATGTCCCAAAATGCATAATGGGCAAGAAATCCAAAGAGAGACAAGAGTCAGCTCCTTTATCCAGCTCAGGACTAGGGGGAAGAAAAGACCCCAGAAACCTAAAAAACTCTTCCCCCAGGGAAGCTTACAGAAGTGCAGAAGTCCATTGGTCCTCTGAGAAGAGAAAAAGCTGCAGGACGCTGTTCCCAAGGGGCAGAAATCCTGGCGTGCTCAGACAGGAAGCTTGGGGGGGATCAGAAGCCCACAACACTCTGATCACAGATGATGGACTGGGAGCCAGAGACCTTTGATACCCCAGGGAACCAAAAGTCCATAGCACTCTGACTTCAGATGCTCCAGAGGGTCCTAAAGACCACAATACTCTGACCCCAGATAATCCAGGTGAACCTGAAACCTGCCAGGACTCAGAGAAAAGAAATGGTAAGGAGAATCTAGTGGCAAGAGTCAAAGAAATAGAAGTTAGAATATAAAACAAGGTCTGAATATTCTATCCCAGAGGGGTAGATCTTGGCCCTAGCACAAAGTCCCAAACTGAATGGTTGCCTGGTCCCCCTACGATCTGCAGGCCAGGAGCTGTGAAGCTCCACATGGAGGTGGCTGCACAGCTGCGCCTCAGCTGCTTCTCACCTTCTTGCTCCAGGGGCAGTGGCCAGACAATGTTCTTGGTCCCCCTGTTCCCAAAATTTCCACACTGACCTTTCAAAAAAAAACAAACAGATTTTTGGAGATGGCCAGTGCCAGAATTTGTTTGCTTTGCCATGATTATTTATTGTAAGGGTTTCATTTCTCTGTTTTCCCATGAGGGGAGGCAGTAAGAGAGAGAGAAAAAAATAAATGTTTGATAACAGAAAAGATAAAATTTAACTTAAAAAATTAAAAGGAAAAAACTAAATTAAGGAAGTGCTGATAAAGGTCTCTCCTCATTCATTCCATCTTTAAGGATTCTTTTTGAATGAAGAATTCTCTGATAATTAATGAAGACTCCTAAGTCTGATTTCTCCTTTATTGATTATATTTATAGGATTTCTTTGTAGAATGGATTTCCTAATGTGTAGTAAAATAGTTTCTCTTCTAGTTTTTAAACTAGAAGACAAAGCTGTGTACATTTAGTATACCACCAACTTCACCCATTTAAAAAAAAATCATTGACTGAAAGAGGGAACTAAACAAAGGTAAAGGTAATTCTAGAACTGACGTCTACAGAGGTGATCATTCCACTGTACTCTACCCTGATCAGACCACACCTGAAGTTTCATGTTCAATTCTGGGTGCCACAATTTAGGAAGGAGGTTGATAAATTGAAGAGTATCCAAAAAAAGGCAACCAAGATAGCAAAGGGCTTCAAAAGCATACCATATGAAGATCTCCTAAAGCAGCACTTCTCAACATGTGGGTTGCGACCCCTTTGGGGGGTCAAATGACCCTTTCACAGGGGTCACCTAAGACCATCAGAAAACATGTATTTCCGATGGTCTTAGGAACCGAGACACCGCTCCTCTATCCATCTCAAGGTGGGTCTGCCCACGTGCAGATATGCCCACATATGGGTCACGGCATTAGGAAGGCTGAGAACCACTGTCCTAAAGGAACTGAGGATTAGCAAGGAGAAAGATTTACTAGGGAGACATGGCTGTCTTCAAATATGCAAAGGACTGGTATTCCAAAGAAGGAAGCCTTCTTGGCCCTTGAGGACAGAATTAGTAACACTGGGTAGAAGTGGCCAAGAAGCAAATGCAGTCAGAGCTATCTAAAAGTGGGATATTCTACCTCAGGAACTAGTAGGCTTCCCTCACAGGAGGTATGCAAGCAAAGGCTGGATGACCACTTTTTGTTTTTGTTTGTCAAAGAAAAGCTATGCTGTCCACAATGACCCACCACCAAAACATGTCCTCCAACTACAGAGAGAGAACTGATGAATTCAAAGTATGGATTGAAGCATTTTTTTCTTTTTTTTCCCTTGTTTTGGGGCTTTTTTTTTTACATGGCTAATGTGAAATTTTATTTTGCATAACTATACATGTTTGTAATAGGTTTTGTTTTTCTTGCATTCTCATTAGGGGGAAAGGACGGGGGACAATTTGGAATAAAAAAGTAAAAACAAATAAATAAAATGATTTCTAAAAATAGATATGTTGTATGATATAGTGAGGATTCAAGTCCAAGTTGGTGTCTAACATCCCTTTGAGCTGAGATTCTGTGATTCAGACTGCAATTAGCTAAGTGATCTTCACTAGCTCAGATTAAGTGATTGATGCTATCGTTCTATACCAAGGCAATATAATTAATATAACCTGGAACTATCCAATCCAGAGGTTACATCTCAAGAGATTTGCCTTTATAGGCAGTCTCCAAATTAAGAATAACCTAGCCATAGGCAAAAAGTTATTTTAAGTCACTACCTTCTATCTTCTTGTTGTTTGGCTCTAAAAGGTCATTAAAATGAACCAGATTCATATCAAATACCTAATTGTTTTAGTAAACCAATTTTGAGATCTTGCAGTTTAGCTGCTACTTCAGATCCTAAACGTAGCTATCCAATTGTCACCAAATCTCAACTAATGTGTACATCAGGGAAAGGGGATATAAAGACAAACATAGTTATATTTCTCTTATAAATACCAAAAACAATTTTGTAGTTTGTTATAAAATCTGAGAGCTTGAATCTAGAACTTAACAATTTACAAGTCTTTATGAAGGCTCTTCTATATTATTATATCTCTGAAAGTTAAATTCTAGGATTAAGTCTGATGGAGCGTAAACTACAGGTTTTCCCATGGTCAATTATATTCATAGAGTTTTGCTTCAATATAAATTCTTTCATATTTCCTGAGGATGAGCACATGTTGAAGACTTTCAACATTCATTACATTTATAGGGATTCTCTCTGGCATGAATTTTCTGATATTCTTAAAATGTTCCTTCACACTAAACACACACACACACACACACACACACACAATTTTCCCCAGATTAGTATATTTCACTCAATTTTTCACCAGTATGAGTTTTCTTGTGTGTGGTAAAGTTCTGCCTCTGCCTAAAGGTCTTTCCACATTCATCACATTCAAAAGGTTTTTCTCCAGTATGAATTCTCTGATGTTGCTTAAAGTTTCCACTCCGGTTGAAAGCTTTCCCACATTCACTACACTGAAAAGGTTTCTCTCCAGTATGAATTCTCTGATGCTTAGTCAGGTCTCCTCTCTGAATGAAAGCTTTCCCACATTCATTACATACATAGGATTTCTCTCCAGTATGAATTCTTTGATGTTGAGTAAGGCGGTAATTGTTGCTGAAGGCTTTTCCACATTCACTACATCGAAAGGGTTTCTCTCCAATATGAATTCTCTGATGGTCAATAAAGGATGCAATGTTGCTGAAGACCTCCCCACATTCACTACATTCACAGGGTTTTTCTTGAGGATGAAGAATTCTCTGATGATTAATAAAGAATTTCCTTAGGCTGAAGTTTCTCCCACATTCATTACATCTAAAGGGTTTCTCTCGTGAATGAATTCCTTGATGTTCAGTAAGGTACTTCTTCCGACTGAAGGCTTTCCCACATTCATTACATTTATGGGGTTTCTCTCGAGAATGAATTTCCTGATGTTCAGTCAGGTACTTTCTCTGACTGAAAGCTTTCCCACATTCATGACATTGGAAAGGTTTCTCTCCAGTATGAATTCTCCTATGTTTATTAAGATCTCCCCTCTGGCTGAAAGCTTTCTCACACTCATTACACTGAAAGGGTTTCTCTCCAGTGTGAATCCTGTGGTGTTGCACAAGAGATGAGCTGTGCCTGAAGTCTTTGCCACATTCATTACATTTATAGGATTTCCCTTGAGTATGATTTCTCTGATGCTCACTAAGACGGGAACTGTTACTGAAGGCTTGCCCACATTTCTTACATACATAAGGCTTCTCTTGAGTATGAATACTTTGATGCCGAGTTAGTTGGTGATTGTCACTGAAGGCTTTACCACATTCATTACATTCAAAGGGCTTCTCTCCAATGTGGATTCTCTTATGTTTCTTAAGGTACTCTTGCTGGCTGAAGGCTTTTCCACATTCATTACATACATAAGGCCTCTCTCGAGTATGAATGCTTTGATGTCGGGTCAGGTGATAATTATTGCTGAAAGTTTTTCCACATTCATTACATTCAAAAGGCTTCTCTCCAGTGTGGATTCGGACATGTTGCTTAAGATATCCCCTCTGACTAAAAGCTTTTCCACATACATTACATCCAAAGGGCTTCTCACCAGTATGAATCCTTTGATGTAGAATAAGGGATGAATTGTTGCCAAAGGCTTTCCTACATTGATTACACTCAAAAGGTTTCAGTCCAGTATGAATAATCTGATGTGTATTAAGGTTTCCCTTCTGGCTAAAAGCTTTCCCACATTCAATACATTTATAGGGTTTCTCTCCAGTATGAATTCTTTGATGTACAGTAAGACATGAATTGTTGCTAAAGACTTTTCCACATTCATTACATTTATGGGGTTTCTCGCCAGAATGTATTCTGTGATACTGAATAAGGTCTGAATGGTAACTGAAGGGTTTTCTGCACTTATTATATTTAGAAAGTGTCTTTCCCAAGGAGAGCTTACTATATTTACTTGGTTCTGAAAACTGTTCAAAGCTTTTTTCAACTGCAAATTTATGGAGGCTTTTTTTCTTTGGACCTGTCTGTTGTGGAAGAACTGACATTAGATTGAACTTTCCCCCAAAGTCATGAACACTCAACTCATTAAAAGGTCTTCTGTGAGTGACTGTTGATTGCCAATACTGTCTCTCTGTATCACCCTTTTGCCTGGTTAACCTGACATCACAATCCCAAATTTCTTCAAACTTGGGATGCCAGGGACGATCTTTTGTGAATCTCTTCTTGGATGACTCTCTCATAGAAATATCCTCATTTGGAATCAACTTCTTGGTTTCATTTCTTATCTTATGAGTAAAGGAAGCTGGAAGAAGGAAAAAATATTGTTAAAATGCACTGATCTCTGAACTTAGAAGAAAAGAAGTTATTTTATAAGATTTAGATTCCATGTGATGGCTGGGTGGCACAGTGAATAGAGCACCAGCCCTGGAATCAGGAAGACCTGAGTTCAAATCCATCCTCAAACACTTAACACTTACTAGCTATGTGACCTTGAGCAAGTCACTTAACCCCAATTGCCCTGCCTTCCCCCCTCCAAGAAGCAAAAGATTTTGGGACCCCATTTGTTCGGGGAGGGAATGATGGGGAGCTTGTGCTCAAGCCCCACCCTAAAATATTGTTTTCTGTGTTTATTGCATGCTATCTTTGTTATATTGTTGTAAAATTCTGTCGATACCAGTTATTCCTAAAACTCCTATTAACCTATGGAATGAAATGTATTGTTAATGTATTTTTGCTAAGTAAGGGACATGAAAGATCTTGGGGCCAAATGTAATGATACTGGGATTTGAAGATCTTCCATGCCCCTTGAACTTGCTGATGTAGCAGGAAGGGATGGAGCAAGAGAACGCCAGAACCAAGCTAGTGTCCATGCCGTTGTGACTGGAAGCAGCAGCAGCAGCAGCAGTGGCAGCTGTGGTTGCAACACAAACTCCTTTTGTTTTGAGCCTGCCAGAATCTCTGCTAAGGACTCCTGCTGAGGACTGCCAGGGACGGGGACTGTGGGGGGCCAAAGCTGCTGGGAGCAAGCTGCCTGGACACTGAGCAGTTTTCGTGAGTGAGGAGAGGAGGATCTTTGCCTGAGGTAGCCTGTCCTGTTTTGAAGGCTTGAGAATATGGGTGTTTACTACTTTAACTACATGTGCCAACTTCATAACTACTGTGCTGGCTTTGACTTTCTGGTTTTGGGACTCAGTTTTCTGGTATTTAAATAAATGCTCTAGCTATATTTCTCATGTAGAGAGCCTGCTACATTTTGTGATTAATAACCATATCAACATACTTATAGTTACTGTAGGCATTGTGAATACTGCATTGCTGATACATGCGGGAAAGGATGGAAGGTATGATGTCTGGAAAAACAGACCAGGGCCAGATTGTAAAGGTGTAAGAAGAGCCTATCTTTTATTTGAAACATAATAGAGAGTCATTGGAGCTGACCAAGAAGGGGAGTGACATAGGCAGACCAAAGCTTAAGGAAAATCACTTCGGCAAGCGTGTGGAATGGGGTGGGAGTGAAGGAATAAAGACCAACCATGGCGGCACTGAAATAGTCTAGGTGTGAGGTGCTAAGGCCCTGAGCGAGGGTGGTGGTCATGCAAGAAGGGAACAGGTGAGAGAACCTTGGCAGCTGATCAGTGGGTGAAAGAGTGAGAAGTCAAGGATAGTGCTTAAGTTGAAAACCTGGGAGACTGGAATAATGATGGCACCCTGGACAGAGATCAGGAAGTACTGTCCAGAAAAGGAACGGGGGGAATATTTAGGGAGAGATGAAGAATTCTCTTTGGAATATGTTCTCCCCCCCAAATCCAACCTTCTTCTGAGCTTCCTGACTTCTTTCCAAGGCATAATCAGTTGTCTCTAATCGGCTGTCATCCCTAATTCTGCATTCTTCTTTATTTCACATATTTAATCAGTTGCCAAATGTTATCTACCTTCAAGGCATCTCTCCTACACTTCCCTTTTTTTCCTCTGCCTTACTTACTGCAAAAATCTCCAAAATGGCCTCCCTGACTCAAGTCTCTACCTTCTCCCATCTATCTCCCCAAAGGGATCTACTCACAGGACAGGTCTGGACAGACTTCTGAAGGAAAAGGTGTATTCTAAGAGGCAGGGTGACTAGAGAATACCTTACATATTATAGGGCCAGGGGAGGCAGGGCAGGGCAAAGTTGTAGAGACAAGTGATTGAGTTTCAGGTGTGAAAAAGACCATTGTGTTCAGGTGGGAGAGAAATGGATAATGGGGCTGGAAATGTAGGTTGAGGCCAGGGGGTGAAGGGCTTTAAAAGCCAAAAAGAAGTTTCTATTTTATACAAGGCAAAGTTTGCAAGTTTGGTTTTAAAAAACAAATAGTTTTAACTACATCCAACTGGGAATTAAGATACACAGGCACTGTGGTAGGGAGATCCATCCTGCTCTACTGGAAGATCAGAGGGGCAATGGGGGAGGACATAGGAGAGAGCAGATTGGGGGAGGGGCTATACAGTGGGATGGCTGTTTTGAGGAGTTGGGTAGGAGAAGGATGGGGAGAAAATTTGTAACTCAAAATCTCGTGGAAATGAATGGTGTAAACAAGAAAATAAATAAATTAATTTTAAAAAAAAAGGAAATCAAAAAACAGTTTGATAACTGGTTTTCCATGTAATTGATTTCTGTGTAATCATATGGATTTTCTTTCACACTCTGAGAAGGGGATCCTTCAGAGAAGGCATCACCGGACAGCCAAAGGCATCTGTGCCACAGTAAAGGTCAAGAACCTGTGCTCTCAAGGTAAGAGGGAGCCACTTATGGAGGATCCCGCAGTGGGAATTCTTGTTCCAATATGAGCTAGACCAAATGGCTTCTGATTGCCTCTTCCAACTCTGATCTTCTGTAAATCTGTTCAGGTGGTAGCACCAGGGTCAGGGGGGAAAGGAGGAATGACTCCTTCTCTGAAACTGGAGAGGTACCAGGAACGTCCTTGGCTAAAGCATGGCTGACTGAAGGACTCCCTTCTGCTGGTCTTCCATTACTTACCTAGAAAAGTGCATCTTGGGATACCTTCCTCTGGGAGCCACAGGGCTTCACTGTGCTCCAGCTGGGAAATCACATCTGGTTTGGAGACAGGAAGCCCTACTTACGGGAAAGAAACAGAAAACACTGAAGACAGAGCGCCATCCCAGTGCGTCCCTCTGGTAATTATTTCCTATTTTTCCTGCACATCACTGGCTTTCCTATATATTTGTTTGTGTTGTCCACACCATTAGACTGTGAGCTCCTTGAGGGCAGGGATTCTCTTTTACCTCTTTTTCTTTTCCTGGGGCTTGGCAGCATGCAGCATGTAGTAGGTACTTAATAAATGTTTGCTGAATCAAATTCTTTCGATTAGGGAAAAGGTAGCATGCTAAGAAGTCCCAGGGAGTGGCAATAAAAGATTTCTGAAGAATACCCTTTGTTTCGTTCTTAGTAAGTACAGGGAATGGATCACAAGGTGAACTGAGGTTCAGATCAAACTAATCCATTTTGGTCAAACCCCAGCTAATATGAACCTTTCATATCTCTAGGATCTATATCAAAATAATCAGTCTATATTGAAACAAACACCATTTAGAAGTCATTGTGTGGCACCATACAAAGATAGGTCCTGCCCTCACAAAGCTTACATTCTATAGGGAGAGACAACATGTAAATTTATAAGCACAAGCAAAAAAAAAATACAGGATAATCTAGGGCAGTGGTTCTCAACCTGTGGGTTGCAACCCCTTCGGGGGTCAAACGACCCTTTCACAGGAGTCACCTAAGACCATCAGAAAATACATATTTCCGATGGTCTTAGGAACCGAGACACCGCTTCTCTACCCATCTCCAGGTGGGTCCACCCACATGCAGATACGCTCACATACAAGTATTAAAAGGTCGCGGCATTGGGAAGGTTGAGAACCAGTGATCTAGGGGGAGAGGCAGTAGGAGCTGGAGAGGGCTAGAAAAGGATTCCCATAGGAGATGGCATGTGAGCTGGTCTTTGAAGGAAATGATCTAGAGATGCTAATAGACAGAAGTGAGCAGAAAGTGCATTCCAGGCACAGGGGATAGACTGTTCCCAGGCATGGAGATGGGCTATAGGGTACTGTGCCCGGGGAACACCCGGAGGCCAATCTGGCTGGTCCACAGAATACACGAAGGGTGATGCTGAGACTTTGGGAGAGAACCTTTCACTTGGCAATTCAGTTCAACCACCACGCAGAGTCCCTGGCACTAAGAAATGAAAGAATTTGTCCATTGGAAGAATCTCCCTGTACAGCAAACTGAACCAGACCTAAGTATTCCAACATCCTGGAGCCTTTAGGCCACTACTATCCAGAGAGAAATAGGCTCCATACATTTTAATGAAGGCTAAGGGAGATTCAATGAAAATGGGAAATTGACCCACTGTTAGAGAATTCTCAAAGCTGGGGGAGATTAACATTGTAAGAGCAAGTCCTGAAAATTACAACTTCTGTATTGCTTCCTTCTCTTCTCTTCTCTCTCTCTCTCTCTCTCTCTCTCTCTCTCTCTCTCTCTCTCTCTCTCACTCTGTCTCTCTCTCTGTCTCTCCCTCTGCCTCTCTCTGTCTCTGTCTCTGTCTCTCTCTCTATCTATCTCTCTCTCTCTGTTTCTCTCTCTCTCTCTCTCTCTCTCTCTCTCTCTCTCTCTCTCTCTCTCCTTTTCCCTCTCTCTCTCTCCCTTTGTCTCCTCCTCCTACCTTCCCTGCTTCCTTCAAGTCTCAGCTGAAGTCTCGTCTTCTACAAGAAGGCTTTTCCAGAAAAGGTTTTACATGACCACACTTCCTTGTTTTGTTTTTTTTGCCTTTTCATTGCACGGGGGAGGGGGTGAGAGAAGGGAGAAAATTTGGGACTGAAGACCAAAAAAAATAATAATGATGATAAGATCTCTGGGCTTTAAAATAAATACGTACAGATAACTGTTTTAAAAAAGAAAACAAAAACATTCCTAGGCCTCCCTAATCTCAGTGCCTTCTTTCCCTTCTTTCTGAAACCAGCCCCAATTTCTCCTCTTCCATATGCCTTGCATATAGTAGGTGCCTCATAAATGTATCAGAATTGCACAGTTGACTCTACAATGGACAGATGCCAGTTCCCGGGGGCAAGCTGTCCTTACCGAGGGACACAAAGTTCTGATAGTTCTCCAGCATCACCTCCCTGTACAGGTCCTTCTGGGCGGGCTCCAAGTGCCCCCACTCCTCCTGGGTGAAGTCCACAGCCACATCCTGGAATGTCACAGATTCCTGAAAGAGCCAACATTTGGGTGGTGCAGTGGATGGAGCCCTGGGCCTGGAGTTGGGAAGGCTCGATTTCAAATCCAACCTCAGCCTTTTCCTATGGGTTTAACCAAGTCATTCTCCTACTCAGACTCCAGTGATTCCTTCTTACCTTGAGGATTAAATGTTGGGCATTTAAAACTCTCCACAACTCGGCCCCTTCCCACCTTTTCAGCCTTCCCCACACTCTACAATCCAGCTCTACTGGCCTCCTTGCTACACCTCACACATGATGCTCATCTCTCATCTCCATGCCTTTGCACTGGCTGTCCCTCACACCTGGAGGGCTCTCCCTCCTCACCTCCACCTCTTAGCTTCTCTGGCTTCTTTAAAGACTCAACTTTGGGAAAACAAAAAAGCTCCAGACAGCCTCGATGCTTGGCTGAAAAACTACCACATGCAACTCGGTAGCAGCCAGATCAACCAGAGATGTCCCCAGTACACCACCTGGGGGAACAGCCTTCTGCCACGGCTAAGTCTCCTTGGGGACGGCCAAATGACCTGCAGGTGTTTTCATTTCATCTGAGTACAGAACATAGCAGGCTGTATTATATTCTACCCAGGAACTCAGACCCAGACCAGAACAGAAGGAACAGCGTTTTCGTCTCGGTTTGCTCCTCCAGCACTTAGCCCAGCACTGAACACAGGACCAGAGCTTAAGATGGGCTGACTGACTAATGCTATTTTCAAACTGGACAAATCACTCTCCATTACTGACCACAAGCTTTGTGGAATACTCTATCAACCAGCACTTATTAAGCGCTTACTGTGTACAAGGCACTGAGCTCAGGAGGCAGACTGTAAATCACAGATTTAAGTGTGAGGCTTTTCTCATCTCCAGACATTAACCACTGTGAGCTCAAACCACACCTCCCTTTATGCTAGGTATCCAAGGCACCCCATTTCCCCTTCTTCCAGGAGAAGAGACGATCACAAGTCACTGGTGGGAATGTGGGTAGTGGACCTTGGAGGATTCATAGGATTTTCAAGTAGTCCAGAGAGTCAAGCCTGGAGTCAGGAAGACTGATGGTGGGTTTTGCTGAGCTATACTTTTTTATTTTTGTTACAAATGGAAAATCACCAGGTAAGGGAAGGGAGAGAAATATATTATTATATTTATAGTTTTATATTATTTATTTTATGTTTATTTTTATTGCATTATGAATAATAATATCTAGCATTTCTATAATGCTTTGAAGTTTACAAAATGCTCCACATATACTTTTCTCATTGGATCTTCACAACAATCCTGTGAGGTAAGGGCCATTACTATCCCCATCTTACAGATGAGGAAACTGAGGCAGGCAGAGGGGTAAGTGACTTGCCCACGGTCACACAGCTAATAAGTGTCTGAGGCTGGATTTGAACTCGGGTCTTCCTGACTCCAGGCCCAGTGCTCTATCCACTGCACCACCAAGCTGAAAATCAGTGAATGGGATGTAATCACAACAGATTTAAAGAAAAAAACCAACCTTTTTTAAAAAGGGGAGCAATCAACAAAAGGAATCCCAATGAATACTCAGAGATGAGACCCCAGCAGCAGCAGAAGGCACTGAGGAAGCATTCACTGGACAGGCTGGGGTGGAATGGGAGGATGACTGGATTCTGGTCCAGATCCCACCCTGGTGAACCTGGGAAGGTATATCACATCTCTGGGCCTCAGTTTCCCCATGTGTGAATTAGGGGGAGGGGGAAACTACATCATTTCTAATGTTCTTTCCAGCTCTAATCCCCTGCTAAATCTACCCATATCCTAAGTCAGATTTTCCAACTGTTTGGCAGACAATAACCAAGTGGTGGGATGTTGGATTGGACTTGGTTGCAGCCAAGGACAAGGGAAAGATGGGTCTGAGAAATAATACGATATTTCAGAAGAGGCAGGAAAGCCTAACTCACCTGGGACTTGGCCATCAGGTGCCCAGAAGTCACTCCCTCTGCCTCTTCCTTCACTCTTCTCATTTGGGGAAGGACAAAATCTTGAGAAAGCAGAGCTGGGGGAAAAGAAAAGAGGTAAGCGGCCAGTCCCAAAGGACTGCTCCCAGACCACCTGGGTGGACAGATCCCCACACACCAGAGGGCTGGGAGCCCAGGCACAGCCTTGCCAGATCTCCTTGGATCACACCACAACTCATGGGCCCAACTGGGCAGGTTCCCAGGGACAGAGCTCTGCTCAGAGAGAAGCATTCATAGAACTTCCCACCACGTCCTAGGTGATACAGAGTATGACACTCAAGGTCTTCTTGCCTGCCTCACTTGGGAGGAAGAGTGGTCCAAATCTGTGATCTCACTCACATCAGAAGCTCTCCAGTGAGCAACGTCCTTCTAGTGATACTCAGCTACTCCTAGTCCTAAGAGAGTTGTCTCAGGCACTCAGAGGCTAAGTACTCTGTCCCAGGTCACACAGGATCATAGGGCCATAGACCTAGAGGTAGAAGGGGGTCCTGCCTCTAGCCCAGATCCCTTGAACATCCAGTCTGAAGCCTGTGGACTCCTCACAATCATGTCTCTAATGCACAGGATCACAAAGAAAACCAATCATACTGAAATACAGTCACTAAAAGATTTTAGCTCCTATATCCCAGGTTAAGAACCACTTCAGTCCTAGAAAACGTAAATGACTTGCCCAAAGCCATGTTGGTAGGAAGCATCAAAACAGACTTGGACCCAGACCTTTTTGACACCAAGGTGGGCTCCCAATCCCCTCTGATGCCAGGCTGCCTCTCCACATCAAGGTAAACGTTTCCATTCCCTTCCCTGGTCTTTGGGAGAAGTGTGCATTTGTTTGGTTTAGCCTCTGAGAACACAGCTTGGGGCAATGAGTGGACAAGACTACGAGCCACGGACAGAAGCCACCAAGCACGCAATTAGGCCAGATGTCAGGAGAAAGATGATTGTCTAATGGTTAGAGCCATCCCTAGGGGAGAGGGGCTGCCTCGGGGCAGGGCAGCCTTTCTGCAAAGGCTGGGCAGCCCCTCATCAGGTATGTTTATAGGGGGCATTCTTTCCCAAAAAGCTTGAGCCAGAAGGCTGCTAAATAGCCTGAGATTCGTGATTTGGTGTGAACCAGCTAGTGGCACTGGTGGAGAAAGCTGATTGATGGTTCTCTGCAGATGTCCAGCCCTCAGAAACCACCCCCACCTTCCCCAAGTCAGGAGCAGTGAATGGAAAATCACTCCCACCTTGGCTTCTAGGGGCAGATTTTACATGCTCTAGAGCCAGAGGGAAGGAAAGAAAGGGATGGAAATGGACTGATTGCCCAAAGAAGGGTTCTACTGAGGGATGAGGAAGACTGTGCAAAGTGGCAGTGGTGCTTTTAAAAATGAAGAAAGGATTATCCGTGAGACCTTTAAAAACCCTTCTAAAGAATGTAGTTATAGATTGAGGGCTGGAAGGAACTTTAGAGACCACTGAGTCCACCCCCCTCATTTTACAGGTGAGGCAGTGTTTAAGTGACTTGCCCAAAGTCACACTGCTAGTAACTATCTGAGGATTTGAACTCAGGTCTTCCCAGCACACTACCCAAGATCCTCCTTGCTGCCTCCACTGGGGTCTGTAAGAGCCTTCACTCACTAAACCAGGGAGATTGGCTCTTCCCTGCTTTGTCAGAATAGTAGGAAGGCTGTGGTTCTGTGGGGCCCAGAATGTGGGCCCAGGGATGACACTGTCCCAGGGGCGGTGTGACTGCCCTGCTTAGACTGAGGGGCAGTGGTGAATGGACCTGGACCCAGACTGCCTTGGCTGCTCTTGTGGAGAGATATCAGAATGTGGGGAAGTAGTGGATGGCCTGAAATCGCGACAGAGGATTGGAAGGCCCCTTCCAGGTCTACATCAGTGATGCGGTGACTGGTGTCTGAAGCAGGGAGAAGTCAGGAGAGGGCTCCTTACATGTGGGCTCCCACTCTCCCCAAAGGCACCAGGCACTTCTGTCCCCCTGGCATGACTCTTCACACCCTTCCCACCCCCAGCCTTAGAACTTCTCACCTCTGTCTTCAAGCATGAGGAACCAAGAGGCCTCCAGGGTCACCTCTCCTTGATCCTGGCCTTAATGTTTGGCTTTTTTCAAGTCCTTTATCCTGAGGCCCAATGACAGGAACTCGCCCGATCACCCAGAGCTCCAGGATGTGTTCCCTTCATAGATCTCAATGCTGAAGGGCCAGGCAAAGGTCTTGGCATAAGGAGGATGGAACTAGGCTGTCTTCCAATCCCTCCACCTTTCTGAAGAGCTGATCACTCTGTGGGATTACCTTCAGGCTGCTGGGGGCCAGAGACAAAGGAGAGTCACCTATGAGGCCCAGCAAGCATCCCCACACCCTTAGCAAGCTTGGCACAACAGTGGGTACTAAATGAATGCTTCTTGGCTGACTGGCTGACACTTACACATTCCAGGTCAGGCCCACACAGAGGATGTGTGGGTTTTTGCATGTTGTTTCTTGTTCTCTCTCTCTCTCTCTCTCTCTCTCTCTCTCTCTCTCTCTCTCTCTCTCTCTCTCTCTCCCTCTCTCTCTCTCTCTCTCTCTCTCTCTGCCTTTTCCCTCCCTCTCCAGCCCCCCCCTCCCAGCCTGGCTCCCACCCCTTGGAATGTGAGCTCTTTGAGGCCAGAGGCTTTTTTCCCATTCTTTGCATCCCAGCACTTAGTAAGGTACCTGACACAGCAGGAGCTTGATAAATGCTTGTTGATGGACTAAGTCCCAACACAGAACCAGGCAGGAAATCCTTTTGCATGATTGCACCCATTCATTTGACCTAGCCCACGCAGACTAGTAGGCACAACTGTAGCAGATGCCCCTAGACCCCGGGATCTTGGGTGGGAGGCAGCTGAACCAAGACAGCTAAGTGGCACAGTGAACAGTGTTAGATGTGGAGTCGAGAAGACCCAAGTTCAAATTCTACCCAGACACATAATTAACTTGTGACCCTGGACAAGTTACTAGACCTCAGCCTGCCTCAGTTTCCTCATGAGACGATATACATAAGTGTTACATGAAGGTAGCTCCTGTCACCGTTATCATCACACTCCCCACGGCTGCTTCCTCTGAGCTACCATCAAGTTCTCCTCCTCCCTTAGAGGCTCCTGAAGGAGTCTCCTTCCATCAACGCTCTGTGTGTTTATGCATTTACACACACGTATGTATGTAGTTGTAAGTGTGTATATGTATATATGTGTGTGTGCACGTGTGTGTGGGTGATGTGGGTGAATTGGATTTCGCCAGGCAGAGTTGCGCACTCTCAGCCTCACTCTCTTATCCTGGTCGGAGGCAGGTAGCGACAACTGGCGATGGCCGGGGATGCAGCGGTGACCTTGGCTTCTCCCGTGTCTGACAGGCTCAGCAGCAGCAGCATGTAGATATGTGCGCACGTGTATGTTGTGTGTGTACTACAATAAATACAAAATGCATAAATGTAAAATGTCCTCCATGCGCCTAGCCGTTTGCACCAGTCTCCTCATTGGAACGCCAGCTGCCTGAGGCCAAGGACCGCGGGGTTTCACCTCTTTTTAACCCCAGCTCTCAGCATTGCCCTTTTGTTGCTGTTCAGTCCTGTCTGCCTCTTTGTGACCCGTTTGGGGTTTTCTGGGCAAAGATACTGGAGGGGTTTTCTATTTTCTTCTCCAGCTCACTTCACAGATGAGGAAACTGAGCAAACAAGCTTAAGTGCCCAGGGTCATTCAGCTAGTGCCTGAGGCCACATTTGAACTCAGGAGAGGATTCTTCCCGACTCCTAAGCCACCCAGCCTAGTCCTGGCCCGCAGTAAGGGAGGGCTTGCTGCCTGACATCCCCGCAGCCCAGCTTTCCCTATCCTGGGCACCCCAGCAATCTCTCTAAATGGCCCCTCCCTGGACCTCCTGGCATCACACAAAGCTATCATATGCACTTGCCATCGTGGATGCCCACAGCCCCCTCAGACTGCCAGCACCCCCCCCTCCCTTCCTGACGCCCCCAACACCCAGCCCTCAGGTTATATAACGTGGGGTCTGAGAGTGTTACCCAAAGACACTGGACCGGGTGCCCGGGACAGCTCTGCCGTGGGCTCATAGGCACAGCAAAAAGATTGCCCTGGGATAATCCTCAGCCACAGATAGGAAGGAGCTGGGCTGGGCAAACCCCGGGGGCTCCGCTCTGGAGTGGGCTCAGGTCTGGGCACGCCCCCGCCCCAGCCCTCCAGCCAGGCAGAGCCCCTTCCCTTCCCTCTCGCATACATGCACACGCAACCACGCACCTACATGACTGCAGGCACGCACGATCCCCAGCCCCTCGCTCACTCACACGCGTGTCGCGCCCATGCACACAAGCAAGCCCACGTCCCCTCCCTGGCTCTGCCCAAGCGCCCCAGGAACAAAGTACCCCCTCCTTCCCTACCCCTGCCCAGCCGTGGAGATCTGCGCCTGCGCACCCGGACCCTGTCCTCAGGACACTGCTTAGGACGACGTTTAGGGGATCCCCTCAGGACCAGTTTAGGGGATCCCTAGGCAGGTCACTTACTCCTCAGGGATTCTGGGAAATGGAGGCGTAGAAGAGAGAACTCAGCCTGCAGGATTCTGGGAAATGTAGTCCAGAGAAAAGTACACGGTCCAATTAAGTGTGTAGTAAGAGGAACTGGGGGGCCCAGGAACATATTTTGGGGGTGAAAAGGTCTAATTAAGTTCAACAAATATTTATCAAGTTTCTATTATGTGGAGGACCCCATACTAGAGACCGGGGGAAATAGGAACTATCCTTGTGTCCCTCATGTAGCTTAGAACCTAGTTTGGTGATAAGGCAATACCAGAACAGTGAAATGCACAAGTAGATACTGAATAGTGAATTAGAGAGGTATTAGTGAATTAGAGAAGCATTAGTCAATTACAGAAGCATTGGTGAATTAGAGAGGCATTAGTGAATTAGAGAAGCATTGGTGAATTAGAGAGGCATTAGTGAATTAGAAAAGCATTGGTGAATTAGAGAAGCATTAGTGAATTAGAGAAGCATTGGTGAATTAGAGAAGCATTAGTGAATTAAAG
This sequence comes from Pseudochirops cupreus, assembly GCA_028627135.1. Classification (NCBI taxonomy): domain Eukaryota; kingdom Metazoa; phylum Chordata; class Mammalia; order Diprotodontia; family Pseudocheiridae; genus Pseudochirops; species Pseudochirops cupreus. The sequence goes on from CM053582.1 coordinate 70,787,229, forward strand.
AAGCATTAGTGAATTAGAGAAGCATTAGTGAATTAGTGAACTGAGAAAGACAGATTGGGAGGCATTATGCTACAATGAACTTGGAGTCACAACACCTAAGTCTGAATCCAAGCTACTACCATGATAACCTTGGGCAAGTCACTTTACCTTCCTGGGTCTCCTTTCCTCACTTATAAAATGAAGAGGTCAGACTAGTGTCTTTCCAAATCTAGTTCTGTGTTCCTGCATGGAGAACATTAATGTGATAATAGCATAACTAATGGATTGGGGTAAAAGAGGTAGAGAATAAAGAGATTATAATAGCCTCCAGAAGATGGTCATGAAGGCCTGAACTATACCCATGGGGGTAGCAATTGACAGGAAGACATAGGTGTGTAAAGCCAATCACAAACAGCTCTCCTGAGGACTGCCGCTGTGAATAACTTTAAGGATCTAATTGCATAGTCTTTCATTTAAACTGTCTTGGGAAGATTCTGAGGACCACCTGACGACACTGACGTCCTTACTCAAACTAAACTGCCAAGCATTCAAACTCTGTTTCAGAGAGCACAACTCTGGTGGACTGGGCCGTGTTGTCTGAATTCAAAATGTAAACTTGCCAAAAAGACTGTTTTAGGGAGAACTTACATAGGGCAAGCATTCACATGGTGGTCAGAAGAAGTGATACAAGGACACTCTCAAGGTCTCTCTCAAGAACTTTGGAATTGATTGTGTGACTTGGGAGATGCTTGCACAGGACCACTCCACATGGCATGCCCACATCACAGAAGGTGCTGTACTCTACGAGTGAAGCAGAATTGAAGCAGCTCAAAAGAAATGCAGGATATGCAAATTTGGAGATTCCATCCCAAATGTTCACACAAACTAGTTGTACCCGACCTGTGCTAAAAGCCTTCCAAGCTCTTGTTGGTCTGATCAGCCACAGCCGGACACATTGAAACTTAAGCTTAGCATAGTGATGTCATTTTGATCCTCTTTGAGAACAAAGAACAATGACCAATCAATGGTGAGCTCTCTATTTATTCAGCAACAAACTAAAGCAAAACACTCAAGAAACTAAAGCACAACATTCACAACACTATAACAAAACAACTTATTACTGAGGTGACCGCATAGTCTTAACTAAAACATATCATTCAGTAAGTCACAATTTCCTCAATCAATACAGAGTACCCAAATCTAGTGTTCTTTCATCTTGACTCCAGGCTGGCTTCCAATCATCATTAAGCTAATCATCCTTGAGCTAAGAGGTAGCAGAAAGTATAAACACCATCCACCCTTAGGCCACAGTAAATTACAATATTATCAGTCAACACTGAGTACCCAAGTAAAGTCTTCTTTCATTTTAACTCGAGGCTGACTTCCAAACTCCATGGCTCCTCTTCCATGCTCCCAGCTCTTGCCTGGATTCACTTGACTGTTACTTGGATTCACAGGTAGGTAGCCCTTTCAGCTCTTGCCTGGATTCACCCAACTCTTGCCTGGATTCACACACAGGCAGCTCTCTGCGGCAGTCCTATATCTCTGCCCACAGGGACTATTCCACTCCAAGCCCTTTGCAGTTTCTGCTTCTAGGAAGACAAAGCTTAACAGAGCTACAACAATATTTACACACATTGCTGGCACTGTCATCTCAATTCACTTTCTGTCTGACAAAGTAACACAAGCCAGCAGACAAAGCTTCTGTCTGAGAAATCAAATACAAATCAAGAGTAAAGTCCCAGGACTTCTGTAAACAGCAGCAAAGCCCTCTTTCAGTACTTCCATAAAAAACAGTAAAGGCTTCTTTCAGGGCTTCTGGTAAAGTCCTCTTTCAACAGACAGAATGCTTCATTCTGACAAAGTAACATCAACACAGACAGAATAGACAGACAGAGTACTGAAATCAAAAACATTCTCGCTCTCAGTTCTGCTTGGTCCCAGCTCATGCTCAAGTTTTATTCTGGTCTGCTCCTTCCTGTCCCACTCTTTCAGCAAGTTCCTCCCACCATGGACTCCATGTGATGATGTTAGGCCTATTAAGGGCAGGGAAGGTCTCCAAACTCCCTTAGGCTTATTAAGGGCAACACAATGTATACTATTTCCAACAAAGACTTTTGATGCAATCAAAGGCAAGGCTCAAAGGTACTTGAATAACTGAAACAAGCAGCAAAGTATGACTTTGCTTGCCATTACAAGGTGTTAATAGGAGAACTACAAACACAGAGAAAGATGGACAAGGTTGAACTTATTAATAAATTTGATATGTGAAATGAGGGAAAGAGAAGCGTCAAAGAGGCTCTAGGAGTGCCAATCCTATAGTCATCCCTAGTTTTTCTTTCTAGCTCACCTCTCATGTCCAAGCAGTTAGCAAGTCTGGTTAATTCATTCATTCAACAAGTGTCCATTAAGTATTTACTACATTATATCTCTATGCCTTTGCACTGGTTGTCCCTCATACCTGGAGTGCACATCCACCTCACCATTGCCTCTCAGAATCCTTTACTTCCTTCAAAATCCTGCTAGAGTAGCACCTTCCACATGGTCACCTTAACTACTAAACTAATGTCACACACATTACCTGATAATTATTTTGTATTATACGATAGGGCATTAGAGATAGGAGATGATAGTCAGAATGGTGTGGTACCCCCTTGGGTTATGTTCATCTGGAATGGATCCAGGTTGGCTCATTGAAGCAGGGGGGTGAGGGAGGCAGAAAGAAAGCCTTCGTGCATGTAGAGAGTGACTCTCCCCCTCTCTTCCCCTACCCCAAACTTCCAAATATGCAGATATCCTCTGAATGTTTATGGTTATGACTCAGAGATTCCTATTATATGGTGACAAAAAAGTCTTTTCATTGGATACTGAGCTGGAAATCCAGGAATATATTTGTAACGAATACTGTCCCCCACGTGTGGCATGGGGATGTTGCCGTGTGGCTTGAAGGAAAGCAGAGTAGTCAGCTGAGGACAGGGTCATGATAAAAGGAGCTAGCTCCTCTCATATCAGTTTCTTTAGTCTTTGCCTTCGGAAATCTTAAAGTGAATTGGACTAACCTATCTTGTCTCTTGAACCTGAAAGCCAGTAGAGGCAGAGTCAAGATGGTGGAGCAAAAACAGGGACTCACCTCAGCTTTCCCAAATTCTTCTCCAAACAGTGTTAATTAAGTAATGCCTTAAAGCAAATTCTGGCATGGCAGAACCCACAAAAGAAAGAGGTAAAACAATTTTCAGTCCAAGACAACTTAGAAGGTCAGCAAGAAAGATCTATCATATCAGGATGAGAGTGGAACACAGACTATGCCAGCCCAGGAAGAAGTAGGCCTTGGGTACAACCGAATCAGCAGTGTCAGTAGTTGCTTCCAGAACCCTCAGACCACAAATGGTAAGGGGGTCAAACACCTGGAGAATGCAGGGGTCCCTGTGTTAACACTGGCCACAAGATTCTGTTGTATTGCCTATACTCAGATCTAGGTGACAGTCCTGGGTCCCAGCCCTGGGTCCCATCCCAGGGCAAGGAAGAACATTAGGAAGCCAGAGCTTGTGGCCCCAGGAAAGTGAGGTCCCTGGTCAAAGTTCCAGGGCAGAAAGGAGTGCTTGTGGTCCCTCAGAGACCAGAGCATAGATCAGGAGAGTAGTAAACACACCTCTTCTTAGATCATACCACCTTGGAAGAACTGAAAGCTTACAGACCCCTAGAACTAGCTCTGAACACAGCAGCACAAAACATCTTGAAGCTTGGGACAGTGCTTCCTGCACTCTGGGAGCAGATACCAACTTTAATATAAAGTTAAAAGTCAAGAAATAGGTGGGGGAAATGAGCAAATAACAAAAATTTTCCCTTGGGTGAGATCTGGGAGATCTCTCTTTTAGTTAAGCTGTTACCTTGCTCTCAGTGGAGAGCTCCTTCACTCTGTATTGCCTGGTATATGTATATGTAGATAGACAGACAGACAGACAGACAGATAGATAGACAGACAGATAGATGTGTGTGTATATATATATAAAAGTATATATATACACACATATATGTGTATGTCTGTCTGTCTGTCTGTATGTATGTACGTATGTGTATGGGAAAAAAAAAGGATCCTGACCGTAGAAAGTTACTATGGTTACTACTCTGAAGATCAAAATGCAAACTAAGAAGAAGATAAGTCAAATCTGCTACATCCAAATCTTCAAAGAAAACATGTGAATTGATCTTAGGCCACGGAAGAATTCAAAAAGGATTTTCAAAATCAAATAAAAGAAGTAGAAGAAAAATTGGGAAAAGAAATTACAGTGATGCAAGAAAGTCATGGGAAAAAAGGAGTCAACAGCTTGGTAAAGGAGGCATAAAAAAAATTGATGAAAATATTGAAAAAATATTGAAGAAAATAACACCTTGAAAAACAGAATAGGCCAAATAGTAAAAGAGGAACAAAAATCCAACAAAGAGAAAAATGCCTTAAAAAGCAGAATTGGCTAAAAGGAAAAAGGTGTACAAAAGCTCCCTGGAAAAAAAAATTCCTTAAAAATTAGAATTAAAAGGATAGCTAGGTAGTGCAGTGAATAAAGCACCAACCCTGAAGTCAGGAGGATCTGAGTTCAAATCTGGTCTCAGGCCCTTGACACACTTACTAGCAGTGTGACCTTGGTAAGTCACTTAACTGCAATTGCTTTGCCTTCCCCTCTCCAAAAAAAAAATTAGAATTAAGCAAGTGGAAGCTAATATTTACATTTTAGAATTAAACAAGTGGAAGCTAATGTCTCTACTAATGAGACATCAAACCACAATAAAACAATGTCAAAAGAATGAAAAAAATAGAAAATGTGAAATATCTCCTTGGAAGAACAACTGGCTTGGAAAATATATCCAGAAGAGATAATTTAAGAATTATTGGGCTACCTGAAAGCCTGATCAAAGAAAAAGCCTAAATATCATCTTTCAAGAAAGTATACAGGAAAACTGTACTTCTATCTTAAATGCAAGGGGAAAATAAAAATGGAAAGAATCCACTGATCGCCTCTTGAAAGCAATCCCAAATTGAAAACTCCAAGGAATATTATAGCCAAATCCCAGGGCTCCCAGGTTAAGGAAAAAATACTGCAAGCAGCCAGAAAGAAACAATTTGATTATTATGGAACTACAGTCAAGATAACATAAAATTAAGTAGCTTCTACTTAAAGGATCAGAATGGGTTTGGAGTATGATCTCCTGGAGGTCAAAGAAGCTAGGATTATAACCAATAATCACCTACACAGTGAAACTGAGTATAATCCCTCAGGGGAAAATGGATATTCAATGAAATAGAGGAGCTTCAAGCATTTCTAATGAAAAGACCAGAGCTCAGTAGAAAATCTGACTTTCAAATACAAGACTCAAGAGAAGCATAAAAAAGTAAAAAAGAAAGAAAGGATTGTAAGGGATTCAAAAATAAGGTTAAACTGTTTATATTCCTACAGGGGAAAATGGTCCTTGTAACGCCAAAGAACTTTCTATTATTAAGGCAGTTAGAAGAAGGCACAGAGGTCAGAGGTATGAGCTGAATGTGCTATCTAAATATCTATATGATATCTAAAAAAATAAAAGGGGTGAGAAAGAGGAACACACTGAAAGAAGGGAAAAGAAAGAAATAGAATGGGGTAAATTATCTCACATAAAAGAGGCAGGAAAGAGCTTTTACAGAGAAAGAGACAATAGGAAGGTGGGAGGGAACACTTAAAGTTTTTTCTCAGTAGGATTGACTCAAAGAAGGAATAACATACACACTAAGTTGGGTGTAGAAATACATCCTACCCTACAGGAAAGTAGGAAGGGAAGAGGATAAGACCAGGAGGGGAAGCTGATAGAAGAAGGGAGAGCAGATCAGAGGAGACAGTAGTCAGATGCAAAATGCTTCTGAAGATGGACAAGATAAAAGGAGAGAAAGTAGAATAAACAGGGAGAAGTAGGATGGAGGGGAAAGTAGTAATCATAACTGAAAAAAAAATTTACAGCAAGTTTCTCTAATAAAGGGCTCATTTCTCAAATATATAAAGAACTGAGTCAAATTTATAAAAAATGGGAGCCATTCCCCAATTGATAAATGTCCAAAGGGTGGTTTTCAGATGAAATAATCAAAGCTGTTGCCAACTGGACTGAATCCCTTGGCCTGTGAAGGCCAGAGCCAAACAGACAGAACAAGCAAGAGCAACCACGCAAAGACCAGGACCAAAGTTTATTTTCTACAGTGAGGGAAATGGCTCGCAAGCAAGGAGGAAAGCTAGACACATGTGCTGGTCCCCTCCCCCCAGTGGGGGACCTGCTTTAGTGTGGGCAAATCTCAGTACTTATACCAATGGCTATGCAGTGACTTGTAGCCCTGATAGTGAAAGGTAACAACAACAGGGACAATGAGGGGTCACAGCAACAACGAGATAAGTTTGACTCATAGCAGGGCTTCATGACTAGAAGATGGTTCCTGCAGGGACTTGTCCAAGGGTCTGAGAAGACCCGGTGCTTTTGTGAAACAATTCTGGGATTTTGCCATAGCTCAGATCATCCATAGGGTGAACATAAAGGATTGTTGTTATGTCAAGCTCAGAGCACAATCTGCTTGCTGGATCTTAGCTCTGAAAAACAGGGTATCCTGACACAATCTATAGTCATATGAAAAATGCTCTAAATCACTATTGATTAGAGAAACGCAAATCAAAACAACTCTGAGGTGTCGTCCCACAACTATCAGATTGGTTAATATGACAGAACAGGAAAATGACATATGTTGGAGGGGCTGTAGGAAAATTGGAACACTAATGTTCTGCTGGTGGAGTTGTGAACTTATCCAACCATTCTGGAGAACAATTTGGAACTATGCCCAAAGAGTTATAAAACCCTTTGACGCAGTGTATATAAAATGGATTTTCTTGTGTGAGAGGTGGGTTTTTGTTATTCTTTCTTAGAGTTTAGTTTCCCAGGATCCATGGCCATGATAGTCTCTAGTTCCCAGGGTCATGACTTGTAAACAACGCTACCATGCTTGCACAACGTTATATAATGATAAATAATATAAACATTTGTGCTTAAAATTGTACATATCCACTGCAACTACACAGTGAGATATAATGATGAGATAAAATAAATTTGGAGGCTATCATTGGCAATATACCTTCTTTGTTTATTTCCCTATAAGTCAATTGGACACTGGTCAGTGAGTAGGGAATATGACAGTGTAATGCTGCATGTGCCTTGATCAGCCCCCATCAAGGCTTGGGGGGAATCTCCCATTGAGATTTGAGGGGATTCAGGGGAGTGCACAAGCTAGAATGCTGTGCCTGTCTCAAGTGATCTCATCAAGACTTAGGGGTAGCTGCCCCCATTTCTAACCAACCCCTGTGAGAAGGGTAATTAGGCAACGCTGTAGGAGTTGGTGTTCCCATGATCAGCAACCCTCTTGAGAAGACTAGACTAGAATAAAGTAAGCTAGCTTGTTTAACCCCTTATTGTGTCTCCATTCCTGTCTTCCTGTCTGCCCAGGTCAAAAGTGAACCTGTGCTAATGTTAGAATACCTGCTAACAGCCCTCCTATGTCTACCTGTCTAACAATTGGCATAGCTGGTGTGTTAGAGGCTGGAGTAAAAAAAAATCCAGTGCCTCCTGTGAAGCATTCAGCAATACTGCTACTAGGTCTGTATCTTAAAGAAATTTATACATACAAAAAAATATTTATAGAAACTCTTGTCTGGTGGCAAAGAATTGGAAATTGAGGAAATGCCATCAATTGGGGAATGGCTGACCAAACTGTGGTATAGGATTGTGTTGGAATATTATTGTGCTATAAGAAATAATCAGCAAGATGCTCTCAGAAAAACCTTGACACACTTACATGAATAAAACAAAGTGAAATAAGCAGAACCAGGAGATCTTTGTACAAAATAACGACAATATTGTATGATGATCAACTGTGATTGCCTTAGCTATTCTCAGCAATACCTTGATTCAAGACAGTTCTGAAGGACTTGTGATAAAAATGCTCTCCATCTCCAGAGAAAGAACTGATAGAGTCTGAATGCAGATTGAAGCATACTTTTTGTTTTACTTTCTTTATTCTTCGGGGGGGGGGGGGTTAGGGGGCTGTGTTTTTTTTTTTACAACATTACTAATATTGAAATATGTTTTACATGACTGCAGATCTATAACCTATATCAAAATGCATACCTTCTCAAGGAGAAAGAGGGAGAAATTTTGGAACTCAAAGTTTTTTAAAAACCAAATGTTAAACATAGTTTTTACATGTAATTGGGGAAAACAAAACACTAAGTAGAAATGCAGATATAAATAACAAAGGAAAAAAGAAAGAAAAGAAAAATAAAAGGGAAGATGGAAGATAAAAGAAAGACAGAAAGGAAGCAAGGAAGGAAGGGAGGGAGGGAGGAAGGAAGGGAGGGAGGGAGGGAGGAAGGAAGGAAGGAAGGAAAGAAGGAAGGAAGGGAGGGAGGAAGGAAGGAAGGAAGGAAGAGAGAAAGAAAGAGAGAGAGAGAGAGAGAGAGAGAGAGAGAGAGAGAGAGAGGAAGGAAGGAAGGAAGCCCAACGCCCAAAGTCCTAAGGTTTTGGAGAGATTTGAAGAACCTGGGTCTCTCAGCTCACCAAGTCTGCCCCACCCCACACACAGGTGCAGAAAGTAGAGGTTCACCAATGAGGAAAGAATTCCATGCCAATAGCCTTTGAGACTTGGGTTGCATATTTTTTTCCAGATTTCAAGTAAATGAATATCTGAGGTGGGAGGAGCCAGGGGACCAATTAGACTGAGACACACATCAAAACTATCTGAGAGGTCCCACCAAACCAGAATTTGTAGCCAAGTCTGGAGTAGCAGATGACAGAGAAAGTTACCACAGTCTAAAATCTACCTAATGTTCTTAGGAGGCCATTTCAGTAAATCCCTTTGCTTTGAGCTAATTGTGTGTATTGGGTGACTATTAAAGTAAAGAGTATGGAAGGGGACTTATGAGCTATAGTTTCAGGAGTCCAGATCAACACAATACTTTGAACCTGAAGGAACTATCTCTTTGGGGTCCGAACCTGTGGGCACAGTTGACAGTGATGGTCCCACCATAGTGATGCTATACCACAGTCGGGACATTGCATATATTGTTCTCTTACTCTGTTTTTTTTTCACTTTGCCTCAGTTTACACATATGTTCCCATATCCCTTTGAATTCCCCATATCTGCCATTTCTTAGAGCATAATGATATTCCACAACATTCATATACCATCTTTTTTTCAACCATCCCTGAATTAATGGAAATTCACTTTGCTTCTGATTCTTTGCTACCACAAAGAGGGTTGTGATGAATATTTTGGTATAATATATACTGTATGATATAGGCATACAGGAAAGGAGTAGGGAAAGTCATCCTAGAAGCTGGAAACCTAAGAACACATAACTGTCAGGAAGCAGTCAAGTGTTTGTGTGTGTGTGTGTGTGTGTGTGTGTGTGTGTATGTGTGTGTGTGTGTGTGTTGGAACTGAAGGGACTAGAGTGAGAAGATTGGGGATCCAGAAGCGAACTTGGAAAGTAGTAGAAGACAAGGTTAGATAAGTTATGTGGGAGCCTTTAAGGAGTTGGTTCCTCCCTACTATACAATCACACATTTTTCCCAGAATCAGAATCAGGTAAATCTATTCTAGAGTCCTGAATGTAAACAATCAATTGATCAATGAGAATTTATGAAGTCCTTTCTATGTGCAGGAAATGTGCTAGACACTGAGTATATGGACAAAAAAATCAGAGTCCAATTCTTCCAAAGTAATTATCCAGCGTTTTGAGGAGCATTCAAACCAGGCAGGGACATCACTAGTGGAAAGAGATTCTGAACGGGGACTAACTAGGTAATTATAATGAAGATGGTGATAACAACTGGCATTCAAGGTTTGCAAAACACTTTACTTTTCATTTTGTTAGAAACACAAACATAGGGGCGGAGCCAAGATGGCGGCGTAGAAGCAGCAACATATCGCAGCTCTCACATAGCCACCCCAAAATACCCATAAAATAGGACTCTAAACCAATCCTGGAACTCCAAAACGCACACAAAGATACTTCCCACTAAAGTCAGCTCG
>CM053582.1:70797797-70821228 GCA_028627135.1 Pseudochirops cupreus
AGGGGGGAAATACTGGGATGGCTGTTTTGGGGTGGTGGGCGGGGGAAAGACGGGGAGAAAAGATGTAACTCAAAAAAATTTAATAAAGAATCTCATATAAAAAAAAAATAAAAAAAATAAAAAAAAAGAAACACAAACATATTTGATGCCAAAATTTGGGTATCAAAAGAAGTTTATTGAGAAGAAATTCAGAGGAACTAAACAGGCCTGGCCAAAGCCAAGTCCACCCTTCTTTAGGAAGGAGGAATGAAGAATACAAAAGTAAGGAAAGCTTTATGTCTTTAGTCAGGCACAGACACTCCCTTCAAAGGATGGATTGGTGTGTTCTCTTCAGGATTTCAATTTTCAATTTTCACCATATGCCCACTCCATATTTCCCCTAGATATGTACAAGCATGAACCCCTCCCTTCATCATGCATCCCATGTTCTGCTAACGAGGCTCTAATTCGGTTTGGGGTGTGTCACATAATATGCATGAGATTTATTAAGAAAGCTCAGTAGTAAATTTGAAATACTCAGTCATTGACCCTTCACTGGTTTAAACCAGATCAGTCCTTATCCTGGTCTGAGGGTCTCCACAGGCCGTTGTCTGCTTTCTGCTTGGTCGGGTCCACCTGCTGTCTGCTAAATCCCTTTATCTTACTTTAGTAATGTCTAGCAATTCTATGGAAACTTAACCCCTTACTGTTTCTCATAATTTATTATCAATAGTTTTTACTTCAATAATTTTTAGAAGTTCTGTGGAAACTTAACCCTTTGCTGTCTCTCACATTTGAGCCTCCCAACAACCTGTGAAACAACTGCTATTATCCCCATTTTACAGATGAAGGAACTGAGGCTGTCAGAAGTTGTGATCTACTTAGGGTTACAAAGCTAATAAGAATCTTAATTGGGATTTGAATTCAGATCTTCCTAATTATAGGTATTAGAGGTAGGTAACCTGCAGCCTTGAGGTCACATGTGGCCTTCTAGATCCTCAAGTGCATCCCTTTGACTGATTCCAAACTTCACAGGACAAATCCCCTGCATAAAAGGATTTGTTCTGTAAAACTTGGACTCAAAAGGCAGCACCTGAGGATCTAGAAAGCCACATGTGGCCTCAAGGCCACAGACTCCCCAGCCCTGCATCCACTGAACCACCTAGCTGCTCCTAGTCCCCATTCTCCCACTCCTTGAACACATCCTGTGTTTCTCTCCCTCTTGGTGTTTTTTTTTTATTCACTATGTTGCCCATGCCTGGAATGTCCTTCCCCTCCCTCTTTGCTCCATGGATTCTTGCCCATAACATTTAATCCCAAAATACTACTTCCTCCAGGAAGTTTTCCCTGATTATCACCATGTTCCCCAGCTCTCATGTTGGGAATGATCTTTTCTGCTTCAGTCCAAATCACAGAATTCGGCGGCTGGGAGAGGCACTGGTAGCCATCAAGTCCAACCTACACATGAGAAAAATCTCAACTGTATTGAACCTGACAGGTGGTCATCCAGTCCCTTCTTGGCAACCATCAGAGAAGCCACTCCCTGACCTGAGAAAGTTCTTTCCACATTTGGATGGCTCTAGTCATTAGTAAGTTCTTCCTGATATCATTGCTGAATTTCTCTCTGTGTAACTTTTACCCTTTGCTCCTGGTTTTCTCCACTAATTCCAATGGATTAGTCCATCAACAAACATTTATTAAATTCCTACTATTATAGATAAATAAAATAGTTTTACTTTCATAGGGACCTTTGCACATAAGCAGACCCTCCTGTTTTCACTGGCTGGTGGTTCCCAAGGGGAAAGAAGGCGGTTTTTACTATCCCCTTGCTTCTTCTCCGGGGGAGTAGTCTTGCCTTTTTTCCTACCTTAGCTACAGAGTTCCCCCTCACATGTCACACCCCTTCCCGGTATTCCCTCCTCCCTTTGTCCTGCTATTATAAAACTGTAAATTTCTGTAAGGTCTGTGGACTGTTCATTTGTCTGGTAATAAATTTGGTTTTCACAGAAGTCTCCTGACAGTGATTGCCTGTTGACAGAACATTGGTTTGCTTGACATATCTTCCATTAGATTGTCAACTCTTAGAGGGTGGGGACTATCTATTGCCTCTTTTTGTGTCCCCAGGGCTTAGCATATAGTAAGGACATAGTCTGGAACATAGTAGGTGTTTATTGAAATGAATGAAGAGATTAGCAGGTGAGAGACGCAGAGGACAACACGCTGGATGGGATTAAGGAGGCAGAAGGATTGGCCTCTGTGAGGAGGTCACTATCTGTCTGTAAGTCCGTCTGGAGTAAAGACAACACGTGGTGGCCCCAGCCCGCACACTTTGGTGCCTTCCTCCAGCTCCCCTCAGTACGGGGCCCGGGGAGGGCAACCAGGATTGGAATCTGGCCTCCCTAGAAGAAGGGGACAAAGGGGCAGTGGAGGCCGGACGGGGCCTGGCTAACGATGAGACTGGGAAGAGACTGAGGCTATGGCTCGGCTGATTGTCAGGATTTACACCTCGGAAACGAGCGAGCCTACAAATCAGGTCTTGTTTGATCTATTTCCAGATCTGAGAAAGTGACGGAGGAAATTAACACTGGGGAATTCAGACTACGTTTCCCAGGATGCATCCCGGAGGGCACGCCGGAATCACGACCCCACGTTCCGCCGAGCCGTTGGTGGCGAGGGGGGCGGGGCCGGAGCTCGTGAACCCGGAAGTGGGGCCGCGCTTGTGGCGGAAGTGGGTGTGCGCAGGACAAGGGGAGGGGACGGGAAGGCAAGGACGCACCTCCCCTCCCCCCTCCGTCCCGGCTGCGTGCGTGCGCGGCCTTGGCGGCAGGGCGTCGGACTAGCCGGAGTAGGGCGTGTCCGGAGGTAGTAGAGGTCGGGTCGGGGCTGGGGCGGGTACGGAAGGAGCGGGCCGGGTCGGGGCGTGTCCCGAGGCCGCGGAGAAGCCGGGCCTGAGGCGCGAAGAAAGCGGTGAGCCCCGGGAGATGGTGGGGGGAGGAGGGAGGACGGGACACGTGACCCTGCGGGAAATGGCACGTGACCCTTGGGGGCGGAAGCAGCCGAGCGGCTCTGCCACCTGCGGGAGTGGGGTCCCCAGCTCGGGGTCAGAATGAATGTCTCGCCACCTTCGTGTAGTGTTCGCAGACCCTTCCCCGAGGCCCGGGAGCAGAACATAAACAGAACCGCAGCGGTGACAGATCCGCGCGTGGGGGACGCCGGCCGGTCCCGCCCCCCTCCCGTCCGGCCGGAGCCGGCTCGCGGCGGGGTGCCGGGTACTGCCGGTGCTTGCTCTCCTGACCGGGACGCGTCTGCCGAGGCCCGGACTCGGGGGGGGATCCTGGAGAGGAGCCGTGCGGCAGCTTTTTCCTGACCCTTTTCGGTCCGGGTGTAGCGCTCCGGGTGCATCCCCACTTACCTTCACTGGGCCGGCCTTGGCCCGCTGTTCGGAATCGCCAAAAGCTGTGTGGGAGCCCTGGCCCTTCCGCAGCCTGGTGCCTCGCGTGGGGCAGCCCCTCCGTGACAGGCGTGGATGAAAAGACTGGCCCTGATGGCCAAGCATGGCCCGTGGCGGCCCCTGGAGGGGGTGGCAGTAACCCCCCCCCCACCCCCTCCCCACGGGCCTCCGTGAAAGTGGAAACTGCCCTCAAGTTTTTTGTAGGATGCTTATTCAACCAGTTTACATAACTATTGGACTTAACGCCTTACTAACAGTTTACATAACATGACTGTTCTACCTTCCAGTCTCCAAATGGGGTATAATAAAAGGGAGTTGTCTCTCTTCTTTTCCCCCTTACCTCTCTCTCCCTCTCCCCTTTCCTCTCTATCTCTCCTTCTCTCTCTCTCTCTCTCCTCCCTCTCTCCCACTTACAGATCCTATCCCCTGCTTCAGTTTTCCTCATCCAGACTTTGAAGCCCACTTGACTTTGTCATGAGTGACTTTAAAAATAATGATAGCTGTAGAGTGCTGGAAGCTGTCAAGTGCTTTACATGTATTATTTCATTGAATCTTCAGAACAGTCCTATAAGGTAGGTGCTTATTCCTGGCTCCATTTTACAAATGAGAAAACTGAGACTGAGAGGTTAAGTGACATGCCTAGGTTACACAGCTAGTGAGTGACTGAGGCAGGATTCAGACTTGGTCTTTCTGGCTCCTAAGCCCAGTGTTTCTATCTACTTCATGGCCACCTATCTGCTTCAAGCCTTGCTGTAATGTGGATAGCCTGTGTCTATAGCATTCCTCTTAGCTTTCAAATAAGTGACCATGTCCAAAGGGACATGTCATGACATCACAGACTCTTCAATTTGGAAGAAACCTCAGAGGTTGTTGGATCACAGATTTCAAATTGGAAGAGACTTCTGAGACCACCTGACAATGCCCAGTACAGGGGAACATGCCACCTTCAAAGGCAGTCTGTTCTGCCTTCTGTGGCCAAGCAGAACACATTGGATATTTGTTATCCCTTCCAGAACTGAAAGCTCATACGGTAGTCATGTGCAGCCTAAATCTTCTCTTCTGTAGGCTTAGCATACCCAGTTCTGTCAAATGATATTCATATCCCCAGGCCCTTTTCCATCCTGGTTGCTCTCCTTAGGAAACTCAATCATGTTAGGATCTTGCCTTAAAAAATATGGCTGACAGAACTGAACACAGTATTTCAGATATAATCTGCCCAGGCCTAAGTACAGCAGGGCTAGTTCTTCCCTCCTTTTTCTTGGATGGCACATCTCTCCCAATGTATGAACTCTCATTCTCCCCTTGGTGATCTTGTGGCCATATTTAAATGGTGGCATTCACAGTCCAGTAAGACCCTAGACTTTCATTTGGGACAGACTACTTACTGTCTTCATCTTTGCCATCTTTTCTTTTGAAGTTGATTTCTTTGAACTCAAGTGTAAGACTTATATATTAATTTCTATTAAATTTCATAACCTAACATTTGGCCCAAGTCTTCAGTTATCAATGCTAAGCATAGACGCCTGGGCGACTCCAGTGGGGACCTTCCAAGGTGACTTTGAACCGTTATGATGTGCCTTTTTCCCCCACTATTTCTAACCCGCCCCTCCTTTAAAAATCCTTGGCGAACCTCAGTAAGTTCAGCTTGTTGTGAGTTTTTGTTCTCCCAAGGTTATTCCTTTATTTTGTGTCCATCATTTGGTACCTCCTGTTATTTCTTCTGTCTCCTGAACCTAGACTGGTCGATGAGTACCTTGTATGTCCACATGCATCTCTTTAGCCAGCTTCCCCTTTTCTTTTCCATCAGAGTAATTTCCCTCTGCCTTTTCCGGATTTCATTCTTTCTCCTCCCTCACTCTTCCCAGCCTGAATCCTCTGTAGGATTTCAGTCCGTGGAATCCTGCCTTTCCTCTCTCACAGATTCTAAGATTAATGGGAAACTTTGCTCCAAGGTTTCCCTCATTTCCACTTGAGCAGCACGTTTCTTTTCATTTGCCAGAATCATGTCCAGAAATGAATCTTATTGGTTCTTTCGATTGTGAAGGATGAAATCATCGTTAAAGCAAGTCAGTAAATCATGAGCCTCTCTGCTTTTAGCAGAGCGAGCCCCACCAGGTATCTGACTCCCCCCTCACTGCCCTTTCTCGGTGGCCTCTTCACCAGGTTTGTAACTCTCAAGTGCCTCTCCCGGTGGGTCTGTTTCAGATTGGCACTTCTTCCTTATCTGGGCCATTCTTTGTTTTTATACAGCTCTTCTTGCCCACTGTGTAATTGGTTTTCCCTTAAGCTCTTACCACTGGCTGTGCCGTTAGGCCTTCAGGCTGGTCTGGTCTACAAGCCACTTTCTACTCTCTGCCTGGGCTGAATGGGGGTGGGGGTGGGGGGGAGCCTTCAGCTGTTTGTCTCTCAAGGCCCTCAGGCATGGAAGCTGTTCCCCAGGTGGTCTTCCACACCCTAGGGAAGGACTGCCCCAAGTCCTGGCCTCAGAGTGCCTCCTGTGCCCCCACCCTACATGTGAGAGAAGGAGTTTGTCATCTTTCTCGCTCACTCTTTTCCCTTTTTCTCTCTCCTCCTTCTCTCTCTCTCTCCCTCTCTCCCTTCTTCCCTCCCTCTCTCCCTCCTTCCCTCCCTCTCTCCCTCTCCTCCTCCTTTCTCTCTCTCTACCTTTCTCTCCCCCCTTACCTCTCCTCTCTTCCTTTCTCTCCTCCACCCTCCTTTCTCTCCCCCCTTACCTCTCTCTCTCCCCCTTACCTCTCTCTCTCCCCCTTACCTCTCTCTCCCTTCCTCTCCTCCCTGTCTCTCCCTTTCCCTCTCCCCCTTCTTTCTCTCTCTCTCCCCCTTTTCTCTCTCCCCCCCCCTTTTCTCTCTCCCCCTTGTCTCTCCCTTTCCCTCTCTCCCCTTCTTCCTTCCCTCTCATGCATCCTATCCCCTACTGTAGTTCTCCAGATCTGCCTTAAGCACAGTCTAGCTTCCAAGCCAGTTTGAGCAGGAGGTGAGAGCTTTGCTGCTTCAGCTTTGGGAAGTGGGGGAAACCCAGTCTCTCCCTTGACTCCACATATAGCCTGCCCCATAAGCTCCTTCCTGAAAATGTTTCTGCTGCCCTGGACAGAAGCCACTGGGTCTGTGCCCCTAACTTGTACCTGTCAGAATACACCCATGTGTTTTATCTCATTTTGTCCTCATGAGAATGCACTGTCCCAGGGAGTGGTGGCTGTATCCTCGGCATTTGTATATGCAAAGAGAAACCAGGTGATCTGTTTAGCCCCTGTGGACAAAGCTAAGACTAGACTCCAGGCCTGCGTGACAACTGCTGACATTTGTGTAGCACCTTAAGCATTGCAGAGCCCTTCACAAATACTGCCTCGTCTCATCTTCATGACTATGTAATGAAGTAGATGCTGTCGTTACCCCTATTTTACAGATGAGAAAACGCAGGCTGACAGAGGGTAAGTGACTTACCCAGAGTCATACAGCTAGTCAATATCTGAGACATGGTATGAACTCAGGCCTTCCTGACTCCACCTCCAGTATTTTGGCCACTATACCTAGCTGCCTCCCTCCTAGTTATTTGCCTTTTTTCTATAATGTTCCACTGTAGTTCTGTTAATAAGGCTTTTCCCCCCTCAAAAACCAAATTATTATTAACCTATTAATATTAATCTATTAACCCCAGAGTGTTATTTTTTTTGCATATAGATTTTTATGGTTTTTTTTGTTTTTAAATCACCTAGATTTCTCCCTACGTTCTATGTTCCTTCTTCTTTCTTCTCCCAGAAAGCCATCCATCATAACAAAGTTTGTTTTTTTTTTAAAGGAAAAAGAGAAAAAATAATTCAGCAATACTGGCCAGCACATTAAAACAAATCTGCCAATATATGCCATGTTCTGCACTCAAGGTCTCCAACTTCTTCAAAGCAGCAGGGGAGGTGTCCATCATATCCCTTCTTTGGGACCGGGATTGGACATTAGTTATATGGCAACATTCAGTTTCAGTTATTTGGTGGGTTTTGGTTTTTTTTCCATTTACATTG
This sequence comes from Pseudochirops cupreus, assembly GCA_028627135.1. Lineage (NCBI taxonomy): Eukaryota > Metazoa > Chordata > Mammalia > Diprotodontia > Pseudocheiridae > Pseudochirops > Pseudochirops cupreus. The sequence goes on from CM053582.1 coordinate 70,805,259, forward strand.
TGGAGGTCATTGTGTCTCTTCTTTTCCTGGCTCTGTTGACTTCACTTTGCATCATTCATGTAAGTCTGTCCAGCCTTCATCAGGCTCATCATTTCTGACATCCCGGGATGTTCTGTTACTTTCGTGTCCTGCAGTTGGTTGAACTTTGCCCAGTCCTTGGGTTTCTTCTTTGTTTCCAGTTCTTGGCTACCACAAAAAGTCCTTTTAGGGACATTTTGGTGTATACAGGACTTCGTTGGGCTATATACCCAGCAGTGGAATCTCTGGGTCACGTAATATGGACCTTTTTATCACTTTGCATAATTCCAAATTGCTTTACAGAATGGTTGTAACAATCCACGAGTGTCCCTCCATCACATTAGTGTGTCTCTCTGTTCCCAAACCTCCAGCACCAACTGTTCCTTTCATCTCGGTTATCTCACTCCTGCCTTCTTGCTACCTCCTTCCTGAGGAGGTCAGGCTCTTCACGTGATAGAGCCTTTTCCCTCTCCCGGGTAGTGCATGATGTCGTTTTTGTTGTAGCTAAGCCAGGACCAGACCTTTGTGCCGTTTGTCACATGTCCTAAAGCCAGGACTCGTCCTTCCTGTAGTCATCATTGTAGTCATTGTGGCTGTTGCTTTCCTGGGTCTGCTTTCTTGACTTCCATCATAGAAGTCTTCCCATGATTTTCTAAATCCTTCATGTTAATTCTTTTTTCTAATACTCTAACATGCCATTACATTTATGTAGCATAACTCATTTAGCCATTCACCAGTCAGTTAACGTCTTCTTTGTTTCTAGTTCTTTGCTACCACAAAAGATGCTGCTATGGATGTTTTGGTGTACATAGGACTGCCTTTCTGTCCCTAACCTCCTTGGGGCATGTGCTTGGCAGTGGAATCTCTGGGTGAAATAGTATGGACAGTTTAGTCATTTGCTTTCCAGAATGGTTGGAGTGATTCATGACTCCCCTAGCAATGTATATGTGTGTCTGTCTTTCTAAAGCTTTCTACCCCTCCCTACTTTTTTCATCTTTGTTCATTTTCAGTGTGCATGGGGAAACCTTAGAGCTGAGATCATTGTCATTTGACCTAGTTGTGACCTGTCCTGTCTGACCAGCAATGGCCCCAGAAGCAAGTGTTCTGATGCTTTTTTCCTTCAACTGAGCCTCCTACTCTGTGGGCTGTCAAACAACTTTTTTCCAGAGAATTCAGCAAACTCATTTTTTCACATATCACTTCAGCTAATGACAGGACTGAAAATTTTGTTTTATTAATAGGTAGTTGATGCACAAAGAGACTGATTTCCATACTCAGCATCCCACAGAACTTGGGGTGAAGCACTGAAATTCAGCCGATGTGTCGCAGTTCTGCAGCCAGAGTTCTGTCCTGTGGTACCTATTACGTGATCAAAGGAGCAGATTTGGAGCCCAGAGGATTGTGGTCCATGACCCTTCCCTCTGATTCGGCTGCCTTTTGAGCTCTGACTCTGCAGGGTCCTGGGGCTCTCACATCTTGGCCACAGTGTTGTCAGTTTCACCCTGATGAATTGGGAACCCTCAGGCAAGGATTGGTCTCCTTCATGAATTCTTTCTTTTCCTTCAGTGCTGGGTTCTCCAGATTCTGCCTTTCCCCAAGAAAGGGGAATAGAGGAGGAGGGAATGACTTCTGGGCTCCTGATGGCCAGGTCCCTGGTGAGTTATGGTTTCTTCTCTCTCCCAACATGCCACTTTGTCTCTCTTTCCCTTGTCCTCTGGCCTCTGCACTCTCAGGTCCCATCCAGGGATGACCAAAACCTTGAATGGTCTCCTTTTAATGACTCTGACTACATGGACTTCATAGAGTTCATGGATATTAGGGCTAGAAGGGAGCATAGAATCCCACCCTCTTATCTGACATAATGGTAAACTGAGGTCCAGGGAAGTAAAATGTTTCATTCAGTCACCTGTTGCAGAGACTGTATAAGAACTAAGCCCTCCATATTCCTTGCCCCGTATTCTTTCCATCTGACCTCAATGTGTTAGAAATATTCCCCCTTTTTTAGTGCACTTCTCCTGGGGAATGTTTGCTTGTTCATTGAACCAGCTGCATACTGTACTGAGCCAAAAGCCATGAAATAAACCAAGTCCTTAAACTTGTTGGGGAGGAAAAATACATGCCAGAAAAAAGTAATTTTTAAGTATTTTTTTCCATATGGAAAGTGAGATCAGTAAGACTGTAAACAATTAAGTGCCCACGTGGAACAGGCAGTGTGTTGATCAAGGATTTGTGATGTGATTGCTGTTGGGGATTTTCTGTGTTCAGGTAGACCCCAACCCATACTTTGGTAGCTAAGCCTCAGAGTGGTCACACAGCTGCTGTGTGTCAGAGGTCTCTCATGGTGCATGTCTCCAATCCCTCCTGCTCCTGCCTCTGTACACAACAGAAGGAATTTGCACACAACCATTCTGACAGGATGCATGACAGATCTGTTACTTAGCCTCAGTTGGCCCCCCCTGCCCCAAGGCATGATTAAATCCCTATCTTACTCCCCCAAGCTAGTGCAAACCTTCTCTTCCCTCCTCACTTCTCCCTGTGTTTCCTGTCCTTCCTTCAGCTGAAGACTTTCCCTGTCCCTTTATTTCTGAGACCATAGGGGAGTGGGGGGGGGGGTCTTTCCTTTTTTTCCATTTTCTTTGTCTCAAAACCCCTCAGTGTCATCTAGCATGTCCTTCCTTCCCCCAGATTCTAACAAAGACATCCTTCCATAACTATGGCAGAGTCCTCTTCCTCAGGCACCATCTTCTGTGTGATCCACCCCCACCCCCACCTGTCATGTCCTCCTTCCCAAACTTCCTTGTATTTCACTATTTTGTATTGTCAAGGCAGCCCCTCCATATGCCCAAGAGATCTTGTTCCATCCCCTCATCATCAGCAGATTTCCCCCCAGTTTGTTATCCCCAATCTCTTTGCTTCTCTTCATTCTCTGTTGGCTGCTTGCTTCCTCCCTACAAATGTGTCCATGTCTCTCCATCCTCAGGAAGCCCTCTCTTGATTCCTCTTTTCCCTGCTAGCCACCATCCTATATCTCCCCGCTTTTGTGGCTCAGTGCTGGGAGAAGGCATCTTCAATAGGTGCCTCCACTTCCTTTCCTCTTACTCCATTCCAAACTCTCAGCTGTCCAGCTTAGGGAGTTTATTATTCAGACAAAACTACTGCCTCCAGCATTACCAGTGAGCTCTTCCTTGCCACATCCAAGAGCCTTTTCTCAATCCTCATCCCTCTTGACATGTCTGCAGCCTTTTCCTCAAGTCTCTCCTGGGGCTTCTCCCTCTCTGGCCACTCCTCTGTCTTCTTCGATGGCTCTTAATCCATGTCACACTCACAGTGGGAGTCCCTCAAGTGTGTGCCCTATACCCTCTTGTCCTTCTATACTCATTCACTTGGTGATTTCATCAGCTGCCATGGATTCAACCTGAATATTTCTGGACCTCCAGTCTCACATCTCTAATCTCACATCCTGAACTGAATGTCCCATAGACATCTTAAGTTCAACATATCCAAAACTTACTCATTATGTCTTTCTCCCAAACCCACTTCCAAACTTCCCTGTTACAGTCCAGGGTACCAGTCTAGCCTCCTCCCTATGCCCCAGGCTCTCAACCTCAGTGTCACCCCTCTTGCCTCCCCATCTGATCAGTTGTCAAGTCCTAGTAAGTCTGCCTTTGTAACATCTCATATGTGGCCTTTTCTTTCCTCTGATGCTGACACCACCCTGCTCCCAACCACTCATCACCTCACAGCTGGCCCATTGCCGTGGTCTGCCTGCTACAAAGCTCTCTTCCCTCCCGCCTGTCCTCCACTCAGCTGTCAAACCAGTCCTCAAACTCGGGTCTGACCCTTTCATCCCCCTGTTTACTAAACTCCCTATTATATGATCCCCAGGATCAAATAAAAGACCCTCTGTTTGACCCTCAAAGCCTTTCATAACCTGACCCCTGCCCAACTTTCCTGTCTTCATATACCTTCCTCTCTTCCACAGTATCTCCATGACCTTCTGGATGTTCCCCAGATAAGACCCTCCATTTCGTGGCTCGCGGCATGTTCATCCCCAGGGCCCTCTCCCTGCTCATCTCCGCCTCCTGACATCACCTGGCACCGCCTGGCTTCTCTCCAGGCTCGGTGACTATATAAGTGGGAGTGGTCTCCATGATTCCTGTGGTTCATGGAAGCCAAATGACCATTTTATTAATTACCTGCTAGTCATAATTAATTTAAATTGATTATTAATTACCCAGAGATTATATCTTAGACTTTTCATTTGTCACAGGGCTAAGAAATCTGTTTTTTATGATCTTTAAACATTAATTTAGTAGTTGAGATTTCTAACTTGAGATCACAGAATTTGAGTTGGAAGGGCCCTTAGAGCCCATCTTACCCCTCTCCCCCAAACCCAAGAGGAATTTCCTTATTTCAGACCTGACAAGCAGCCGGACTAGCCTCTGCTTAGTGCCCCCAGTGATGACGAACTCTTGACTTTCTGAGGCAGCTGTTTAAGCTCTTGGACACATGGAATGGTGAGGAGATTTTTCCTTCTGCCAGCTTCTGGTCTGCTCTGCAGCTTCCCCTCTCCAGTACTGAGTCTTTCCTCTGCAGTCAAAGAGATCCCGTCTCATCCGTCTTCCACAAGATTGGTTCAGATCGTGGCTAGCTGGTATATCCCACCTTTCTCCAGGCTACACATTCCTCCCATCACAGGACCTCAAGCCCACACTTCCTCCTTGTCCTCTTCTAGGTTTCTCAGTGCCCAGAATGGAACATGGGCCTGCCAGGGCCTCTGCCCAGAGCACAGTGCTGTCAGCCCCTCATAATAACCCACGTTTACAATTGCATAGCACTTTAAGCTTGATTTAGTACAATTTATATTCACAACCATGTGGGAGGGAGGTGATATTGTGATTCTCATCTTACAGATTAAAAAAAACTGAGGCAGGTAAAGGTGCCATGACTTGTTTAGGGTCACACAGCTAGGAGGTCTCTTGAAGCTGGATTTGAACTCAGGTCTTGCTGATAGCTAGTCCTGGTCCACCCACTGTCCTGTGAAGCTAACTAGCTTCCGTGGCATGCAGTTTCTGTTTAGAGAAGCAAACAAAGGAAAATTTATTTTATGGTGCCTCCAGAGTTAACAAAAAGCATTGTTAAATGGCACACTTGGTCCTCTGGCCTTGCAGTGCTTATGGTCAGCGTTTGCCCCATAGAGGACCATAGGACCACCATAGAAATGATAGACTTTAAGCTTCAGGAGGGCAGGGTCTTTGCTTCCCCAGCACCAAGCTCGAGACCCAGCACCTCAGCAGGCACTTGCAGATGGGACAGAGGGAGCTTAGGCCAGAGTGGAGTATAAGGAGAGTGGGCTGGAACACAAAGGAAATGATGCCATGATTTAAACCATCCTAGGCTGTACTAGATACAGAAACCCTTCTAGGGCTATGGACAGAAGCACGTAAGTGGCATGAGTGGTGTTAACGACATCTCTTACTGAGATATTATGCTCAGATAAGAGCGGATGGAAACAGGCTCAGAGAAAGAGGGAGGAATTCCATGTGAATCCTCCCAGACAGGGAGAAAACCTTGAGGTTGCCCCTCAGCCCTGGGTCAGCCTGCTTCTAAAGCTGGGATACCTTCAGGTTGGCTTAAGTAACTGGATGGTTGTATTGCTCAGAAGGCAAGACTTAGGGCCAACGTGGTGCTTGTCTCCAGGTACTTGGAGGAAGTGGAGGAGATTCTGCCTGAGTGCAGCAGGGCCATGGAGTGGCCTGTCCATGGAGCTGCCCTGCCCTGTGCCCTGATGTTCTGCTGCTTCCACATCATGTGCTCTTCCTTTGCTTGATAATTCAGAGCAGAAGCTGGCATTCCCTAATCTTCTAATCTTATTTCTGTTCTCGCTTGCAAACTACACCACATGCCATCCCCTCATGAGCGTCCCCCACTGCTTTGCCTATGTGCCTCGACCCATGCTGTTTTCCTGCTCTCGTTTTTGTCTTTTGAAAATTCACCTGTTCTTTCAGGTCCAGTAAAATGTTGTCATCATGAAAACTTACTGTTCTGATCCAGCCATTTGTACCAGGTGGACTTTTTTCCTCCCTCTCCACCTGCAGCCAGCAAAATAAATCTGTCCTCTGGATCCCTATCATAACACAAGCAGTCATTTGGGAGAAAGAACAAGGTGGTGTTCCTTAGAGCTAGTGAGACCTTACAATATGTATGGTATTCATTTTCTTTGTGTCCATCCTCTTTATTCTGCCTAAAATGTATCAGTACATAATGGACTTTGCTTAATGGGTGGATCTGTTTAGAAAGGGGTTTTTGTAATGCTGTTGTTACTGCGGGCTCTGTGACAATAGAATTTTGTACAAGGTGAGGCCTCTGGAAACACTAGAGATGGAACATACCCAGCTCCTAGACCAGCCAGCTTCCCATTGCCCTCATGTTCTGGGTGATGGATGGTCCCTGAGTGAGCAGAAGTGTTGGCTCTTTCAGGAATCGGTGACGTTCCAGGATGTGGCTGTGGACTTCACCCAGGAGGAGTGGGGGCACTTGGAGCCCGCCCAAAAGGACCTGTACAGGGAGGTGATGCTGGAGAACTATCAGAACTTTGTGTCCCTCGGTAAGGACAACTTGCCCCTGGGAGCTGGCGTCTGTCCATCAGGCCAGCCTGGTGTTCTTACTTGTAAAGGTTGTGGCCTGGCTGAAGTGATAAGTTGGGCTTTGTCTTAGTGTGTAGGGATAGTCATGAAGGGTGATGGTGCTGGGGACCATAACTGACTTCTGTATTGTGCTTCAGGGGTCATGAGATGCTGTTAACTGTGTGTCACCTCATTTGATCCTACCCCAAACCTGCGAGGTCAGTGCTGCCATATATCATCCGCATTTAACAGAGTAGGAAACCTCTGTTTCAGAGAGTCTGCAGATCAGCAAGCCTTTATACAGTGACTTCCATGTGCCAAGCATGAGAGGCAGATGCTAGATGCCTTTCCGTTGGCGCCACACTTTAGAGTATGTGAGCAGCAGTTGGAGCAGCAGTCTCCCTTGACTCCCCCAAGCATGGATGAAGCACCTCTGAGATGTAGGGCATTGTGCTAGGTGCTAGGGTACAAACACATGGGTGAAAGAGTTCCTGCCTTTGAGGAGCTTATGGTCCAAGAGCAACAGGGTGGCCATGGCACCATGCTGCCTCTCTCTGTCTCCCTAGTAATGAGGGAGCTCAGTGTTGCTGCTTCTGGCCCCAGGGAAAGAGTTCTTGATTTATGCATCTGGAAATCAGTTTTGTGGAACTTGCCCCACTGGGTTCCCTCAAGGCAGAGGTTTCCCCCTGAAATCCCAATGCAGACCTCTGGAGGCATGAAAGATTTCCTTCCTCTTGCCTGGGTCAAATACATGGATTTTCTTGGATTCTGCAGCACCTCAGGTTCCTCATCTGTAAAATGAAGGATTGAGCCGCCATGGCCCCTACAAGTCCCTTCTACGGGCTCCTGTAGCTCAAAATCTCTGATCCCAGGGATTCAGTGATCTTGCCTCCATATTGCCTGGGAGCAGCATAGGATAGAGCACCCTTCCCAGGTCTCGGGTCCCGGGTCCTTAGTGTTGATCTCTGCCTGCCCTTTTTTGTTAAAGAGAAAGGGGCTGTAGGTGAATTCTGAGATGGATTTCTTTTCTTAGCACTTTGCCCTTTCTTTCCCTACCAGGAGGACTGCCAGCCCCCAAACCTTATGTGATCTCCCAGTTGGAGAGAGGAGAAGCACCATGGACAGAGAGGGAAGCCCTGGGAGGCATGTATCAAGGTGAGTGAGTGAGTGAAACCGGGCCTATGGAAGGGATTGCCAACAAGAGCTTATTGGGTCAGCAAGGTTGGAGTCCCTTTGAAATGGAAGGTGGGGAACCTTCCTGACGGGCCCCAGCACCAGGAGGGAAGCTGTTAAAATTGGTCTGATGACTGATTATCTATTGTCTGAGGGATCTCATCTAGACCCTCTTGAGCTTGAACAAATCTGTAGCACTTCTCCCCTTGTCCTGCTTTTGTTCCCTTTATGTGATGTTCACCTTTCTGGATGCTGGACCTCAGCCTTTCTCCCTCCTCACCCTTCCATGTTTACTTTCTCCTCTTCATTTGTGAGGTGTAAAACAAATGCTCATTCTGGGAACTGTGTAACACACGAGCTGGTTGTTGTTCAGTTGTTTCAGTTCTGCCTGATTTTTGGTGCCCCCGTTTGGGGCTTTCTTGGCAGAGATACTGGAGGGGTTTGCCATTTCTTTTTCCAGCTCATTTTATATATATATATATATATGAGGAAACTGAGGCAAACAGGGTAAAGTGACTTGCCCAGGGTCACACAGACAGTAAGTGTATGAGGCCAGATTTGAACTCATGTCTTCCTGACTCCAGGCCAGGTACTCCATCCCCTGCACCGCCTCGCTGCCCCAACTAGAGCTCTTTAAGGTACTCAATTGAATGCATTTCTACCCGAGGAAGCTAGCATTATCTCCTTTATGTCTCCTTCTTCATGTATTCCATTCCTTCCATCTTCAGACATACAGACTGGCCTGTATTTTAAACAAACAAAAGTTTTGCTTTCCTCCTTTGGCCCAACACTCACACACTCACCCTTAGACTCGCCACTTCTCTCAGCACCTCAAGGGTGTATGATTTCCTTTGGATGGCTATTCCCTGCATAACATGTTTAGTTGTTAGTTACCCAGCATTTGGTTGGAGAAGTCTCCATTGAGAGCAGACTCGTTCCCAGGTGGGTTCATTTCTGAGGTATCTCCATTTTTCAGGAAGACTGTCCTCCCTTTAAGCCTGAATTAATTTATTTACAAACTTGGCATCTTTCTTTGGGACCAAATTAAATGAGTCTCTTCTACATGATGACAATTGTCATGGTGTTTGGAGTCTTCTCTGGGCTCAATTATCTCTTGTTTCAAGCTGCCATTGTAGGAACCCTTCTGGTTCCCTCTTCTGGGTGTTTGACAGCAGCACATCAGTATCCTTTCTGAATGGCATCAGCAAGAACAAAACAGAATCTTCCTGTTTGGAGTTTATGTACCATTGATCTGACTTTCTGTTTGACACATTTCCACATCACGTTCAGACCTTGCCCATGAAGTTCATCCACCACATAGCCCATCCCACTGTGCCCTTTGAACCATCCCGCTGCCCCTCTGCTCCCCTTCTGCTCACTCATCATGTTAACTTCCACCAGCCTCAGATTTGATAAAACATGTTCCTTATGTCTCCTCACCTAAAGGAAACAGGCTCTTTCTTGACAACATGGCATCCTTCACAGTGCTCTCTATGGATAGCCACAACTCTTTGTGACCTGCAGAGCCAGCTCACCGCTGCCACCCTCAGCCCCTTCCTGTGCTACTAGCACAGCCTTTCTCAAGGTCCATTCAGTGTGTTCCTTGCTCCTGTCCTTGTTCCAGGGCTTCAGGACCCAGCTTGTAGTCTTCCTGTCCTCTTTGTGGTACCTTCCTTGGAGATTACATTTGTGCGGATGCCTTCTTGACAAGTCTGCACTCTCATTTCATCAGCCTTCTTGGTTGCCATCCTGGTCTCCAGCCACAGATGTGTATGCATGTACATTAAGCCTTCTCTGTACCCTTATAAGGTACTCCCAGTCTGACTCTTGTCACCCTGGCTTTATTTCCATCCATAACTAGTCATCACCCCAAGAAGTCATATACATGATGGGGGCTGAGGGTTAAGGAAAGGTCATGGTCAAGATGAGACTCCTGACCTGCTGGTCCATGACCTTGCTCACCCGTCCCTGAACCCTCCAGCTGTCTGCCCCCCTGGGCAGCTGTCTGCCCCCAACCTTCTGTCGTCCTCACCTCTCTCCTCAAGGCCACCACGGTCACCTGGGCTCAGGGCTTCCTTTCTGACGTCCTGGCTTCCCCACCCAGTGGGGTTGGCATTACAGGAGTATCAGCATTTCCCAGCTCCCTGCTGGGCCCTGGATCTGCAGGGGAAGCTGTGCCAGCTCGCATCTACCTTCTGCACAAGGCTTCTGATGAAAGTATTAGGATGTATGTATGGTTAGTTGTAAGGATCAGTAAATAGTAGGAATTTCCAGTGGATATTACTGTGTCAAAACAAAATTCAGTAGTAGAATTTTTAAGATAATTTAAAAATCCAAAATTGATACAGGTGCTTCCATTTTTTGGTCTAATTTTAAAATCTAATTTGTTGATCCGAAATGTTAAGAATAAAAGGAAGGATAAAAATAAACATAAACATAAAGGGCGGCTCGTTGGTGCCGTGAATAGAGCACCAGCCCTGGAGTCAGGAGGACCTGAGTTCAAATTCAGCCCCACACAACGCAAAACTAGTCGTGTGACCTGGGGCAAACCACTTAACCCCAATTGCCCTCCCCTCCCCCCTCCAAAAAGCAAAATAATGATAATAATTCTAAAAGAGTAAAGGGAAGAGTACAGAGCCAGAGGTCATAACCCCAAATTAGTAATCCATTATTCATTAGCCTTTGAGAACCAAATGATTCAGCCAGTTACAAAACACACAGCTCTCCAACTCTTGTCCGATTAATATTTCTTCAGCTCGTTCATAGGGGAAGCTGTTTTAAATTGATAAATGTTTTTACTGGAGGAGCCAAGCATAAAATCCATGTGTCATCTGACTGTAGTTTCTAGGATTAACTTATTTTTCCTTTCTGACAATTAGACCTTTGGTAGCTAATGGAAAATGGATTTATGCCATAGTTGTTTCCAGTTTGATCCACAATGTAAATATTAAATCCTATCAAAAAAAAATATAGAGGAGAATAGAAGTATCACTTTAGAGTTGTGGCTGTGACTTAACATTCTTAAGTAGCTACGATACTGAGTGAATTACAAAAGATAGGGTAGATGACAAAGGTTATGTAAAAATAAACTTTTACGTAAATGAATGCAGTTCAACTACAATAGAAAAATAAGTATTGGGTGAAAATGTTTGCAATAAATTTCCATAGTAAAAGTCTGACTTATATAGTGTCAAATCTAAGATTAAGAGTCATTTCCCACTAGTGTGATGGTCAAAGAACGCGATAGAACATTTCAAAAGATAGGACTTCAGAATAGCAAGTAAAGAGAGGAATGAAAGGGTTCTGAGGGCGTGTTGCATACGTGTGTCAGATTGTCAGAGATGGGAAAATTCAGTATTGGTGGGATGTGCTTGTGGGACCATTTTGGAAGGAAGTAAAATGTAAAATTATATAAGAAACATAGGATTATTCATACCCTTTGACCCAACAATCCTGCTAATAGATTTATATTCTGTGAGATGTCTTCAGAGACTTTGTCACATGGCTTGCTGATATCCACAATATCTCCCCATCCAGAAATCCAAAAACATTATTACTAAAAGGAATGAAGTTGCTTTCACATGTTCTCGTAGTGAATCCATGGAGGATTTATAGATCAGCAGTAGCTTTTCTAATTGTTCACAAATCATCAGCTCTATAATGTGTTCTTGATTTCATGTTTGATGTTTGATTTCAGGTCTCATTTTGACAATTAGACATATTCCCAGATGTCAGCATTCTAAGAACTGAGGTTAATTCTTCCTTTACTCTGCAAAATAAATCCTTAATCCTAGGCAGCTAGAGAACTGTAACAGAGCTCACTGGAAAAAGGAAGGAAGAAAATAAGCACTTAAAACTTAAAAACACTTTAAAATATGGGTCCTCATAACAATTCTAGGAAGGAAGTGCTGTTATTTACTGCCATTTTACAGATGAGGAAACTGAGGCAGACAGGTTTAGTGACTTGTACAGGGTGACACAGTGAGTGTCTGAAGCCAGATTCAAACTCATGGTCTTCCTGACTCCAGGCCCAGTTCTAGTACTGCACCACCTGGCTTCTTAACAGTGTTCATTTCACCCTTTTCCCAGTTAATCATAGACTCAGAACTAGAAGGAACATCAGATGCCTTGTAGTCCAGCCCTCTCATTTACAAATTAAAAATCAATCAAAGACCTAAGAAAGCTATGGGACTTGCTCAAGGTCCCACAGGGAGGAAGCATCATAGCTAAATGGGATTTGAGCATAGGTCATCTGATTCCAGAACTGGTGTTCTTGATTAAGCATATGGCAATTTCCTTTCTTTTCTCACAAAGAAATACAGATATTCGCACTTATTTGTTTATTTCAGATTCTGTTATTTGGAAGACCAAATTTGAAACAAAGGAGTCAGCTTTGAAACAGGGCATTTCTATGGGAGAACTATCCAAGGAGAGATGTTCAAAGAATGCCTTCTGGGATTCAGGGTTACCAGAAGATTGGGATTCTGGGGTCACTTTGGAGAGGCAGAATCAGGAGATATGGTCCCAACAAGTTTCAGTCAGTCACAGAATAATTTCTAGTGGATTGGGTGTTCCTGAATGTAATACTTCTTCAAGAAGCTTCAAGGTAAGGTCAGTTCCTGTTCCAAAACGGAATATTACTATAGGAGAACAGCAAAATCAGTCTGATACCATCGGAAAGAGCCTCATACAATCCTCAGATGTTATTAAGCATAATAAGATTGCCTTAGGGAAGAAACTTTGTAAGTTCAAATCCAAGAAACCTCTCAATTATCATTCAGACCTTTTTCAGTATAGGAGAATACATCCTGGAGAGAAACACCTTAAATGTAGTCACTGTGGGAAAGTCTTTGGGAGCAGATCATGCCTTATTGCACATCAGAGAATCCATACTGGAGAGAAGCCCTTTGAATGTACTGAATGCGGGAAAGCCTATAGGCGTAAGGCACATCTTACCCAACACCAAAGAATCCATACCGGAGAGAAGCCCTATAAGTGTAATGACTGTGGAAAAGCTTTCAGCATTGATTCATACCTCATTAAACACCAGAGAATACATACCGGAGAGAAACCCTATAAATGTAGTCAGTGTGGGAAAGTCTTTAGTCAGAAAGGTCACCTTAATCAACACCAGAGGATTCATACTGGAGAGAAACCCTATGAATGCAATGAATGTGGGAAAACCTTTGGTCAGTCTAGACACCTTAGTGAACATAAACGAACTCATAGTAAAGAGAAACCCTTTGAATGTAATGAATGTGGGAAACTCTTTCGACAGCTGAGAAACCTTAGTGAACATCAAAGGATTCACACTGGAGAGAAACCTTATAAATGTAATGAATGTGGAAAGGCCTTCAGTAACAATTATGTCCTTATTCAGCATGAAAGAATTCATACAGGAGAGAAACCCTATACATGTAATGAATGTGGGAAAGCATTCAGTCGTGGGACATACCTTATGAAACATAAGAGAATTCATACCGGAGAGATACCTTATAAATGTAATGACTGTGGGAAAGAATTCACTGACAAAGCATCCTTTATTTACCATCAGAGAATTCATACTGGAGAGAAGCTCCACAAGTGTATTGAATGTGGGAAAACTTTCAGCCAAAAAGGAAGTCTCAAAATGCATAAGATGATTCATACTGGAGAGAAACCGTTTGAGTGTCGTGAATGTGGCAAAACTTTCAGAAATGGTGGTCACCTGAGTGTACATAAAAGAATTCATACCGGAGAGAAACCATTTGTATGTAATGAATGTGGGAAAGCTTTCAGAGATAGTGGAGGTCTTAGTGCTCATCAGGAAAAACATGGAGAGAAACGTTATACATGTACTGACTGTGGTAAAACCTTCAGAAATAAGGGATACTTTCGTGTACATCAGAAAACTCATACTCAGGAGAGACACTATAATTGTAATGAATGTGGGAAACACTTCAGTCTAAGGGGATCCTTTATCATTCATCAGAGAGTCCACACTGGAGAGAAGCCCTATAAATGTAACATATGTGGGAAAGCTTTCAGTTACAATACATCCTACAGTAAGCATCTGAGAACTCATACAGGAGAGAAGCCCTATAAATGTAATGAATGTGGAAAAGCTTTTACTCAGAGGGACTACCTCATTGAACATGAGAGAATTCATACTGGAGAGAAACCCTTCAAATGTAATGAATGTGGAAGGGCCTTCAGGCAGAAGCAAACTTACAATGCACATAAGAAAATTCATACTAGAGAAAAACCCTTTAAATATAATTAATGTGGGAAAACTTTCAGCTAGAGGGAACATGGTAAAAAATTCAGTGATTTTTATACCTGAGCATCTCCATAAATATAATAAATTTGAGAACGTAACTCATAAACCATAGGGAGAGCTAATAATTCAGAAAATGCACACTTGAGTAAAGCCCTATGAACATGGACCAAATTTTAGGTGTGTATTTCATTTGTCAGATAATTCATGCAGATTAACTGTAATAATATGGGGAATTCTTCACATATGTGTGTGTATGTATATATGTGTGTGTGTATATATACACACACAAACACATATATACATATATATAGTCTTGTCACCTCAAGAATCAAAATGTTTTGTCCCAAGGTACAATATTTGGAGATTTGAGACAGAAAAATGACAATAATCAAAAATAAAACTTGCATGTCCCTTTCTGCTGGAATATACATTTTTAACTGGCATTACCTGGCAGTTAAATTCCATAAGATCAGGTTTTGAAAAAGCACATACAGCACAAGAGTTCCAGACCACAATTTTAGAAAATCCACCAAAATGTGGAGAAACGTTGATAGTTTAGAGCAAAGAAATAAAACGTGACAGATAAATTACATAAGATGGCTCTTCTGCCCATAGCAAGAGGATGCGTAAGGGTGAGAGTATGTGTCTTCATGTTTGTCTTATGTACAACTTAATCACTCTCGGGCTCAAATGGGTCCACTTTACATGTGCTTTGTTGCCTGGCCAGTAGCCTGGAAAGAATCATAGAATGTTAAAACTGGAAGATAACTTGAAGATCACCTGGTTTAACTACCTCTGTACTTAAAGATGGGACATGGAGAATAAGAAGAAGTATTTTGGTTCTTCCTGCTGCAAGAGAAAGTGAAGTCTCCAGCAAATGCAGGTGAGACTCACTGGTGGTGAGTGGCTGGCTGTCAGTTGACTCCAGCAACCCCACTTCTTTCCCTGTATGTGCACACCTCAGCTTCACTTTTGATGTGTTTGAAACAATAAGTTTCCGGGAAAGGTGAGATTTGACAGAGAAGAAAATGTAGGTACAATTCCTGTGTGTATTCTTTGTGTAGTTTGTTTTTGTGTTTCATGCTACATTTTGTTGATACTGGCAAGGTATCTGAAGACACCTAGATAAGAACCATATGATCCAAAGTGTCACGTTCCCAGGGTAAACCCCGGAATGAGACGGAGCCAACATTACACAAACATTCCTTATTTCAGGCGTAACTTCTCGTCAGGGTCCTAGGTCAGAACTGTGACCTGCTGGATGATTTCACAATTCAGATGACAGAATCTTGTTAATTTGATCACGGTAAGGATTCTGTGGGTTTACTGTTGATTTGTTCAGTTAACTTGGATCCTTTCAGAAAATCCCACATGGGAACCCTCACCAAATATGTCATTGAAATAACCTTTCAAGATCACAGGCCATAAAAGACAGTGAGGCCATGTGTTCAGTCATAAATACATACCAGTGTATGCTCTGGGATACCCTGAGCTGAAGTAGAAAGGTCCACCTTAGATTAAATGCCCAAATGATGTGACTGTCACTGGGTTGGCTTACCTGTCAGAGGAAAAGAGCCCTGGGCCATTTACTCTGCCCTTTTACACAAGGGCTAGCAGCCTGTACTCATTATTAGCATGTGTCCATTCACATTCACTGAAGACTGTTCACTAAACATTACTGAACAATACCTGGCTGTCTCCCAGGTGGCCCATTAGGGTCATCAAGGCCAGAGAAGAGGTTATGGCTCGGTACCTTAGCTAATCTTTGTAATCTAGCTAACCCTCCCTTTTAGTCTAACCAGTAAAGACTGCGTCTCTAACCCCTTCCTCCATTCCTCCAAATCACATTTGCTAACCAGAAGACAACTCGCGGGGGGGGGGGGGGGGGGGGGGG
>CM053582.1:70821328-70858171 GCA_028627135.1 Pseudochirops cupreus
ATGAATCACTGGCATCATGCCTTCTCTCGCAGCTATGACTAATTTAGTTCAAGCTCGTGTCACCTCATGTCTAGATTATTACAACAGTGGCCTAATCAGTCTTACTACCTGGAGGCTCTCCACATTCTATTCCTTCTTCCCCAGTTACCAAAACTATTTTCCTTAAACACCAGTCTGTTACTCTTCTCAGATTCCACTGATTCCCTGTGGCCTTGGATAAAATAAACTCTAAAAACCTTTTACAGCCTGTCTTTCCAGCCTTGCTCTCTCTCCCATGTCCTGCAATCCAGGCAGATTGGCCTCTCTGTTCTTCACATATGATGTAATACTCCATCTTGTATTTACTTATAGGTATTCTCTTCATGTTTGTTCTGTATATATTTATATATGTACTTGTCTTCTTAGAATATGACCTCTTCAAGAGTGGGCATTGCTTCATGATTTTGTATTTATTTGTATTCCTGCCTAGAACAATGCCTGGCATGTGGTAGATGTGTAAATGCTTATTGATTGATGGATCTCCCATTTTCTTCCAGGTCCTAGTCCAGAAATATGGTATGGATCACTGGGCCAGTCTGATTGGGCTGGGCTGAAGGACCAGGCCCTTATTCTCTGTGGGTATAACATTTCTCCTCCCTTGTAGTTTGGGAGTATTGAGACACAGTAGTCTCCTCTCCCACCCCCCACCCCCCACCCAGCAACTCAAGTATCCTGTATTTCTAAGTCTGACATGATCATAATCTTGATGGCAAAGCAGTGTGCTCTCATCGAGTGAACTCTGGGTTAAGAGGAAGAAAAGACCTGAGCTTGAATTACAGGTTCTAACATTGACTAGGTTTGTGATCTTGAAAAATATACTTAATCTTTCCTATATTTATTAGTTTGTGTGTCCATTTATTCTCTTTAGTTTACTCCTAGAGTTTGTGGTAGACTAGAGGAAATCTTGGCTTAGTCTGATATGTGTCCTAGATTTTGATTGGAAATTAGAAAAAGCAGATTAGGAAGGGACAGTAATATCTTAAGGGATGGGAGATGATCAAGAATGAAATTCTGAAGACAGGAGAATCATTCCAACAAGGAGGAAAAATGGAGAGACTGAAGTGGATACGTAGGATCCTTACCAACTAATTTTTTTTAAAGACAGATATAGAGAAGATTGTAACATAGGTATTAGGATTAACAAAAGCCTGGATCTATTAAAAATAGGTTTGCAGGAACACTAAAAGCTCTGAATGAACTGTGGGTGATAGAGGAAGCTGAGAACAACCAAAAATGGTTCTGTTAGTTAAATGAGGAGCGAAAGGAGGATAAAAACATGGATATATTTGCTTGCAATATAACAGGCAACAAAGCATGGCTGTTCTGTTCTCATCCAAAGAGATTGAACTTTGCAGTGGAAATGACAGAAATGACCCCTTGATTGAGAATCAATGTATAATTCAGTCCTCCTGGCCCAGGTGACCTACATTCTAGGCCCAGAGAGAACTGGCAGATGAGACTGCTATGAGTCACTAATACTTGAACAGTCATGGAGGGTACAGAGCTGGTGAGTGTGGCCAGCAGTGAGTGACAGGATATAGAAGGATTTTGATGGCTTAGAGAATCGGGCTAGATTTAGAAAGCTGAATTTCAGTAAGGATAAACATAAAGTCATTTACACTTATAGTAGCCTGTGAGCTCAGTGGGAGTCAGCCATGTGGTATGGCAGAAACCAAATGTGTCCTTGACTGTATCGAGAGGCTTTCCTCCCAGGAATAGGGAAGTTCATCTAGGGTTGTGTGTCCAGCTCCAGTTGATACTCTGTGAACAAGGATATCGATGAGCCTACAGAGTATCCAGAAGAGGTTGACCAGGATGGTGAAGGGCCCTGAGGTCTGTGTCGTGTGGGGATCAATGAGAGGAATGAAGTCTGTGAGCCTAAGAGAAGAGAAGACTCAAAAGGGGGAATTAAAGTAGTTACCATGTTTCACTGCTTCTTTAGGCTAGTTGCTTGCATTATTTCTTTTTTTAATTCATTCAGATTGTTCAGTAATATTTTTTGGCCAGCATTATTTATCTAGTTTCAAAATTAAGCCAGACTTGCCCTTAAAGAACTAGACGCCCCACCATCTCTTCTCCATGGTTAGCAAATCTTTTCTATGACTAGGATTGCTTAGACACTGAAGATCATGCAAAAGCCTACTTAACCTGCTTTTATTTATTTTTCTTTTTGTGGTCGGTTCATTGACTCAGCTGCCTTATTTCTTCCCTTGAAATGGGTTTGATTAATTTGTCAGCTTCTCATTTGGCCGCTTGGTTTTTGGGAAATTCTTCATTGAACTCTTTCCTAGGTCAGGAGCAGACAACCATACTAACTGTTGATTGAACCTTCTCTTTGTTGTGTCTCCCCTTTCTCAGCCTGAGTCTGACTACTCTGTGATTTGTCTTTGTTTAAATTCAACTGAAAAATAAAGGTGTTACTCTGGTTGCAAATTTCTTTTCTGTTTTGTCTTTTGAGGTCTTCAGACACAGATTTAACTAGAGAGGAAAATGCAATGAATTAATAGGAGGATTTCCTTTTATAAACCTGGCCTACTACCAAGGCTAGCTTTAGCCCAGGTTTTCATAGGATCAAAGTCCAAGTACTTCAGAGCCTCTGTTTTAAGGAAAGTTTCCAGACCAGCTAGCCAGGGTCATGTTTCTTCACCGGCCTTCCCTCCTGGTTCTTTGTACTTTCTCTGCCACGTAACAGACTGGAAGTGCCCTCGGCCCTTATGCCCCCTCGTCTGACTTTGGTTCTTCCCAGAAACTCCAGAAACCAGCCATGTCTTCAATCTCTAGTCAGTTTGACTTTCAGACGCCCCCATTCCCACTACTTTTCAGCTTTTTATGTGTATTATATTTACCCCCATTGGAATGTGAGCTCCTCGAGGGAAAGGTCTGTGCTTTGTGTTTGCACTTCCTATTGCTTAGCAGCAAGCCTGGCACCTAGAAAGCACTTAATAAGTGCTTGATTACTTGACTAATGCCAGAAGCTGCCTTAGAGGCTGTCTAATTCAAACCCTTCTCTTTACAAAAGAGGAGGAAAGAAGCTAGAGAAGGAAAATGATTTACCATGGGTCATAGAATAAGTGGCCGAGCTGAGATTCAAACCCACATCCTGAGTCCAAAGCCAGTGATCCTTTTTTTGTACCATGTTGCCAGTATTGACAAGTAATGGTTTACATTTTGTTTAACAGCTGTTTGCATTTTAGGCTTCTCTCTATGTGAGCTTTTTTTAAAAATGGTGTTCTGGGGGCTTGTTTCTAGTTTGTTACCTCATTGTTTGGGAAGATGTAGCAAGCATGTAGTGTTGCCACACTTTTCTCTTGACTAAGAATCTTTATGTCAAAGCATATGACCTCGGGACTTCCAATGAAGGTAGCTGCCTGAAGGACATCTTATTTCCCAGATTCCCACATACCTAATACAGCAAAAAACTGAAATTATAACCAGAGTGAATGCAGTGAGAAACAACAGTGGCTTCTTTCACCACAGAACTGCACGGAAAGTCATGCAGAAGCCCATGAGCGATAGGAAAAAACCACCAGCAAAGTCAGTGCCTGCCCAGGCAAGTAAGTTAGTTCGTTGTGGCCAGTGCAACCAACTGGCCTGAGACTCTTCTTGCCTTCAAGGCTTTTTGTCCGGAAGCAGCAAGAACAGGCTCAGTCAGTGAGTCACGTGATCACCAAGTCTTTCCTACATGCACTCACTTTGCTAAGCTCAGAATATAAACAGGCAAAAACAACTGCTTTTAAGGTGGAGGAAGCATGCAAAACAAATTGTAGATACAAGATAAATATGTACCTCTGGCATCTTAAATATATATATTTATTCCATCTTTCCAGAATGGGGTACATCTCACTCTTGAAGCCATGGGCCTTTTCCCCAGTTGTGGTTCACCCTAGGGGGCATCAAAACTTATTCCTTGATAAAAGCCCTTTTCCAACTTGTTTAGTCTTTTAAGTCATGTCCAACTCTGCATGACCCCATCTGGGGTTTTCTTGGCAGAGATACTGGAGTGGTTTGCCATTTCCTTCTCCGGTTTACAGATGAAGAAACTGAGGTAAACAAGGCTAAATGACTTGCCCAAGGTCTCACAACTAGTAAGTGTCTGGAGCCAGATTTGAACTCAGAAAACAAGTCTTCCTAACTCCAGGTCTGGCACAATCTACTGTGCTGCCTAGCTGCCACTTTTCCAACTACTGCCTTGTTAATAGTTCATGCCCCTTGTGTTCTAGTAACCTTAGCAAGTCAGTTAAAGAGTTTCCTCATATTAGGGGGAAATCTTCAGAAACTTAGAAAAGAATTAATTGAGAATCATAAATTTTCATAATCTTACTTGTGCAGATAAGAACCAGTTTCTGCAGACTCATTGCCCACTGAGATGTGGCCATGACTTATAGATGAGGTTCAGGGTCCTGTTTCCAACACAGGGAAAAGTCAGAACCTTATTCAATTGTGGCAATAATTGGTCACTGCTATTTCTATAATCTGTCCTAGAAACACAAGTTGTGGAGGGGGGGGAGGGGGAGGATGAATAATCATATGCAGGATAAAGACAAGCACCCTAGGAATAATTGGGACCACTTGAGAGAATTTTTGAAAAACAGGTAATTGGTGACCCAGTTAACAGTACTAAAAACTCTCTTGCCATATAATCTAAAGATATCTATCAGCATTTGTATGAGCAATGGACCCCCTGCCTTATAGATCTCTGCTGGAATGGAATCAGCACCAAGTGCTTTGTCCCAGGAGAGGAGCCTGATGGCATTCAAAACCTCATCAGCTGGAAGTTGGGCTAAAGGGATTGACTTCAATCTGAGGTAAATGATCAATGGCTTCAGCATTGGTTGATGGTTTATTGACAACACTATGGAAGTGTTCAGCCCATGTCTCCAGGATCATGTCCTTATCACTGATGCATGTGGCTCTATCAGCACTGAGTAGTTGAAATGTACCATAGGTCTTTGACCCATAAATAGCCTTCAGAGCATCATAAAAATGCTTTGGATTATTACTATGAGCATTAAGCTGAATTTCATTTGCCTTCGTACTGAGCCAAGAATCCTGCATCTATCCCTCTTCAGCTTTGCTTGCGCTTTACTTCTGCTGGAGTTAAACACTGCCTTTTTAGAGATAGATGAATTATTCTGCTGGTAGACCATGTAGAGTTCTTGCTTTTCATTTAGTAGTTTCTGAATTTCCCCATTGTTTTCATCAAACCAATCTTGATATTTGTGAGTGTTCTGGCCCAGATGAGTAAATGCAGTGCTGTACACCAAATCTATAAAAGCTGTTCACTGCTTTTCTACTCCATTGTCTCCAGTCATGTACTGACCCATTTTCCCTCCAAGTGAGCAACAAAGTATTCCCACTCAGAGAAGCACTCTAATCTCTTGATGTTAAGTGTTTTGGTAATCATTTTGCCTTAGGGCTCATTGCATTTGTTGAATGTGAATGTTTAGCTTGGAGAGGATAAGTCTGTGACTGGTCCAGCACTTTGCTCCACACATCATTTTTGTTACTCTCACTTTGTTTCTTCTCCCTATAATATAGTCTATTACATGCTAATATTCACTTATCTTGGCAGTATACTTTCCGGGTATAGATGAGTTGAGGTACACATTGCCAGAACTAGTTTAGTGTTTGGGAGGCTTCAAAAGAATGTGTAGGAGAGATGAGATATTAAGAGACAGACAGACTTTGGAAGGTAGACTTACAGATGAAGCTAGAGCTTCAATGTGCTTGATTTCTAGCTTTATTCTTTAGAGACTGGGTGAGATTGTGCCCTCTCCTGGTTGAGTAAGATCACAATCTTGTATATTTTCTGGTATATTCTAATCTGTATAACTTATCTGATTTTTGTTTAGTGTATGCTTGGATAAATAGGCTTACTAGCTATTCAATATTTGTGATGGTCTTTTGTATAAATAGTGAGAGTCATGTCTTTCCATACAAGTTTGTATTGCCCACCCCCTTTAAGGAACTAGGGAATAGTGGCTTTGTTGCTTCAGGTTCCACCTTCTGCAAAAGGCCTTTCCTGGTCTTCATCAGTGCTAGTGTCATTCTGTGATTACCTGTGATTTACCCTACTGTGCTTTGGTGTATTGTCTACCTCATAGAATATGAACCCCTTAAGAGCAGGAAGTCTTTGTCTGCTTTTCCTTGGTCTTCTTTAAATAATACTCCCCTCCACGTGGTCTACAAATCATCACAACTATGTAGACACAGATGATGACACCAACAATGCCCAAGGTAAGATACGTTCTCTGAGCTTAAGGGGCCAGTGTCACTGTAAGATCCTACTTCTTCTTTGATAAGATCACATAAGCAGCAAGATGCCAAACTAAACATGTTCTCTGATCCCCATAACCTCTCAGACTTCTTCAAAATAAAAATTATGTGCCAAAGACAATGCAACTGTAGCTGTTATCATGGTCTGGGACATAGAGAATCTAAAAGAAGGTTTTAAAAAACCCAGGAACTGATGCTTACTGACCCTACACTCACACAGCACCTCTCCCTCACCTCCCATGCAACTGGCAGCAAGGCTGCACTAGCAGACCCAAGGACAGGGCACAGGCTTACAGCAGAACTCATTCCTATGCCCCAGTCCCTAGTCCCTCTTTCCCCATCCCCTCTGCTTGTGGTTTCCTCCAGGGCTAGATATCACAGCATCTTGGCCTCCTCCCACTCTGGACAATTCACAGTTCACTGATCTAGATCTCTGCTCCAGCTGACCTTTGAGCGGTCAGAACAGGCCGAGCTAGGTGCTGTGCTCTTTCCTTCAGGCCTGGTGGAGTGCTTCCCAGCTCCCCACACACACTGTGGTCTGTCTTGGTGTCCTGTCCCACTGCCTCTGTTACTCAGTTCTCTTTCCAGAATGGTTGGACCATTTCACTCCATAAACAGTGCATTAGTGTCCTTATCCTCTCATTGCCATTTTTTTTTATTTTTAAGCTTAAAATTGCACTAAGACTCTTGGGATACTCTATATACAGTTTTATGCATTTATGCATTTTTTAAAAAATTCATGTGGTGATGCCAACATTGTCCTGCTTGTCTGCATCCCCTTCAAAAATTCATGGGGCTTGGGGCAGCTAGATGGCACAGTGAATAGAGCACCAGCCCTGGAGTCAGAAGGACCTGAGTTAAAATCCAGCCTCAGACACTTGACATACTTACTAGCTGTGTGATCTTGGGCAAGTCATTTAACTCCAATTGCCTTGCAAAAACAAAACAAAAAAAAACAAAAATTCATTGGGCTCTTCAGTATATATCTCTTTTTGGAGGGGGGAAGGCAGGGCAGTTGGGGTTAAGTGATTTGCCCAAGGTTTCATGGCTAGTAAGCATTAAGTGTCTGAGGTCACATTTGAACTCAGGTCCTCCTGACTCCAGGGCCAGTGCTCTATTCACTGCTCCACCTAGCCACCCCCAAAATTCTTCACTATATTTTTAAAAGATTTATTGACACTCTAGTCTTTTCTTTACTCAGTGCTGATGGAGTCACATTGATTAGTGATAAAGAAATGATTCCACAGAGATGGGCTGAACATTTCCATAGTGTTCTCAACAGTCCATCATCAATTAATGCTGAGACCACTGACCGTTTACCTCAGTTGAAATCAATCCTTCCCTATCTGAAGCTCCAACTGAAAAAGAGGTTTTGAATGCCATTTGGCTCCTGTTGTGTGGCAAAGCACCTGGTGCTAATTCTATTCCAGTGGAGATTTACATTGCTCCTACAAAAACTGACTGAAATTTTCCACATTATGGCAAGAGGAAGTTATCCCTCAGGAGTTCAAAGGAACTCCATTGTCCATCTTCATAAAGGTAAAGGAAATAGATTGTCCTGTGATAACCACAGAAGGGGTTTTCTCTTAGTCACTGCTGACAAGATGCTTGCCAGAGTCCTCTTTAATAGGCTGATCCTTCACCTGGAAGATGGTCATCTACCTGAGAGCCAGTGTAGCTTCAAAAAGGGCAGAGGAACAGTCCATATGGTGTTTGCTACATGACAACTCCAGCAGAAATGCCAGGAGCAGAACAAATGTCTGTACACAATGTTCCTCAATCTGACTGATATTGTCAGTCATAAGGGCTTATGGGAAATTATGCCAAAATTTGGTTGCCTGGAGAAGTTCATCAGCATTGTACATCACTTTCATGATGGCACATTTGTAACAGCAATAGTAATGATGATGGACAGCCATGCTTGATAGCATCCCCTGGGAGGAACTAGAACTCCAGGAGAGCACTGAGTCCTGTGATCTTTTTTTTTTTTAATGAATTAATTTATTTATTTTTAGTTTTCAACATTCACTTCCATAAGTTTTACATTTCCTCTGCCTCCCTCCCTTCTCTCCTCCCAAGATGGCATGCAATCCAAAATAGGCCCTGTATATCCTGTCATCTTTAAAGGGCAACAAGGGAACCCAGAAGGAGAAGATCCTGTTTGTTCAAGGTTGTGACATGAAATTTACATCAACCTTTAGGAGATGGTTTCCCAATCGTTCTTTTGTTTTCCTCTTCCTCTCAATAAAAATTTCCTTCTCTGATTCTCCAGACTACAGCCTTGCAATGGAAGTTTGTGCCAGAATACAGAGTGGTATCATGAAGTGGTTCCCCCCTCCTCTAGATTTGGGGTCTGTCAGATGGAGAAATGAGAGATATCACAAAGTGAATCTGGGCTCCCTTAGAGCCTCAGACACAATTGCTTGTGGAAAACCACAGATGGAGAAAAATCAAAATATTAAGTGATCCAAAAGGAATTTAAGAGACATATGATCTTTAATATGGTCATTTGATAGGCTTCAGCCAATATTACACTTGAGAGGTGGCACAGGAGAGATATGAATGGAAAAGAAAGTGATCCAGGTATGTAACAAGAATGAGAGACGATAAGACTGACAGCTCCTTTGCTACATTAGTGCACTTGAAATATTAAGCAATCCCTTGAGTGCATTGAATGGACTCTTTATGGAGTATTTATAGAAACACTGAAGTTGCTAATCCCATAGGATAAGCAGGTGTGGCACAATGGAAAGAGTTGAAGAAGCTGGATTTGAAGTGGGTTCTGTTGTTTACTTGCCTGTGAGGCCCTAGATGGAACTTCCTAACCTCAACACTTTCATTCTAATGAACCACTCCCAAGGCCATACCTTCTCTCCTCCCACATTGGCAAGATTCACCAAGATTCAACTCTCAGCATCTTGCTTCCTCTGAAATATCTGCTATCTGATAACTTTACTAATGTCTAACCTGCTGAATATCTCCTACTACAATCTTAATCCCTTTCTTCTTGTGCTGACCTCATAAGTGGAAACTAAAGGTAGTTTTAATTTACTGTGTAGAAATACTGCATGATTTCAGAAAAAAACTGGAAAGACTTACATGAACTGATGCAAAATGAAGTGAGCAGAATCAGAACATTGTATATGGCAACAGCAACATTGTATGATGATCAACTATGAATGACTTAACTATTCTCATCAATACAATGATGACAATTCTGAAGGACTCATAATGAAAAATGCTATCCATATGCAGAGAAAGAACTGATAGAGTGTGAATACAGAACAAAGCCTATTTTCACTTTATTTTGTGGGTTTTTAAAATCTGTTTCTTCTTTCACAACATGACTAATATAGAAATATGTTTTACATTATTATACATATATATACCAAATTACTTACCATCTCAGGGAGGTGGGGAGATGAGGAAAGGAAGAAGAAAATTTGGATCTCAACATTTTTTTAAATGAATGTTAAAATTTGTCTTTACATGTAATTAAAAAATAAAATACTATTGAAAAATACAAGATTCACAGATTTAAAGAATCTACCCCAAAAGTTCACATGGACTATTTGTGCCTGACCTGTAGTAGAGTGATCCAAGCTCATAATGGTCTGATCAGCCACAGTGGAAACACTCTGCCTTGACTCTAACATAGTGGTGTCATTTTTCCCTCTTCAAGAATGGATAACAGCCAACCAACCACAGTGATTTGGAGGCCTTTTTTATATGGTAGTTGTCAACTTGTCTTACTTCTCTTGAGAACTGTGTGTTCATATTCTCTGACAATTATCTATTTCAGAGTGACTTGTGTTCCTGGGATATCAAACCTTTATTACAGAAATCTGTTGCAAATTTTTTTTCCAATTAACTATTTCCATTCTAATTCTAACCAGAATGCTTTTTGTTTGTGAACAAACTTTTCAGTTTTGTGTATTCCAAATTTTCCATTTTGTCGCCTGTGATTCACTCTACCCTTGTTTGGTCAAGAGTTATCCAGACTTGCAAAAGATACCTTCTTTTATTCCCCTTTGTGAGGATCAGAGTATATGTGCCAAATTGCAAGTGGTTACGTGGAGGCACAGGGAAGTGTGAGGCCTGGGAATTAGTTGGGTCATGTGGAAGTCAGAGCATGTTGCACTGTCCCTGGCCAGGGGATATTACATTGCTCAAGATTCTCTTACATGGGATACCTGATGTTCCCGACTAGTGTCTCCACACCCTGGGGCCTTCATGCCCTTGTAATTTACCTCCCCTCTCACAATTCTGCTCAGCTGGGCTGTGTCACGTGTGGTGTGTGGATCTGGGGTAGATGTAAGACCCAAGCCCTGGAGGAAGTGAGAGCCTGCCTTAAGATCTGTCTGTAAGGCTTCCCCAGGGAGACTTCAATAAACCTTCTTTGTATATACCTTCCAGCCGTGACTTTTCTGTTCTGGAGAAGACACCGGTGCCTTCTCCATTAAGGTAAGTAACCAGCTGCCCCTTCAGGCAAATTAGGAGAACCCTGACACCCCTTTATGATATGATCTTTCCTATCTAGGTCATAAATCCATGTGGACCTTTACTCCACTTCATGCCCTCTTTGATGTAGTCATGTTCTCCCTCCTCACTTCCACCTTTTAAAATATGTTTCTAGCTTTCTTCAAGACTCTGCAGGAATGGAGGAGGAGAGGGGGAAGTGGAAGGGAGGAGAGAAGACATAATAGTAGTCTTCAAGTATTTGAAGGACTGTCTTGTGGAAGAGATGTTAGACATGTTCTGTTTGACCCCAGAAGACAGAACCAGGAACAGTGGGTAGAATTTCAAGAAGGCAAATTAGGCTTGATTTCAGTGCTGCCTCTAATGGTGGTGACTTTACTCTCCTTTGAGATCTTCCAGCAGAGGAAAGAAGGAAGGGGGGAAGGACGGAGGAATAGAGGAAGAAAAAAATTGTTAAAACACAGATTTGCAAAGCACTGTTCTAGCCTGAGAAATACAAATGGAAAAGTGAGACAGTCCCTGTTTTCTGGGAACTCACATTCTAATAGAAAGAGACCACACATGATCAGATGGAAAGGTCCCATGATCCTTAGTGTGCAGCAACAAAGCAGATGGTCATGCCTCAGCGTCATGGGTAGCTATTGTTCTTAAGAAGGCAGGGGCTGCCATAGCTGCAGAAGCAGTTGATAGCTGGCATCTCCACAAGCTGGCTTCTCTGACGAATGAATATGGGGGCCACACTGGGGGTAAGGTTTGCAAACTGCTCTACAAATATTATCTCATTTGATCCTCACAATGCCAAATTCTGCAAGCATAGGAGAAAGACCTTCAAATACAAAGGAAAGGAAAATGGATTAACACCTACAAGAAAATTCAGGAGGGATTTGAATAATGTATTCAGAAGAACAATGGAGCTCAAGACGTAGTCCAAGGTGATCTACCCCATAAATCTGAGCTTAACCACAAATGAAAAAAGATGAACATTCAGTAATAAAGAGGCATTTGAAACATTCTTGGAAAAAAAAATTAGGTGGGAAGATATTATTTGTTTCTTGAACACCTGAAACAACAGAACTACAAGAAGGGTGAATAATTGCAACAGCCAAGGACAGCAACAGTAACAGTGACAACCAACTAGAAGAGACCTCTGTACATATACACAAGGAGACAGGGGTGAAGGAAGAAGTCAGATGCAGATAACAATGGAGAGATCATAAAAAAGGGAAAATAACCTCTATATACAAAAATATTTAAAGCAGCTCGTTCTGTGGTAGCAAAGAAATGGAAATTGAGGGGATGCCTATCAATTGAGGACCAGCTGAACAAGTCGTGGTATGTGAATGCAACGGAATGTGCTATAAGAAATGATGAGCAGACAGATTTCAGAAAAACCTGGACTTACATGAATTTGATGCTGAGTGAAGTGAGCAAAACCAGGAGAACGTTGCAGCAGCAACATTGTTTGATAATCAACCATGATAGACTTACCTCTTCTCAGCACTACAAAAATCCAAGACAATACCAAAAGACTCATGATGGAAAATGCTATCCACATCAAGAGAAAACTATGGCATCTGAATGCAGACTGAAACAGAATATTTTCACTTTTTAAAAAAATTCGTGGTTTTTCCCTTTTATTCTGTTTCTTCTTTCATAATATGTATCTTTAGCATGATTGCACAGATATAACCTATATCAGATTGCTTGCCATCTTGGGGAGCAGAAAGGTAAAGAGGGAGAAAAACTTGGAACTCAAAATCTTATTTAAAAAATGAGTGTTGAAAACTCTCTTTACATGTAATCAGAAAAAAATAAATTCTATTAAAAAAAAGAAAGACAACAGGAACACAGTCTCCTCTGCCGGAGATCTTTTCTGCCCCTTCCCCCCACCAGATGACAGTTACTTATTATCTATTCTGCATATGTAATACCAATTTATTTACAAAATATCCTCCTCATTTAAATATGAGCTCATTTAGGGCAGGAAATTTTTTGCCTATCTTTGTATCCCTAGCACTTAACAGAGTGCCTGGCACATAGGAAACACTTGTGGTTGATTGTTTTGTTAATATACTGTGAGATACCGATCTAAGCTTAATTTCTCATAGACAGCTTTCCACTTTTCCCAGAACATTTTTGTTGAATGTTGAAGTCAGGAAGAATGAGGATTGAGAAAAGAGCACTGGATTTGGCAACCAAGAAAACCATTAGTAATTTTGGAGAGAGCAGTTTCAAATGACATGATAACATCTGAGGTTAGATTGTAACAGGTTAGAAGAGAGTGAGAGGAAAGAAAGTGGAGACCCTGTGGTAGATGCCTTTTCGAGGAGTTTAGCTACAAAGGTGTTAGAGGAATCTGAAGATTTTCCCTGCCCATTGACCCTTTGATAGGTTTTAGTGGCTCTGAGAACCTTCCCTGATTTGAAAGTATACTCTGCCCCCTAATAGGCTGAATGTGGTCACATGGAGCTTGTGGTGGGAGGCTTGTTCTCCAGGAATGCCCACGCCTTATTACTTTGTGATTGGGCAGTGGGTCAAGAGGGCTGTGACATTATCTGATCCAGGAGAAGGCTATGTTTATCCTGATGTGAGGTTTTGCTTTGGGGCTCACTTTGAGAAGAGTTGTGTGATTTGGCCAGATGAGACTCTGGGAAGCCGTTGAGCCCTCCAGCTTTGAAAAACCCAGATGTTGGTGCTTCCCTCTATGGTAACTGAATAGGTATGGATGTAATGGTCAGACGATTGGAAGCCTGTCTGCTGATCTGTTTCTTTGTCTGCTTGTAACTTCTGTTTGTATTCTGTTTGCATTCTGTTTTCATTCTCTGAAGTTCAGGGTGCTGACTTTTTCCCCTGAACTAGGTAAATGATATATGTTTGATTGATTAAAGTAAGATTGTCAAACCATTTTAAGTTGCTTTCCTTTAGAAAAGCAGATCTGAGAACCTGTGCTAGCAGCCATCCTGGGTATGCTAGGATGCTTGCTGATACAAAAGGGCAGAAGATAATAGCACAATAGTTATCAGGGATAGAAGGATTAAGTGAGGATTTTTTTTCAGAATAAGAGAGACATAAGCATGTTTGTAAGCAGTGAGAAGCAAGTAGAGGGAGAAATTGAAAATAAGAGAAAGGATGGGGGTGACGGAGAGGGGCAATCTGTGGAAGGAGAAGGGATCATGTGATTTTTTTTTTACTAATAGGATCTATTATGTTCATGGTATTCCTAATATTGAATAAACTTATCCAAATTGTATAATATATATTATATTGTATAATATTTTAATGTTTTTTGTTTTCTTTTTGCTAATATTTTACATAAATACTTATTAGAGGTAATTGGTCTATAGTTTTTTTTCTCTGACTCAATTCAAGTATAATGATTATATTTTTCTCCTAGTAGTTGGATAGGACATCTCCCTCTTTCTAAAAAACTATTTTTATAAACACTTTGTGTAAAATGGAACCTATTTTTGAATGTTTTACAATGCACTTGTAAATCCATATGATTCAAGAGGTTTTCTCATTACAAGTTCATTTGTAACTTGCTCAATATCTTTTTTTAAAAATAAGATTAAGTTATTTAAAAGTCTCTTTGTTGTTCTGATGGGTATTTTATGTTTTGGCTAATACATATTTATTTAATTGCTGGAATATAATTGCTTAAATAATTTGAAATTTTTCCTTATTCATTTTTGTGAGTTCTTTTTCACTTCCATATTGACTATTGGGTTTTCATCTTTTTTTCAAAATCATATTTGCTAGTGTTTTGTCTGATTTATTGGGCTTTTTAAAAAAAAATATAGCTCCTTTAATTTATTTTATTAGCATTTCCATTGTCAATTTTACATTGTTTTATTTTTAGAGTTTCTACTTTATTTATCTTTTATCATTGCCTTTCTAGTTTTTGTTAGTTGAACTCAATTCATTGAACTGTCCTTTCTGTTATTTGTTAAGGAAAGTGACTAGAGATATAGATTTTCCCCTAAAGATCTCTTTTAGTTGCATCTCAAAAGTTATGGCACTGTGTCTCTCATTTTCTGTAATGAAATTATCTAGTTTGCTGATTTGTTCTTTGGGAACAAAATCAACACTAATTTCTATCAATTATTTAGGATTGATTTCTTTAGTCTCCATTTAACTTTAAATCTTTTCTTCAGAGGCTCTTTATTGATTATAATTTTATTGCATTGTAGTAAGTAAAAGATATGTTTAATTTTCCTCCATTTGTTTATGAAGTTTTTATGCCCTAACACATGGTCAGTTTTTATATAGGTGTTATACACAGCTGAGAAATATGTGTATTATTTTATATCCCCATTCAGCAATTGCCAGAGATAAACCATATCTGACTTTTCTGAAACACGATTTCATTCCTCTCCAATTGGTCTTTTTGGGGTATTTTTTAAAACTAGGTCTGGGCCCAACTATTATAGCTTTGCTATTTCTTCCGGTAATTCAGTTAATTTTTCCTTAGAAAGTTTAGATGTTATTCCATTAGGTACATACACTAAGACTCTGGGAATACTCTGTATATCCTCAGGTTTTGTTTTGTTTTTAATTTCCAGAATTTATTTCTTTTTAGTTTTTAACATTCATTTCCACAAGATTTTGAGTTCCGAATTTTCTCCCCATCTCTCCCCTATTCACCACCCCAAGATGGCAAACATACTGATTAGCCCTTCCCCCAGTCTGCCTTCTCATATATCCCCCCTCCCCAATCCCTCTTCTAACCCCCTTCCCTCTTACTTTCTTGTAGGGCAAGATGGATTTCTATACCCCACTGCCTGTATATCTTATTTCCTGGTTATATGTAACAACAATTTTTTAATATTTGTTTTTAAAATTTTGAGTTCCAGTTTCTCTCCCTTCTTCCCTTCTCACCCATCCCCACTGGTAAGACAAGCAATTCAATATAGGTTATATGTGTGTAGTTATACAACACATTTCCATAGCAGTCATATTGTGAAAGACTGACTGTATTTCCCTCCATCCTGTCCTGCCCCCCATTTATTCTATTTTCTCTTTTGACCTTGCCCCTTTTCAATCTGCCCTCCCTTCTATCATCTCCCTCCCTCTTATCCCATTCCCCTCTACTTTCCTATAGGGTAAGATACCCAGTTGAGTGTGTATGTCATTCCCTCCCTAAGCCAAATTCAATGAGAGTAAGGTTAACCCATTCTCTTTTGCCTTCCTGTTCTTCCCCTCCATTGTAACAGTTTTCTCTTGCCTCTTTTATATGAGATAATTTGCCCTATTCTATCTCTCCCTATCTCTTTCTCTCATTATTTTCCTCTCTCACATCTTAATTTTATTTTTTAGATATCATCCCTTCATATTCAACTGATCCTGTGCCCTCTGTGTATGTATACATGTACACATACATATATACACACATACACCCACCTATACACACATATATATGTACATACATATATGTATGTGTGTGTATATGTATACATACATGCATACATAGATACATATTTCCCTCAACTATCCTCATACTGAGAAAAGTCTCATGAGTTACAAATATCATCTTTCTATGTAGGAATGTAAACAGTTCAACTTTAATAAGTTCCTTGTGATTTTTCTTTCCTGTGTACCTTTTCATGCTGCTGTTACTGCCACCACCCCACCACCACCTCAGTTGCTCCAGGGACAGGGGCCAGACCTCACTCTTCTCTCATCCAGGTCCAGCAGTTCCCCCACTGAACTTTTACTTTCTCTTTGACATTTATGGGTTGAGAAGTCTGGCAACCCCCATAGCTGCCAGTGATTCAGTCCCCTGAGGTCTGCTCTGGCTGGGCTGCTGGCCTGTGCCAGAGCGGCCCATGCTGGACTGCACTCTGCTCCCAGCCCAGTGCAATAGGCCCTTCCCATCAGCCTGCCAGGTGGTCCTCAGCTGGAGACATATCTCACTCTGTCATTTTGTGGGTTCGAAACTTGAAAATTTGTTTAATTTTTTATGGGTTTTGGGGAAGCTGAGGCATGAGCTCAACCTGTATGTTGTTTTGATATTATTTTATTACCTATGGCACCCGTAAGTAGGTTTCCTGCTTATCTCTTTTAACCCTGTCTGGTTTTACTGTTGCCTTGTCTGAGATTATGTTTGTTGCCTTCACTTTTCAGAACTCACATGAAGCATCATAAATTCTGCTCCAGGCCCCCATTTTAACTCTATGAATATTTATGTTACTAGTATGTGTCTTATAAGCAATATATTGGATTCCGCTTCCTTTTTTTTTTTGAGGGGGAAGACAAGACAATTGGGATTAAGTGACTTACCCAAGGTCACACAGCTAGTAAGTGTCAAGTGTCTGAGGCAGGATTTGAACTCAGGTCCTCCTGACTCCATGGTCGGTGCTCTATTCACTGCACAACCTAGCTGCTCCTGGATGCTGCTTTCTAATTCATTCTACCACTGTCCTTTACTTATGAGTTCATTTCATTCATGATCACTATTGTTACTGTTAATTGTGCATTTCCTATAACATATACCTCTGATATTTTTTTCTCTCTTCCCAGGGGCTCCCCTTTGTAAAGAAAAAAGGAGACTAGACAGAGGAGGCAGCAGGTCACTCCTAGAATCTGTCACTGGAGAGGTTTGTACCCCTCCTCTCTTCACCGGTCCTAGACTGATGCTAGCTGGCTAACTTTTATACACCTTGCTTTTCCTTCCCCCGCTTGGATGGGGCCATTTTGGTCTAACCCAAACGTAGGCCAGGCCTGACTGAGGCCAGTCTGGTGGGCCAGACCGGCAAAAGATGTTCACCGAGTGTCGGAGCCTCCCTTGGGTTGGGGGCAGCTTCCCTGGCCCTGCGGAGGAGGGAGGAGTTCTGGGTTCCTCATTTTGCTGGCTTTTGGGCTTGGGCCACAAGGATGCTGCATCAGTGGTGCCAGCCTTCACTCCCTGGACCAATTAAATCTCAAGGTCATCGATACCCTTTGAGGGAAAATTAGCCTAACCTTCAGCAGGACAGGGCTACGCTTCCCTTTCTGTTTGGGGTTTATTATTGGCATGATCTCATTCGTGATTACACTGTTTACTATAGCTTATGGTTGTAAGCCACTTTCTTGCCCACCCCAGGCCAGGCCACCCACGGCCTGTAGTTCTGAATCCCTACCCTGTGTCCATGGACTCTGGCTGCTAACCTTATCTGGCCCTGTTTTCAGGCACAGCATGTACTTTCTGGCCATCCCCATGCCGGGCTGCTGCCCCTTCCCCTGTGCCCCCCATACTTTCCATCTCTAGCCACATGTATTATCTTCTTCTATTAGAATGCCACCTCTGTGAAAGTAGTAACTGTCCTGCTTATTGCCAACACATGGCACACTGTCTATGTCCCCAGAGCAACTGAGGTGGCAGTGGCAGCAGTGATGGTGGCAGCATTAACAGCATCTCATATTCCAAGATTTTGCTTCTCCTTCCTTCATGCTAATTACTGAGGCAGAATAACAGAGCTGGCTTCAGACCCAGTAGAACCTGGGTTCAGGTCCCACCTCTGACACACAGTGGCCACTTGAGCACATCACTCACACTCTTGGCATTCCAGGCAATTTTAACCCTCACTTGATCCTTCCACCTCTACTAACTATGGTCCTATTTCTCTACAGACCTTTGTAGCTAAACTCCTCAAAAAGGCTGGTGCCAAGGCCTGCTGCTTTCCCTCTGCAGCATCTCTTCAAGTTGCCCCCTTCTCTCTTCTGACATGGCAATTGCAGGAGCTTCTTGTGGGCTCCCCACTCCAATCCATTCAGCCACCAAAAGGATTTTCCTAAAGCCATGTCATCTCCCTACTCCAGTGGCTCCCTGATGCCTCAAATATAAAATCCTCATTTGGCATTCAAAGCACTTCACAACCTGGCCCTCTCCTTTCTTACATTTCACTCCCTAACACATGCCAGTTGTCCTGATCTGTATCTGGTGGCTCTGGAGGAGAAAGTGAGGCTGGTGACTTTGCACAGCCCTTTCTCACTTAAATCCAGTTCACTTGCAAGTCATAGCATCACCTCCCTGATGTCATGGTCCTCTTTGAGAATGAAGGAGAGAAACAAAGCCCCAACACATACTCTTCAATCCAGTGACACTGACCTCCTGGCTGTTCCAGAAACAAGCCATTCCTTCTCCTGGCTATGGGCATTCTCTCTGGCTAAACCCTATGCCTGGAATGCTCTCTCTCCTCTATTCCAACTACTAACACCCTACTTTCTTTTAAGTTACAACTGAAATCACACCTTCTACAGGCTTTCCCCAGGTCTCTCAATTCCAGTGCTTTTCATCTTTTATTTTCTATTTATCCTGTATATAGTCTGTTTTGTATTGTTTGTCATCTCCCTCATTTCTTCAGTGTCTTGATTGGCTAATTGCTAGGTATTTTCACTTCTTTGTAGCTACCTGAAATATAATTTCTACCCCTTCTGCTTGGTTTCACTAAGAAATAGAAAGTTATCATACCCTAGTACTTTACTACTGGTTCCAACTCTTTCAGTGAACACCTGCAATTAAACTACTATAATATCTACAAATAGTGATTATCTCCTCTGTCTTTTCCTCACACCTAACATTTCCAGCACTAGATCCTATAGAAGAGACAATGGTCACTTCTTTTTCCTCTAATCTTATTAGTGTTTGAATGTGTTAGTACTGCATTTTATCACAGGCTTTTTTGGAACTGTGATAGATTATATGATCTACCCAAATTTTAAAAATACATATACATGGTTTATTGATACTTTCTGTCTTTTACATCAATTTCCATGGAAAGACTGATTCAAGCCTTCCTTGTAACAAAGCAAAACAATCAAAACTTCAAATAAATGATTGTAAGTTTCAATTTACACAACAATCTCTTATGTCCTTACCCCCCTCCCCTCCACCACGAAGGTAGTTTCAGTATTTTCTGAAACCGTCATTAATCTCTTTTGCAGTTTCACTTCCTTATTGTAGTCTTTCAAAATTACATTAGTATAGTCTCTTTATATTTATTCTTTTTGGGGGGAGGGGGGTGTCATTCTATATCCTCAGATTTTCCCAGATTGCTCTGGATTCCTCTATTCAGTCATGCCTTAATGCATAATATTCCATTATGCCAAATTTTTGTCCTTAATCAATGTGTACACATTCATTTGCTACCAGCATGCAGCTATTTAAGTTTAATATATGTTAGAAAATATAATCTCTAGATCAATGTATGAAGTTGAGTCATTTTACTTGTAGAATTCCCAACTGCTATCCAGACCTGGACCAATTCAAGTCCTATCAACTCTATTAGTGTGCCTACTTGAATACCTTTCCATACGCAAGGCTGAGGAACTGATCTAATGTGGGGAATTAATTTACCAAGGAAAAAACTAGAGAAATCCTATTCCTAGACTCTTGATTTACTGTACTGAGTAGCTAAAAGGGTTAGTTACCACTTTCTCTCCCAAGCAGGCTGATACCAAACTGTAGGAACTAACCTCTGATAGAAGAAACTGATCATCTCAAAACATTATCGATAATTAGAAACCATGTTCTAATGGTCCTGACCATACCCTCTGAAGTCATCAAGAGAGCATTGAGCTAGGCCTGTCTCACCACCATTATCTAATGAAGCAAACACATGGAAGGACTTAACTGTTCAGCAGAATTATTGTATTAATACTGAGGGAAACCTATTATTCTGCATGGAGAAGGGGTTATAAGGAGATAGGAAATGGGCACAAAAGGTACTTTTGGGCACAGGGCCTCTCCTAAATAGATACCACTTGCTTTATTATATAGAATAAAAAGTATGTAAATATAATTAATGGGGGAAGACATGCAAAAGGGACTTGGAAAAAATGTGCAAAGTGTGCTACATATGGCTTGTCTTTGCCTTTTAGGATTTCCATCTGCCAGTACGTTGCAAGTTTGGTTTAATCCCATTGGTTACTGACACCAGTAATACTTGAGCCCAAAGAGAATTTGATACAGTAGCCTGTGTTTATTATATTAGTTCAAATTTCCCAAACATGTTGTGAATTTGTAGACCCAGGGTCCAATTCTTGTTCAGACACAGCTGGGAATTTGCTGAAAACTTCACTTTCCCTTGCAAGAAGTAAAATCAAAACTTCATTATTCTCAAACTATTATTAAATGGGAGGGTTTCTATTTCACAAAGTGGTTAGACTAGAACTACTTCAAGACATCTTTGGGCTCTACTATAATTTTATTTCCGACTCCAGGTCAAACAAGTACAGAGTGGAACCATCTGAGCCCTGGGATTAACTACTTCAGAGAACTACACTATCCATTCTCCTATCATGGGCAGGAAGACCACCTGCCATTTATCTGTTTTTAATCTCTTGCTAACTTTAGCAAATTTACTGAAATTATTTCTGAAACTTGTATTACAGGGGCTCTTTCAGGATCTATTCATACAACTTCAACACCTAAAGCAGGCAACATGCATTCCAGATTAAAGATTTTTATTATTTTATTACTATGATTATTTTTCCCTTTCAAATCCCCAAACAATATTGTAACTTGTAAAAAAAAAATTGACATTTTAACTTTCAGTATTTAAAAGTAACAAGATTAAAGGAAGCATAGACTAGTGGGTGGGGCACCAGATAGTGTCAGGGTTTAAATAGTGCCTCAGATACTTAATGGCTGGCTACAGGATTCTGGGAAAGTCACTTAATGACTCTTTTCCTTTGTGTCCTGGTCTACAAAATGAGGCAGTTGGACTCAATGTCCTTTTTTTAAGGTACTCTCCAGTTCTAAACCTATGACCCTGTGATCCTATGAAGCATTTCCCATACTAAAACCCCACAGTAAATTTTCCACATGAAGCCCGTAGTAAGAAGTTAAACACACATGCAAGAATCGTTTCATGGTCATAGTCAGTCTCAGTCAAAAATGAATTCCGAGGTGGGAGATTTCCCTACGGGTTGAAATTATAGCTTTTCCATGTTGATTACATTTACATTAATTGTCCAACATTAATTATGTAATCACTGATATTTTCAAAAGTGTTCTAACTCAAGGCTTTCCAACACTCACTGATTATACTTAAGAGATTTATCTCTAGTATGGATTTTTTTATGAGCCTTATAAGTTTGCTTCTGCCTAAAGGACTTCCCACATTCATTACATTCAAAGGGTCTCTCTCCAGTATGGATTCTCTCATGTTCTGTAAGGTAGTGCTTCTGAGTAAAAGCTTTTCCACATTCATTACATGTGTAGGGCTTCTCTCCAGTATGGATTCTCAAATGCTTACTGTAGGATGTATTGTAAATGAAGGCTTTTCCACATACATTACACTTATAAGGCTTCTCTCCAGTGTGAATTCTTTGATGAACAACAAAGGATTCTCTCAGGCTGAAGTCTTTCCCACATTCATTACACTTATAACGCTTCTCCTGATTATGAGTTTTTCGATGTATACGAAAATACCCCCGGTTTCTGAAGGTTTTCCCACAGTCATTACATGTGTAACGTTTTTCTCCATGTTTTTCCTTATGTACGCTAAGTCCTCCCCTGTCTCTGAAAGCTTTTCCACATTCACTACATTTAAAAGGTTTCTCTCCAGTATGAATTCTTTTATGTATGTTAAGCTGTCCCACCACTCGGAAAGCTTTCCCACATTCATTACATTCAAAGGGCTTCTCTCCAGTATGAATCATTTTGTGTTTTTTAAGGTTTGCCTTCTGGCAAAAAGTTTTCCCACAGTCAATACACTCATGGAGCTTCTCTCCAGTATGAATTTTCTGGTGACAAATAAAGGATGTTTTGTCAGTGAACTCTTTTCCACAGTCATTACATTTATATGGTATCTCTCCAGTGTGAATTCTCTTATGTTTCTTGAGGCATATCCCTCGACTGAAGGCCTTCCCACATTCATTACATATATATGGTTTCTCTCCTGTATGAATTCTTTCATGCTGAATAAGGACACAATTGTCAATGAAAGCTTTCCCACACTGTTTACATTTATATGGTTTTTCTCCAGTATGAATTCTCTGATGTTTACTAAGGTTTCCAAACTGTCTGAAAACTTTCCCACACACATTACACTCATAGGGTTTCTCCCCAGTATGAATTCTCTGATGTTCATTAAGGTGTTTATATTGGCTAAAAGCTTTCCCACATTCATTACACGTAAAAGGTTTCTCTCCAGTATGAATTCTTTGGTGTTGATTAAGGTGTCCTTTTTGGCTAAAGCCTTTCCCACACTGACTACACTTGTAGGGCTTTTCTCCAGTATGAATTCTTTGGTGTTTAACCAGGGATGAATCAATGCTGAAAGCTTTTCCACAGTCATTACACACATAGGGTTTCTCTCCAGTATGAATTCTCTGATGTTGAATAAGATGTGCCTTACGCCGATAGGCTTTTGTACATTCGTTACATTTAAAAGGCTTCTCTCCAGTATGGATTCTCTGATGTGCAATAAGGCATGAGCTACTGCTGAAGGTTTTCCCACACTGACTACATGCATGGTGTTTCTCTCCACTGTGTAATCTGTGGTACTGAAAAAGGTCTGAGTGATAAATGACAGGCTTCTTGCATTTATAGTTACAAATTTTCTTCCCTAAGGAATTCCTATTAAGGTCAATTATGTCTGACAACTGTTTAAAGCTCTTTCCAAGTGTGTCGTGTTGATTGTGCTGTACTCCTGTAGTTCTCTGTCTGGGAACAAGAACAGACCCTAACTTGAACCTTCTTGCAAAAGCATTCTGTTCATGAACATCCAACTCATTAGAAGTTGTTCTGTGACTGACTGTAACTTGCTGGGACCATCTCTCCTCCTTCCTATTATGGTCTTCCAACCAGACATTAAAATCCCAAGCTTCACCTAATTTAGAATTCCAGATGGGATTCTTTGAGAGTCTCTCCTTGGCTGATGATCCCATAAAAATACCATAATTTACAGATGGCTCCTTGATCTCATAACTTGTGTTATAAATAAAGGAATCTGAAACAAACAAACAAAAACCTGTGAATATCCATGTTCACTTTGCTGCAAGAAAACTTGTTTTATGTTAAGTTCTATTGTCCCTCAAGGAGAAGGATAATTCATTGGAAAAAAGGAATAACAATCTTTTCTTAGAAACTGAATAAGGGAGAAGTGTGGAAAATATTAATAGACTATCTAATTATCAGGGATTAGTTTATGTAACCTGATCCAAAACAGCCTTTCCTACAAAAGCTATAGAAACTGTTACAGTCTCTTTACGAAAAACATATGTGGAATGCTGGGGGGGAGTTTTGTGGTGAAAACTTAAAAAGTCACTTGGGAAAAATGGTTTAATGCAAATTACTTTTCCTCATGGAGTCAGGGAGATGTTTTCACCAGTGATCCACTGGGTGGCAGTTTAAGAAGTGAGCTAAGAAAATTACTTGATGTGATGAACTGTCTCAAATGCTGCTTTATAAAGAAATCCTACAGAACTTCTAATAATTCTACGAAGAGGCCAAGAAGCTGACAAGATTTTTATCCCTCTATATATTACCTAACCTGGGAATCTCATCAGCTCCCTTGGATTTAATTACCATCTCTACGCTTATGATTCTCAAATTTACCTTTCCAGCCCCAATCTCTCCACTGACCAATCTCTCATTTCCAAGGTGAGATGATGCCTTTCAGACATCTCCAACTGGATGCCCAGCTGACACCTTTAACTCAGTATGTCTAAAACAGAACTCATTATTGCACCCCTTAAAAAAAACCCTTTACTGTGGGGCAACTATGTGGTGCAGTGAATACAGCACCGGCCCTGGAGTCAGGAGGACCTGAGTTCAAATCTGGCCTCAAACACTTAACACTTACTAGGTGTGTGACCTTGAGCAAGTCACTTAACCCCAAATGCCCTGTTTTCCCCCTTCCAAAAAGCAAAAAATAAATTTAAAAAAAAAACCCTCTACTCGCCCTTACATTCCCTGTCACTGTAGAGTACAATGGCACCCTCCTAGCCCCTCAGGCTCACAACCTAGGAGCTACTAAAGTGCTTTTCCTAAAACACGGGTCTGATCATGTCTCTCACACACCCTACTCGATAAAACTCCAGCAGCTCACTACTGCCTCCAGAAACAAACAGAAAATGCTCTTTGGCATTCAAAGCCCCTCATAACCCGGCCTCCTCCTACCTTTTCCTTCTTACATCTTACTCATCAACAACATACTCTGTGATTCAGTGACAGTGACCTCCTGGCTACTCCATGAGGAACATTGCATCTCTTACCCCTCATGCTTGGGATGCATCCCCTCTTCCCCTCCAACTATGACCTCCGTGGACTCCTGAAGTCCCAACTAAAATCCCATCTTCTACAGGAATTCTGTTATTTCCCATTTATCCTGTCTATACTTTATTTTTCACATGTGCTTGCAGGTTGTCTCCCCCATTAGACTGTAAACTCTTTCAAGAACTTTATTATTTATTGCCTTCTGCCTCTTTTTGTTATCCCCAGTACTCAGCACAATGCCTAGCAAGAGTGTATTAACTATGATGAATGTATGAAGTGACTCAGAATATTACAGTTATTTAGCTTTATGCTTCTTGCCCTCATCTGTTAATTATGGACAGCCAATAATTAAAATTTTAAAGAGCAACTGCAACCAGTAAAGAAAGTTTCTCCATTTCACCAATAATTGATATCTAGTGAACTAAACTGAATAGTTAATGAGAAATTCATTAATGAGAAATAATCACAGCATATCACTAAATTATAGAACTCAAGAGGATAAAATTAAACATACAGCAGAGTCAAGTGGCAAGGTGAGGCTGGCCAATTCCAGACTCCACTGACCTTGCTGCACACAGGGTTCTTCATACCAGTTACATTTATTTTCTATGGTATGGAAAACATTTACAGATGTCACCAGAATACTAATTTGTAAACTGGGAATACAGCAATCATCACAAGGGGGAAAATCTTTTAATTTTAGGTAACGGTATAATACTAACAAACGGGCAACATTCAGGAACCTGTCTAACCGATCATTTGTGAACTATTAGAGAAGAAAGTATGGATCCCTAGCACCCAACATAGATTCAGTAAGAAAACATTCACAATGAACACCTCATTTCCTTTAGTGATGAGGTTCTAGAGTCAAGGATGGGAAAATACTGTAAAGACTCTGACAGCCAAATACTGCTTTACAGATTTAAGGTGATACTAAATTTCAAAATAGTACTAGTTCTAGAACTGAAGAAATTAAGAACAAAATTCATTTGAAGGAACCAAAAGTCAAGAATCACAAGGTGAAGAATAAAAAGAATGAAGATTTAGGTTTACTAGATTTGAAATCATACCACAAAAGCATTTTTTAAAAGAAGTTTGGTACCAATGAAAATCAAAAGAACAAACTTGGTAATAAAAACAGACACAAAAGGCACACAAAAAACTGATGGTTTTCAACTAATCTGAGAATTGGTTATTGAGGTTAGAGGTAGAAGAAACTTGATCAACAAGAACTTCAAAAAAAGTTAAAAAGCAATTTGGCAGGAATGAGGTCTGGATCT
Source organism: Pseudochirops cupreus (assembly GCA_028627135.1). NCBI lineage: Eukaryota > Metazoa > Chordata > Mammalia > Diprotodontia > Pseudocheiridae > Pseudochirops > Pseudochirops cupreus. The sequence continues at coordinate 70,847,606 of CM053582.1, forward strand.
TGTACAATATCACCCAAGGAGATATGCGACATAAAAGTTACATCATTAAAAAAGGTGACCTTTCATGATGATGGTTAGGTAAATGATTTTTAAAGAACAGAGGTAAATAAAAGATAAAGTAGGCAAATAAAAATATCTAACACATATATGAAATTGATACAAATATGTAAGAACAAAAGCTATTCTCAAATAGTTAAGTGGCTAGAGGAAATGAACACTTCAAAATAGGACCTGCAAACTTTGCAACCATAATGCCAATCACTAATAAATGCATATTAAAACATTAAAGCTTCATTTCACACCATCAGGTGTGCAAAGATAAGAAAAGATGAAAATGGTAAATGCAGCTGTGGAAGATGGGCACAGGAATGCAAGACAAAGCTTAGTTGTCTAGAAACAATTACGAACAACAGAAACGTGACTAAACTGTACATACTCTACTCTGACCCAGTGATATCACTGCTGAAGATAAGACTAACATAAATTTAAGTCCCCAATTAAATAAAATTTTTTTATCAGTATTCTTTGTGGTGGCCCAAACCCCACAAAAACCTGGGTTGTCCACCAATTGTCACCAATCCACTGCTGGGCATGAGGCAAAATCTCAAGAGCTGATTTGCTTTGCTCTTACTGAGCATTTAAATAGTTACTGGTTTGTACTTCTTTTAAAAAGTGTTCACATCTTTTTACCATTTACCTGAATAATGGCTTCCAATCTTATAAATTTCTGTTAATCACCTATGTATTTTGATAGTAAACCCTTAACAGAGATATCTGATACAAGGTTCTATTCTCCAACTGACCTCCTCCTTTCATATCCCCACACAAGGCCCAAGGAACGCCAACTGATCCACGGATACATTTTAGGCTATTTGTGAACTTGGATGAGGAAAACAGTATCTTTTTTGTTTCAATATAATTGGATTCCTTTGCAGTCCTATGTATTTTATTTAACAAACACTTTTGAGAAAGGGTCCACAGGTGTCACCAACTTTCAAAAGGGTTCCATAGGTGTCACCAACTTTCAAAAGGGTTCCATGACACACACAAAAGTTAAAAATCCCTCTGTGCCAGATTCTGCGGTTTTGCTCTGGCAGGAGGTTTTCGAATTTGGGTCACTGGAACTGGCTGTTCTATCATCACCTCTATCCCGTGTTTTGTTTAAACATCATCATCGAAGCACTTCAATACAGTTCTCTTGTAGCTTTTTTGTGTTCTATGACTTTTACTATTCAGACGAGAAAGGAATATGGACTTTACTCTAGAATATTTAAGATAAAGATATAAAAGCAATTTCTCAAAGACAGCTTTCCAGTTTTCCGAGCAATTCTTGTCAAACAGGGCTTTGTTTCAGGGTTTATTTACACTGGGTTTTGAACTCAATTATTTAATTCTTCCTTGTCAACTTTTGTTTCCTTGATCTGCTTTTCTATTATCAACAGAAAGTAGATTTAATAATTACAACTTTGTAATATATGACATGTGGAAGTTTAAGACCCCCTTCATTACTTTTTTCATTGTTTCCATAATAGCCTAAATAGTCTTATTTCTCCAATATATATTACCATTATTGTTCCTACTACTATAAAATATCCCCTTGGTACTTTGAATGGCACAGCCATAACCTGCATATTACCTTCGGTAGCACTGACATTTTTATCATATTGACATGACCCTGAAACAAGCCATTATTTAAGCTGTTATTTATTTCTTTGAGACTCTTAACTAGGGGTGGCTAGGTGGCTCAGCGAAAAGAGCACCGGCCCTGGAGTCAGGAGGACCTGAGTTCAAATCCAGCTTCAGACACTTGACACACTTACTAGCTGTGTGACTTTGGGCAAGTCACTTAACCTCAATTCTCTCCAAAAAAAAATCAACAAGAAGACTCTTAACAATATCCATGAAGGTACTGAATGTGCTCTGGCAGACTAACTCCAGGAGATGATGAGATAATATAAAGTTAGGTAATTTAAAAACACTGCTTGTGGAATTGTGAATTGGTCTGTTGTGGAAAGCAATTTGGAATTATGCAAAAAAAAGTGGTAAAAAATGTCTTTGACCCAGATGTTCTTACTTAGCATATACAAGTAGGTCAACGACAGAAAGTATACACACTCACCAAAATTACAGTTGCACCTTTTGTAGGGGCAAAGAACTAGAAACAAAGTAGACACTTATTGGCTGGAGAATGGTTAGATAACTTACAGTATAGGAATATTACACACAAAAATTCGGAAGTATATACACGTGTAAAAATAAATAAGAAAGGATCTAAAAAAAGAAATCTTTTTCTTGAAGTTTGGCTGTGAAAAGAAGGGCAGATATAGAAAAAGAAATCTTTATTCTTAAAATAATAATCCTATGTTTTTATTTTACATAAGAATTTTTTATCACACAATCAAAGATTTCAGAGCTGGAAGGGTCTCAGATACCAAAAGCCAGGGTTTCAGATTGAGTCCAGTCTGAAAAGGGATTCTCTCTACAACATACGACAAATAATTATCTAGCCTTTCCACAAAACCTTCAAGTCAAAGGTACTATTCTACCTATTGGTATAAGACTCTCTACTTTTGGATGGCACTGCGCAGAAATTGGAGGAAGCCTAAATTTGAGTCTATAAACTACCATTTTAGGGAAATGCAATTCTACTTTCATGCTTAGTATTTGTCTTAACAAAAGCAAGTTCTATGAAAGCTTTTTCGGTATATATAATAAAATACTGCTTTTGTTATTGGTGTAATTCATTTTGCTAACTGTTTTCATAATTTTGAATAATCCAGGCACAAATTCAATTTGGCTATAAACAATAGTTGTGTTGTTTTTTTTTAATTAACTGTAACCTATTTGCCAGTATTTGACTTGCTATTTTTCAATCAATATTCACCAGAAATATGGGTCTTTAATTTGCAGTGAGGATGACATAAGCTGATCAGACTATGACAGACTATTCTGGCAGCAAGCAGTTTGACCAAGGTAAGAGAAGGGGAGAGGAGAATGACAAAGAGATCTAAGGTGAGCAGTCACATAAGGAGGCCACCACACTCTGCTAGAGCAGGCAGGTAGCAAGGACCTGAATTGTGTGAATTCAAGAGACTTAAGGCACTGATACGAGAGAGGATAGGGAGACACAGTCTAGGGCATCTGCCAACTGACTGCCCACTGTCTCCGAAAAGTTATGAATGTGTTAAGTGGTGTGCAGTTATCATAAGGAGCCCCTTGCAAGGAAGATGAGCTGGGTTTTCGACATGCTGAATATGGGTTGCTCAGGAGACCCCTGAAGAGCAAAGTCTCCAAGACAGCCGAGGATCGGGTTCTGGATCAAAAATGGGAATACTGTAGAAATATACCTGAGAACCAGCTGCATAGGGCTGATCACTAAAGCTATCTACAGGAGCCAAATGAAACTTTCCAAAGAGAAAATGAAGACAGAAATGGGGAGGGCACAGGAAATGCCCTTGGGGAAGCCTCATTATAACAGGTTTGTAAGAGAATGAATTACCACTGAAGAAAGCAACTAAAGAGAAGAGAACCAGGATCTTGTGGCAAGTTTTAAGTTAAAAAAACACAAGAGGTTGAAAAGGTACAAAGCAGTAAATATGTTAAGTAATCACGTATAAGCCATTTCTCCCCTCAAGTCTGGGTCCCCCTATGTCTCCCAGTCTCGAAGTACTGTGGCTCGTCACAGGCTCAATCCCAGCAATGATGGGCACAACTACAGCTGTCCCATTTTTTCCAACCTGATCCTGTTCACCCCTCCTTAGGCAGCCCGGGGGAACCTCCATTCCTAGGAGCTCACTGTATGGGTGCTAGACATAGTGTGTAAATCCACAGTGGGCATTAACCCTCCCTAGTAAAGCTCCTTTAACTTCCAGACTCAAGACAACAGGCTAAGCCTTCACCAGGAGCAAGGATTACAAGTGTCACCACCATGCCTGACTATGGGCCCCCTTTTCAAGTAGTTTAGTAGTCAAAGGGTGGAGAAAATTGGGATAGTTAGGTAGACCATCTAGAAGTCTTTTTAGGACTGGTAAAATCAGCATATATCTGTAGGGAGATACGAGTCAGCCATTTGTTTCTAAGTGAGAGAGACAGAAAATACACAAACGTAAGAGGGATATTACTGTTACAAGGATGAATATGATGAAAAGAGAAGCACAGACATTTATAAGAAATAATGTAAAATGAAGCAGAACTAAGAAAACAATCCATGCAGTGATTATGACAATGCAAATAGAAAGCGCAAAAGTACTGAAACTGAATACTGCAAAATTATAACGACCTTGAGTTTGGCCCCAAAAAAGAGATCTGAGAAGAAATTTCTCCTCATTTCTGAGCAGGGGTGAGGAGTGAAGAGTGTGGAAAAGTGTATACAATGGTGAACTTTGGGGATCCACTTTTAAGTTTTGCCAAACTATTTTTTCTTCCTCTTTTTTCCTTAATTAAAAGGAATGGTTTTCCTGAGCGATACAATGGGACATATGGATAATGTGAAAGTAAAAGATATAAATACTTATTTTAAAGAAGAAAAAGAAAACTGTCCTGGCTGACAGAAAGACACCTTTACTCAAGTCTTACTCTGACATATCGCTGCGTTCCCAAGGGAAGCCAGAGCTCTCCAGGGTTAGGCTAATGGGAGGCGAGCCGTGGGCCCATCCTACAGAGCTCAACAGACTTTCCGTACAAGAATGTGTCTTCCATAGGAGGTTCAGCCTGGCAAAATCTGGTGACTCATCATTCTCAGGCGGGCTAAAAGATGAGACGATGTAAAACGTAAAACGACAATCAGATATCAAATGAGTAATGTGCAACAGAAACCTTAACTTGCTGCATAACTGCTAGCTATGATGAAGCATTCAGCCATACCAAATCACAAAAACAATGCACTTGGACAGAGAAGTCACAAATGTTCCCAGAAATACTCACACTGAAGAAACCCCACATCCTCTAAGTACGGAACAAAGTGGAAATGGAAAGCAGACCACATCAATTTTCAGAAAGAAAATGAAACAAAGAGATAATCCAGAGGACATATTTGTCAAGAAAAACAGTAAGACAAACCTCAAAGTTAGGCAAAACCAAAAACATCACAAGTTTTTGCTTTTCCTTTTAAAGTCAGGAGGAAAGTAAAGGTATCTTTAAAGACGAAGATACACAAAGGGTGGAAGAGAAAATAGACATGGAAGGGTGAGGAGGGAGAAGGGCTGAGGTCCAGCATCCAGAAAGGTGAACATCAGACAAAGGGAACAAAAGCAGGACAAGATAAGAAGTGCTACAGATCTGTTCAAGCTCAAGAGGGTCTAGATGAGATCCCTCAGACAACAGATAATCAGTCATCAGACCAATTTCAACAGCCTCCCTCCTGGTGCTGGGGCCCATCAGGAAGGTTCCCCACCTTCCATTTCAAAGGGACTCCAACCTTGCTTACCCAATAAGCTCTTCCTGGCAATCCCTTCCATAGGCCTGGTTTCACTCACTCACTCACTCACCTTGATAGATGCCTCCCAGGGCTTCCTTCTCTGTCCATGGTGCTTCTCCTCTCTCCAACTGAGAGATCACATGAGGTTTGGGGGCTGGCAGTCCTCCTGGTAGGGAAAAAAAGGACAAAGTGCTAAGAAGAGAAATCCATCTCAGAATTCACCTACAGCCCCTTTCTCTTTAACAAAAAAGGGCAGGCAGAGATCAACACTAAGGACCCGGGACCCGAGACCTGGGAAGGGTGCTCTATCCTGTGCTGCTCCCAGGCAATATGGAGGCAAGATCACTGAATCCCTGGGATCAGAGATTTTGAGCTACAGGAGCCCATAGGAGGGACTTGTAGGGGCCATGGCGGCTCAACCCTTCATTTTACAGATGAGGAACCTGAGGTGCTGCAGAATCCAAGAAAATCCATGTATTTGACCCAGGCAAGAGGAAGGAAATCTTTCATGCCTCCAGAGGTCTGCACTGGGATTTCAGGAGGAAACCTCTGCCTTGAGGGAACGCAGTAGGGCAAGTTCCACAAAGCTGATTTCCAGATGCATAAATCAAGAACCCTTTCCCTGGGGCCAGAAGCAGAAACACTGAGCTCCCTCTTACTAGGGAGACAGAAAGAGGCAGCATGGTGCCATGGCCATTGTGTTGCTCTTGGACCATAAGCTCCTCAAAGGCAGGAACTCTTTCACCCATGTGTTTGTACCCTAGCACCTAGCACAATGCCCTACGTCTCAGAGGTGCTTCACCCATGCTTGGGAGAGTCAATGGAGACTGATGCTCCAACTGCTGCTCACATACTCTAAAGTGTGGCGCCAACGGAAAGGCATCTAGCATCTGCCTCTCATGCTTGGCACATGGAAGTAACTATATAAAGGCTTGCTGATCTGCAGACTCTCTGGAATGGAGGTTTCCTCCTCTGTTAAATGGGGATGATAGCAGCACTGACCTTGCAGGTTTGGGGTAGGATCAAATAAGGTGACACACAGTTAACAGCACCTCATGACCCCTGAAGCACAACACAGATGTCAGTCATGGTCCACAGCACCATCACCCTTCATGACTATCCCTACACACTAAGACAAAGCCCAACTCAGCACTTCAGCCAGACAACAGCCTTTATAAGTAAGAACACCAGGCTGGCCTGATGGACAGACGCCAGCTCCCAGGGGCAAGTTGTCCTTACCGAGGGACACAAAGTTCTGATAGTTCTCCAGCATCACCTCCCTATACAGGTCCTTCTGGGCGGGCTCCAAGTGCCCCCATTCCTCCTGGGTGAAGTCCACAGCCACATCCTGGAACGTCACCGATTCCTGAAAGAGCCAACACTTCTGCTCACTCAGGGACCATCCATCACCCGGAACATGAGGGCAACGGGAAGCTGGCTGGTCTAGGAGCTGGGTATGTTCCATCTCTAGTGTTTCCAGAGGCCTCACCTTGTACAAAATTCTATTGTCACAAAGGCAGCAGTAACAGCAGTACTAAAAAAAATCCCTTTCTAAACTGATCCACCCATTAAGCAAAGTCCATTACCTACTGATACATTTTAGGCAGAATAAAGAGGATGGCCACAAATATGTGAAGGTGTGAGCTTTTGTCAGTACTAATTAACAATAGTTTGTTCTTTCTCTCCTAAGGCATCATCCTCCTTGTCAAATATGGTGAAGAGATGGGCAAATGGGGGCTGGGTGAATCAGAAGTTGCCATGATAACTATTTTGGGGTGAAATGTCAAGTGACAAGGACAGGAATGGGAACAGTATGTTAACATATGGACAACAGCAAGAGCCAAGCTACATAGGACAAAATTCCAACTTGATGGTTTCAGGACCCCTTCCTGCTCTTAAAAATCACTAAAGATAATACTACCACCAAGGGCTTCTGTTTATATGGCTTAGATCTATCGACATTTGCCTTATTAAAGATTAAAATGTCAGTACTGTCATGAAAATAATTCTGACTTCACAGACAGAAGGTCCTGGGAACCCCAGATCACACTTTAAAGACTGGCAGCACAGAGCAGTAATAATGTGTATACCAGGTTCACCATGATTGTGTCCTGGGGCCCTTTGTCAGCATCTGGTAAAGCCCAGGGGGCCCTTCTCAGGTTTTTAAGTGCACAAAATACAATACATAAATGGAGAAAGGTAGCTATATTAAAATAGTTATAAAATAGTAAAAATATGTGCACTCCTAAAATCTATCCATGGAATCCTTGGGGTCCCATGAACCACAGCCTGGAGTATGGCCTTGAAATCATACCATATGAACCTCTTTGAAGAAAATGAGAATAGTGCAGATAACAGAGATACCATAGCTGGCTTCAAATATCAGAACAGCTGTCATGTGGAAGATAAAATATCTCCCTGGGCTTGAGAGGGAAGAGCCAGTAATGATGGGTGGAACACAGAGAGGGAGATGTAGGTTTCAGACAAGGAAAAACTGTCTATTAACTAAAGTGGTCTGAAAGTGGAGTAGACACTTTCAAGAAGCACAATTTGTCCTTACTGTAGGCCATCAAAAAGAAGAATGTGACCATGTGTGGTTTGTTAAGAGTAGGATTCCTTTTGGGGTGTGGGGAGGCCGAGACAGGCTCTACTCAGTCCTTTCCAACTTAAGACTTTGTGACCTCACATTTAGAACAGCATTAACTACATTTATAGATGATCACAAACTTCAATTCTCAGCATACTCTGCCTCCTTTTCCTATCATTCTGCCACATTCCTTGCAGAAGGAGAGCAGAGCTGCTATACAGGGATGAGAACTTTCTTCTGTCTTGGGACCTAGAAGGTGGAGGTTAAATAGGACAGAAAAACAGATGGAGAGAAATGGGAGAACCAAGTAATATGTACTTTTAAAGTACACAAGGACCTTTCACAAGAGAAGCCCCCTTAGTCAACTGAAAAGGCAGCAATTATGAAAACTGTATTTTGTGACCACAATGTAGTAATCTAGAAATAAATCACGCTGACTGGTCCTTTACTGAACTCCTAATTTTTCCTCTCTTGACATCTTTTGGACAGACACCTTGGAAATGGGTGCAGTGCTAGATTTAAGGGACAGGAAGAACACAGGGCAAGTGAAGCCTCTTACACACAAACTGGGTGACCACAGTGAGTCACTGACTTCTCTGAGCTTCAAGAAATGCTCAGAGATTTATTAATCAAGGGTTAAGTGGACTGGGGTGGGTCAGCATGGTACAGAGGAAGATGCCAAAACTAACGCAATCACAGCTCCTAGGGCACTAGTGCTTATGATTACAACAGATCTAACTTTCCATTTGTGATAACATAAGTATTTGTTCTTTTCTGGGGTTTATTTCACAGCACTTGACAAAGTACACTATACAGCTGGTTCGAAGAACAAGCAAGAGTTCTCCAAGAGAGAATAGGGAACTAAGAAAATGGGGAGTATTCCCAATATACTGTAGCCTAATGGGAAGAACACACAGACAGCTAAATGGCTCAATGGACAGAGCACTGGGCCTGGAACACAGAAGACCTGAATTCAAATCTGGCCTCAAACATTTAATAGCTGTGTGACCCTGGATAAGTCACTTAACCTGCTTGCCTTAATCCTCTAGAGATGAAAATAGCAAACCACTCCAGTATCTTTGCCAAGAAAACCCTGTAACAGGGTCATGCAGAGCCAGACAAGCCTCAATGACTGAATAATGACAATAACAATGGAAATAACACAGAGCAGGGAATCCAGAGTCCTCAGTTCTTGTAGTATCTGCAACAGGTGACCTTAGGGGATGACAGTTTGAGAGAAAACTGAAAAGACTCTGCTAATGAGGGAGATGAGTAGAACCAGGAGAATTTATACAATAACAACAAAGTTGTAAAAACAAACAACTGTGAAAGACTTAGGAACATTGATCAACAATGACCCCACCATAATTCCAAAGGACCCATGCTGAAATATGTTACCCATCTTGTAATAGAGAAGTAATGTATCGAGACATGTTTTTTGTGCATGGCCAATGTAGGAATTTGTTTTGTGTGCCTATAAATATTTGTAATTAGGAATTTTGTTTTTCTTGCCTGTTTTTCAATTGGAGGGAGAAGAGGGAAAGAAACATGCTCTTCATTTGAAAACAAAAAACTTCATTAAAAAAGAGGTGACTTGAATGAAATTATACTTCCCCAAACCTCAGTTTATCATCATGTGAGATAAAGAGAGTTGGTCTATATAATCTCTTGCAGTCCTAATGATCTATGAACTCTATAAAGTCTAAGTAGCCAGTCATTAGAGGAAGAACATTCAAGGCTCTGGTCATGCCAGAACAAACTTCGTAAAGTGGAAAGAGTAAAGAACAAAGGAAAGAAGTATGCCTACGTTGAGAAACAACATGGCATGTTTCAGGAAAGAGGAGAAACCACAACTCACCATTGACCTGGCCATCAAAAGCCCGGATGTCATTCTTTACTCCTGTTTCTCAGGGAAAGACAGAATTTGGAAAACCTAGCAGGAAGGAAAAGAAAGAATTCATGAAGGAGACGAAATTCACCTAGTGAAACTTACCACACTCCAGCCTAGGTGTGTGAGGCCCCAGATGCTTACAGAGTAAGAGATCAAAACTGGACCCAGCTCCCTCTATAGTCACAAGGAGAGACCCCGGACATCAGTCCCAGCGACCCTTTTGTCCATCTAACTGGTTCCAAGGAACAAAACTCTGGCTATATTATATATCTGGAACGCAGGGGTTGAATTCCGGCAACTCAACAGTGTCCAACACTGAGAATTCAAATGAGCTCTTCTGTGTCTCTGCAGAATCCTTAATGGAAAAAACATCCATTATTTTCCACAAATGACATAACTGGAAAAACATTTGTGGATTTCTCAGAGAAAACTACGATACCTTTGAGCAGATGTCTGGACCCCAGAGAGCTCAGCACGTGCCTGAGAGGAAAAGTAGCTCCTCACGTTTGTTTCTGGGTCACGGGGAAGATTCCAAGCCCTGCGGGGCAAGAGACTACACTAATCACAATCCGGCCTGAGTGAAGCTGCCAGGGGACCCAGAGTCAGAAGACCGGAATTCAAATTCTACCTTAGACGCCCGCCAGCGGGGGGGGGGGGGGGGGGGGGGGGGGG